>JAYKKI010000142.1:1677456-2394912 GCA_039881145.1 Druceiella hillmani | reverse complement strand
GTACTAAACATGACAATAAAACAATATCACCATCGGTGTAGGAATTAAAAATAAAAACTTTTTATTCAAAAAAAAAATTTTGGAATTAAAAAATTAAAAATTTTATTAAAAAATAAAGTCTGTAAATATTTGCACCCTTTCTTGAAGTTCGATCTATTCTGTTGCCTTAAACATTCAGTGGGATTTAACATAATTAGGTGGTTTAATATAAATAAATTATTTTATATTTTATACGAATTTTGGAGGTTTAAGAAATTGTATATTCATGAAATAAATATTTTAAATATCAGTATCAGTATACGTGTACAATTATGATTACATAAGTTACTATTTGAATCATATTTAAATAAATAAGAATAATTGGAGTTTACTCCTTAGGAATCGATTTTCATATATAGCGCCCGGTATGAAGTTACATTAGGAGTAAAATCAGAAGTTTAGAGCGTTAAAAAAATGTAAAAATTTGTAAGTTTGGGTGTAGGAAGTAATCCCCGAAACTACACATATGATTACAAAAATTCTTCTACCAATATTTTGGTGAATTCAAAAATTCTTTTTTTGAAATCGTGTGGATGGACATAGATTACATATGATGGCGATAAAGAAAAATTCGATGAAAACCAGTTTTGCTATATACAGTGTAACCTATTTTATTAATTCTAAGGCAATCATAATTAAGGAGTAAACTCCAGTTACGCGTTGGAGCTGACACGCATAATGTTTTTTATCAATATCTGATTGTAGTAACGACTCTGGTTTCTGTTTTATTGGCATTACTTTTTATTGAAATTTCAATGTACTGGAAGAACGAAAGTATAAGATAATCAAATTCGTTTTGAATAATTTAACGAATCGGGTGTATGAAATGAAGTGCTTAATAGTGCTATTTTAAATATCAAGCCAATATTGTAGTAAACTATAACGATTTGTTTCCGGTTGGACTACAATTAATATCATCTAAAATTACTTCAAAATAATATAAGAGTTCAGAGCTCAAAGCTTCAAAGATTGCAATTTCGATTGATACTACCGATAAGCGTTTAAGTAAAAAGAGAGAGTAAAGCTCCGTTTTGGTACAATTAGACAACGAACTGGAGAGTTTAGACAACATATTGGAGGTTTTTCTTATCGCAGCCTTTCGGTTCACCACTACGTATTTAGCCAATTAATAGTATTTATCAAAACGTATTTCAAATAAGCGGTGCATTTACATCAGAGAAGATTTATTTTTATACCCTGCTCTTACCATCTTGACAGTGATTAAAATATAATTAGGTAACAATATCTCTTGAAGATAGTTGAAGCGTCAGGTACTGATTTTGAGATAAAAATGTCCTAATAGTGTTTGCCGAATGTTTTAATCTGTTATTTTTATTTATTATAAACTTGTTTGTGCATAGTTATTATTACACATATAGTTTTATTAACTCGTAGCATAGAAAAGAAGAAATTTTTCATAGAAATTTCATCGATCTTTGCAAAATGTTTCCCACAGATTATACTACATATTTTTTTCAGTATCACGCATCAGTATAAATTTTAAAGCAATATTTAATTAAATATTTCATTAATATGCATTATTAGCCAATCTTTACGTAAATAATTTCTACTCAAATCATTGTGTTCATTTACTTTTGGGTTTTCCACGCAAACTACATAACAAAAAAAGAACAAAAACATTTTGTATCCATCGGACATAAAATTACATGAAATGTAGGTTTACAATAAATTTAACGAGCAAACAAACTTATAAAATTCCTTTAGAAAACAGATATTGGAAACTGAATATGTTGAATATAATTAGATTATATAATTTTTGTATCGTCATATTTTAAAGTAATTTTGTCTGGTTGAGTAAACAAAATTCTTTACATTTTTTTAATGAACATTTCTATAAAAGTTTGTCTAATAATGATATAACATTTTAGTTCATTCTACAATGACAAGCGTTTTTTAAATTAAATTTATGTGTATTACTTGTTACAAATCAAAACCGTATATTTTTATAAAAGAAGGACTTGAATTATATATTAATATTTATTGAGTTAATGAGACTTTATCAATTTCTAAAATCGATATCCATATTTTAAAAATGGTTGTGTTACTATTAAAAATAAAAGATCTAGGAATAAACGATATGCTGTTGTTTCGGAATAAATTAAGCTCTATTAATTACGCTTTTATTCTCTCACCGCATGGTTTTGTCTAATAATATACATGGAATAGATACATTGTATGAAATAAATCGTATTCACTACAAAGTTTCAAAGCGTTTATCTAAGCAATATATATTTGCTCTCTTGCAAATCTTCTTATCGAGTTCGTCATGAACCTTTACTGGAGCTAACGATATTACCGTGACACATTGGTTATGACGTATCAATTATTGGTTATGACGTATTAATTTATAGTAATCGTGACCAAATTTCTCCACATGGTCTGCTTATAGATATCCTTCTACATAAATAGATACAATACACTCAATTGAATGCTTCTTTTGAATGCTTAATTTAATTATTTTTTTGTTTATCGCTTAGATAGTTATATTTATTATTCGGTTAATACACTTAATAAAATGGGTACAGCTTCAAAATTTTCACTCTAATATAATATTTATGTCTCATCTTTATGGTAAATCCATGGCTACGTTTTATCTACGGTCTCCGTTTCAAATCTCATGGTCTCGTTTACCGTAGCCACTAGCATTTTTGGCAAGAGGGTGAAAACTAAATACAGTACGCTATCGAAAACTGTGTTAAGGTTATTTTTACAAGATAATACATTGATTAAATTTTTTATTAAGTGAACTGAGTGAATTAAATATACCTTCCTAATCTTAAAATACTATTTGTCAGTCTGCAAAAATACTCGCGTCATTCCCTCAGTTATTAAAATTAACAAACTTTTTATTGCAAAATATTTCTTGGATAATAAATTATTATTTTTTGGTACCCTAAAACTTTAATAAGCTTAGAATTAAGTTATAGCAGCCAACAATCATAGGTGACTTTGAAGAAATAGTATAAATAAGCATTTCCATTTACGCATTTATTTCACTGTGGTTAAGGCCATGTATTGAGAACTAGAAAATATATTACTATTTTATAAAAGATCGAAGTTTTTTTAAAAACAATTAATGATTTTTGTCATAAAATGTTCCGCCCCGTGGATTGATTGAAAACGAGAAACATTTTTGATTCTTTTTGAATGAAAAATTCTGCAAAACTGTCCTATACTTTATACGTCCTTTATGTCTAAAATAAAAACAATAATTTTCATGAAGTTAGTAAAAGAGCTGAAAGGGAAAACAAAGTTTGTTATAAATAGTAGAGAATTTCAATTATTTAACATACTTCCTAGTATTCCAAATTATAAAAATGTTTCACTTTACTTCAAAAACCTCAACTTATACTGCATCCACTCTAACGAAATGTTTAGCATTAAAATTCTAAATGTTCTTTTTCTTACACAAAAGTTCTCCTTCCGGTAAAAAAGTGTTTGTATTACAATGTTACGTTTAAAGAACAATTTCTTTGGGACTTAATTATAAGCACACAACATTTTAAAAAATCACCACCAGTTTTATGATAGTTATTAAAAACATACTTGCAGCTAACGGAATATCTGATCTAAGTTAGCTTTTCAAGCCTTACTTCTCTTAAATAGTTTGTAGACCAATTCAAACCATCTTGATGAACCAGATGGGCATCGTTTATCCCACTTGTGGTACCGAACATTTTGTTTTAGGTTGCGTACTGAATACTACGAACACAAAATGTGCATATCTCTCATAAGCAATGGAGAGTTCCATTGTGAACCATCCTGACCTGGCTTGCAGCATCAAGTGGAACATGTGGCATGGATATAATATTATTATAATTTTCAGCTAAACCATAGGAGTCTAAACACAGCGTATTTGCCGTTAATCGCTATGGGGCACCCTTAATCACTTTCCGATACCAGCATCAGACCTTGGGTTCACCCCCCAAAACTAATGACCTCACTGAGACAAATTGAAAATGATCAATCAGGGCAAGACTGCTATTTGATATTTTGCAGTATATGGAGATCACGTGATAACAAAATTCTCGCCAAGATTGATCAAAATTGCTTAAACACAATGGGTTTGCCACTCGCAGTTATAAAGTTTCTGTGGACAACTTTTTACGATATCGTCAAACCATGGACATAACCATCGTAGACATAAAACGAGATCATATTGCAACAGAAACAGAATGCAAGACCAATAGTCCCGACTCGCAATTTTGGAGTTACAAAGACCACTTTTAGGCAATAAAATCTAAATCATGCGAGACCAAAAGTCTTACAAAAGCGATTTACACCTGCCCAAATACGATTGATCTGCTCTCGCTGTTAAGAAGTTATTATGACCACCTTCTAACCATATCATGAATCAGTTCGATAAACTATACTTTTGTGTTGACATCGAAAGAATATATATTTCTGCAAATTTTCACTTCAATCGGATAGCGAAAAGTCATTAAAAATTGACGACGGAATATCTGGACACTCTGCCGTGTGTATATTTTTTCAGATGTTATCAAGTATCAAAATTGGGACCATATTTCTATACCAATAGAATGTGTAAAAATACTTGTCCCACTAAAACACTTTTCAAAATTAGGCAAAAAGAAGAATCATGTGATTTTTTTTAATTTCTGAAATCTTTATTGAAAAATTTAAAATAAAAAAAATTCGTGCATTAATTTTATTAAAAATAAAAGTACTGAACCATATTAAATTTACATGTCTTCCAGATAATAAATTTAAAACTAAAAAAAAATAAACGAAAAATAGAAGTGGTTAGATATTGACTGAGCTACTGAATTTTTGTGTAATATTACACTTCACTTTAACTTCTCGGCAATGTTCCGTTTACACTCCCATAATATGATTTTTTTCTGATCAGTATGCGTGATGTCTTCGTAATATCCTTTTAATATTTGTTAACTTCCAGTTAGATAAAGTCATTTTATATTACTTGGAGTCTATTGAAAGTTGTACTCGATTGAAATGACTTAATTTGAAAATCGACTAGTATTTCCACAATTATTCTAAACTCCGTACACATGTTTTTTGGATTATGAGAGTTCCGTTTTATAAAATGTATGCGATTACGGTATATAAAAAAGACTTTTAAAAAAAGGTGGGTGTACAATTGATGACATATTTATATATTTTTGCTAACAGTAAATTGGACCATATTTGAATCGAGCACTAATTTTGGACGATTTACGTGCTTTCCAAGTAAACCTATATACATAGTAATTTACTTAATACTTTTTATATGAACAGCCAAAAATAAATTGCAAAAATGTTTATAGTACCAGAAAATGTAAGCTTTGAGGCGCATATAAGATTTTATTTTTTTTTTCATTTTATTCAATTCACGTTAAAAAATAATCTTAATTAATATGTTTAAAGATTATATATTTAAAGACAAAAGAAAAAACGCGACCATTAAAATTTTGTCTAATTCTGTTAAACATCAACGCATTACGATATTGACTACCAGATGGTTATCCCATCATAACCTCTATTCAAAATATCCTATTTAAAATAAATTAAATCACAAATCATGTGCATTACTTACATTGTTATTTAAATTTACGTACTTCTTTTATTTTTAAAAGTTACAGACGATTTTTTTATGCAAAATGAAGATTTTTTTTTCCTGTTAGACACAATCACCATTGATATCTTAAATAATCTGTTCAATTTCCGCTCAAGGTAGCTGTCACCGTTAATATTAATGCGTAACATTTGAATAATTCTACTTTTCATACAAGTCATGTCGTTAGGAAAGTTATCTCTTAATTCGGCAGATTTGGGAAGAGTCACGAGAATAAGACGTACACGGCCAGTAGTAGTAAATTCATTTGTAAATTATAAATCTTAATATCCTTACGATAAAACGCAATGCCTAAGTTACCTTTATTTTCAGAGTCACTTTCTCAAAGTGTACTTATCTTTACTCTCTTAGTTTCGCTACAATATTAATTTTTCTGATTAGTTATGATGTCACAATAATTTGGGTTAAAATTATTTTTATTTAAAGACAGGCATTTGTTTTCTTTATGTGAACAAAGAACTAAATATGTTTTGATATCTGTTACATCTTACGAAATACGATTGATTAAATTTAAAAAAAAAAGTTTGTTTCCTTAATCGCTCGGTGTCAATTATATATATTTAATTAGTGCCCTTTTATTTCTTTTATATTTTGCGTGTGTTCTTATCAAAGTTACTAAATTTAAAAAGAAAAATAAAAGTGACGTCCGTTTCCGTTCAAACGGAATGTCCGTTTGTCGATTATCGAGTCGAGTCTATCGATTGCAGAAAACACATTGTTTTATTTTAGGTTATAGGCTTAGGCTCGTTTTTTAACCAGTTGTTTAGTTATTACCAGTCGGTGTGGTTATAAATGTGTATTTGTATATTAAGTATAGTTCAATCTTTGTCGCGAACGTACCTAATCTGTTAGGTAGGAATAAATACGATGAGTGGGCGTTTACCGTGGAAGAATTGCTGATATTGGAGGATATGGATAAGTACATAAAGAGTTAACATGATGCCAGCCAAGACGCAACCGCAGTTGCAAAGTACGCCAAGGCCAAAGCTAAATTAAATCTTATAATAGACCCGTTAGTGCACATGCATGTAAAAGAAACAAAATCCTCGAATGACCTATGTTTGAAATTGAAAAATAAATGTTTGACGACTCGATATTTTCGAAGGAAACCACTTTGTTTCAAAATCTTATTTAAGAAAGACTGAAAACGTGTGATTCCATGACGATTAATCACATTAATTTTGAAAACAGCGCTAAGGCTCAATAGAACAGAATTCGCTATTAGTGACAAATGGATCTATTTCCTAATTTCAACCAGATTACCAAATCATTTCATGCATACGATAATGGCTACGGAACATTCGGGCATTCCATTTGCCGCCGATGTCATTAAATAAAAATTTATCAATATGGAGTGAACATCAGAAATAAGTGGATAAGAGAAAGACTGCGTTCACCATTAAAATGGCAGAAAAACCGCAATGTGGTCATAATAGTAAGAAATATGGTAGATCGATATCATCAAGAAATTATGATAAAATTAAAAAGTCAAATGTGATATTAGTGACTTGTTACAAGTGTAAGAAAATGGGATATTATCACAATCAGTATCAGCTGTTATAAAAAGGTACAATAAAAAACAAAACATCAAAGCATTTAGTATAGTATTCCTAGACGGAAGAAATAGTAAATACGACTAGTACGTCAATTCCGGTACGCATTTTTCGCCGAACGAGAGTTGGATGCTTAAGAGATAACATTAAAAATTACCACAGATTACCGTTGCAAACAAACCAAGATACCGGTTTTGTGCACAGGGGACGTAAAAATAATAGCCGATCAAAGTTACGAAGTCACAGTGAAAAATAATGTATGTGTTCCCTATCTCTCGTCTAAACTGTTATCTCTCAGTTAACTGATAAAAAATAGAAACATCATATTTGACTCAAATACAAACAAACACAGCCTACCACTGACTACCGCATTCCAAAATGGTGAGTTCGAGGAATAAATTTGCTTTCAAATACCAGAAAGTTTGGTCAGTTCAGACTGTAATAAAGTACTCAAATTAAAAAGGCTATTTATGCTGGTACAAGAAAGTAGATAGTTTCTTATACAAAATTTAAAAATGAGTCGTGTTAATGTACAGATGGTATAACGTTGTTGTAAAACTAGCATTGCACTCTATGTGAACAGTTTTGTTTTCTCAAAAGTTTTAAATGAAACTAGGTATTTAAAAAGTGTATTAGCTTCATATTTCAGATTAAAAGATTTAGAAGAAATTAAATAGAATTTGTTATAAATGTATTGGGTAATAAAGCAATGGAATAATTGTATTAAGTCTAGAAAATTATATATAATAATTATGGGAAAAATTTAATTTGATAAATTGTAAAATGGCTAGTACTCTTATGGAAAGTACGTTAAATATAAGTAAAAATGAAACTATTATCGGCTAGGTACCTTATCAGCAAATAATTGGTAGCCTAATACACTTAGTAGTATAAACTAACTTTAGCCATTTCGATAATTGTTATAATATTGATGATTGGTCTTATGCTAGAGCATATTTAAAAAATTAAAACAAAAAAATATATTGAATTAAAATATATTTAAAATTGTAATTTTTAATTAATGGAGCTTGCACATGCTGACTGGGTGAGTGATGCAAAGGATCGGAAGTCCTATACTGGCTTTTGTTTTATTTTGTCAGGAAGTGAAATCTATTGGTTTCATTACCACGAAAGAGAAATAGAAAAGTGTAGCTTTATCTAGCACTGAGGCGTAATATAAGTGCCTCATTGTAGGTTGCACGGAAATTGTACATTTACGTAACTTATTTTACGAAATAATTAGTAAACTTTGTACTCTGCTAGTTATACTTCCATGAACGTACTAAGCACATTGATTCAATATAACGTTTTTGTAGAAATTACGGTGATCTATTGCTCCGTTGCAACGTTGCTTCTTTATTAACTTTGTATACTTTCTTAGTTTTAAATAAGAATTCTGCCATGATAAAAATATTCAATGCAATTTTCCTAATCTTCACCTATACTTATGTAAAAATTATGGACAAGGACAGAGAAACATGTAATGATTATATACAATGAGAAGTAGTCTATTTATCATTGAATACAATCATTCTATTTATCTGGCCCAGTCAATGGATGAAATCCTCATTAATATTGTAATAATGTTAATATATGTTAACGTCGTAAAAACGTAATTGTTATTAATACAAAATAAATAAAACTGATTACTAAAGAAATATTGAACATATATGTTTATTTCAATGTGTCAAATATCGTTTATTAAGATCAAGATAATGCGAATAGGCCATAAATCTGTTGCATATCACAAGCAGCGTCGCTTCGCGTGTATTAGTGATTTTAAATCTAGTAAGTATCCATATATATGCATATGTTTTTCAAAATAAAGAGTATTATATTTTCTACATATATATATATATATATATATATATATATATATAATATATATGTAGGAAGACAGTGGGAATAAATCATAAATTTATAAAAATATAATTTTATATAATGCTATTGTGGTATATTTTAACATTTATTTCATTCATTTTATTTGGTAAATTACAAAAATCTGAAAGACCGAATTCATTACATTAAACTAAAGACTACCTTTTATACTTCGAAATTGTAAGACTTCTGCATGAAGTTAAATCGGCATATACGCTAACGGTACCCAAAAAACTTCAATAAAAGTAACTTAATTTTTAATTTAAACGCATAAATAAATGTGTAGAAAGAGGTGAAAATATAATAACTTATCCTTCTCAATTAGTTACTACTCGCGGCTGACATTCTAACAAATCTGACACCTCTTCGTATATTCAAAGTTTTCGTGTATTATTACTATTAACAAGCATCACAAAGTAAAGGTATCTTTTTACAAGTAGATTAAAATATGAAAATATACTAAAATATAAGGTAAAATCTGTAGATAGAGAGGGATTTTTGATATTGAAATATTATGATTCATAATAATATCCCTTTATTAAAAGTGCAACAAAATTCAGTCCTGGTTTATCTTTGTGCTCATCTGATAGAATATGTAGTACATAGCGAAAGTCCATTCTCACGCAAAGTAAGGCGTTGTGCGAGTTAAAAAACTTTAGGGATCAAGTACTTTAAAAAAAATAGTTTTTATTTAATTATCAAAAACAAAGTTTTGTAATTATGACGACGAATAACTAAACTTATGGATTTAGTCGTGAGTTACCACCGTCTCGTACTTCCCGTTTACGAGTTTCTATTCCGGTGTGGTGTCAGTGGTGGCATTATAGGGGTTTAGAGGCTAACAAGCTCTGGTACGGCAAGCTGTGCTTTGAACTACACGTTATTTTATCAGACTTGGGATCAGTGATATCGTTATGGGTTCTTTAGCACTCGTCTTCTTGATTCATGCAAGTTATATTAATCTTTATTCTCACGCAATAGCCTTAATCCCATTATAACTACTCTTCTTAGCTCATCAAGTAGAAACTTTAGTTACTGGTGATTAAATATTTTACTGGCATTTATATTTATGAGTACGACAATAACAAATGTAAAATGGACAATTTCGTTAAACGAGACTAATTTATCTTTTCAAAGTAGATTGACAAATTAAAGTTTCAAATTAGAGTGACAATGAAGTGATGCTCTTTGAAGCAGTTGTGTGAAAGCTCTGCTTTTATTAAAAAAAATGCGAATATCTGGATTTTTAATAGCAAGGGGACACATACAACTTTCGTCAAATATGTTACATAATTTAAACTAATTTCATACTTTGTGATGCTTTAAAGCCTTTTAAATGACTTGTCTACAATTATATTGTTATAATAAAATAAGAAATCTTGGTCCCACAGCCCAATTTGTTTAAATCATTGAAGGAGATAAAACTAAGTTATTCTGAAAGCAGACGAGTATAAAACTAACTGTTATGAAATAAAAACCAAATAAACGAAACGGTTAGAAAATACATTAAAATGTGGAAATTAAATAAAAAGAATTTAATGTTTTTAAAAACAGGTTTTTGTAAGTTAGCTGGAAATTAATTTTAAAATGAAATATTTATCGGCGCTCATATCAACACAGGTGTGTGTGTATGTTTATATAATCAAAGAAGAGGTTAAAAGCTAAGAATATAGAATCGAACTGGCTGAACACATTATTTGATGCTGGCACAAAAATTATAGATGCGAGTATTATTATAATGAACGACAGGGTTGTAGATCTCAATAAGTTTGTAACACGATGTCAAACATTTCTAAAATAATTAATGTTTCTTATATATTTTTGTCTAAATTTAATCTAATCCATGTAAGTATTTTTGTACAATTGTACATAATCTTGATTAAATTAAAAGTAATATATTCCTCATTAAATGTAGATGACTTTTTCCCTTATATAACATGAGTTTTCCTAAATGGATTTGTACAAGAAATTTCAAACTTTACCCTTTATTCATGACGCTTCATATTTAGTAAATCGAAATCATATTTAGTAAATGGAAATTGAAGTAGTTTTATTAAAATTAATATTTATGATATCGTCATCAATCTCCGCAGCGTAATTTTATCACTATTTTCCAAATTGTATGTAGAAAACGATTTTACGAAAATAGATGACGAAATTCCCGGATATTACCTATTTAATCAAATAATAATAAAATTTCAGCGACAGAAAGAAAACCAGCCGGTTGAAAGTTATCCCTCTCTTAACAAAAATGATACTCTCGGCAGAATGTAGTGCACCCAAATGATATGGAATGTCTTTATAATAGAATATACCTGTGGTATAAGATCTGGTCTCTTTTCAATATTTATTAAATATATATATATATATATATATATATATATATATATATATATATATATATATATATATTTATATATATATATATATATATATATATATATATATATATAGATATATATATAATATATAAAGCTATTGAGCTACCGGAAGTAGTCTCGAGATCGAAGTCTCGAGAAAATAAAATCTCAGAAGCTGCATTTTGTTAATTGGTAGAAATTTTACCATATTTATATGCTATAATTTTAGCATTTTGTTAAACTGCGGATTTCTTGAGTTTTAAACTTAATTATAGGGAGATTATGGCTGAACATATTCTGAATTAGAAGCAACGTTTAAATATATCCAGAGGTTTTAAATTATGGTCAAATCATTTTTCAGATATAATGACTGAATTAAAAAAAAACAGTTAATTCATTTTCAGACAACAGAATCCTAAATTCTGATATTCTTCTTCCAAAAGTTATCAGTACAGCAATCAATATTTAAATGCAAAAGAAATATCGTATGACCATAATCAATAATTGCAAATTATATTCCAAGGCAAATGTCACTTAATCTCTGACCAGATATTTTTGATGTCGTACTATTATTAAGGGGCTACAAAAAAGGTAAAATATTATCTCATTGTTGTCCCCCGGGGTGCTGTTGAAACATTCTTAATTAATTTACCCCTTACTAAAATTATCCGATAGTAAAATTGCAATAACCGTCGCATCATCTGGCATTGCCACTACTCTCTTGGAAGTAAGTAGAACCTCATATGTTAAAATTCTGACATGTGTGATATTTCAAACAAAGGGCATTGCAAAATTGCTTTAGAATTGTTGTTTCTGATAGCTGACAATGAGGCCATCATATGTAACAAAACGTCCATTGAGGTACTAGATAGAACAATGTGTGACTCAGGCAATATCGACACTCCTATGGGTGACTTCAGAGTTTTGTTCTTAGGGGATTTCCTCAAATTTTGCTTGTCGTCAAAGACTAACCTGCACAAACGAAATAATTGTTCCATAAAAGAGTAGAATCTCATTTGGTTGAATGTTATTAAAATGTAACTTAAAGCAATCATGATAGTTGCAATGTCTTCGGAAAATGACATGTTTACTGAAATGTTAGTTAAAATGGGCTATAGCCAACTTTCAACGAGTAATTATATGATTCAAAGAGAGGATAATTCTATCATCCTTTATTAGAATTTCAAAGAGAGGGTAATTCTATCATCTTTAATTTTTCAAAGAATATATACATTGATTTTGCCGATCTTGTTTTTATTAAAAATACGTCGGCAAAATCAATGAATATATTCTTCGAAAATTTATTTTATCTAAAATATATATTATTCAGAAGACCTATATAGAACACCTATATTATCCCATATAATTGTTAAATTATTTGAATCCACCTAGAATAGTGGCTCGTGAACTTATTTTAGACATGATATCTTATTCTGACGATGCTTTTTGTTAAATTGTTACGAAATTTAAACCCACTTAAATCACATAAAGAACCCGATTGAAAATTAAATAATGTACATTTTTCCTGATTAAATTCATAAAACTATTTTTATTCTTTGCTTAAATTCATAAAACTTCAATCATGTTATTTGTTTAAATTCATAAAACTTCAAACAGGAGAAGCAGTTTTTATACCTAACTTTTCAATTAAAACTCCTTCAATTCCCAAGAAAATTTTTCTTCGCAGTGATCAAATGTCTGAATGTAGTATTTAATAAAATGTTACGAAAATTAAAATAATTTTCATTACAATAACTAATAGCCATCTAAGTGAATCCAGAACGGATTACTATTTTAAAATTCTTAATAAAATTACGAGAATCGGGAATATCATCGGTATCACCCACTTCAGAATATAATTATTACAATGAAAGTAAAAATAGTAATTCTTCGAACAAAAAGATGTAGTCCTTCTTATTCAAATCTTCATACTATATTTTACTTTCATTCATACCCCACTCGTTTCTTTTAATAAAATGTTAAACAATCAATGTATAACAAACATTAAATATTTGAATTACTGTATGATATCAATATAGTTCTGCTACGATAAACAGAGTATGATCAGTTCCTTGTTAATTCTATTTTATTTACACCGATATAGGTACCCGCTTATTAAAATTTTTGTGATTATTTTGATATTGGTAATCATTTAAATACTTACTATAATATACAATATCTTTTAATATAAACAAAATCTATACGTGCGGGAATTTTAAAAGCATTCAGAACGTAACAAAACACTCAAGTGGCAAATGCGTTCAATTTTCACAAACAGAAACTAGAAACAAACCAATTTTAAAATTTCACTTACCAAGCCTTGTAAAATTACTTTGACAGTTATATTATTTTTGACAAATATAAATAACGTTAAGTGGGATGTGCTAACACAATTCTCAGCACAATTCATTACTGAATATATTTGGCGTTAATTTTGTAGAAAAAATATATCCATTTCTTTAATTTCTTGCGGTAAAGAAATTAAAGAAAGTAGAAATAATACTACATCATGTAGTTTCATTTAATTGTGAACAATTCATTACGTTGGATTATTCAAACTTATTTTCGCTGTAAAGCCACGTGCTAGGTTTTTTATCTACTGGTATGTAGTGTCTATATTAATGACAGTCTGTTTAAAAATTTGTTTCTGTAATCTTAAAATATTTTAATTAACAGAAATATCAACAAAAATACTTTTTAATCGTACTTTCATTACGTAAGTACAAAGACAGATTTCAGAGATATTTAATTGAATAAAAAATATATACGTACTTCCTCCAAATATAAAGAAGACAAATACATTTCCGTGTGCAATACAAATTAAAAAAATTAATATAGTAGTTAATTAATGATTTTGAGAATAAAAACAATAAAATAACATCAAACTCTTGCCTCAATTTATAAAAAATAAACATCTTCTTTATAATTAAATTAATTAATTTAAAATAATTTTTACTATTAATGTATTATGTGTTTAAAACTAATTTAATACGCCAACAGGTCTGAAAGCAACCTGGAAAAATAACACAACACTTTTCCAAGCTTTTCACATGATTTATTCTAAACATTAGCGATATTGCAAAAACTTCCTAAAAATTAATTGATCATAAATAACGTTGAATAATTCTTTATTTTTTAAATATAAATAAGACAATGTCGGCAAATTTAGAAACAAACCATTTTTTTAACTTTTTCACTTCTTGTAAAGAAGTGGAAATAATTGAAAATTGAAGATTTGTTTATACAATGTTATATTTCTATGGAGCATAAATTAATTTAATTCTAGCATTTCAAACTAAACTACACTAGAACTTACACCTTTAATTGTCTTGATAAGTTTATAATACCACCAATTACATGCCATATTTTCAGTAAGTCGGAAGATAAAATTATTAAATATCTAATTCAATTGTAATAAAAAATTTCCTAAATTTTATTAAGACGTAATTTTAGCACTACATCAAAGTAATCAATTTACAATGCCTTGGCTTAATCGGAGTACATTTAAAACATTTTTTGGCAAAAATTTACTATCAGGAATAACATTATCATCAACCCTTTTTTTATCCACGACTGAAAGTTATTCTAAATTACTTTTCTTTTTTCATCTAACCATTTTCTATTCGGGCATGTTCCCGCATATTTTATTCCGGCATATTCTCTATTCGGGTAAACTTCGCTTATCCAAACCCGATCAGTCTTTCTTGCTACAAATACTGCTCATCAGAAAAAGTTTATTATTCTTGGTTACTTCTTAGTTATTTGCATACACTTGTTACCTATTTACGTTTATATCTCTGCTGTACCTAGTATTTAAAAAATATACGTATATACTGCTAAAATTTATGCTGTCATCAATTCTTCATCAATATTTCTATTTCATCAACCGAATAACAGAAAAATATAACAGAACTAGTTCAGGTTTTAATTCATTAAAGTCAAACCTTTAACACATTAATAATCGTATTTTCCTTATTAAAAAATTACGATTAACGATAATTTTAGTAAAAAGAAATGAATAAAGAAAAACAATGCATTAACTGGCATTAGATGTGTTCAGTGTTTGCCTCAAGCAAGCAGCTCGATTTACACATATCTTTCATGCTTCTATCGCGTACTTCTGTTAATGTAATAACTTGAGAAATAGTCTCTAAATAGTCTTAATTTGAAGACACGTGGTTTATTTTAGTTTGAATTATTTTAATCACTAACCTTAAGGAGCAATTGTAATTTACATTTACAAATTTTTTTTTTAAATCTTTCAACTTTTTAATATTCAATAAATATTAATTGGAGGAGAATTTGAAGCGTTGTTAAATAAAACATATCAAATATGGACATTACTTTTTGTTTTTTTTGTCACATTATGTTTCTTTAAAATTGGCCGTAAAAACTTCACGAAATATTTTACTAGAAAATATATTTGTTACCGTGAAACAAATTATAATATTTTACGTAAATATAACGATTTTTATGGTAAATACATCAATATTTTTAAGTGGTCAATTCGAAATGAGGAAGCAAATTTTTTTAGCAAATTTATTGCATCGTTAATAAACAATGCTTATGTTTTTGGTGTGAAATGTAAACTCAAAAACAGCATCGGCTTGTGTTGGAAAACATGTTGTCAATAAATTTGACACGTTTTAAAATGATTTCATTACTAAATCTCTCCATCGGATCAATAAACTTGGCAAAAGTGAAGCATTATTCAGCGTGTTGCTGTATGTGCTGGCAGACCACAAAACGAATTGCGAAAGATTCGGTTAAAATGTTTAAATATAAATTAATGTCGTAATTTTGGTTTCACAGATTTCAAATATTTTATTTAGCACTTGTATATCAGCAGTATGGCATTATTACAAAATTTGGGCACATCAGTGGTGTTAGTTGCACATTACATTACTTGGAGCCTCATGTTACGAATTTCTCACAAAACTATAACAATTTTGTTGTAATAGTTTCCCTATAATTAAATTAATATGTGATAATATAAGATGACGAGTATAATTTAAATATTTGTCCAAATCTTTTTCGTTTTTACGAAAAAAGTTTAACAGAATTAAACAATAATAAATATATCAATTCCAACTAATATTTGTCAACACCAACTTGTGCAGTTTCTTTGAAATAATCAAAAGAAATTGTTGTTGGTGTATTGTTTATCATAGAATCGTGCTCGTGTTTTAAATTTTCGTGACATCTAATTTTAATATTATTTGTACATTAATAGTAAAACAAATATTTCCATAAATCCTTTAAATATTGATCGACTTATTTATTGGACAAATAGAAAACGGCTTATTTATTGGACATAACATTTTATCTCAGCCAAGTGTTTCCTTCGAAATGATTGTGATATACAATTATGTCTTTTCCGGTACTTTTGGATTACTTCGTGTTGCTAACATTATATTTAAGCATTTTTTTGTAACAAATTGTCTCA
The DNA here is from genome assembly GCA_039881145.1 of Druceiella hillmani. Taxonomy (NCBI): domain Eukaryota; kingdom Metazoa; phylum Arthropoda; class Insecta; order Lepidoptera; family Hepialidae; genus Druceiella; species Druceiella hillmani. The sequence goes on along the minus strand of JAYKKI010000142.1, from coordinate 2,378,022 downwards.
TAAATGGAAAAATATTTATTTCAATTAATCTAATAGTTTTTCATTGGTAAAAGATATTTCAATTATCTCGTGAAATAAAATAATCGATCTTACTAAAATTGGAAAATTATCAGAGTGGCTCACATTTGTATTAAGAAAAAAAAGCGGCTTTCTTTTTATAATACTAAAATGCCTACGTACGTAATCTATATAATCGTAAAATTAGAAATAAATGGTAATTGAAATTCAGATTACGCTTTGTACTTGAAACTTGTATAAATCTGTACCGAATATAAAAACCTTCAATTAAACTGAGTAACTACCCAGCACATAAAATTAAATTAAAAAATATGGGAATTAGTAGATAAGAACTAATCAATCATTTATTAAGATTAAAATGAAATAAAAATTAAAGCTAAATGCAAATGTTGAATTATTTTTCGCCATCAAATTTCAGCATCTTTCTTCCAGATTCATATTATAGTTTTTATGCAAAGGACAAGAGAATGCTCTCACTTTTTTTACACGTAGTTTTGTTGACGAATATATTTTTGTTTTAACGGTTCATTTGAAGGCTCAAAAATAAACTGGGAAACATCGAAAATAAAAATTCCTTGTCTTTTGTTCCCATTAAATAGTTATTAGATGCTCATGACAAAAACGTTTTCATTATTGGTTGTTCAGACTGCCTTACCAGTCAGTCAGGTGATAAGAGCAAGATGTCAAAAAATTTAATTTTGGTCGGTGATAAGGGTGTCATTAGTTTTAGCCCTATAAGTGTTCCAGCATATACATCTTAATTTTTTTGCCTTTATCGATTATCATAATAAGTAACAAACGAACAAAGTAATTGTTGAATTGATTTATTATCATTTTAATAAATGTTTTGGCAACTAATGTAAATAAAAAATCAACAAAAAAAATGTTTCGGCATTCATCTTTGATTGATGGATATAGTTTCATAATAAATCATATTGGTGTGTAAACTTTTATGAGGTAGGTTGCATGCTGGACCAAAATATTAAAACTATTCTCAGTTGTAACGCATAAACATGGGCTTCTATTGGCCTCTGTTAATCCCACTGGAAAGTTAACAGTGCTATAAATTTTATACAAATGAGATTGATCGGAACTTAGGTTTATTTTAGTAATTTGGTATGTTTATCCAAACATTCATTTTTTCCTTACAATTTGAGTAATTTTCCTTTATGACCCAAAGATGTTTTTGATCCTGAAGTAGTTCCTTCAAGATATTGAAATATGTGTTAAAGAATTATTTCGTTTATATGAAAAATATATATGATCAAGTTCAATGGGGTTTATAAATAAGTTACTTCAATATATTCTCCCATATCTGTATTGGGTCCATCATATTTATTGCCAATAAGTCTTTCATGACAAAAAAAAATGGTCCATTGTTCTTATTGTGTGTTGCAGAGCATGACCTAAATACTTAAATCATATGGTGTTTATCAAAGGAGTAAGTTTTTCCACTATTACTTCTTTGTAATATTTTGTGCCCTTTCATGTTGTTTGGAGTCTTGACTTTTCTTTCATCAAGATATAGGACCTGTAATTTAAATATTTTATATTTTATTTCAATTTTTGTCAGCGCGATAAACATTTCTCTCCTGATCTTACTTTTTTCACCTGTTGTACCGAATTATATTCTTCATATTACACTCGAAACAATCGCCGATTAGGTTTGTGTCTTAACTACTGAACCTATCACCAGTTTAGGTACAATAGCCTATTTCACCTTATTCTTGATTTTATCTACCGGACCTTGTTTTCAGACTCAGTTTTAGTGGAAGAACTTGACTTAAATTCAATGGCATGTTTTTGTGTCAGGAATTTGTGATTGTCTTCTGGTTACATTATTTTGTTTTCTCTCCAAATCTATACTTTTTCCATAGCTAATTATATACCCATTCAACTATTTAATATATTTACATTTTGGCCAGATCGTTTTTCTAAAAATTATTTTTCTAACTTTAGGACCATTTTTTCTTGAAAAACCATAACAATCTTCTGGTACTAGAGTTTGATATATCTAGTTTCTTTTGACTTTGAATCAGAAATTCATTAACTTTACCTTGGTAACATGATTTTCTTCGAGATTTGTTTTTTTATTGACATTTTTTGAAGCTTTAAACATTCTCTTTATTTTGTATATTGAATACGATTGGAATTAAAGCCAAAACACATATTTCTTCCAAAGGAAATGAAACTATATTAGATCTTTCCATTTTTTTAAAATTTTACCTATTAACTCATTCATTCATAAAATTTCATTATATCTTATTGATTTTTAAAAATATTCGTTGTTAATTTAGTAGCATTTCCAAAAATAGGCCACCTAAAAGATAGTTACTTTACGTTTTATGATGAAAGATAACGAATTAAAAAAATGCTAAAACGGTATTCTCCTGTTAAAGGCAAAGGCGAGACTAATTAGAAATAGATCAAAAACTTACACGCATTGCATCATCTCCCCCGCAAACCTCTAAAGTCAAATATTCACATTATAATTACTTGTGTGTTAGACTTGTTTGAGGAAAAAGATATGTCTGAAATCTTTAACAAAAACGCTGTATTGTTTCAACATAATACGTAACATTATTTTGAATTTTTTTGTATTTTATAGAACACCAAGGATTCAGAATAAAGCGTAACATTAAAAAAAAGCTTAACATTGACAAAATTAAAAATATTTTACTGGTGTATTGTCTTCACTAAATGGCAATATAATTTAGCGATTGGATAAGAAATTCTTTTCATCCCTAAATAAGTAAATATTTATGTTTTTTTCTTTGAATTTGTTACTATTTATTAAAAAACTACAAAATAATTGCTTAAATATTTCTTTACTCTGTACAAATTTGTAAAAAAACGTGGCTACAACATTTTGGTGATTTATTCAACTGAAAATATTAAATTTGTAAATTAAAAGAGTAATGTAGAAAAACTATATTCTCGACAACACATATATAACTTGTTATCTCTTGTTTTCTATGTCCTGCTAGATTATTTTGCTTAGCCATCATGTTGGCTATATCAATTTTTTTATCATCCACTCAGATTCTGGATCCGTGATATTCTTCTTCACACGAGACTCTTTTTTCGATTACTGTGCTGTGTTTTAGATCAAGTACATTGTATCCGTCTGAGTAAACAATTATATGTCTGAAGTATTCAATTTCCCGTTTCATTACTGCATATATTACCCCTATATATTTTTTCATTTCGCTACCACACCAATTATTTTCAAAACGTGTCTATTAAGGCTATACGCGATATCCTCCAGAATTTACTAATTTCAAAAGTTTCAAGTTTTCTCGGAAGTGTATTTAATGGCGTCCAATCTTCAATGCTATATAAAAGTAAAACGAATTTATAGTATTTTACGAATCCGATTTTCATTTTCAGGCAGGCGTTATTTGCGCACAAGATTTTTTTATATTTTCGTGTATGAAGTTTATGACTTTTTCTTGCAGTTATCGTTTTATTTACAACCAAACTTGGTGAAGTCGTCAACTCTCCTAAGTTTCTTGCTATAAACTGTAATAATTCTTTACTATTTTGGTATTTTACCGATATCCATAAACTTTGCCTTTTAGTGTTGAATTTTAATTTATATTTAACCTAAGTTTCAGCAATCCTCTTAATTATTTGTTGAAGTTCAAAAGAAGGACTCTTACTAGACCAATATAATATTTTGGTCTGAATCGATTAAAGAAATATTTTCCTGTCATTTAGAATGGAATTGGGATCAATTTTTAAATTTATAAATTCTTAAAAAATCCTACAATTTAATAAGTTAAAAATGGGGCGATATCTATTTACATTATACTATGAGTTGAAAAAAAATAGTTCAATTAAAAAATAAATACTTTCCTTGTTCATTACGTAATTAGATTATACGTTATAATGAATAATGAAGATTGTTGAAATTATGCAACTGCTTTCTAAATTTTTAATTCAATAATTTTGTAAAACATTACATCGCGCCTTTTAAACATTACTTATATTTAAATACGAATGGAACTCTCAGTACGAATATTACGTACATACTTGGGTGCATATAAAAGTGTGAAATATTAAGAGTACAAAGTGTTTCTATAAAATTATATATATAAATTTTAACATTATTTTTGTCGTATTTACATATTGTCCAGTGTATCTTTCTCAGGAGTAAACTATCGTGAATTTCTAAAAAGTTATAGGACCTAAGATGATCACTATATTTTTCCTGTAATTTTCTAGTCAGTATCTACAAAAACTGATTTTTTCCTGATTTTTAACTTAATAGTTTTGGAACAAGGTATACACTTTTTGCACATTTTTATGGAACACTCTAATTATTTAAAAACTGAAAAATATATATTTGACTTTCTTATAACACATGCAAAACAGAAAATGTTCGCGACTACTTAATTTGCTTCCTCCGAAATTATAATATACTCATATATATATATTTTAAAGTGCTACAAGTAAATATCGGAGTTAATGTGATTTATTAATTTGCCAATAACTAGTTTCTGCTTTTCTCAGAGAGCTCTCAGTTACAACCAGACACACAAACATGTGAACGATCTTTATAAGCGGTTTGTTTTTTCTTTTGAGACACGGAAGCTTATTAATATTTAGTATATGGTTTTAATTTGTTTTTGCAAATTATCTCCTGCGCCTAATTTCTGAAATAATGAATTATTCATATGAAAATTGTAAATTTCAGAATACAAGTACAAATGTTATTAAGTATCGGTGTTAGTTTTATACGTCATCATCGTTTTGGTAGTAAAATAAATAAAATTTAGGCAAGCAAAAAGCTATTGTTTAAACTAAGAGAAAAGCGAAAGAGAAATAATGTTGCTTTGTGTCACATAAAGTTTAGACTAAAAATATATTTAGTACCCATTTCAATTTAAATATAAATACTTTCATACAAAAATATATACATCGCCACATATCGATTATCTATGTAGGGAGAAATATTAAACACGCGTAATTATAATATTTTGTAAATAACTAATAGAAATTAACGAAAGGTGGCCTTGTTACACGATCACTGAATATATAACTATCAAACAGTCTGAATGTTTTATACTGCAGGTTACCAGAATTTATCTTAACCGATTTTAATTTACAAAATATTATACAGGTGTACTTTAAAAAATAATACGATAAAAATAACGATTGGATAAATCGTTCCTTAAGACGAATAAAGGGAACGATTTATCCATAAGTCAGGCAAAATTTAGGGCATAAAAATTGACATTGTTCTGGAAAGAAAAAACATGTGGGTAAATATAAAACACAATGGAGTTATAGGGAAAAAAGATTATAAGTTTTACCTACTTAACCGCAAAACACACTTTTTAGCTTATGTTACATTTTTCTAATTTAGATCAGGTTACTATTCCAAAAACAATCAATCGTTCATCGTCTCTAATAATACTCGATGCATGGTCTAGCGAAGATGATATTTGCACTTATTCAAGTCAATTTATATTAGAGTATCTTTTAGAACTTTCGAAGCAAGCATTTCAATTTGTTTATTTCATTGCACACTCGAGTGTCAAAGTTCATTATAGAGATGACAGACAGAGATAAACAGCGAGAAAGACAAAGTAATAAAAAAAAATTAAATAGTATCCATAAATTCATCGAAAAACTTGAATTAAATCAATCAGAAGCAATTGAATGGACTCAAACTCTCATCAGTGCGATCTGCGTAATTCATCCGCATGTCTTTATCTTTACCAGATCTTCTCGAACCATTATTTATCCGTATAACATTAAAAATGTGGCCCAAAACATCATTTTTAGTCGCCCAATATGTAAAAAATAGATATAAAAAACAGCCATAAATTAGTCATTTAGATAGCTGTTAATTAAATTCCTTTCAGAATTGCTGTGAACTTGCCATAAAATATATTAGAATACGACTACCTTCTTTAGTAGAAATTATGTTTTAATTCCATCATTTCGACGATACTTCCTAAAGGATAACTTTTAATATTACTAAACGAAATACAACAAATCATTATGTTGACGTGAAAATCAGTCGATAATTTTGTATCCCAGTCGAAAGTAATTGAACATTTTATTGCGGTGTAGATAAAGCTTTTAGAGTTTATTAAAGATTGAACATGAAATAAAAATTCAAATATATAATATTTAGCCGATTTTTTTGAAATAATCATGTATTCCTTATTCCCTATTCCTTTAGAATTGATCTTTTTCTTGCCAAAGGCCAAGTGAATTTCTTTCAAAATGAAGACGCAACTAAGGCCCGAATAGCATTTTCGTCTAGCTAATAAAATGATAGATTATTTTAGCCTTGTCAAAATAAAATTCCTACAGAAAATAAAGGAGCTATTTCCCTTTTAAATGCGACGTACGTATTTTCAAGAAATAATCCATTCAATCTCCGCATTCCCCTTTTATCCTTTTTCACTATATGATGTTGAATGCGAGCATAATAATACTATGATTGTTCAAAGAAACTACGTAGCCACCCACTCAGTACAATAATGAAAATAAAATTTAGGCAAACTAATAATAACAATGACGTATTAGGAGATTTATTTCATTTCGTTCTGCAAATGGTTTTACTTGCCATAAAAGTTTGTCGAGTTCAAGCGTAACAATCATTTTAAGTACTAAAAATACATTGTGGGTACTTATTTTTTCAATCTCAGCTTTATTTTAATTTCACAGGAAGTACTTACTTAAAAGATAGAAATTATTGAATGAAAATGTATATAGAACTTGCCCCATTTTTCACTTGTAGCCTTTTAACGGGATTCAATGACTTTTGTTTGAGAATTTATGAATTGAAAAATTTATCACAATTAACATCAAAACGTAGTGACTTCTAATATTGGGAAACAGATTTAAAATTCAAAACGCAAAGCAAAATAAATAATTTTTAAATAAAATAAACGAAATTTGCATAAACTCTTTATCACATATACACTCAATAATAATTCTAAATAATTATGCTCGGGAATATGATAACGCTTGACACAGGTTTTATAAGAATATAACTATGTCGTGATGCAAAATACAAGTAAAACTCTCTATTTAATAAAACTTAAAATGACATAAATATTTTTTTTAGAACATACCACAGGTAGTGTATTTTCAACTACCCAAGGGAATAAATAAATTTATTTGAAGGGAAAGGAATGGAGTTTTTTCAGAAGTACGTCATGTGAAATACTCTTCTCTCAGCTACTATTATGTAACAAGTAAAATAGAGATCAGCGTAATCTGTTAGTTTGTATATCAGGAACTTTAAAAACCTCATGTATAAAATTATAAACGCAGCGCAATGTTTATCATTAACTTACATATATAAAGAATCCGATATATCCAAAAGACCTTCAGTTAAAAGGATTTCAGAAGTGAGTATTGACACGGCTGTCGATGACTTGTTGGCAGTTGACCGCTTAAATAAGGGTTATTTTTTGTTTAATAAGAAACTAATTTAATTAGAAAGTTTCTGAAGTATTTTGTGATATTCAAAACCTAATCAGCTCTTTATTTATCTATCAATTTATTTAAGAATTTCGATATTAAGAAAAAGGAACTAGTATTGGTTAAATCTTAAGTTAGACCATGCATGATTTAATAAATTGGACACGCCTTTTTTTCAAAGAGCGGAAGATATATATTTCTGCCGGGATCTGCTGTCGTATTGCTTATAATTTACGCCTTCTATTTTCTTTTAAATTACCTGTTATCATAAATAATTTAATAAATTTGCTTAGTAAATCCCTAAGGTCAATGTACATACTGTATACATTTACAGACCCATCTACGAAGGAGATGCTGTAACTGTATTTCTACTTTAAACTCTTCAAAAACAAAACAACAAAAATAAAAAGTAAGTAGAATTGGCTTCTTTCTTTCCGGCACTCAGTTTATTTCTGAAATAGTTTATTATGTGACACGAAATAGTAACTGTTTTGTGATAGGAGTGGTTTTATTTAAATGTTCAATGCGTAGCTTATTTTCAAACTAAATTATAATCGAAAAAGTTTCAAAAAGGGTTCCTTTTTTTTCTGAGGCACGAAACTCTAATAACGAAATTAAAGAATGAAATAAGAAAAAAAAGGGGAAAGAAAATGACTATACAGTGCAGTGGCCCTTTCATCTTTACATTATGGCCAGCTCTCCTCCACGACCTAGGAGAGATTGCCAACCGTTGTTTTCTAAAAAATATTTTTAAAGCATATTCCTACAATTATGAGTATAATTTCCATTAATTTTCTTGGTAAGAAATAATTATAGTTTATGCAAAAAATATCATATATATGTATATGTATATATATATATATATATATATATATATATATATATATATATATATATATATATGTATATACGCAAAAATTATTTACAAATTTTAATGATCCTTTTTCTGAGAAAAATTATCAGAAAATAGTTCAAAACAAAACCCAAAAATTTAATTTTTTATTTACCTACCATTACTGTTGGAAACAAAACCAAACCGCTTTCAATTTCTTAGCTTAATTTTATTGTTTGGTTTATTTTTCGAAAATTATAATAGAAAAGTTAATAACATTTATACTGAAAAAATTTGTTCTTTCGGTACTTACCTGTTTTATTAAACATTCGTATAATGAAGCATAGTACATAGTAAGTAAAATTCTTAAGTATATTTATAATAGAACAATAAATAAAAAAATTGATTCACACAAACACACGTACACACGCAAACACACATGCGCACGCACACGCGCGTACGCACGCATACACACACACGCACACACGCACCCACACGCACACACGCACCCACACACACACGTGCACGCGGAAGAGCACGCGCACGCACCCACGCACGCGCACCCACGCTTGCATGCCCACATCCGCTCACACACACACACACACGCGCGCGCGCATACACGCACACGCATGAGTACGTGCACACGCACGCACACATGCACGCGCGCATGCACACGCTCACGTGCACGCGCATGCTCTCGCGTAAACTTACGTGCATGCGCTCGGCCGCCCGCGTGCACGCATACACGCGCACACGCATAAACGCGCACACACAACACGCGCAAGCATACGCACACGCACGCAAGCGCACCCACATATATAAAGGTCAAAGACATGCTAGATTTCGAATTCATTGATATGAAATTTATTTTTTTATTTACCATTAAAATGTTGATATCGAAATGAATTGTTTGAAAACATTGATTCGTGTCGAATAGAAAGGGGAATTTTCTTCAAATTATTTACTTTAATTGTCACAACGTTTTTCATGTGCTGCATTAAGTACTGAATATTATATTTGAAGGTGGTCTAATAATTCTTACTTTATTACTTCTACGTTTCTCTCGCAAACCAATAATTAAAAAGTCCAAAGTAATTCATGGAATTATAGAATTTTGAAAGTGAAGCAAAATAAGATTTTCGTGTTGCAGGTCAACGTAAATAATTTATGTCTCAGGAATTGAGTATTCCAGCAATGAATACATCTCGTGATAATGATAATTTAATACGTCAATTGGAATTTGCTGATATTCAAATCTGTAACCTGAGTACAGACAACAAAAAGAGAAGAAACGTAAAGAGCAATGAAAATTTTCCAGATGAGCACCAAAGGTTAAATTATGACCAAATACCAAGACATAACAAATAAAACATGACAGGGTGTGAAACTCATAATAGTAGTTCTAACAATGCCCACATTGACCATTCCATAGTTTCAGTTATTGGGACTGTGAAAGTAGTTTTCAATTATTGCAGAGCTTTTCCATGGAAAGAGGAATTGAAAGGTACATGTTGTTTCTCTGAAAACGCAAAGGTAGTTTTAATTTTAGGACAGCCAGGGATTTTAAAACATTCTTTTTATGTAAACACGAGCAATTGCTACATTTTAAAGATAAAATTTTATTTTATATTTCGACGTCTTAGATGATTTTCTTCTAGACAAATAAAAACATGAGATACGGTGTAGGTCTTTGTTTGAAATCCAGGAATAAGTTTATTATTTATTCGGATATTTGTTATGCGTTAACATTGCAATGGAATTATTTTTTACATATATATTTCATAAGCTACTGCATATGATAAAGAATTTGGGAATAGCACATTTTTCTGATTTGAGTTCACTTTTGGTGAAAAATTTAGAAATTATTAAAAACAATATCCTCCTTAGAGTATGAATACTCGGCCACCCATTTTTTTCCATCACATTCACATCAAAATTACTATCAAATAGCCATTCGATGCTGATTCAATGCCGAATCAATCAGCCTCTTATCGGCAAAATATAGTTTGAAGAATTCTCAAGCAATGGATCTTTTGGTGAAAGTTTGTATTTTGTTGTGGATAAAATCTGAAAAAAACATAAAAATATAATTAAATTGACCCTATTATTCGCTTCGAATTATCAGAAAAAGAAGTTTCAAAGCATTTTGAAAAAATATAAAAACACGGTACATTAACCATGCGACATTTTTGATATTTAATTGCTCTACATTTAAAAAATGCACCTTCACCAAAATTACCTAAACTTTCTCTGTTAAAACAGTTGTGGAGAAAATCGCTTTCCATTTTTTTGACAAAGGACTGCTACTGGAGACTTTCGTCTAGATTTTCTAGACGAAAGTCTCCGGTAACGGATCGATAATATTAAATGCAAAAGAACAACGATTATTTCACGAAGCACTCATGGAAATTGATAATCGCTGGATTGTATTATATACGCCTATTACATTGCAAATATTTAACGCTCATATTAACTCCAACAGTAGGACATATATGTAAATAGATATTTAAAGTTTTAAATTTTGCAGTTTTTATTGTACAAAATCAGATTGATGGATTGACCTGTTATCAAAAAGTAAGATATATTAGTTCGTCTAAGGCTACACGGGAAATTGTGTCTTGTGCTACTCATCCACACTTTTCTTCTGTTATATACACTGATAAAAAGAATAATGAGGATAACTTGAACTTAAAAATTAAGGAAAACTTAAAAAAAAAGTTTTTCATAATATTATCAATTACGCAAAAAAATTATTTGCTAATGCTTTACTTAACAAAAAGGTGCTAGTTTACTAAGCCTGTAATAAATGAAGAGATTATTTTCAGCCACGTTATCATGGTATATCTTTTGAAGGTCAACTAAGGGTATTTTGCAATCATTTAGTATAATTTATGCAATACACATAAATGATTATAACGGCTCTTTCCTAGGCTATTACAATATTTTTGGGAGATTAAAAAGAGTTTCACAACCTACTTATCAAGCAGCATATTCAGAGCTTGTTTTTCCACCATTGGTATTATATATTTATTTACAAAGGCTATTATAAATAGTTGTTTGTTAAAAACCCAGGAGTATGCAATAATATCCATACTGTCGGGCTTGTTGCAATGATGTTGGGTGCTTTATCAAATCCATTTAATTTATGATATAAATTCAATGACGACTTTGTTGAGTATTTTACACGAGACATTCAATGAATTTATTTTGATGGTGACATGGCTACACATGCTCATAATATTTGTAATGGAATAGTATAACCACTAACAGAAACTGTTCTACTACTAGACGGAAATAGTATTGATCAAAATGCATACATATAGTGACGAAAACTGAATCCAATAAGTCTATCACTGGCGTTTTGAAGAATTTAATTTCAAGACCCACTCGATGACTTGCAGCAGGCAACTGAGTCATAATACGTTGAAAATCATTCAGCGTTACGTCGATTAATACAGTGTTATCAGAAAAGGGTAATATAAGTCAAGAATATATAGTCAATTTGAATACCCAGCTCACACCGATTCAATATCTTAAATATATATTCGAAGATATTTGTAACAATTATGGACAAAATTGGTTTGTTTTGTAATCTTACTTTACATTTTAATTCAATTGATCATTCCTACAACTTGTACGGTTGTAGTCGTTTATTGGAAGATAATAAACGATATCGACGATATCAATGATAATCGATATGTGATCTCTATAGATTTCGTAATATTGTACACGACTCTAAAGAGTCAAAGCTAATAAAAATCAATAATGACTCAGTCCGAACCTAGGAATAAATTATAAGAAAATATGGGCCCGAAATTAAAGCAATCTCAATTCACGAAATTGACGAAAGTCCTTTTCTATGTCCTAGCTGGCAAAAAGTAACAGATATCGAATATTCTGAAAATTTGTCAAGTTTGATCAAGTCAAATTTGAATCACACGGTTTAAATTATATAAAAATATCCATTTCTAAAAATTTATTGGTTCACTAGAAATACTAAGCCATATTTTCACGTCTTTATTGTCTCACGCACGTGAATCACGTGGTATAATTAGAAAAAACGGTATTTTTTTCTTAAAAATAAAATAATGTACAATATTTTTTAAGAAATTATCTATACAAATATGAAAATACGATAACTGTTTCAACAAATACGAAAAGAGTATTCAATTATAATGGTAAGATTCGGAAATCTAGCTATTCAATGCAAATTTTATATGTTGGCAGTTATAGTTTACAAACTAAATTTTTTTATTACTATCAGGGTATTATATTTAGGTTACATATATTCGTATTATTTTGTAACAATCTAAAAACATTGCAAAATGAAATATTTTATACATGTGTAAAATATCACATTTCTCAAAAACCTTGAGTTTTAAAATCACTAATATAGTTTGTGGCGTAAAATTTAATAAGTTTCTAATTGCAGTTATTGGCAATTTTAACATTTTTTTATCGGTATTATTGCCAATATCTCCTGAACTATCTTGCCTGATGTTCTATGAAATAGTTATTTAACAATTATATCTCCATTGTTTTAGTTAATGTAATGAAAAAATCTATTATCTCGTTTGCTCTCTTCAAAATTTGTACAGAATAAATGTTATATGTTACCTTGGTACATATAGGTGTATTTATTGGGTTTCTGAGAAAAATGACTAAAACAGACGGACAGACGAACAGTCAGAAAGAGGCGCAGCTGATTTTACAAAGATTCCATTTCTTTTTCCTTTCAAAGCATGGAATATTAATTGTTATGACTTTCACGGTAATGCGGAACATGTGAACTAATTAATTTTATTTATAAACTCGTATATAATATTTTAAAACCCATAAAATTATTTCTTAAATCGATTTCTACAGCAGCAAGTTATTTATTTTACTATTATTTACACTTACGAAAAAAAATTAAATAATGAAAAGACAAAGGTGAAACGGAAAGAAACATTTCAAAGTTATCCATTGGAATAACGCCGAAATTCCACTTAACCTGATATCATCTCACGATAAAGGTGTACCTTTCAATATTTTACCGTCGTATTTTATCAATGCCTTTCTACCAGGCAGCGGCAATGTATGATACGTCTTTATTGTTTGGTGAGGATTCCGCTTGTACGGAATATAATGTGGTCATTTATTGCTTCCATCACTACCATTAGGATACACGATGCCTTTCACTGATTTCATAACTCAATATTATGAATAACTGTTACTTCAGCAAGAATAGAAATTACGGCACTAAAAATTTCTTAGCCCCAAAGAAAGTTAAATCCTGCCTAATATATTTAGAGTACCATACATATATTTATTTCAATATATGTGTTATGAACAAATAAGAATTTTTATACATTTCATTGTGTTATTTCATTATTTATTGTGTCTTGTCTTGTGTCTGAGATTCTCTGTGTTTACAGGAAATTTCTTAACTGATTAGTGAAAATTATACATTTTTAATGTGATAGCATAAGGAAATAGCATAAGGGACTTTGCAATAAGATAGCACATGTAAGATATTACAAATCTGGGAGTTGAGTCGGTTGAACATTTTAAGGCCACATGATGTAATTATTGACTAGCGTAGGTGAGAATAAAGGTGTCAAATAAAACTAGGTTCAATATATTTCTCAACAAGACTTAGTCATTTGTGAATTAAAAGAAATTTAATAACAAAGCATTTTTGTTATCAAGTAACATAAATTGATATGTTATGCCTTTAAAGTATGATCTAGCAATATTTTTTCACTAAAAATAATTTTTTATAACCGTAATAAAATAATATAGAAAATTACTCATTGATTATAAAAAATTACCAATAAATTAGTGTGGCATCAAACAATAGTGCATTCGTATTTTAGCAACAAAGGAATATAAAAAAGGAATTAAAAAAAAAACACTAACGTACAGCAATATTACTTAATACATTATCTTTTTGTTCATCTACTCGACTGCCTCTTTTGGTCTGTTGTGAATAGTATGAACACTTCGAACAGTCAAATTCTAACTTTTATCGACAAAATTTAGTAGAAAAGGAATTATAATTCACAAGCTCTTTCGATTTGACTTTTGAATTAATTACACGATTATTTGATCTATTAAAGATAGTACTATTCTAAACATGTTAAAAATTCAACTCACGATGGAAGTTATCTGATGAATCTGGCTATAAAAGATATTATTGCATGAATATTTAATAACATCGTAAACAAAATTTACCAAGGCACGAATCTACTTTTACAAAGTGGAAATTGATAATATCAGGGGAAGTTAATACTTGAATTGCTATTACAGTCAGGCGCCGAGGGCATTGAACATTTTAAAAAGTTGGGCCATCAATTTTTCTTTAATCATTTACTTCAAACGTGTAATGGATTTAGATAAAGTATGTTATCAAAGTTAGAGTTATTGATACATGTATTAGCAATAATATATTACAAAATGTATTTACATGCAACTTTCTTAATTTCATCTATTCGTAGATATTATCATAGTTTCCAATTTTTTTCTTGTCACACAAAAAGCACCACTCAATGAGCTAGCGCCAATTTGATGAAATAATTTTATCAATTATCTTGTTAAAATTCTCGCTGCTTACGTTTATAGAGTTAAAGGATATGCAATTTCGTGCTAATTCTGAGTGGAATGATTTTAATCTGTGGCGTGTAAATTACAATTACAAAAATTGATGTTGTAATTATTGTCTTTTAATTTTTTAATTAATTATTGCTTATTGTCTTTAGAAGAAAATAAGGCGAAAATAAAATAAAGTTCATACTCTGACGAAAAACTAAGTAGATTATAGTTGACACATCGGTAATTTATAGTTAATAAATTTTCATTATATAACCAGCTCTAATATACGATATCCATATGAAATCAATTAAATCAACTAAGCGATCATAACCAATATATTACACATAAGGTTGTCATTTTATTTACACCTCACGATCCGTCCTGACTTTGCAAGTGTGCAACTGACCTATTTAATTAAAGTTTTTTATGTTTGTTTTTTCTTTCATCCCGCCTTTTATTGATATAATTGATTAATTTATTGCCTTTCCATAATGCAATGTATATATTCTCACAATTCTGAGAAAAATAACGATATGACATAAAAGGATTTATTATTAAGCTTGTTATTAAAATTAAATGAAGCATGAAAATCGGCATCTGCTTGGTAGATGTTTAGAATTTACCAAACATCAAAGTACATCAAAATATGTGTAATGAAATATATACTACGTAAGGTAGTTATATCACGAGTTAAGTTAATGAAAATATGATGTAGTAATTTTATCTTGATTTCTGGTTTAATAAAAACATATTTGGGTTGATTCTTCTAATGAGTTAGAAAACTTTTGGTGCTGAAATTTCTATGTTGGAATGAAGGTTAAAAAGTTAGATATTATGCTCAAACAACGTAAATGACATCATGAGATCGCGGTTCTAGAGTTGAATATTTTTCGAGACTAACATAATTAATGAACGATCCTAATACTGACGTACTAATGTAGATCATAACATTTTGTGAGGTCCCATTTTTCTCAAATCTGTCTTGAAGTTTAGTTTTCAATCGGTATATGTTGAGAAATGAATAATTTATTCTGATTTGTATCACTTAGCCCTTTGCAATTTAAATTGTCCTCGTAGATTCGTAATTTTTATTTTTTTACAGTGGAGCGAACTGGCAGATCGTGACGTAAGGTAAAAGCGTTATGCCCCTCGAAGTGACCTTTCCCTCTGACTCTATTATATATGGTTGTATGTGTGTGTGTGTGTGAGTTCGTGCGAGTTTCAGTTGCGAGTATTATTTTCTTACTATGTATTTTTTTAACGTTTTTGTTTTATTATATCTTTCAATATATTATAGACCATCTATCTACAACGATAGACCATCTATCTACATGTATTCACGTACAGTTTAATTTCTACTTTATCTATATAGCTATTTACAACAGTGAAAATTCCCAATAAAAATCATCTAGCAATGAGAATTGTCTCCCATGTAGAATACTGATCATATTGTCTGATTTTTTTTCTACTGGCTTTCTATTATAAGCCATTTATCTGCCAGACCGTTTCCAATTCGGTTTGTATTTATTTACATTATCTAAATATATTATTTCTAAAAGGTGTTTTTTGGTCGAGCGGCTCGATCTCTTTAACTACTGCACCAAAAAAAATTTAAAAAATACCCACTTAAAGCTTATGTTTTCTACTTTGGGCGAAAAATATAAAAAAATTCGAAAAAAATCTTTTTGTTAACAAAAAAATTAATTTTTATAACAATTGGCATGAGCGCCATCTGTGGGCGACACATCAAATATCTTAGCCAAATTGTATACTTGGAACACGTTAGATGGCGATATAGTGCGAAGACTTCGCACGGGTCAGCTAGTAAATCATAAATTATTATTTTATCTATTATTAAATACTTAAAATTAATAAATTACAATAAATTGTCGGCATATTCATTTATTTTCATTGATAATTCAACTTTATTTAGATTGTTTGATGAAATAAGAAAAATAAATTTTTAGAATAATAAAATTTCAGTTAAAGTTAATTTTAATTTAATTTGCAGACAATTTTTGGTAATTTATAAATTTTGAATATTTCGTAAATGATATGGCGAATGTTTTATTATGCTGAGATGTTTTATTCCTGTATATAATATAAATTTAATACATGATATATAGCGAAACGAACTTCGTTCCAACCGGGTGTCCTACGACACCTCCCGTTGTTTTTTTCTTATCTAAAATTCTTAATGCAAATATTAAAAACTGTTAGTAACAATTCTCCAGAATTTTTACAAAAGAGTTTAATTGAAATCAAAAGCACCATTACATCGTATCCTTTCTATTTTCAGCAAATTATCAATTGGTTGAAAGGAACAAAATATAATAATTTATTTCGGGGATTATATTATTTCTACAGGATTGATATACTATATTTTTTTCAGTTTTTATTATTCCTGAAAATTATTTTTATCATTCATTATGTGACGCAAGTGAGTGTCGTGACAATAATATCGTACTTTTATTTTTTATTTTATTACAATATTTACCCACCTTAATCAAAATATACAATAGAAAATAAAAAAATATATATTTTATCCAATTTCATTTTTTTTTTTTAATAAAAAAATAACACTATATTTTCAAAGAACATTATGTTATTTTTTACTGAAACTGATATTTTTTTAATATAATATTGATCAATAGGGATGTAAATTAATAGCAAAAATTTACTTTGAATTCAAATTGGAATAAACGTGTGCCAGACCTCAGAAGATATTCTTTTTTATGTTTTAGGGAATTTAACATGACAATCAATATCTGGAACACGCAGTTATAACAATCAATGTATTTATTTAAAAAAATCGCTGTATTAACTTGAATTGCGGCTTTAGCTTAACAAACGTTTAATCTGCGAACATTTAATTTTAAACTATTCCATAACTTATCGTCATACATGGCCAGTTCGCCGTCATGCAAATCGTTGTCTCAATATCGTTTTCTCCATTTTTAGGGCCGTATATAATAAACGATAACGGATAATAACAACATGTTCATAAAGTAATAATAATTTTATACTGTAGCAGAATTATATTTCAAAACCCTCGTATGTAGGATGCGTTTCTCATAGAATGATGTTTAATTCTTAATGAAGAATATTGTCTACATGGACGCATTATTAAATTTTACGCATAGACTTCGAAACGAAAGCGAATAAAGTTGAAGTTATAAATAGTTTGGCATACGGTTTTCTCTTATATACGAATCTCACTAAATGGATTTAATGCAATGAAAGAAACCATTAAAATTGATTTTATTTGAATAAAATTTATTAGTATACCACAATAAATCTTGTTTAGTAAAATATTATAACACTTGCCCCGCTTCAATAATATTTCACTAGAGATAAAAATGTGGTATTCGTTGGAATTGCTTGATAACAAATGTAATATTTATTATCGTCAACTTAATGTAAAGTTTACTGAAATTTAGCTAAATTTGTGTTCGATAAAGGAAAAATAAACGAAAAACACGGACTAAGTGAAGCTTTAAACTCTCAAGTTAAGGAAATATATAATACACGGACATCGTTTTTGAAATTTTGTACGAAATAACATGTGAATATTAAAAAGAATATTTTCAAAAATTCGAAATATTTTCGTATATTTGACAAGGGTGATGTTCTCTTATGTGTATTCTGGACATAATGATATTACAATGGAATAAAGTTTAAAAAAAATACGAAAGTAATTTAATTGTTTTCAATAAAAATAAACCCTTGTATTTTTCTTCACACCAAACATGACCAAAAATAAAAATTGTTTTAAAAAGTTGGTAAGTTTTTTAAATTAATCGTATAATGTAAACGGTGACGGAGATTATCTGGGCAAATACTTTTTATATTGACGGCTTCAATTTTCCGCCGTTAAAATTACGTGAGCAACCGGCGGTCATCAATCACTACCGACACATACGACATACTGACACGTATAGCGTAGGTAACCATATATTTTAAACATTCACGGTATATTAAATTAAGGTTAATCAGTCTGGTTCATTCGACATTTGATATCCAATATTAAACACAGATACTATTTTCATATCGTTGAAAACAATCGTGATGTGTCATGTGGTTAGTTAAAAATTCGCAATGTCTTCAACATATATATATATATATATATATATATATATATATATATATATATATATATATATATATATATATATATATATATATATATATATATATATATATATATATATATATATATATATATATATATATATATATATATATATATAAAATATGAAAGTAAATTTGAAAGGAAACTGTACATCGTTTTAATCATAAATAAAATTTCTAACAGTCAATAGCGGCGCTCGTGATATCGTTTCATGTGACGGCTCTATCATTCGTGGCATGGCACCAGCTGAGGCTTTCGCTGAGAACTTCGGATCGGTGTACAATTTCCCGCCTTAATTTTGTAGATAACGAAACGTTCTCCACCTTAATTTTGTATTGGCGGCATCTTGCTACTGTGGCTGAGCTGACGTTGATGTCGGGCAGATTAGTAATAGCGAATTATTTTTTACTTTCTCCAAGCTGAAGAGATCAGTAGGGGGCAATGGTTTACCTGATTATATTCTCAAAACACGCACTTATACTCTCATCGAACCTTCCAAACATGCATTTAAGGTTGTCAATTTCAGTCTATCCTTTACGATGAAAAATTACTCCGGTAACTCCGGTAAGGGAGGCAAAGTCTCTGAAGTAACTAAATTTTGGCCTAGCGCGATCCTCTTAGCGCCAGCTATATTATTCGATTTCGCGTTATATTGTAACGTGTATTTGAACTAAAGAAGTCACATTTGTGACGAGCAACATATATTTTGTACTGAATGTTTGACAGTTTAGGAACTCACGTGTTATGTTGACTACATTGCATATTTCAACTACCAGAAAGCTTTTGACCGCGTTGATAAGGAAATCCTATTAAATCGCCCTGGCAAAGCTGGGCTCCCTTCAACTCTTAAGTTTCTTTTCTTCATATCTCGCGGATAGAAAGAGCGTGTACGGGTAGGTAATTTTACAGGCCAACATGCGTTCCTCTTGTGTGTGAATACACTATTGGAGGGATGCCATTATACCAGCGTGTTGAAATACTCATTCTATAAATTCAGTTAGATTCACATCTGACTTTTCGTAGTCCTTTGGCAGATGTAACGAAAAAGTCGTTCAGAGGGCTTGGATTTGTATTGTATAATGCCAGGGACTTCCTATTTGTTTCCTCAATTAACCTGCGATATATGATTTTAATACGAAGCAAGGTAGATGCCAGCTCTATTACTTAGAGCCTACACAAACGAAATACGGCCTAATGATTGAATGTGTTCAACAAACGTCCCTCCGATATTTTAACAACGAAACGATCTGATTATTTTTTTTTTCAACCGATTTTCTCTTGGATATGCTTGGGTAACCATATGTTATACCACAGAAGCGAGATTTAAAACGTTATTCAACGTTTTTTTTACTGTTACAAAGAATATCCCGTTTTTTTAATTTTAAATAAGTAACCATTTCTAAAAAATAAATAAAGCAAATTAAGAAAAATGTTAGTTTTAAAAACAATGAAACAATAATTTTTCTTTATAAAGGTATGTGCGATGTATAATACACCGGAAAAAGTGGCATTCATTTCTTTTAAACATCTTCCATTTTCATCTTTAAAAACACTGGTGTTTACAATTTAATAAAAGTCGCGCAAGTAAACAAAGTAACAGCATTATTTTCAGTACTATCTGAGATTAGCACAAAACGGGGAATTGAATATTGTGTTCTCACCTCTAGTAGACTTTTACATTACAATCAAAATACAATCATGTACATTTTATTTAATTGGAGGTCTGATAAAGTACGCATGCTTTGATAGTGACATCAGCGAGTCGAATATAATAGTAATTTAAAATCGCCTGATAATAATTTAATAAATTACGTATATAAATTTGGCTCTTATCACTCGCCGATTGTACTTTTTTGACTTTCTGATAAAATAAGGGGAAAAAATAATTTTAAATTGACACTAAATTACAGCCTTCTATAAAAATTTAATCTAAAATTCTAGTAGTGAGAAAAATATGAAACCTATATTTGTGTCGTCTAAACCGTTTGCTTTTAACATAATTTTAAATATTCAATACAGATTGTAAATATACCATGCTTTAACGAATCCTTACTTTATGGTATCAATGTTGAACATGATAATATAAACTAAGTCTCTTTTTAAAGCAGTGTTTAAATACCATCTGCATTATTTATATATTTGACATAATGCCTTATACACTCTTTTTTAATTGAAAAGGAATTTAATAAGGATGTTTCGTAGACAAAATATTCTCTTTTAAAAATAAATAATATAGCGTACTTACAAAAATTAACATAATTTATTGTAAGTATGCTTAATATTTGATGCTGATACGATTTTCATGACGTTCGGAGTCAGATGCAATTCAAGTGACAGATTGGCCACAAAAACAATTGATCTTTAATTAGCCACCATCATAATTTAGGTTTAATTTACATGACATGCACATTTTCGAACTGAACCAGTCGAATTATGATCCTAATTGCGAATATTGGCAGAGGTTGCCACAGAAAATATAAATTAGTTGGATTGATATCAATGGCATAAAAATAATAATTACCAGGTTATTATTACAAAAACTCATAATTTAATACCGGAGAGAGAAATGGAAGAAACTCAGTCGATCAGTCTGTTCAGAAAAAGTACCTACATTTTTAACAAATTGCCTGTATATTCACTTATGTATATTCACTTTAATAAATTCTGCCACATTTCAAAACCTAAAATAATCTAAGAAAATACTAAAGTTGACGAAAAATGAACGCGCTACTGAGATCGTAAGGAAAATGTGTTGGATGCTATTCGTGTTATAAATCTTTAATTTACTTTCAAGAGTAGCTAAGATATGATGGTCAGGTTTAAAATCAAATTAAAGTGGATCTATAAACGTTATGGTAGTAAATAAATAAATTTTGGAACATATTGAAGTTGAAATAAGTGGATTTAATTTTGAACGTACACATTTGTAGGGGGATGAAGAAAATTTTATTTTTTTTATTGATAAGAATGTGGTGGCAATTTTAAAAGATATATTGAACATTTTTAAATTTATACGTTAGATATGTGTTGTATATATAATATATATATATATATATATATATATATATATATATATATATATACACAACATATATATATATTTATATTTGTTTTTTTTTTCACCAACATCGCAGTACATTCTTGGATCGATTGTTTTTTTCCTACTTTCTGAGCTTTTATACTTCGCACAGTTGACTCATTAATCCCGAGTGCACGTCCTACGAGTGATGCATTTTCCATGATGAGGTTCCTCGAGCCGCGACGTTTCTATTCGCGAATAAACGAGTCGTTGATTGGGGGATAACGAACTTTGATCAGTAAAACAGTTTCCGCGAATGATAAAATTTGCAATTAGTGAAATCGCAAATAACGGAGAAGCTGTGTAACTTCAATCTTCATTATATATTTAAAATAAAGTAATTAATATTGAAAAGTAAACGACTTACCAATCATCTAATCAAAATTTAAGGTTTTTATGAATTTTGTCACATATAACCTATCGAAAAGTTTAATGAAATACAAAGTCTCTTCCAAACCAATCATCTTTAAAGAAATTTAATGAACAGATGCAAAAAGATACGGATTTTGTGACTTTGTCTTAAATACATATCGAATGTTAAATTTATACAACTTACGATGTATGGTTTAAATGGTAGTTTCTAAATTAAATTGATCCAACTTTAACACCAAATTCTCTAGAAATAATACATTTTGGAATTTGTTTCATTCATTTACATTTTTTTTCTCAATTCCTGTTAAATAGTGTAACCACTTTTTCTTATCTTTTGAAAAATAAAAGTTTATATTTATGTAAGAATTTCTCGATATAAATAACAGTAACATTTTTTGGTAAGAATTCTTTTAAATTGATTATCCTCAATTTTCGATTTCTCATAAAAGGTTTCGTCTCAAAGCATCTGAGAATATTTTGTTATATACACCGTAATATTGAAGCTATTTTCCGCAAGTCCAGTCATGTTTATACCTTAGTGATGATTTATAAAAAATTACATCGTTAATTACCTTTAACAAAAATATAAGAGAACAATTTCAAATCAGAGATCAAAATTATACGTGAATGGTATAAGGTATTTGGCAATTAGGTAACATGTTCAGGATAATATAAATCTGTCAATTAAGACAATGAAACCACGTGGCATAATTATTATACACTATAATTATTGTGTATAATTATTATACACTATAATTGTGTCGTGTAATTATTACAAGAGAACAATTTCAAATCAGAGATCAAAATTAAACGTGAATGGTATAAGGTATTTGGCAATTAGGTAACATGTTCAGGATAATATAAATCTGTCAATTAAGACAATGAAACGACGTGGCATAATTATTATACACTATAATTATTGTGTAGAATTATTATACACTATAATTGTGTCGTGTAATTATTACAAGAGAACAATTTCAAATCAGAGACCAAAATTAAACGTGAATGGTATAAGGTATTTGGCAATCAGATATGTTCAGGCTAATATAAATCTATAAATTAAGACAATGAAACCACGTGGTATAATTATTATACACTATAATTATTGTGTTAAATTATTATACACTATAATTGTGTGGTGTAATAATTATAAGAGAACATTTTCAAATCAGAGATCAAAATTAAACCTGAATGGTATAAGGTATTTGGCAATCAGATATGTTCAAGATAATATAAATCCATAAATTAAGACAATAAAACCATGTGGTGTGAAACCAATGGCATCGGAGAAAAATTGGGTTCAAAATATATAAATATATTCAATGTATTTCTCTGTAAGTTTTTCTTATCAAATTAAGAAATACAATTTGACATAATATGTCTGCAAAGTATGGTCTAGTAATATCTTCTCATTAAAAATAATTTTTGACCTTAATAAAATATTAAACGAAACTTCTTTTTGCCTCTAAAAATAACTGGCTAATAATGTGGCGTTAAAAATTACTCGCTAATAATGTGGCGTTAAAAATTACTATATGTATCGGAAAAAAGAAAAATGTCTTTGTTTACATCGATATTACTTATTTTACCCGCTCAATTGCATTGTTTTGTCTTTTGAAAATGGAGTGTACATTTTGGAAACCCAGATTCTAGCTTTGTTTATAACTCAAAAATCTTTCAGGTTTAATTTTTATATAAATTAAATAATTATTATATCTTTTCAGGGTTAGGCGTATTGTAACGTGTTGAAGATATAATTCAGTTACTTGATAAATATTGTATTTATGATGTTATTTACAATAAAATTTGTTTAATCTATTATTTATTTATTACTTATCTACTTTATTGTATCTAATTGATACATATGGCGGGCTTATTTCCATGACAGCAATCTCTTACAGATGACCATAACACCAGTCCAGCCCCTCTCGACGAACGGCTGGGAATCGAACCTGGGTCCCTCCGGTGAGCCACGCCGTCAAAGCCGTGATCGACCCAACATACCACGACGATGAAATCTACTTATTATTCTTAAACTTAAGTATTTATGAAAGAAGTAAATACATAACAGAAGTAAACACATAAAAACATTGTAGAAAATTCATAATGAAATCAATCAAGGGAAAAATCTAGGTTTACGAAATGAAAATTGATATTCTCAGGGGAAGTTAATCCTTAAATTGCTATATCACTCAGGCGTCGATGGCATTGAACATTTAAAAAAGTTACGCCATCAATTTCGCTTCAATCTTTTACGTTAAACGTGCAATGGATTTAAATAAGGTATTTCGGTGTAAGCTAGATGTATTGATAAAATCAATAGCATACTCAAAATCATACTTACATGTAATTTTCTTATATATATATATATATATATATATATATATATATATATATATATATATATATATACGTGGACATTATTGCATGTCTGGATTAGGATGCCGGATGTCTTATTGTTACGTTAATAAATTTTATTTTTTTTTAAAAAAACCCACTCGATCAGCAAATAACAATTTGGTAGAACGGTTGTGTCGCTTGTCTTTTCATAGACTTCTACTATTCCCATTATATCTTACAAAACACAACGAACCAACATGCAAAAGCTGTGAAAATATTAAAGTTCAAGTTTTTTTTGCAGAAAAGATGGAAAATATTAAGTATGGTTTGTATTTTTAAAAAAAGCTATGTACATTTATTTAAATAAATTTGTAATATAAACATAAATTAGTAATTAGCACAATCCTGCTATTTCTAGTTCTAATTAAATCGAACAGACCAATTATGCGATCGCAGTAAGACACACAAGGTTTGTGTACTTACTGCGAACAACCATATTATTTGGAACCATATTATTTTGGGACCTTAGTGAATTCAATCAAAAGACTGCGCGTTTAAATATAGATAACAAAACTGCTATAAGTGTGATAAAAAACTGTGAGTTTCATAAAGGTGCAAACATATAGACATTAAGCAAAAATTTGTCGTTGAAACTCTACAAGAAAACACTACAGAATTAAATTATATAAGTACAATTAATCAATATACAAATATGCTTACGAAACCTTTATCCAAAACGAAATGTATACCATTGAAAGAAGAAATTGGAATGTTAAAGCTGTCTTACTAGTACAGTATTAGCTAAAGTAATGTCAACTCTTTGCCTATCCAAAATGTACACTGCATAGTTATCTATTTGAACTTATTAAAAATCAATACTAGGCCCAACAAAAGCACGGTTAAAAATATATCTATGTACGAACCAAGTTAAGAGTTGTGAAGAAAATTTTAAAACGTAAAATATAAGATGTAAAATGGTAAAATTTTCGAGTAAAGTGAAAAACCCTAATTTTAAACTGAAAGTTAAGTAATGTAAAAGGTAAAATATAAAATGAAAAAAGTAAAATGTAAAACTTTATATGTAAATTTAAAACAGATAACGTAAGAGGTAAAATATAAAATGAAAAATATAAAGTGTGAAACCCCACATGTAAAATAAAACCTTTGAAAATAAAAACTGAAAGGAAAAATGTAATATATAAAAACATTTATGTAAAGCTCAAACTCAGGAAAGTTAGCTCTGCTTACCCTTGTGCACAGTTGTAAATGTGAAATGTAAATATATGTGTCGAGTCGAAATTTAAGAAAAACTTGTTGCATATTCTTGTGTATAATTGGAAATTCGAAGTGTTAAATGAATGTAAAAGGCCAAACTTAGGTAAAATTAGCTGCATAATCTTGTGGAGTTGTAAATGTAAAATATATGTGCAAAGTTTAAACTTTGGCGAAGTTAGCTATATGTTTATGTGCGCAGTTGTAAACGTGAAATGTTAAATGTATGTCCAAGGTTTAAATCTTGGTACAGTAGTTGCATATCTTTGAGTACAATTATGTTAGAAAGATCAGTAATGTGTAAAATATATAAAATTTTTAAAATAGTTAGAGAAAAAATAAAATTAATGTAAATATAATTTGAATAAGGTTCACAACATAAGTAACAAAGAAAGTTTCATGTCAGGAAGGTTCTAATTAAGGAGGAGTGTTGAATTTTTATGAGTAAATTCTTTTTGTATGGTATGTCACCCCTCCTGCATAATTCATATAGTCTATGGTAGAGGATAAATAGACCGCAACTCCGCCATTGGTTATCCTCTTTTCTACATACGGTGACATTAACAGAAGCGGTGACTATTTGTACAGATTTCTAATACACAATATCTCTTTAATCAAACACAACCACGCGGTTACATCAGCGCAAGAATAATTCAATATTTATATCTTCTTATCAATAAAATACAAGAAATTTGTATACATCCAATGTCACAGTTTTTATAATATTCTACTAAAAATACTAGAAATGAACCATTTTGAGTACTAATCAAAAGCTCGTCAAAGTTTTGTAAGGCGGAATCCAAATACATTAATGGCAACTTTTTCTTTCATAGGCATATTTTTGACTTTCCATACACAAGACCAATATATTTCATGAGCAATATAATTAATATACACGTTGTGCCGTGTTTTGCTATATTATAGTTATATTTATTATTAATAAATATTTTCTACAGTAAAAAATGAGTTTCATTTTACAGGAATTATGATAGTTTTAGGATTGAAAAGCCTATAGCTTTTATTAAGTCAAATTATGAATTACGTCTCTACTGAGTATTACGAAAATCAGTTCAGCCGTTTAAGTCTGGTAGAATGATAATATCCAAATATATTTTTAATGACATTAATGTTTTACGTAAAACGTTAATCTTTTAAGTTAATCAGTTAAGTGTTTACAAAAAACTATATGCTACCATTACCAATTAGCAATTAGTTGCATGACTGCAGATTCTGGAAGAAACATAATACCTACAAATAAATTTTCGGATTAATAATATTAGTAGGGATTAAAAAATATAACATGTGGCGACAATATTGTGGCTTACAGAAAATTTGTACATTTATCTCTCCTACTTTTATATTTCATTGACATTTGCAAGTTATTGGTATTTAATTATGGTAAATTTCCATTAAGGCGATGCGATCTCCCGGCGACTTTGAAAATGTTCATTTTCAAGCTCGAGTGAAAAACGTTACTTTGGAAACTTTATTGTAAACTCTAAGAATATGTAATATAATTATTTTAATATGAAGAAATAGATCAAACTTGTATTTGTAATTCAGACAAATAATTTTTTGTTGTTTTTTATTTTTATATGACTGAAATATTTAACTTCGTGTTGTCTATTATTTACAGTTTTGTATTTATTAGTTGAAGTGAGGTGTTAAAAAATTATGTATATATATATATATATATATATATATATATATATATATAAAATGTGTGTGGCTTTGTCAGTATGTATGTATATATAAATACAGATGCATGATTATTTAAGCAATTAAGGTTAGTTAACAATTATTCCCGGATTGGAAAGTGGCCTATGTTATTTCCTGGCCTGCCAACTATTTTTGTATAGAAAATCACGTCGATCTGTTGCTGTATTGTAACGTGAAAGGAGGACAAACGAAAACACTTCGCAATTTATGATAATTTTTGTAATTGTTATATTAGTTAATATAAAATATGACATTTTCTCTTCCGTCAACTTCCTCTATGCAAAAAATCCGGTTGATCCGTTTTTCCGTTATGGCATGAAAAAACAAACACATTTTTGAATTTTTAATATGTGTTGGCATTCTTATATTAGTCACGATGAGGTTTTTAGAGTTGAAAAGTAGCCTATGCACTTTCCTAGCCCGAATAACACACTACTATAAACAAACACAATTTCGAATTTGTAATATTAATTGGGATTGTAATATTAGTTAGTATAAGATTTCCCAGGTTGGTAGGTAGCTAGTGTCATATCCCGGTCCACTAACTTTTGCAGCGCAGGAAACCACGTAGATCTTATTATTATGTAGATCTGTTATTGTGACGTGAAAGAAGCAGAAACAAATATAATTCCTGATTTGTGCATTTCGGGATTGTTATATTAGTAAAGGTAAGTTTGTTTACGTTGGAAAGTAGTCAGCATTATTTCCTGACCTGCCAACTATTTGTGTGCAGAAAATAACGTCCATTGTTTGTTCCATTGTGACGTAAAAAGAGAATAAACAATTTTGAATATTTATATTAGGTAGGATTTTTTTTGTTTTAGTTAGGAAAACATTTTCCGACTTTGAAAAGTAGCTTATATTATTTCCTGGCTTTCCACCCATCTCTGTGCAGAAAATTATATTGATATGTTACTTCATTCCTATGGGAAAGAAGTACAAACAAACCAAATTTGAATTTTTAATATTTGTTAAACTTGTTGTAATATTAGTTATGAAGAGATTTCTCCTGTTGGTAATTAGTCTGTATAATTTCTTGGTTCGCTGACTTTCTATGCGGAAAGTGATGTACGTCTTTTACTCCGTTGCCACATGAAAGAAGGACAAACATACTTTAGAATGTTTAACATTAGTTGGGATTATCACATTATTTAGGATGAGATTTCCCGCATTTCCAAGTAGTCCACGTTATTTTTTGGCTTGCCAACTATCCCTGTGCAGAAAGTCACATTGATCTTTTGCTCCATTATGACTTGAAAAAAGTACAAATAAACACACTTTTGCATTCATGATGTTAGGATTATAATATTTTTTAGAATGATATTTCTCGTGATAAATTCCCGGTGCGCCAACTACCAATGCGTAAAGTTTTAAAACACAAACAAAAATTTATATAAAAAACAAATTAAGATATAAAAAAACTGAATGAGCAGAAAGGTTCATGTAAAAAAGTTTGTAGATACAAACTCTAATGCTTAATTAAGAAAAAGATATACCCAAAACATGCAAAATGTAGTAAGCAAAATGAATTATGTACAAAAATATAAATGCAAACACTAATTGATATACGAAAAGAAAACAAACCAAAATATCCAAAAATTGAAAAGCACAAAAGTCGCGTCAATAAAGTTTATAAATAAAAACACGAATAAATAAAAAAAAAATTTTCAAGACATCCAAAATTTAGCAACCAAAAAGGATTACGTAAGAAAATATAAATCTAAACACGAATCGTTAATAAAAAAAACAAACCCAACACATCGAAAAATTTAGTAAGCAAAAAGGATTACCTGAAAAAATATAAATACAAACACGAATTGGTAATTAAAAAAAACTGAAACAATCAAAATTTAGTAAACAGAAAGTATTATGTAATAAACACAAAAAAACTGAATCCGAAAAAAAATAACACAAAGAAACCGATCTAGATATGAAAAAATTAAATGAGCAAAATGGGTCTCATAAAAAAGTTCATAAATAAAAACACAAATGGTTAATTAAAAAAAATAATCCAATACATCCAAAACTGTGTAAGTAAAAAGGAATATGAAAAGAAAATTTAATATAAATACGAATTAATAAAAAAAACTTACTCAAAACGTCCAAATATTTAATAACAAAAAAGTACCACGTGAAAAAAATGTATACATATAAATTTGAATAAAAAAGAAAATCCAAAACTATTCAAAAGTGAGTAAGCAAAAAGCATTGAAAAAAGGGGAATTACGTGAAAGAAAAAAAGTTAAAATATATTCCCGCGCAAAGAAATGTTGAAAATGTTATAATCGACTTTTTTATAATAAATAATCGCGAGCTATAATATATATTCTGAAATACACGACGTATTTCAAAATATATATTGCATACGATATATAATGCATATTCTTCCATGTCCGATCAAATAAATGTCGAAATATCATTGGTGCTAAACTAAACCTATTGCTACGATATTAAAACAAGGATCCAAACCTAAGATTAAAATTAATTGAATTATATCGCTTTTTAATTTTTATTGCTTTACGAGCAGGTGGAAAACAAGCGACATACGAGTAGATTCAACTAACACAACGCCTCAGCGCACACTGCCAGTTCGCATGCGAGCAAAGGAGAAGCAATAGACATCGCCAAAACGCGTCTTTGTATTCGAGAGAAATACTGTGTTTTATTTTTTTTTAGAATTCTATTTATTTATTGAAATTAAAAATCAACCAAGATTTTAAATGAAACGTGAATAGTTAGTTTTTTAATTCTATCCATAGTGTTATAAATAACGTAGTTAATATGAATTATTTCGTTGATTAATTTAAAATGTGTTATTGTTTTAATAAATCTTGGTATTTATATTATTTTAATTTCCATTATTTAACGTATGCGTATTATATAACATATTTGCCTTCTTATTTGGTGCGTCGTCATGTTATATTCTGTACATAAATATGACCATGAATCGAAGAGAAAGAAGTGCCTCATTTTATATGTACATCTTTATAACATGAAAATTAAGAAATTTATTGATTTCTGTAATTAGGCAAAAATTATTTTAAACTAGGTCTTTTTTACATTTCGGATACATAATCACCGAATTACGTGAATAGAATACGTAAGGTTTAGCCCTTCCATTTAGCTATTTTACTTATAATGTGGGAAGTTATTCATTGTTTATTTCAATATTTATATGCGTATACACATATTTCCTTATTTAACTTACCATTAAAAAAGCTACTGGAATCCAGAGGTTAGCAAAAGATAAATGTGGCCCTTAATTACAAAATCGTCAATCTTAGTTTAAAAGTATTTGGTAGATAAAGCGCCTTCGATTCAACGACGAAAAGAAATAGGATTCAGCGAACTGGAATCAGTAACCCGCGTTAGGTAGCTGTAGAAAAGCAACTTGAAATAAAGTTTGTACCATTATTAACTGGTAAAATGTTAATTATTTTTAGAACTACGAATAATCATTTATTTCATGTTTTTAAATTTTATATCTTGAACTCATAATTAATCATTTATTTTATATCCTTATATTGTTATTCATATCCTTATTTGATTATATCGTCAGGCTAAATTCTTATTATTTTTTATGGAATTAGTCGAACTAAATCGAATTTTAATATCTGGACATTGATTTGTTCTTCTCTCTGTTTGAAAAAAATATAAAAATAATTGTGCAAACCAAAAGAAAGTTGTTGTACTTAAAACATTAAGTTTAAAGTTTAAAAATTATGCCAGATTAAAACCTATTATCAATTTTTCCTTTGCATTGAAATGCCTTTTGATCACCTGCATTGATTAACATTCTTATTCCCTATCCATCATTCAACGTGCATTCAAATAAGTAAAATTTTCAATTAGTAATCATTTCCTCTAAAATTTTAAGCAAGGCGACGTTTTCAGCGACAAATTAGCTTGTTCTTTACAATCGCATATCACATGTCTTGCAAGTTTATGTACCTGCAGCTTGTTAGGATATTGATTTCATAGTGAATAAAAAAAACGATGTACGTCTCTGGTCAATTTTATTTGACACTTTTGAAGATTATATGGATCAACCAGTTTGAAAAAAGTCGGCTAAATTTTTTCTTAAACTGAAGAAAACTATTTTGAAATTGTTTTTATTTATTTTCAAATAAAAACTAAATGATCCTGAACACCAAATCGCAAAAATATTGTTCATTAAACCGCAACAATACTTATTTCGAAAATAACTGTTTATGCGGACTACAAGTACAAGCATTTACAAGCGGTCGGTTGATTCCTCTTAAGGATATAAGACGAAAATAATCTGTACATTTTTTTTATTTGAGCGTTAAATGTGAGAAAATAATTGACTTTGCATTGAAAATATGTTTTTTTATTTCCAACATTTCTCAATCATATTTACATTTAAATATTACATTATAATAAAGATAATCTCTACGAAAAAGCAACTTAAGTAAAATAATGAATTATTAGTATAATCATTTTAAATAAAATAATTATAAATATAATTATATAATTATACAAATATGAACATATGTGTACATGGATGCATTCATATATATTACGTTGTTATGTAATGGATATATTTGTATGAATACATAACAACGTAATTCGTAACTTTACTTTTGTACAAACTCAATTCTCATATAACACTGAATCGATTTTAATAAAATTATTTTTTGGTTTCATTGTTCCCTTATAATCTATGAATTTTCGAATATGTTATGAGAATTGAGTAGTGAGTGCGACATAAGTCGAAAGAATGGACTGCAAAAATAATTGAATGTGATTAGAAGAACAAAAGAAAAATATATTTTATACATTTTTGGCGTTATCTATGGAACTATCTATGTTTCCAAATATACAAATAAAATTGAAATATTGATCTATCATTACGAAGCTCTTAATTATTTGTCGATGGTTTTACATCTATCCACAAAAAACCATTTCCAAAATGTTTTTCAAACTGTTTGTATGTTTATTTATTTATCCGAGATAAACTCGGAAATGGCTAAATGGATTCTGTTAATGGCTATTCTTACTCACAATTAATTTTATCTCAATATTTTTATTTAAAAATAAAAATATATTTATTTTAAAATATTTCCCATACAAACAACAATTTTGTAATGCATTATAATGTTCGTTAAATTGTGTTTATTAAATTGTTAGTGACGCTAAACACTTAAGGTCCAAATATTGGAATAAAATTACATAAAAAAACAAATCCAAAAATTTAAATAAACAAGTACAATTGTGTAAAGGCAGATTTAAAATTTGATAGTTGATAGCCAATTGGCAGTCGTTGCTATACAGAAAAAGATTTTTTCATGTCAATTTTATAATTAAAATTATCATAAGAAGAATTTATCTTATTAAATATGAGGTTTTTTATTGACGTTCTTTCATAGGTAGAAAGACAAAAGTGAAATTATCATCAAAGGCAACAAAACATTGTATTTAGAATGCATCTCCTGATAAAATGCCATACAATACATTTATGAGGAAGAAATAGTTTCAAAATTGGCTTCGACCTTTCATTACTAACTATATTATATTTATATAAAAAATAAATTAAACCATATTTTCTATATAACGACGTCTATGGAGCAACATGAAACGCAAACAGAAAACGCAGTAATTGAATGATGAAATTAAATCACTGATAAAACATGACAGATGAATTTATAAAATGGGAAACTACATAATGCTCATAAAAAGTTATTTTTATTAAAGTTAACTTTATTTTGTCTAACTGGCCGCACATATTTAATAACATTAGGATCATGTCTGACGTGTATTTTTCTTCAATCTGAATACAGATATAATCTATATTATCATACCATGACTTCTCATAGGAATTTGGTTATCATATCAATTTTATCAATTTCAAATAATAAATCTATGATTTTGTAATTTATTTCAGTTATTAAATAAAACATACAAAATCCGCACTTTAGTAATTTAATTTAAATATGTTTAAATATTCTTAAATATGGAATATATATTTGCCAAACTTTCGAGACGAGCTACGTGTAATGGCTTACAAGGTATTGCACGTCACTGGTCAATGGGCTGACGTTATTAAAATGTGTATAAATAAAATGTCGAAATGTTGTCTTTTAAATAGTCATTTGTGACATTTTAAGTAAAAAAAAAGATCGAAATACACATGGTAGTTTGGTATTTTCTTTACATAGTTCTCCGTATAACGTACAACGTATCCGTTTTTGATTTGGTAAAAATTTATTGAATGGAATTGAAAACTTTGAAAATTTGTAATTACCTTTTAAGAAATATTACCCAAACACGACGAGACACAAAATAAAGTTTAGAAAAATATATTGAAAAAATTGTGGACGGTGACGACAAACATATTATTTATCTTATAGTTCTCCTCTAGTGCTTCAAAAACTCGTGGGTGTTGGCTAGTTTTATATAAAATAATAATGAAAAATTGAAAAAAAAAATATCAACAACAAGCACAATTTTGTATACAAGTTTTCACAAAATGCGCAAATTAAACTGAAATGTATTAGAATAATTCAATAGAAACAAAGGGATAAAGAATGACTCCTTTAAATTCACATCAAGTTGTATTCCAAACATTTCAAGAAATGTCATTACATCTAAACGCATGTTTGGAAAGAAATTTTCTTCGCTATAAAGGTAGTAACATTACGTAGACAATTATATATTTATTAGAAGTCAGTAATTTCCAGTTTGTTATTGACGGCGTGTGTGTGCGCGGGTGCGTGCACGTGAAGGTGCGTGCGAGGCATGTGCGTACGAGCGCCCACGTATTTGTGTGCGTGTGTGTGTTTGGGAGTGCGTGTCGTGTACATGTGCGTATGCACGCGTATGTATGTGTACAAGTATTTCAATTAACCCTCGTGAACAATGGCTTGCTAGGCATAGAATTGCCATTAGTTATCCTAATAAGAAAATCCGGTTGCATATATTGTAAAATTACTTATACAAAGAACTTCCTTACGTACATAAATATCTTAGATTGTTGAAACTGATTGAATAAATTCAAGTAAAGCAGGTGCATGTTTTCTTATATCAAATTTAGTACATTAAATTGTATTACTAATTAAGTGCCATGAATAAGTGAATCATTCTATATGGAGGTAAAAATTAGTAGTGTGGCATCTCTATGCTAAATTGTTTTAAAAACACATAGCTCTAATTACCGAGATTAGGTTGAAATTCAATATATCTAGTTGAAAAATAATCAGAAAGAATCACGTTTCCTTTTAGTGCTTTAGTTTAATCGAGTAATTGCATAATACACGTCAATAAAAAACCTCGTATTTAATAAGATAAATTCTTCTTATGATAATTTTAATTAAAAAATTGACATGAAAAAATCTTTTTCTGTATAGCAACGACTGCCAATTGGCTATCAACTATCAAATTTTAAATCAGCCTTTACAAAATTTTTCTTGTTTATTTAAATTTTTGGATTTGTTTTTTTATGCAATTTTATTCCAATATTTGGACCTTCAGTGTTTAGCGTCACTAACAATTTAATAAACACAATTTAACGAATATAATGCATTACAAAATTGTTGTTCGTATGGGAAATATTTTTAAATAAATATATTTTTTATTTCAATAAAATATTGAGATAAAATTAATTCTGAGTAAGAATAGCCATTAACAGAATCCATTTAGCCATTTCCAAGTTAATCTCAGATAAATAAATAAACATACAAACAGATTGAAAAACATTTTGGAAATGGTTGTTTGTGGTTAGATGTAAAACCATCGACAAATAATTAAGAGCTTCGTAATTATAGATCAATATTTCAATTTTATTTGTATATTAGGAAACATAGATAGTTCCATAGATAATGCCAAAAATGTATAAAATATATTTTTCTTTTATTCTTCTAATCACATTCAATTATTTTTGCAGTCCATTCTTTCGACTTATGTCGCACTCACTACTTAATTCTCATAACATATTCGAAAATTCATAGATTATAAGGGAACAATGAAACCAAAAAATAATTTTATTAAAATCGATTCAGTGTTATATGAGAATTGAATTTGTACAAAAGTAAAGTTACGAATTACGTTGTTATGTATTCATAACAACGTAATATATATGTATGCATCCATGTACACATATGTTCATATTTATATAATTATATAATTATATTTATAATTATTTTATTTAAAATGATTATACTAATAATTCATTATTTTACTTAAGTTGCTTTTTCGTAGAGATTATCTTTATTATAATGTAATATTTAAATGTAAATTTGATTGAGAAATGTTGGAAATAAAAAAACATATTTTCAATGCAAAGTCAATTATTTTCTTATATTTAACGCTCAAATAAAAAAAATGTACAGATTATTTTCGTCTTATATCCTTAAGAGGAATCATCCGACCGCTTGTACATGCTTGTACTTGTAGTCCGCATAAACAGTTATTTTCGAAATAAGTATTGTTGCGGTTTAACGAACAATATTTTGGCGATTTGGTGTTCAGGATCATTTAGTTTTTTATTTGAAAATAAATAAAAACAATTTCAAAATAGTTTTCGTCAGTTTAAGAAAAAATTTAGTCGACTTTTTTCAAACTGGTTGATCCATATAATCTTCAAAAGTGTCAAATAAAATTGACCAGAGACGTACATCGTTTTTTTTATTCACTATGAAATTAATATCCTAATAAACTTGTAAGACATGTGATATGCGATGGTAAGGAACAAGCTAATTTGTAGCTGAAAACGTCGCCTTGCTTAAAATTTTAGAGAAAATGATTACTAATTGAAAATTTTACTTATTTGAATGCACGTTGAATGATAGATAGGGAATAAGAATGTTAATCGATGCAGATGATCAAAAGGCATTTCAATGCAAAGGAAAAATTGATAATAGGTTTTAATCTGGCATAATTTTTAAACTCTAAATTTAATGTTTTAAGTACAACTAACACCGCGGTACCGACACATATCTTTAAATTTCTTTTGGTTTGCACAATTATTTTTTATATTTTTTTCAAACAGAGAGAAGAATAAATCAATGTCCAGATATTAAAATTCGATTTAGTTCGACTAATTCCATAAAAAATAATAAGAATTTAGCCTGACGATATAATCAAATAAGGATATGAATAACAATATAAGGATATAAAATAAATGATTAATTATGAGTTCAAGATATAAAATTTAAAAACATGAAATAAATGATTATTCGTAGTTCTAAAAACAATTAACATTTTACCAGTTAATAATGGTACAAACTTTATTTCAATTTGCTTTTCTACAGCTACCTAACGCGGGTTACTGATTTCAGTTCGCTGAATCCTATTTCTTTTCGTCGTTGAATCGAAGGCGCTTTATCTACCAAATACTTTTAAACTAAGTTTGAAGATTTTGTAATTAAGTGGCCACATTTATCTTCTGCTAACCACTGGATTCCAGTAGCTTTATTAATGGTAAGTTCAAAATATTCACTTTGTCTTGATACTTAGAGTATAAACTTGTAGCGTTTATAATAGTATCACAGAAAAACACTGCAGCGTTTGCAATGATTAAATTAAGAGAGGAGGATTTTGATGTAATTAATATTATTTTAATCTCACTGGTTTTGGCTGTTTTGTTATTTTAATATTAATAAAAATAATAATGAATAAAATTCTTCCATATATTTAATGGCAAGTTTAAGTACTTTTGTAACTGAAAACAGCGTAAATTTTGTTTTTGGCATATAACTAAATTTTCTGCTATAATGCTAATTTATTAATTAATTACTAAATAATAACACTTTTTGCATTTTATAGAAAAATTACGCAACACACCATTGTAATTTTGCCAACTGTGATCGTTAAATTACACTTCGAACATTGATTGTTTCTTCCTATTTTAACATTATTTTACTATTTCAATAAAGAGATTGGATATCAAGTAACTATCATATATTTCTTACTAACCTAGCTTTATTTAGAAAACTCTTCATAATTTATTATTATAACAGGTAAACATTAATTTGTCCTATAACGGTATGATAAATTAATGTTTACCTGCGCCTTTGTTTACGTCAATATTTTACTTATATAGTGGAGCTCTCAGCAGCAAAAATTTACACCTCAAAGTACTTCTGGCCGGAATGAAAGTATCATATATTATATCTAGAATATTGAATATATGTGGCGTTAATTTTGTAGAAATTCGTTATTCACAATTAAACGAAACTACGTGATGTAGTATTATTTCTATTTTTTTTAAGTTCTTTACCACGACCTAGGTTTACAATGACCTGAAGATGTTGTGATACAACGAAACCTAGGTCGTGGTAAAGAACTTAAAGAAAGTAGAAATAATACTACATCACGTAGTTTCATTTAATTGTTATATCAAGAACTTTAAGATAAATTGCTGTTATGCCCTCGAAAATTTCTACTCATTACTGACAATAAATTATTCACAATTTCCATCGGATCTTAAGTCTATGAACTTGGTTCTTATTGCGTAACTGATAATATTGAATTTCAAGTTCTTTATTCAAGATTTCATTGAGCTAAATATAACTTAGATTTCAGTAATTTTCCCGCACTACTCTTATAAACTATCACGTAGACAGACACAACAATTTTAAGAAAAATATTTGTCTGGGCTTGTCTTTGAATACAGCGATATCCCTAGTGAATTTTTTAAATAATATCCAAAATATACAAATTTATATTTTCTTCAATTAGATTACATTTATGTCTCTAATAAAATTGTTAAATTATATTTAATATAGAAATCCCAGAAGGATTTTGTTTAATGAGAAATACTGAAAGATCTCTATTGCGGATTTTAATAAAATGTTTGCATTCAAGTTATTAATATTTCAATTAATTCAAGGTATTCAAGATATTAACATTTCTTTACAACATAAAACTCTAAATTTTCATTAAAATAATTTAAGCAGGCATCACGCCCAAACCACCTCATTGAATGAGGTTATTTTGGCCTGATTCGTGCAAAGGACTCGATATGATATCATTAAATATAGATGTGTTTATCTTCAGAAAAATGTTTAAAATGATCTGTGAAAAATATTTTTACCTAATTTTTTTACGCCCTGATTTTTTAGTAGATTTGAAAAACATTTAAATCTAATAAGTTTTAATGGTTAGGCGTAGGGATAAACACTGATATATTTTAGCAAGGACGGTAGATTTATTACCGGAAGATTACTTAAATTGCGCTCAAAATTAATGACTTGATTATCGCCTGATAAAAGTTATTTCAATGTTTATTTAGTTTTTTTTTACATTTCGTGATCTCAAATAAATAATGTTTAAACAAATAAAGCAAAACCGTTCGTCCAAATATTTATAAATAGATAATAAAAGCTTTTATATTTTTATATATATTTACTATTAAAACTTTATTTTTTTCGTTAATTTATAAAATTTTATTACTTACAATAAATACGGTTTTAAGTTTTTCACATCAGTAAAACTTTATTAGATTGCAGGCAAAGATATTTCATCATAATCGCAATTACCTCATGTTAATCATATATTTATTATAGAAGTTTTCTATTTCTAAATATATCCATTATAACTCAGTTGATACAAAACAAAAGGCATTTTAATTCATTGTTTAGTATTGTCGAAGAGATTCAATAAATAATAACAATTAACAAATTGTAAATAGCCTTTACTGTAGAATTTATCTTATATCCTAGGTCGAAGACTGATATTAAATACAATGTTGCGTCGTATTAGTGTATTTTATGTTACACTGAATTTTATTAAGTTACTCGAACACTTTTCTTCGATTTTTATACGTTATAATTTATAACCTTTCCTAATGCTTCATTCGATTTATTCAATGCGATTTTCCTTTTTTACATGTTTTGAACGGTACTTTTTAAGCCTCATAACCAAGGCATGGAATCTTATTCACATTGACATAATTAACGTAATAATTTTCTGCTCCATTTTTCTTAGATCATTCCAATATTTATAAAAGGTCTCTTTCGACGATGTCTTGATCGTTGCGTACAAACATTTGAGAAATGACTTAATCAATTTCGCACATTAATCTACTACAATCGATTTGATGAAATAACTTTATGAGATTACTTCCAAATAAAATAAAACGGTAATTTGATGCCCGACAGTCTTATGTTCTAATACATATATACGGGTGTCATTTATCATGTTCTGCACAGTCATGTTCTGCGCAGTTAGCGATACTTTGAAACAATGAACGTTAAAATGCTTCACGTCAAATAGCCCTATACAAAATTCTACATTATCGAAAAACAAATTTTAATAATCGGAGTTACGGAGTGCTTATTAAGACTATGATGAAAATGATGAAACGTGTTGAATGTGACAAATAAAAGTAATATATTTAAGTTTTAAAATTTTGATCAAATTTAAAACTTTTTTCAATTTAATTTATGTTATTTAAATGAAAATAGCCGGCGAACTCCTTGGAAGTGCAGTTTAAATTTTTCAAAGGTATTTTTAGTAAGTATAAGAAATCGCTGCCTTATGTGTTCGTAAAGATGACTACAATTCCAATTAAACGTCTAAAATTTTATATGAAACTATGTATCTCGATAACCACCAACAAAGCACAGTGCCAAACATTAAATATTTATATTTAAGGATAATGCTTTGTTTTTCATAAGGCCCGTTGTACGTAGTTCTGTTGTGTGTGACATCCAAAATATAATCTGTGCGTTTTGACTCTTGGGGAACAGCACTATATCGTGATATGTAAGGAAATCTTTCAGTAAAAGTATGTATGGACTAAAGCAAATCCTCTGCAAAACCTGGCCGGATTTCTAAGTGCAGGCTAAAATAAAACTTGCGGAATTTCCACAGAGGCAATACTTCTTCATCAAAAAGGAATGGAATGAACATAATAATATATAGATGTTGTCCCTCAGGATATACTAAAGATTGTTTAAAATAAAGAAGCCTTATACTTAACCCAAACTGTAATTCATTTGCATGTAGAATTTTTTATCCATAATTTCAGAAATTACAGAGTTACAGAATAACCTACATTCTACCATTATGTCACACAAACTTTCACATTTAAAATATAAGAAAGGATCCACTAATTAAATCTAATGGACATAAATTATTTATAAGTCTACAAAAATAAATACATAATAAAAATCAATAACAGAATTATTTCCATCGTAAAATATATACAATTTTAATATTAATTACGGAGCGAATTCAAATTAGTAGACTGTTATTTAGGCAAAGTTCAAGTTTTAGTTTTGATTAAAAGAGTATAAAAATAGTAATCGCTAAATTACCCATAGTATCAATGAAAACAGGAATTAAACTAGTCGAAAATTTTATTTTATTTTAAGACCTTATAAACTTTTGCATCTGTGGGTATAACAAAATCATAACGAAGCCGTGCTTGCAAATCGAATATTTTTTTAAATAAGATACAGTAGCCTAACAATCCCACTTTTTGCAAAATGTTTGTAAAATCAAAGAATTGTGTGATTAATGAAAACTATCATCAGTATGGAAGAAATCATTTAATTGTGGTTTTAATATTGGAAAAAATCACCACATTTCATTGCGTTTTCGTATTAAAAAGCACCTTTTAAAAACCGCAAATGTGTGTATTAAGTAAAATCAAAGTTAAAACGGCTAACTAATTTGTAAAAAATAAACGAAAAATTTTAATCAGTCATTCATTTTTAATAATAATTTGCCATAGGTCTTGTTGGGAGCATTAGAAAACATTGAAAAAAACTTTGGTAATTTAAGACACCAAATTGGTTTTTTGCCTTTAAACCAAAATCAATTTCTATAAAAAATAACTGAAAATACCATATATTTAAAATTTCTAGAATTTTAAAACTCTAAGAAATGTTAAGTGAAGACCGACAAATATTTTTCAACACAAAAATCAAAGAATTTTTTCCGTCTAAATTCTTATACGCACTTAAGACACCGTCTTTTATATTCTTCATGATTATAATCTTGGTCTTCTATGTATTCCATCTAGCAACCTTGATAGTACTACACCTCGTCCTTTGTTTTGTTTTTGATACTCTCGCTTATTTTCTTTCCTTTGAATAGGTTTCAATTTTTTACGGCCTTTTTGACCTTGAATTTTCACTTTTTTCCTTTTTTTTATTTCCTTGAATTTTTTAGGTTTATATTTAAGAGCATCGAACAAAATGTTAGTATTCCATTAGCCAACGTGAAAGAAAGCTTAACGTTTTAGAATTAACAATTGCAAAATTTGGAGTCAGAGTTAGTTCTTGAAAAGATGTTTTTACGGTTAATGTTCCGGAATTTTCTTCTAATTTTGATAAAGGAAGTTTCTCTTCAGAATTTAATATTTGCTTGGGTGATTATGTAGGTTTTTGTCTTCTCTGTGACAAGGATTTAAACTTTCTAAGTTTGTTGATTCTAAAAAGTGGTATAAACACCCATAATTCTGGTGCGATTTGATACTGATTTAAGAGAGCATACTTTACCTACTAAAAATACTGCCTGTACCAAAGTATTTATTCAATAACCTTAGTAAGACCTGGGCTTTCTTATAATACGATAAGCGGGCTTTATTAGGACATTTTCGCTTTACAGTAAAACACCGTTAAGAAACAAAAAGGAATAAAATAATGAAACATACTTGGCATTCAATGTTTTTAAAATTGAAATGGAAAGGTCTAATAGAATAAACATAAACATCTTGATAGTTTTTACTGAAATTTTTAAAAAGTCTATCGTTGAGGTTATTAGAAAAATATTACATTAACCGGTCATTAACAAATTGAGGATTGCTGTTGAAATGGCGACGCGCTAGGGTAGGAGTAGGGTTGTATTTTTTTAATTTATTTATTCTTAAAAATTTAAACTTATTAGACAATGGCAAGCACGAATTTTTAAGTGTCGGTCTTCTCAGGAGTCAAGGCTTGTTGGACGACAGTACCTTAGACACTTCTTATAAATACTTTCAGTAGACTCTCATCAATATATTTCAATGGTTGTCCTGTCGAAATATTTGCAAAGAGCTACAAGTGAAATTTTGTACATAATCGGCTCCACTCGGCTAGTGTCATCAAGTTATCCTTCCGTCAATAAACGAGATTGTATTTAATATTACTCTTATTTCAAGTTTTCATACAAATGCATGCTCTAATCATGTATCACCCACAAAATATAAATTCACAAAACTAAGAAGCTCAGAAGAGCCCGGATGAAAGCGATACTTAGAAACAGAACAAGTGAGTGTGAGAAGTCATCACTCAAACCGAAAATTTTCGCTCAAACTTGAAGTCTCTAGTTGTAACATTGGCTAAGATCCAAGTATCTTGATAAGTACCTTGATCATAATCAAACCCCTAAGTTTGTACTTTTAAGAACTCTCCAACAAAATTAAGTATTAGAGCCCAAATTCGAAGTTTCGAACTGTAATTATGCTTAGAACCAGTTATTATTATCCTTGTCATTATCAAGTCCTCTAACTAGTGGCTGTGAGAATTGCCCAATAAAACTAAATACTTGAGCTCAAACTTGAAATTTCTAGCTGAAGTAGTAGCTAGGATCTGGGTATAATTATTATGGTCATCTGCAGATTATCAAGTTTGCATGTGTGAGGATTACCCAATAAAACTGTATTTTATTGCGCAAATAAACTATATACTAGCTGTTGCCTTCGAACTTGGAGCCCTAAAGTTTTACAGCGTTTGAGAATAAATATTAATCAGTAAAAATCAGTTGAGACAATAGAAAATAAATATATATATATATATATATATATATATATATATATATATATATATAGAGAGAGAGAGAGAGAGGGATAGATAAATCAGTATGCCTGTGTTTGAAAAAAATCTTTCATGTCCAGGTTCGGTCTTTTTATTTCTAATTATATTTATGAAAGTGGTTAGTGAATGAGTTAGTGAATAGGTTATCTGTTATTAAATAGATTTCCGTATCACCCTTGAGGAACTGTGTAAAGGATGCGTTTCCATTATTTTATACGACGGGAATCCAAGAGGCCTTAACCATGAACCCCCACTCCTTCCCGTGTATAAAATATTGTTTTCAAAATTTCACGAAATACAAAATAACAGATGCAAAATGAAAATCACCTGATTTTGAACGTAAAAAGAATACAAAGTATTAAAATGAGGGTAAAGTAATTTAAAAACTTAATTTCGACCCTTTATTTTACTCGATAGTTTTACAATGTTCAAAAATATTTTAATTTCGGTTTGTTACTTGTTCAAATATCGATTTTTGCTAGATTGAATTTTTTTGAAACTTTTGAGAACGATTTACTTTTTTTTCTTTTCAGGAACTTTCTTATAAAATAAAGTTCAATTTTTTATTGTGCGAAATTATCAAAAGCGAAAACATAAACATAAAATTAATATTTGTTGATCAAGCCAAATAGTTATCATCTCAATAATGGATCAATAATAAGGCTGTATTTAAAATTAACTGAAGCCACTAATTCCTTTTTTAATTATTTAGAAAAAAATTTCAGCTAATATAATTTGAGGCCATTTTTAGACTTAAAAATGACTATATTAAATTAATCAAATTAATATCCAATTGATAGAATTAAAAGATATCGCTTAAAAAATCAACGGCATATTTCAATTGATCGAATAAGTATGTACTTTTAAAAATGAATGATCACGCGCTTAAAATAATTACCAGCGCACTTTTATAAATGAAATCTATTGTAATTGATAAAAAAGCACACTTAAAAATATAAGCAGCGTGTTTAAAAAAAATCGGCGACACAATTCTATAAATCAAATTAAATTATATTAA
The DNA here is from genome assembly GCA_039881145.1 of Druceiella hillmani. Classification (NCBI taxonomy): domain Eukaryota; kingdom Metazoa; phylum Arthropoda; class Insecta; order Lepidoptera; family Hepialidae; genus Druceiella; species Druceiella hillmani. The sequence continues at coordinate 2,333,454 of JAYKKI010000142.1, read as the reverse complement.
AATCAAACAGATAAAAAAACTAAACGACAGCATACTTAAAAGAATCAGCATGGCAATTTAATAAATAAAATTGAAATACGTTTGATTATACTAATAAATAAAATGCTTTTGCAAACGGGGTGTCAATTCAATTAATTAAATCAATACCAATAAATATATGGTGTTAGCTAAACTTTTTTCCAACTGCAGTGATGCCAATGCGTATAATATTTGATTGATCTGTAAGTTAAAGTATATAATATATAGAATATACATACAAGTAGTATGTTTATTTTTTTTTATTATTTTTTCAATATAACTAATGCTTACTTATTTTTATATATAAAACAAATATCCAAGTTTTGTAATAAAACATCAGCTCAGAATCAAAATATATTAACTGAACCAAGTAATTGTCATTTAAATAATCAATGAAAATATGAAATTAATTCAATCCTGCAAACAAAAATTCAAATTCACCAAACTATTTTTAATTATCAGTTTAATCACAATCAAGTTCTTGATGAATGTAGATTTATGCAACATGTATAATTTTTTCTGTATCTCATTTTAAAAACAAAACGAGAGAGTGTTTTATTTTATGCAATGTGTAGCCATTTCCTATTCGTTTTGGTGGACATTGTGCAAAATTATATAACTATACGGATTAGTTTTAAATTTATTTATTTCCTGGCTAATTATTATTTTAATATTACCATTATTATTATATTAATATAACCAAAAAGTACTAAAGAATATTTTATGTTTTACGCTCGAAACAGCCATATATAACATTTTCGAAAAAAAAGTGCATCAATACTTTTCTCCTATTCCAACGAAAATTATATTGAATATAAAGTTTATAAGTCTATTGTTTAAAAAAACATTAAATATAAATTATATTTTTTGTAAAAACTGTAGGCCTGATTATATTTTTTGTATATTAAACAAATTTTAATAAATAGTATCACAGATGCATTTGCATTTATAGGTTGAGGTTCATATATACATAGAATAATAACATATGTATATTAGGTCGATGTTCTGAAATTAAGTCTTTAGTTTTATTCTGTTATCGAATCAATATATTTATATATATACATATATATATATATATATATATATATATATATATATATATATACATGTATATGTATATATGTGTGTGTGTGTGTGTATTATATATAATAAAACAGTAATGAGAAAATGATGTGTACATGAGTAATAAGTAACTTATATAATACATACCTCAAAACAATAATTTTAGAATAAAACTAGTGGGCCGATGCCAATGAAAAGTATGGATAACTTATCATCAGGGTGTTAACCAAAAATACATCTTACGGCGGAAATATTTTCCATTTTCACAAAATAAAACCGGTTCGCGCGAGCATTACACAAAAACTATAACTCTACGAATATTGACAAACATTTCTATAGCGACAAATAATATAAAAACGATTTTCGTTGGAGTATGACAAAATAAAAATAAAAAAAGTATTAAGATCATAGCCCTTTATTGGAGTTTGCGGGGGCATTGAAAATAAATATTTTGCGTATACTAAAAATGAGATTTACAGACTCGCAATTTGAAACGAATATGATGAAAATAAGTTAGAATAAACAAAAATTATGTTATGTATTAACAGGGGAGGTAAGGGGTGAACGGTTCATAACATCTTAACCGACCCAACTGTCAACCTCACCTGCACGCGCCGAATGGCGGCTGCGGCCAACTGGCCTCCGTGGTGCTCCCTGCTAGACAACAGACGAGGCTCTGGCGACCGAGTCAATAGCGGTATAACTATATTAATAGGCTACCACAAGCCCTGGGGGACTAGATACCTCTCAAAAAGAGTGGCTACAGGTTACTGAGACAGTACCGAATTAAAAAATTAATTATGGAAGCGGAACATAAAACTAAACTACCCCCAGGAGGGTACCGGTATTACCGGAGAATCCCTCCCCGAGTCAATCTCGGGCAGCCCCTCAGGATCTGGGGGGGCAAAATTTTGCTCTCTATAGAAGATGGATATATTGGGAAGGCGACTACAAATAGTAAGGCAAAAGAAAGTATAGACTTGACGGAGACAACGGAAAAATCAAAAACTGAAAATCAACGACAATTTAATCAGATTGAGACAAAAAAAACGCTGACACAACAATTATTCCACACAAGCATGTTCCACAGGCCAAGATCGTCATCGACCAGTGACATTCGGGCAGAACCCCAACAAACCACAGAAATGGTAACGGACTGGGCTCAAGTTACAAATAAAAAACGACTACGGTCTAGCCCTGAACCACTAAGATCCTAGAAACAAAGCAAACTTGATTCTTACTGGCTATCTCAACCCTCACATATACCTACATCAAACAGCTTTGCTCTCTTGGAAGATGAAGCAGTACAATATCTTAATACGGAAAATGACTCTAAAATTGTAAAAACAAGTAAGCCACCTCCAATTTTCGTTGACAGAGTGAGCAATATCCAACCACTAATAGACCTATTAGAAGCTCATGCTCTCAATAAATATGAGATGAAGATACTTCATAAGGAACAGGTAAAGATTCAACCCAAAACGTCAGAAATGTACACCAAAATCGTTAAAGAGCCGGAGAAAAAAGAAACTGAATTTTACACATATAAACCAAAACAAGATAGGAGCTTCAAAGTGGTCTTAAAAAATATGCATCCCTCCACAAACATTAACGAAATAAAAGAAGCATTAGCAGAACTTGATCATGAAAGCACCAATATTTGGAATATAAAACAACATGCGACTAAAAAACCACTACCAATGTTTATAGTGGAAATAAAGCAGAAAGAAAATAATAAGTCCATTTATGACATAAAACATCTACTGCACTGCAAAGTAGTATTTGAACCTCCTAGACTTAAGAGGGAAATTCCTCAATGTGGAAGGTGTCTTCAATATGGACATACAAAAGCTTACTGTAGGAGAAGCCCAAAATGCATAAAATGTGCAGGAGATCACTTGTCAGCTGACTGCCCCCGTAAAAGCAGATCTGACCAAGTAAAGTGTATACTGTGTGAAGGTAACCATCCAGCAAATTATAAGGGTTGCAAAGTCTACAGAGAGCTACAAAATATTAAATTCGCACAGCCACCAGAAAGAATTAAGAGACCTCCACAAATCGATAAGACAAAACAATTATCTAACATGACAACAACAACAGGCTTTAAATATGCAGAAATTACAAAAAATGCAACTGATAAACAGCAACCTAAAGAACCTATGAATCAAATTAGTAATAGTAATGACATAAGTAATAACAATGACATAAGAGAATTAATGACATTAATGAAACAAATGATGCAACAGTTAACAGCTATGACAAATCTTATTCTGAATCTCACGTCCAAATTAACTCCAAACTGGACTCCATAAAAATATCTCTTTGGAATGCAAATGGACTGTCAAAACATACCCTTGAGGTTAAACAATATATGTATTTAAATAACATTGACATAATGTTAATATCAGAGACGCACTTTACTAGGAAGAATCATTTCAGTATACTAGGACACAAATTCTATCACACAACGCATCCTGATGGTAAAGCTCACGGAGGAAGTGCAATTTTAATTAAGAATAATATTAGACACTACTTGGTTAACCACTATTGTACAGAAAAACTGCAGGCTACTAACATAGTGATAAAAGACTGGTCTGGGCCTGTGACCTTATCAGCCGTTTACAGTCCCCCTAAACATAATATAAAACAAGAGAACTATGAGGAGTACTTTGCAACATTGGGGCCAAGATTCGTCGCAGGTGGTGACTTTAATGCTAAACACACGCACTGGGGTTCTCGGATAGTCTCACCTAAGGGACGGCAATTATTATTGACTATTAAAAATTGCATCTTGGAGTCGTTTCTACTGGTGAGCCAACATACTGGCCTACTGACACAAAGAAGAAACCAGATTTAATAGACTTCTGTGTCACTAAAGGTATCAACAGCGTATATTTTAGCTGCAATTCCAGTACAGATCTCTCTTTTGATCACTCACCTGTTGAGATAAAATTAAGTCGTACAATTCTTAGAAGGGAAAAACCGTGCAGACTTCATACCCGTAGAACAAATTGGAATTACTTCAGGAAATTAATTACAAACTCCATTAACACAACGATACCTTTAGAGTCGGACGAGGACATCACACAGGCAGTGGAATACATTACCAATAGTATCCAACAGGCTGCATGGGAAGCTACACCTCAGCCTCCTCCCATCACTAACGACGGTCTTCATTGTTCTCTAACTATCAGGGAACTGTTGGTTGAGAAGCGTAAGGCTAGAAAAAAATGGCAGACTACAAGATATCCCAGGTGATAAAACAAAATATAACAAATTGACGGCACAACTTAAACAACTGCTAGGTGATGACCGTAACCAAAGACTTACGACGTATTTACAAGAGCTGGATAGTAAACCCTCGACTGATTACTCACTGTGGAAAGCAACCAAATATCTCAAACGTCCTATAAGTCACCAGCCACCCCTTCGCAAGGCAAATAACTCTTGGGCCACTAACGATGCAGAGAAAGCTCAAGTATTTATGGAACATCTACAAGAAGTTTTCAAGCCCAATCCAGATGTCGGTTCCACAAAAATTGAAATGGTCTGCGAATTTCTAGATACAATACACCAACTAGAGCCACCAATAGAAAAATTCAACAAAGCCGAAATAAAATCAACAATCCGAAAACTAGACGTAGGGAAAGCACCAGGCTACGACCTCATAACAGCGACTGTTTTAAGAGAATTGTCTGATGACGGTATTAGAGTCCTAACACAGTTGTATAATGCCATTATAAGGAGAGAATTTGTGCCACCACAATGGAAAGTGGCAAAAATTATCATGATTCCTAAGCCAGGTAAAAGTCCGCAAGAAGCTAAGTCATGTAGACCAATTAGTTTACTTCCAATTCTCTCCAAAGTCATGGAGATCTTGTTCCTGAAGAGGCTTAATCCTATAATCAAAAAGTCCAAATTGATACCTGATTATCAGTTCGGCTTTAGAAGACACCACAGTACAATCGAGAAAATTCACAGGCTAGTTGAGGGAATCGCCAAAACATTTGAACAGAAAGGTTACTGCACAGCCTCATTCCTTGACATATCCCAGGCGTTTGATCGAGTTTGGCATGACGGCCTGTTATATAAAATAAAAATGACATTGCCAATAAGATTCTACAACTTTATTAGATCGTATCTGATTGGTAGACACTTCTTTGTCAGCCAAGGAGAAGCAACAACAGAGCTAAAAGAAATCAAGTCACATTTACTACCCGAAGACAAACGTGCCCGCCTGTAACACTAAATGGTATACCGATCCCACAAGCAGAAGAGGCCAAATACCTTGGAATGTATCTAGACCGTCGTTTAACATGGAGGAAACACATTTTTACTAAACGCCTTGCAATGGGTCAACAAGTACGCAAGCTGTACTGGTTAATTAATAAAAACAGTCCACTGTCAATGGAAAATAAACTCCTAATATATAAAGCCATAATAAAGCCAATATGGACATACGGCATACAGCTGTGGGGCACAACTGCGTACTCAAACCTGGAAGTCTTACAAAGATTCCAATCAAAAATATTAAGAATGATAGTTGATGCACCATGGTATGTCACAAACGAGAGACTTCACCACGACCTTGGTATAAAATCTGTGAAGGAAGTAATAAGAGACACCATTAAAACTTACAAAGGGAGACTACAGATACACCCAAATGAACTGGCACACCATCTTATGGATGACATATTCCCAAGTGTTCGGAGACTGAAAAGAAGAATACCACAGGACTTATATTAAATTAATTAAGGAAACGTCATAGGATGTTTACCTTGCAAAACCTATAATATTGACACAAATATTGCTGAATGTCTCTTGGACAGATTGTAATAAGAAAAAAAAAATGTATTAACGTTTCTTTTTCAAGAAAATAGTCCTTCACAGGGATTTACGGTGGTTAAAAATATTTCATGTTTTCAAAAAATAAAACCCACAAAGTTTAAATATAAAATTAATGGAAGTTGAAATAGCCAAAAATACTAAATAAATAAGTTTATTTGTTAAACTGGTCCACAGTTTTTCTACTACATTATATAAGTACGTAACGGAATCTTATGGCGCTTGTTCTATTCGTAATGAAACATTTTTATTTGAACTGACTGTTATTATTATGTATTACTGCATATTTTAGATTTCTTTACATGCATCAGTATTTTCACTTAAAGCTTTAATATGCCGTGGTTTTCCTTCATTCTATTTATCCTTGTGTGTAAGAGTCGGATAAAATATTGTGCAACATAAAGTACGTCCATTAACAAGAAGTTCATCTTCGTAATTATGACGAATTTAGTCAAAATTAACTCAAAAGAACTGAAGACCGTGAATTGGTAGTGCAACTATTATTAAAATTCAAAATACGAAAAACTTAAGGAAAATTAGAGCATAACAGTACAAATAAAATTATAATAAAAAAATCTTGATTTTTTTAAAAATTAGCCATAAAAACTAATAAAGTAGATGTAACCAACTTCTTGCAGTTTTATTAGAAAAGTGTAGAGAGCTTTTGCATACAGATTTATTGAATATTGTATCCCCAAATTATTTAATGTCTGTTTTAGGAGAAAGAAAGCATTATTTCTTATTATAGCAAGGATGTTTGTTAAATCAAATTACTTTTAATTTTCTTAACAGTCGCTGAATTTATTTGCTTTTAAAACTTAAATTCACTGGGCCAGTTGGTAAAGTTTTATGCATATTTTTTTTTCAAAAAAATATGGAATGTATGAAAATTTGAACCGTAAATATTCATAGAGTTAGGTTTTAAATCCTACTCTGATCAGAATTGTTTACAGTAATTTTAAATTTCACATATTGCAATTTCAACCTCTGATTTAACTAGCTAGATAAATAAGCTCCTTAAATTTATTCTTAATATTCATTTAATCACATTTCAGCATGAAAATGTTTTCCATTTCCTTGTTGCCGTGTGATTGTTTTGCTGAAATTTGCCAAAGTTTAATTAAACTAAGTATTTTATCTGTTGAAATAGAAATAAAAGCGTAACCAAAATGTTATTCTCACTAAAATCGTCACGATTTATAGCTACATGATACATTCATATATTTACAGGAATATAAAAGTACTCGATTAATATAACATTTTAATTTACTTCATAATCCCTACACGACCATGCTGGTTGTTGAACTACAATACATAAACGTAGCTAGATATTAATCACCTGAGAAATTCAAAATGTTATTAACCTTCTCTTCGTACTTGTGGTAACGACATTTCATAGCTGCGTTATTTGAATTTTGTTAGCAAAGTAAAAGATAATAATCCTAAAAATATTTTTAAAGACTTCTATTTTTCTGTGTATGCAAATGGAAATTTTGTGTAGATATTCTAATTATAACTTAAGTGCATGTATGGTATAATAATATGTATTCGGCAAAACATAATTACAAACATGGATTTTGAGCTACGACGTCTTCTTTAACTTACTTCAAGCATCCGACAGAAGTAGAAAGTCAGGCTTTTATAATATATTTCCGGTTTTTACATAAAATACCTTTACATAATATAATAATATAGCACAGTTGTAGAGTCATACTTTGAAGCAGTGCAATATAAATTTTTAAAATTGAGTTGAAATGTGTCTCATAGAAAATATGTTTTTATGCTACGTGAACAAGATAAAAAGCAATGAAACGAGGTTTTTTTAAATACTTTCTGATTTTCCTATTTTTACTTTTGTTATTTTTTTTATAAAATTTGAGCGTTTTCGTCTCATTTCCACATTTTCTTTACTGTATTTCTGTCATCAGAGCTATTTCCACAAATTTTCTGTCAGATTTAGAATCAGATTTAAAGAATTTCATTACTTTTCTGTTGTAGAACATTGGCTTGTATCCCAATATTTCGGGATAGAAGCTAATGTTGATTAAGAACAATTATGTTTAATTAATTCTTTATTCTTCTGGAAATTCAAAGGCAGCTTTATAACTATTTTTAATCAATATTAATATTCCTCAGGTCGGGTCTCTGAAGCACGTACAAATATTGGTAGAACAAGAGTTCTTATGAGCGTGGTCTTAGTGATTTTGGTTGTATTTAGATTTTTCCATATTTTTGTTAATGTATCTATTGTGGTTTTTGCTATTCCCATACATCGTTTTACCTCGCCTAAGCATCCGCCATTATACGCGATTAATGCTTCAAGTTATATAGTATGTATGATTGGACAACTTCACATTTCGCAGTCCGTGTCACTTCCTGCAAGTTATTGTTTTCGCGGTCAATAATCATCATTTTGGTCTTGTTTCAATTATTTTTTTAATTTCTTTTGTAATGTGTTTATATAACTACGCCATCATTTGTTGGAGGAGGTCAGTGAACATAAATATAAAAACTGAACAAGTTGCGAAAAACTGAACAAGTTGTTATTAATTTAATTTTTGAAATTACGAACATGTTTCATTCGTCCAATTTCAAAAATTCATGTTAACTTGCCAAAATCATGGATTAATTTCACGGTACTTTAGTCCAGAATGGCATCGTATAAAACGCGGGGCACGTGGCGCTAAACCACAAAAAGTATTAAACCACGTCTGGTAAATTACATTCAAAATTATACCTCGTAACTCGAAAAATAACCTTTGCCTCTTTCTTAAAAAAAATATTTTATATATTTTCTTTAGAATAAGTGGGCGCATTCACAGATAAAATTTAGTTCCACAAATTTCCCAGTACATATCATTATACTACGTTATTGTGGTAGCTCGTCGATTAAAATTTAAATATTTTATTACTTCACGAGATCAACTTTTTAAATATAGTCAGTGTTACGTGAATACAAAATTTGCAATAAATTATTCGACCCTACGTTTGACACATGTCATTCTTTCATCACTTTCCGGCATTTTGCCTTGATTATGATGACGTAACGAATATCTTCATGCCATAAAATGGTGGTATTTCCGTTGAATTAAATTACGCCAAAATCGTATCGTTCCTTATTAACCGAAATATTATGGTTTTGTATATAATAGAAAAATACTTTATTGTCTACCACATAGGATCTAGATTAACAAACGCGGAGAATAATACACAGCAAAGATATATAATACAGATATATAATTATTAAATATTTTTTAATGGACATCGTAGAGCGGGTTATGGATTAGTAGAATGCAAAATTTTGGCATATAAACTATTGAACATTTTTATATGGAAATGTTATCAAATATTGAAAATATAAATTTCTTAGTTAACCAATATGTATGTACTATGACTGATTGATACAATACATTGGTAAAATAAACGTAAACACGAAAGGTACGATTTCATTTTATTCTAAAGTGAACCGATAAATATAAAAAAATATGTAATTTTTTTTACTTCATCGTGAAAAGTAATTCTGATATTGAAAACAATGGCAATTTAACATGTGATGTTTACCATTTAAATGAAAAAGTATTTAATTTGTAACTATTTTTTACAGAAGATATCTAAATAACAGAAAAGTAGTAGTAAACTATCAAAAATCTAAATTTATCAATTTCTAATACCTATATACAAAATCATGCAATGAAAATTCTAGGCCCATTTTATTATACCTCAACAAACATTGGAAGTTCAGAAATCCTTTCAGTGAAATTCGTAAGGATTTATTCCCTATTCATTGTATTTACATATAACTTCACTTGGATAATGTTGATAGATAATTATGATTTTCAACAAGGATCATTTTGTGGAGAAACAAAAGATTTCTCGGTAAATTAATCCGAACATGTCCCGGAAGCCATATGCCTATATATTAAGTGAATAACGATAAAGATTTTATAGAAATATGAGGCTTGTCACAAAATTCAAAGAATGTATGGGCATATCTAAGTTATTATCATTAGTAACCTCATTTAGATATTTGATCCAACCTGCAGGGGTTACTCTGCGGTTATATCATTTACTCAACTCAAAAACTTATCCGTTTTACGAATTACATGCAAATGCAATATATGTATTGTGACATATTCCCTTGCGATTTAAATGAATAATGGTAACACTTCTTCTCATTTAACAAATGCATTTTGCAGGTAAATTTTGAACGTGCATATACATATAGATAATAGGCGAATTAGAGCAACACGAATTGTTACTGCCAGTGAACTAAAATATCATGTTGAGAACTATACATTGTGCAACAGCACTGGACTGAAAAACTGTCTAACAATATTATTATATTTATTATATATAAACTAATAAATTAAATCTAATGGGGACATAAGCCTGACCCATAAAATATTTTACAGAATGAGTTCAATTTTCTATAGTAAGCATATGCCCTGAGTACTATAATATTTAAATATGAAATATTTTGGTGGTAAAATACATATTGTTGTAATCGGTGTTTAGATGGATGTCAATGTAAAAATAGATTTTGAAACATCAGGTTCTATTCCTTCTCCTTTTTCAGCAACGGAAATGATATTTCAGTGTTAAAGTTAGATGAGACAAATAAAAAGAATGTTGTGATGAATTTTGTTTCAGAAATCAATATCAATATACGAGTATGTACAATAAAATAAAAAACCCTCCTGGAATCTTTGAAACCATGTTCATATTTTTATTATACGTGATAGTCAAAAGTTTAAACGTCAAAATTACTATTGAATATATTTGGCGTTAATTTTGTAGAAATTCATTATTCACAATTAAATGAAACTACGTGATATAGAAATAATAAAGAAATAATACTACATCACGTAGTTTCATTTAATTATGTCAAAATTACTTTTGCTTGATCAACGTTTACTGAATGCACAATTAAGGAAATGCTAATGAATTTTAAAAGTTATAAAAAACCTTCAAACTGACTTAAACAGAAGTTCCATAGCAAGTATTCTTTTATATTTTTCACAAACTTACATTTACGTAGGTCAAGACTTCACATATTTAAATATTTGCTAAAACATAAAGATATTAAGGCAAACCACTACATTTTTAATTTTTGAACTCGAAGTTTATTTCTTTGAGATATTTTTAGTGGAATACTTCTCACCATGTTATGAAATATTGCTGACGGAGTTAAAGAGCCATTATCCTTAATTGAATGAAGTCATTATTAATTTTCACTTTGTATTTTGTGTACATTTTTTCCATAGAGTAATTTTTGTTGACTTCTATTCTGACCTATTCTCATTTGAATGATATGTTTCGACCTTTATTAGACGGTTACTAAAAACTCGGTCCCGTAAAGCCAATTAAGGTTTTTCTTAAGACTAATTTAAGTCCATTTTTTAGAGGCTGTATATGTTGATAATATAACTTGGACTGAGTTTAAATTAGTCAAAGGGACTTGAACTATTATATTTTTCACGTAAATAGATGTATATAATTTGGTGAAGCATTTTTAAGTTACAAAATATGTTACAGGTAGAAGTAATATTCGAAATGGATCTTGCTTCGATATATTTCAATAAAATTAATGAATACACATTACTTCTAGCCTTCTAAAATTAATATTACTTAGAAAGTATTGAAATAATATGTACTGAGAAATTCAGTAAATATGTAATTGAGGCTGTTACTTAGCTATTTACGAATATTTAACTAACTTTCAAGTTTATTTGCTTTATCAGTATATGGATTCGTGTCTGTTTGCAAAGAAAAATTTTAGTTAATCGATGCACCAATTTTATTCTAATTATTTTCCCTTACAATCGCTGTATACACTGAAGTCAAATTAACCAAGTTTTGATGAATGGAATAACTTTTGCAGCGGACACTCGATACATATATTTTTGCATATCATTATATGTTGTATCAAGTTGTTGGCTCCAAGTGAAAAATAACTAATATAATTCAGAGAGGGAGGGAGGTTTATATGATATCACGGACATCTCAAAATCTGTGACTTTTAGAGTCATCATTACAGTCATCCTATAACTTTTGCGCATGTTTTAAAAACCATATTCTCTTTCTAATTTAGGTTCAAAAGTTCAGAAAATAATAAAAATACAGTTTTTCATATTTTTCAGTATATTTTTGAGAATACACTACCTAAAATGGTGAAGGAGAAAAAGTTTAACAAAATAATTTTAAGACTCTCGTAACTAGCTTTTTGACATGACGCTCCATATTTTGACATTTGAATTTTTTTTCCAATATTTTATCTACATCTATCCAATTTCCATGTAAATATTTTCGAGTATTACCTATTGAGAATTGTGCGGTTTATTACGCTTCATTACTATGTTATGATTTAAGTATGTCAAGCGATTTCTAAAGTAAAAACAGCTGTAACAAAAGAACATGTAATTGATTTTAAAAGGCCTTCCCTTCTGGGGTATGAAACCCTAATAATGTAATTTGTTGAAATTAGCAAAAATATCGGGAACCGCGATTCTGTTTATAAATTTTTTAAAGGCCTGTGTTATTTATTTTATAAACCTGCGATGCACAACGATAATAGATTGTGATGACGCAAATGTTGATCAAATTTGCTAAATTTGGAAATATTACTGTAACTAGCAGAGTGAACATTTTTAATTTCAAGAAGTATCTTAGCCCTCGTAGTAATAATAAAAGCATGTATGTGGCATAAAAACTTTCAAAATCTCAAAAACCATAATTTTTCAGTTTTTATTCAGTTTGGTAGACAAAACAAATATTTCATTTTATTTTTAAAAATAAAATATAACATGCGCAGAGTAACCATAAAATATAAATCAATTGTTTATTAATAAAATAAACTTTGCCAAATTTTGGCGGTAATTTTTAAAGAAGCATACATACAAAAATTATGTATTGACAAAAACTTCGAAAAAACGCAACCATAATATGTGGGCAAATCATTTTATTATCTGAACGCGAGGGAACTCCTTATCCCGAATACATATAATATTGGAGTGAAAATAAAAATTTATTCGTTCGTTTTAAAAACCAAGTTTAGTTTGTTTTTTTTTATAAATAACGAATTAATAAAGAATATAAACGCGTCGAAACTTTGGTGCATTTCACCATCACTTAAATATGCCTACTTTCTTTGCCTGGATGTACAATTTAATACTCTATGTATTTCGGAGGAGAAGAGTGATTATAAAGACTTGAACTAAAGTAAAACAATCATGAGTTTATATTTTTTTTTCCTAAATTAATTATAATATTTCGGTTTGCTTTATTGATTTTTTTTACTTTCGCAAACTAGAACTCAAATCAATATTATTATAGGATAAATTATTTAAAGGTCTGTCACAATACCACCTGCCACAAGCCAGCAGATTTTATAGTTTTTCATCTATATGTATGAAATTTTGTACAGAAGGAAATGAAAAAAAGGTCTAATTTGGTACCGCATACTTGTAAACATGAGGCAAAATTTTATTTTCCACGTTCTGTCAAGAATCGTAGGAAAGGTATTTTAAAATGAATTAGATATTTCGTTCGTCATTTTTAATTTTTAGACCGTTTTCAAAATATTAATTTTTAAAGTAACCTTCAATTTATCCTTAGACATTTGAACAAAAGATAATGGCATTTGAACAAAATTTTTAAATTAAATTATTTCAGTAACTTTGCATCAAAAATTTCAAGATATGCAGATATATATATATATATATATATATATATATATATATATATATATATATATATATATATATATATATAACTATTATGTGCGGGTTCCGATATGAATTTGTTCGATTTATTCTGCACTCTTTTTTAGGGTGTAACACAACTGTCAAACCCAAATAATGAAGTCATACAGTTAGAAATTATTTTTTTCTTTTCGAAGTATGGCGTTTGGAAAATATTTCTATCGGAAAGTGTAGTATCTATATTTTGGGGTGACATACCTTTTATGGTTCAGCTCTAGTATATCCCAATAAATTAATTACTAAGATATATAAGGGAGTCTTAATTGTTTTGTAACAAATTCCCTACGCTATTTAGTCGAACCATTTGTTAGGTTAGGTTAGATTATGAGTAATTGTTGAAAGCATAAAATCAAAAAGTGATAAATGAAATTAATTTAATTTCAAAAACTTATATTTCAAAAACTATTGATTGACATTTATATTTCAAAAACTATTGATTGTACGTAAAATTTGTATAAAACCTTTGCCGCAAAATTTTTTTCAAAATTTTTTTAAAACAACCAAAATTTACACAGGAATCATACATTCGACCCGATGAATATTGTACTTATAATTAAGCAATCAAATACACTTTGGATTCAACAATTAGTTAAAAGGACGCACTTTGTTCATGATAGTTTTTGTCTTGCTATTCTAATTTGTAGAAACGTTGAGTTCCGTCTTATTACTTCGTATTAAAGACTGATATATGTTTTATTGATGTACAATACAAAAAAAATTGCTCAAAAATTTCTTTTGTTTTTCTTTTGTTTATTACTTTATAGTAATTAATGTAAAGCAGCTAAAAAAATTCCTAAATCAAAAAAATCCTTCACGCGATTTTAAAATATTCCAAGATATAGTTTTGATATGTATACTTTGGTTTATTTATCATTCGCACAAAACCATAAAGCGGTTTTTTATGAAAAATATTTTGGTAATTTATCCTATTGTTATTGTGTGTAATAATATAACACAGGTAGAAATAATTATATATTTAACAATTTCAAAAACAAAGGTAAGTCTTATTTCAGTGTCGCATACCTGTCAAATTAGTAAGTAATTAGTTAGTTTTTGTTTTAAGTACAAAAAATGGATTACGGCTAGTTTCAACCAAAAATAGCTGGCTACACCTAGGTGTAGCATATATATATATATAAATATATATATATATATATATAGAGGAGATGGTGGTAATATGACCCCCGCTGGTTACTTGCCCCCCCCCCCCCCCCGTTGTATCTCAAGATAAAGAAGCGCAATCTATGAATTACTAGACGTATCATGGGAATTTTAAGTCGACCGAGAGTACCACTGTCCTCGTAATTTGACATTTGTCAACGAAGTTTGCCGGCACGTTGCGTCAAAAGTTTTTCGTCCCGCAAAAAAACATTCATATGTTTGTTAGAACAGTGTTTTATGTGGTCTAGTTGCGATTAGTAGGAGGGATAGCGACCCATCTTCACTATTTCGAAGGTATTTTTAGAATATTTTAAATTTTTCTTTGTATTTGTGGTTTGTTGTTTTACTAAGCGCTTTGTTTCAATATGGCCCCCAATCACAGCGGGTTTCATGGCCCCAGTGACCATATTAAATGTATGACTGTAGACTTTTTATTTTGAAACAGAATACAATGTACATATAATGTGCTAAACGTATTTTTATTATTTCAGATGCCTCGAACGAATATTTCTCCGAAGCCAAAAAGGAAGAGGAAGCAATGGGATACCGATAAAATGAAAAAAGCTATCGAAACAGTACAAACCAAAAATATGGGGTAAAAAAAGGCTGCCAGGACGTTTTCTCTACCTAGATCAACATTAAGAAGACTGGCAAAATGTACAGGGGAATCTTTGGATTCAGTTGTGCACAAACCATTGGGCAGAAAATGTGTACTACCACCTCAGATAGAAAAGGAACTGGTCGAGTATCTCTTGTTCATGGAAAGCAAATATTACGGCCTAACACTTATGGACGTTAGACGGATGGCTTTCCAATTAGCCGGGAGGAATAACATCCCAAATCCATTTAAAAATGGAGTGGCTGGTCGAGCATGGTTAGATCGTGTTTTAAACAGGTATAAGGATAAATTGTCCATAAGAAAACCAATAGGAACTTCATATGCTCGAGTGCAAGGTTTTAATCACCGCTGCCATCAATGAGTTTTTTGACTTATTAGAATCTGAGTATACAAAAAAACAGTATCCCCCTGACCGTATTTTCAATGTGGACGAAACTGGGCTGATAATAGTGCAAACAAAGGTACCAACAGTAATCGGTAGAAAGGGTAAACGGCAAATTGGAGCTTTAACAGCAGCATAACGGGACTCTTTAATGACATTGGTTTGTTGCATAAGTGCAGGAGGAACCTACATAACGCCAATGATGATATTTCCAAGAAAGAACTATTCTGATTCATTGATGAAAGGAGCTCCTCCTGGTGCAATAGGAAAAGTGCACCCATCTGGTTGGATCCAAATGCATTTATTTACAGAATGGTTTGAACACTTCTTGGAGAATCCAATTGAACAGTCTCCAGTTCTTCTCATCCTTGATGGACATTTTACTCACAAACGTAATGTTAAAGTTTTAAGACTTGCTCGTGAAAGGCACGTATCAATTGTGTGCCTACCTCCTCACATGACGCACAAATTACAGCCACTCGACCGAACATTCATGGGTGCACTTAAAACCCATTACAGTGAAGAGATTCGGCAGTTCATGTTGCATTCCGACAGAACGCTCAAGCCTTATGACATCGCTGAGCTGTTTGGGAAGGCTTACTTGAGATGCACAACCTGAGAGTTGACAATTACCGGATTCAGAGTCACAGGAATCTATCCGTGTAATCGCCATATTTTTAGCGATGCTGAATTTTTGGCTGAATAGCAATCACTGGGAGCAAACAGAGTGCAAACGCAGCCAAATATTCAAGTGATTAGTGGTCAGTCATTTTCTTTATTAGCCCATAATCAGCCGCCGTCTTCATCAGCTGCTGATCAGCCGGGTCTATCATCATCCGTCATTCAACCACTGCCAACGATTGATCCAGCCCCGGTCTCTCCAACAATTGAAAAAGCACCAGACTCTTCCAGTATTCTGACCAATGATGCACCTGTGCCGTCAAGTCAACCAAGTCTATCACCATCCATCGTTCCACCTCTGCCAACAACTGCTCCCCCACCAACAATTGATCTAGCTTCAGACCACCAGCCGGGGCCATATGTATTACCAGAAGACATATGTCCTGCTCCTTCCGCTAAAAAAAGGATATCTAATCGGGGAAGATAGGCTGGAACTGCTGTTGTCATCACGTCGTCGTCTTATAAAAGACAACTTGAGGAATCAATTGAAAGATCTTCAGACGCGAAACGTAGACATGGTCAAAGTAGGGGCCAAGGGCGTGGTCGCGGACGTGGCAGAGGACGCGGAAGAGGACGCGGTAATAGTATAACAGCTGCATCTGCAATACAACGTCGCACTCTACGCAATGATATCACTGACAGTAGTGACGATGAGTTATGAGACGGGGGTAATGACATAACATGCCTTTTTTGCTGTGTTAAATACTCTGATGATACCAGAGGTGAAGTTTGGGTGATATGCCAAAGCTGTCAACTGTGGGCTCATAATGATTGTGCTGGAGCAGAAGGCGATTGTTATATTTGTAACTTTTGCGGCTAAATTTTTGTAAGAGTTGATTCATACATTTAATATGAATAAACTCTTACCCCCATCCCCGGGGGCCATAATTACCGCACATTTTGTATTTCTCAAATTTTCATACTTTTTAGGAAAAATAAAAAATTGTAAAAACTGTTAGCTTAATTTCATTTTGTAACATAAATCCTATTAACCCATTAGATGACTTATCTTCTTACATAAACATATTGAACAATATCAGTTCACATTTTTTTTATACATGAAAAACAAATTAGGGGCAATATTACCACCTTCTCCTCTATATATACATATATATATATATATGTATATATATATATATATATATATATGTATATATATATATATATATATATATATGTATATATATATATATATATATATATATATATATATATATACCGTGCCAATGTACTAATCATTACACCACGACTGATCCAACTGATCGATCGTATCGAAACTATTCTTACTATTATCGTTGTCTATCTTGATAAAAATGTCTCTATCACTGTTATTATTTTTTATTTATTTTTACTATACCTATGAACTCAAAGTTTACTAAAATCGTTTATAAATGGCGGTAGCACTATTAATATCGTAATATTTACTGATTTAGGATTTTTTTAAATATCCTGATAAAATATCCTTTATGTTGGTCGAGGGTATATACTACTAACTATGATAAATTTTAAAAAAATCATCCAGTAGATTTCGCGTTATTGATGGACAAATTAACAGACACACACACAAGCAATAAAACATTGTGGTTTCTGTTATTGTTCTACACACTAAATAATTACTTTCCAAATATTCTCCATGTACAGAATTCATACCGTTACAGATTTATTCGATATATAGATGGACAAGAAGTCCTTTGCGTCAACATAAAAGTAAATGTGGTAAGTTAAGATATCGTAATATTATATAGACTTCGTAATGAAAATACATTCAAAACATTAAGAAATATATGTCAATCTTACTCTGCTTCTTACTTTACTTATGATGTAATTTTACTGATATTTTAATTAATGTAATGATTAGTACATTGGCACGGTATGCCGATGACGTGAGATCAATTCTCACCGACCGATCGCCTATTTCTTTGTGTGGATTACAATATTCATTTAATGTCACTTTTAAATATTAACCTTCTTTATCTAGATTTGACTTATAACACTATCAAAATAAAAATAAACCCACTTATTATCAGTATTTGTAAGCTTCACGCTCACAGAAAATGAAGTCTACGTGTTGATTTTACATTTATGTTTTGTCGATATTTATCCATCATCTTTCATCCATTGACAAATTTTTACCTTAAATGGTATGGATACAATTTTTGCCTACAAAAATGTTCTAAACAAAAATTATCAAGTTTTTTTGCTTCTAACATCCGTCACACATTAAGAAATAACATTATGCAATAGATGGCACTTTAGCAAATTGGTAATGTTGTACTAATAATTTTTCTTATTTTGGATTTCCCGCAAACTAATTCGGGGGCACAGATAGTAAACCTGCCAAAGGCAAGTAAAACTACATTTAAAATATAAACATTTGATGGTGCACAATATTATATTTCATATTGCCAAGTCCGCCGGAAAAAAGTATTTATCCAAAATTCCAATTAAAAATAAGGTATTTTAAAAGTAAAACTTGTTAAATGCGATTAAAATCTAGATTATGTTAGCATATACTTGTAGTTAGAAGTGATGCCAATGTAAATATTTAAGTGTAGATTTAAGTACAGTTTCTTTGCTATAAAACAATTTACGTATATGAATTTAATTTTTAACTAGGTAAATATTTTGCCTGGTACGTTTTCCACAGGCCTGTAAATGACTTTAATACATTATCGTTATAGTTTTTCGCAGAACTTCTAAGAAATTTGTTTTTATTTTTTATACAATTTTATCTGTAGGAATGTCAAAATGTTTTTATACAATTTATCTATAGAATCAATGTCCACAAATATATACTCTGGGAGAGGGGTATATATTTGTGGACATTTTTAACAATATCATAAGGACCTACATGCAATTCAGAAATAAATAGTTTTGGAGTATTTACAACTTTCTCTTTTTAATCATTAATTACATCCCACACAAAATATGTATTGTAAAAATTTATATTATATAATTTGTATTTCTCTGAAATTTTTATACAAACATTTATATGTATTAAGTTTTAATATATTTCTAGATTAATGTGCTTTATTATAATATTAAATTTTAAGTTCCTTCATCAAATTGCGGACGGATACGTGAGTAACCTCGTGAGGATATTACTTTGATTTAATTTAAGATAAGTAATCCTAAAAGTTCGGTCATATTTGCTAACGGAAATTCCTTAAGAAGATAGATTTATGAATTAATTCAACTACACCTTACTGACGTTTTTGAATCGTTAACTCATACTGTTAATTTCTTTTTCACATTTTAACTATTTTATTCGAGTAATTTTTAGGCCGAGATATTTAACAAACATCTGCTAAGTATTTTCTTCTCTTTAATCCAAAGAAATTTATTTACGTAATTGTAAGTTTTATTTTAAAACTCAAGTCGTATAACCTATTATCATATAAAAACAGGTATTTTATAAAATTTTCATTAAACTTGCAATCAAACAAGATATTTATAAATTCGCACAAATGCACCCCAGCCGAATCCCACAGCTTCCAAAGAATCCAATTTCTTCCTTGTTGATACGGAAGCAGATTCGAAATGACACATGAGCTTTGTAGCATTTTGTCCAGGCTCAGTACAAATACTTTACATAGGTAAATGCGTAGTACCCTCTAAATAAGGAAATATGTGTATACGCATATAAATATTGAAATAAACAATGAATAACTTCCCACATTATAAGTAAAATAGCTAAATGGAAGGGCTAAACCTTACGTATTCTATTCACGTAATTCGGTGATTATGTATCCGAAATGTAAAAAAGACCTAATTTAAAATAATTTTTTCCTAGTTATAGAAATCAATAAACTTCTTAATTTTCATGTTATAGATGTACGTATAAAATGAGGCACTTCTTTCTCTTCGATTCATGGTCATATTTATGTACAGAATATAACATGACGACCCACCAAATAAGAAGGCAAATATGTTATATAATACGCATACGTTAAATAATGGAAATTAAAATAATATAAATACCAAGATTTATTAAAACAATAATACATTTTAAATTAATCAACGAAATAATTCATATTAACTCCGTTATTTATAAAACTTTATGGATAGAATTAAAAAAACTAACTATTCACGTTTCATTTAAAATCTTGGTTGATTTTTAATTTCAATAAATAAATAGAATTCTAAAAAAAAATAAAACACATTATTTCTTTCGAATACAAAGACGCGTTTTGGCGATGTCTATTGCTTCTCCTTTGCTCGCATGCGAACTGGCAGTGTGCGCTGAGGCGTTGTGTTAGTTGAATCTACTCGTATGTCGCTTGTTTTCCACCTGCTCGTAAAGCAATAAAAATTAAAAAGCGATATAATTCAATTAATTTTAATCTTAGGTTTGGATCCTTGTTTTAATATCGTAGCAATAGGTTTAGTTTAACACCAATGATATTTCGACATTTATTTGATCGGACGTGGAAGAATATGCATTATATATCGTATGCAATATATATTTTGAAATACGTCGTGTATTTCAGAATATAAATTATAGCTAGCGATTATTTGTTATAAAAAAGTCGATTATAACATTTTCAACATTTCTTTGTGCGGGAATATATTTTAATCTTTTTTCTTTCACGTAATTCCCCTTTTTTCAATGCTTTTTGCTTACTCACTTTTGAATAGTTTTGGATTTTCTTTTTTATATTAATTCGAGTTTATGTGTATACATTTTTTTCACGTGATACTTTTTTGTTTTTAAATATTTAGACGTTTTGATGATATGTATGAACTTTTTTATGAGACCCATTTTGCTCATTTAATTTTTTCATATCTAGATCGGTTTCTTTGTGTTATTTTTTTGTTTCGGTCTTTTTGTGTTTATACTTTCTGTTTACTAAATTTTGATTGTTTCAGTTTTTTTTAATTACCAATTCGTGTTTGTATTTATATTTTTTCAGGTAATCCTTTTTGCTTACTAAATTTTTCGATGTGTTGGGTTTGTTTTTTTTATTAACAATTCGTGTTTAGATTTATATTTTATTACGTAATCCTTTTTGGTTGCTAAATTTTGGATGTCTTGAAAATTTTTTTAATTATTCATTCGTGTTATTATTTATAAATTTTATTTACGTGACTTTTGTGCTTTTCAATTTTTGGATATTCTGGTTTGTTTTCTTTTCGTATATCAATTCGTGTTTGCATTTATATTTTTGTACATAATTCATTTTGCTTACTACATTTTGTATGTTTTGGGTATATCCTTTTCTTAATTAAGCATTTGAGTTTGTATCTACAAACTTTTTTACGTGAACCTTTCTGCTTATTCAGTTTTTTTATATTTTAGTTTGTTTTTTATATAAATTTTTGTTTGTGTTTTAAAACTTTACACATTTGTAGTTGGCGCACCGGGAATAGACCTAGGCTACATTTTATCACAAGAAATATCATTCTAAAAAATATTATAATCCTAATATCATGAATGCAAAAGTGTGTTTATTTGTACTTTTTTCAAGTCATAATAGAGCAAAAGATCAATGTGGCTTTCTGCACAGGGATAGTTGGCAAGCCAAAAAATAACGTGGAGTACTTGGAAATGCGGGAAATCTCATCCTAAATAATGTGATAATCCCAACTAGTGTTAAACATTCGAAAGTATGTTTGTCCTTCTTTCATGTGGCAACGGAGTAAAAGATCTACATCACTTTTTGCATAGAAAGTCAGCGGACCAAGAAATTATACAGACTAATTACCAACAGGAGAAATTTCTTCATAACTAATATTACAAGTTTAGCAAATGTTAAAAATTCAAATTTGGTTTGTTTGTACTTCTTTCTCATAGGAATGAAGTAACATATCAATATAATTTTCTGCACAGAGATGGGTGAAAAGCCAGAAAATAATATAAGCTACTTTTTAACGTTGGAAAATGTTTTCCTAACTAAAACAAAAAAAATCCTAACTAATATAAATATTCAAAATTGTTTATTCTCTTTTTACGTCACAATGGAACAAAAAATCGACGTTATTTTCTGCACACAAATAGTTGGCAGGTCAGGAAATAATGCTGACTACCTTCCAACGTAAACAAGCTTACCTTTAGTAATATAACAATCATAAAATGCACAAATCACCTACCTACCAACCTGGGAAATCTTATACTAACTAATATTACAATCCCAATTAATATTAAAAATTCGAAATTGTGTTTGTTTATAGTAGTGTGCTGTTCAGGCTAGAAAAGTGCGTAGGCTACTTTTCAACTCTGAAAACCTCATCGTGACTAATATAAGAATGCCAACACATATTAAAAATTCAAAAATGTGTTTGTTTTTTCATGCCACAACGGAAAAACGGATCAACTGGATTTTTTGCATAGAGGAAGTTGACGGGAGAGAAAATGTCATATTTTATCTTAACTAATATAACAGTTACAAAAATTATCATAAATTGCGAAGTGTTTGCGTTTGTCCTCCTTTCACATTACAATACAGCAACAGATCGACGTGATTGTCTATACAAAAATAGTTGGCAGGCCAGGAAATAACATATGCCACTTTCCAATCCAGGAATAATTGTTAACTAACCTTAATTGCTTAAATAATCATGCATCTGTATTTATATATACGTACATACTGACAAAGACACATACATTTATATATATATATATATATACACGATACACAACAACACGAAGATAAATATTTCAGTCATATAAAAATAAAAAACAACAAAAAATTATTTGTCTGAAATACAAATACAAGTTTGATCTATTTCTTCATATTAAAATAATTATATTACATATTCTTAGAGTTTACAATAAAGTTTCCAAAGTAACGTTTTTCACTCGAGCTTGAAAATGAACATTTTCAAAGTCGCCGGGAGATCGCATCGCCTTAATGGAAATTTACCATAATTAAATACGTAATAACTTGCAAATGTCAATGAAATATAAAAGTAGGAGAGATAAATGTACAAATTTTCTGTAAGCCACAATATTATCGCGACATGTTATATTTTTTAATCCCTACTAATATTATTAATTAGAAAATTTATTTGTAGGTATTATGTTTCTTCCAGAATCTGCAGTCATGCAACTAATTGCTAATTGGTAATGGTAGCATATAGTTTTTTGTAAACACTTAACTGATTAACTTAAAAGATTAACGTTTTACGTAAAACATTAATGTCATTAAAAATATATTTGGATATTATCATTCTACCAGACTTAAACGGCTGAACTGATTTTCGTAATACTCAGTAGAGACGTAATTCATAATTTGACTTAATAAAAGCTATAGGCTTTTCAATCCTAAAACTATCATAATTCCTGTAAAATGAAACTCATTTTTTACTGTAGAAAATATTTATTAATAATAAATATAACTATAATATAGCAAAACACGGCACAACGTGTATATTAATTATATTGCTCATGAAATATATTGGTCTTGTGTATGGAAAGTCAAAAATATGCCTATGAAAGAAAAAGTTAGCATTAATGTATTTGAATTCCGCCTTACAAAACTTTGACGAGCTTTTGATTAGTACTCAAAATGGTCCATTTCTAGTATTTTTAGTAGAATATTATAAAAACTGTGACATTGGGCATATACAAATTTCTTGTATTTTATTGATAAGAATATATAAATATTGAATTATCCTTGCGCTGATGAAACCGCGTGGTTGTGTTTGATTAAAGAGATATTGTGCATTAGGAATCTGTACAAATAGTCACCGCTTCTGTTAATGTCACCGTATGTAGAAAAGAGGAGAACCAATGACGAAGTTGCGGTCTATTTATCCTCTACCATAGACAATATGAATTATTTATTTATTTATTTATGTACTTTAATGTATCTAATTGATACATATGGCGGACTTATTGCTACAAGAGCAATCTCTTACAGTCAACCACAACACCAGTCCATTCCCGTTCGACGAACGGCCGGGAATCGAACCCGGGTCGCCGCGGTGCATCGCATCGTCAAAGGCCGTATGCCTTGTGATCAATTATGCAGAAGGGGTGACATTCCATACAAAAAAAATTACCCAAAAAAATTCATCCATTTATATTGTGAACCTTATTCAAATTATATCTACATCAATTCTATTTTTTCTTTAACTAAATTTAAAATTTTATGTATTTTACACATTACTGACCTTTCTAACATAATTGTACTCAAAGATATGCAACTACTCTACCAAGATTTAAACCTTGGACATACATTTAACATTTCACGTTTACAACTGCGCACATAATCATATAGCTAACTTCTCCAAAGTTTAAACTTTGCACATATATTTTACATTTACAACTGCACAAGATTATGCAGCTAATTTTACCTAAGTTTGGCCTTTTACATTCATTTCCAATACTTCGAATTTCCAATTATCCACAAGAATATGCAACAAGTTTTTCTTAAATTTCGACTCGACACATATATTTACATTTCACATTTACAACTGTGCACAAGGGTAAGCAGAGCTAACTTTCCTGAGTTTGAGCTTTACATAAATGTTTTTATATATTATATTTTTCCTTTTAGTTTTCATTTCCAAAGGTTTTGTTTTACATGTGGGGTTTCACACTTTATATTTTTCATTTTATATTTTACCTCTTACGTTATCTGAGTTTTAAATTTACATATAAAGTTTTACACTTTACTTTTTCATTTTATATTTTTTATTTTACCTTTTACATTACTTAACTTTCAGTTTACAATTAGGGTTTTTCACTTTACACGAAAATTTTACATCTTATATTTTACGTTTTACAATTTTCTTCACAATTCTTAATTTTGTTCGTACATAGATATATTTTTAACCGTACTTTTGTTGGGCCTAGTATTGATTTATAATAAGTTTAAATAGATAACTATGCAGTGTACATTTTGGATTGACAAAGAGTTGACATTACATTAGGTAATACTGTTCTAGTAAGACTGCTTTAACATTCCAATTTCTTCTTTCAATGGTATACATTTCGTTTTGGATAAAGGTTTCGTAAGCATGTCTGTATATTGATTAATTGTACTTATATAATTTAATTCTGCAGTGTTTTCTTGTAGATTTTCAACGACAAATTTTTGATTAATGTCTATATGTTTGCACCTTTATGAAACTCACCGTTTTTTATCACACTTATAGCAGTTTTGTTATCTATATTTAAACGCGCAGTCTTTTGATTGAATTCACTAAGGTTACAAAATAATTACTTCAACCATATTGCTCCTTTGGTGGCTGTATAGACTGCTATACACACTGTTTCTCTGGCAAATAGGGTCACAGCTCCTTGTTGCTGACTAGACCAGGCATGTGATCAAACGAACCTTCAGCATAACGCAAGAAAGTGTTCTATGTATGTAGTTTCTTGATCTTAATGTCATGTTGAACTTTGCTGGACACTTAGTTCAATTTTTTGGTAGATATAAGCTCCTGCGTTACGAGGACTCGTTCTGAGGCTCCAGACTCGCAATCTGTAGCTGTCTCTGTCCATTCTATTGTGCTTCGGAAGTCCTTCAAAGTGTGAGATGTGCTCGGCTTGCACTTTGACTTCGTTAAATTTAATGAAATATAATTTTCTTTGACAGTGAATTCCGGGAACACCTCATCTCTGCTCTTTATTACGGACCTTTGAATTGGATAGTACTAATCGGTACCCTTTTATATTTTCACAGTATCAGACGAATGCCTTCCTTGCTCTCGGATATTATTTGCATGTCTTCTATTTTGGGAATGAATCATTACTTTATATCCAAATACTCTCAGGTTATCGAGATTTGATTTCTTAGCCATGTCTGCTCAAAAGTTTTGAATTCCATAAACATTGCTTCTGTCCAATAATATTTCAGGAGATTTGCGACGACCAGCAAGCACATTGATTTTTCAACTAGTGTACGATTCAATATTTCGGCTACTCAGTTTTAATCAAAATTCTGGAAAGTGTGTATTTATATTTTCGAGCTCATTGTCTTTACGAAGACATATTATTTTACTGTTTAATTGATTTTATACTTGGTTTTTAAATTCTTTTAATTTTGCTAATACGTCAGTCTTTCTCTGAAAGAAGTTATCAAATACATTCTTTTGAGCAGCCATCTATAAATATCGAAAAGTATCTTGCTCCACCAAGCGATGTGGTTTCCATTTAATCAGAAACATCTGAGTTCGCCAAGTCTAGCACTTTAGTCGTTTTAGAACCTTTATATTTAAAAGAGTGTTGCGTTAGTTTGCCTTCTAATATATGTTATGTTTATAAGCTTATTATCCTTCTTGGATAATTGTACGCCTTCAGTACTTTTTACTATTTTTTCAAGGTTGTTAAAGTTTAAATGACTCAGATGCTGAAGGTACAGAACAATTTCAAGTTTATCAACATTTCATATGTATGCAACATTACTACATGTATTCAATCTGCATATGTTACTAGACTAGCGGTAGATACAGTTTCATTGTTTTTATTTATTAAGAAGCAACCCTTACTTTTGAAATATATTTGACCATCCTTTTTAATGACTTGACTGACCGACGATAGATTTGTTGCTAAATAGACACATGTAAAACATCGTTTAATATAAATTTTGTTGCACTGATTTTTACCGCCACGGATGTTAAGGCTCATATGACCGGACCCCTACACTGAAAGTGACTTATCGTCCGCCACTTTTATATCGTAACAGGTAACGCCGTACACTTAACTAATTTGTGGTGGCTAAATGTATTTAAAACTCGCTTTTAATTTAATATCCATATTTTGATAATAAAATGAAATGATTTATTATCCTATTTTAAAATTTAAAAACAAAAATTTTAAATTTGAACTACATAGCGCTGTCAGTTTTTTTAAAATTTTGCTTAACAAACGGCTAGTTCACTGATTATGTTCAATAATATGACTGAATGAATAAATAAAATGGCGCTATGGGTATTTCAGGTTTTGTTTTCATTTTGATCGAAGTTAGCTAGTCATAACTGCAAGGAAAAACCAAATCTTTCGCGGCACTCAATAAATTCTAAAAGTGAATTAAGCGAGATTTTAAGAATTGAAGGCAAACACGAGATTCCTTTAATTTCTGACGAGTACTGTTTTTGTCGAGTACTAAGCATCTGAAACGACTGCACCGCATAAAATCTGCATGAGATAATTATTAAACAAGGGCGATGCACGATTATAGAATCATTAATAACGT
Organism: Druceiella hillmani; assembly: GCA_039881145.1. Lineage (NCBI taxonomy): Eukaryota > Metazoa > Arthropoda > Insecta > Lepidoptera > Hepialidae > Druceiella > Druceiella hillmani. The sequence continues at coordinate 2,305,782 of JAYKKI010000142.1, read as the reverse complement.
GGATAGGTGACCCTCTACCACAGCATTCCCACTTCTACCGAAAATGTTTGAGTTAACCACAAATACTATAAGCATGATATTGTGATGCATGTGCATGATTACCGTTTGCAATATATAAGAGAAACCCACCATGTTTACGCTATAATCGTTGTATACATATTAAATATCTTGACCTGGTCAGGACGGGTACAATTTTTCTGCTCATGGGTCGGTACGAGTGCCAGAGTAGCGCGTCCAGTTACCTTAAAAGAGATGTCTTTAAGACTCAAACTTTAAACCTCATTTTATTTACAATTTTGTATTCATTAACAAATTACACTTTTGTCATAATTGTCTCAAATTAATGTAACGTAAGAGAATGGTTTCGTAAATCTTCAGAAGACAAAGAAAAAAAAAGTATATTATAAATGTTAGCAAATTAAATGTGCTACGGTGAATGGTTAATTAGATATATTTAATAACCTACTTTCATAATACTTGACTGAACGTATGTGGCACGTAAACTATTAATCTTCCTAAAAAAGTTAAAGTATAAACATTATGGGAAATTTGTTGATCTGTAAAATTTTAGTAATCATTGGTTAATATTTTTAAGTCTCCATAAATATTAAAAATTCTAGATTCCGCTAGAACTATTCTTCCAAATTGTAAATTACTGCTAATTTTGGATGAGGCATCTATGAAAAAAATTACAAAATCTATATTTGACAATTTAACCTGTGAATAGTTTGCGAATTATTTTGAAAAAAGCTCTTTTTCAAAATGTTAACGCGCTATAGTCGTAAATGATAAATTTTATAAAAGAGAGTTTAATTCTCTGCAAACAAAAAGAAATTATTGTGTAATCAACAGCTTACGAGATTTTTTTTTAGAACTTTTGTTAACATGGCGGACTGAACATGACCCCTCAGACAGAAACAACTTGGTAAATTACTCAAGAAGCGACTCTTAATATCATATTGTATAACAGATACAGGTATGTATTATTCTTGATATAAAGTTATAACCTTAAAATTTATTTATTTTTCTTAAATAATATTATAACAAAACTCTGTTATATCTCTTATATTTTATATGCGTTACAAGTCGATAATGAAATTCGACACATGCTCGTAACTATAATATGATAAAAAATAATTTCTAGAAATAAACATATGTTTTAACGTCAACTAGTTCGAATTAAGTTATAAAACTATGTTATCTTTCAGTTTAAAGAATGTTACTAACCTTATACCAGTATAATAGTTAATACCAGTGTAATATTTAATACATCGATTTTTAATTTTCTTTTACAGATAGTTTTTAATTCTTAAGAAAGGGATAATTACTTTAAATTTTTTTATATTTTTTATGATTATTTTTTACAACCTCATGATAAACGAATTATCTGCTTCCAAGCTCAGCTATTATCAAGCACTAACTTATACCTGACATGAAATCAAGTTTGTTACCAACTAGGAATATTTTTCACCCCTCGAAATTTTTACCGAAATGAAATTTCATCTTTTTCTAATGGATATAATTATTTCTTAAAATTCAAAGATTGCAAGAGGGTATTTAACTATTTAACCCATTTCAAATTTGATTTTATTTAAGATAATATTTCAAAAGTGGAAATAAAACGCCACTTCTCACTGTAACGTTATAGAAACAAATATTTATAAGAATACTATCTGACCTTTTCTACGGAATATCAGTCAGTCTTAATGGCGTGATAAGAGTTTTTTAATTTGATAATGATTAAAACTGCAAGAAACCATATAATAGAATAAACAATAAACAGAATAAAGATGCAGCGCATAGACTAAATCTAAGGGAAAAGGTATTTTTAGTTATTTTGAAATATAATATATATATATTTTTTTTTGCTCTAACTTAGTAAATAGCTTTCTTTATATTCTGACCAAACTGTTAATAACACATGAAATGTCCCTTACTTAGGTATTAATTTTAAAAAATATTAATTTAAAAAAATAAAATAAAATAAAATAAAGAAATGCCAGAACGCTAGTGATGTATGTGGTGACATATAAAATACATTCGATGTTGAATGTTTAAAAATGGAAAATTGTTTTCATTTTAAGTTGCTTTATGCAACATAATTTTTTTACTTAATAATAGTTATCCCATTTTAATAAGTTTATGCATAATCTATGATACATTATGCATAAACTTATTAACATGGGATAACTATTATTAAGTAAAAAAATTATGTTGCATAAAGCAACTTAAATCTATGTAAAAATCCTTAAATTTCCTTTTTACAGTAATATTTTTTTTAAATTATAGAGGCTAAATTTAACCTTCAAAACATACATTTTATGCATGCCAACTATTTGTATTATCTACATTTTAAATTTGCTCAGTTGGTAACAATACCTTAAGACTAAAAAATTTAAAATAAATTTGCTCGGTTGGTAACGATACCTTAAGACTAAAAAGTTATTAATTATTTAATCCGGATTCGGGTGTTTGCTAAAGATGATTGATTCGTATGAATATATGTAGAAATAAAATTCATCATTTATAGGAATTATTTAAATATAGAGACTCTATCTTACTATGTTGGTGATATATAAGTATATTATGGGACTTGCAACGATTTGAAAACTTTGATTGTTGAAATCGGCAGTAATATGAAAAAATAATGGACTAAGGTAAGGTTAAATTGAAAGAGTAATTGTATGGCACTAAAAATCCAGCTTTATTATGAAACTCCGATGGTAGTAAAAGGCATTTTACAATGAACGCGAATAGTTCCTCACTGGAGCAATGTCATATTTGCAAAAGTGGTACAAATTTTCTATTATTTAGTTTCTAATAAGAATTTAGTATTTACTCTGCAAAGTTCTGAGAGAAATCATTTAAGCTAGAAAGAATTTTGCAACTGCCAGATGTATTGGATATTTTGTACGAAATACGAATGGTAGTTTAGACAAAATTTACTTGCGCCAAATATATGAATATATATGTTACCTCCCTAATGGTTTTGTTATGATTTTCTCAGTGTAATTTTTCCAGCTAAAAATTTTCTAGCAATAAAAAAATAACACTTTTGTCAGTGTTGTTTTTTCTGAAGTAATCTGGAGAAAACATTATCGTAATCTAAATCTCTACATTACATATAGAAGGACGAATGGGTAATATTAATAAACAAAAACCAACATTGAATTTTTTTGGTAAGAACAATACAGAAAGATGTTTCATAAAAATAAACCATAATACTCTTTCGTAAATACTTGTGTGAATAAAAGCGTATATCATATGACCTTTTTAGTACAATTAGGCAAAATGCTGCTATCCACAAAGTAATTCAATTGTAAAATTCTTATTACACGTTAAAAAAAATAAAAAACCGTTTGTGGGCAAACAAATAGCATAGTGATTTAGTACAAAAGATATTCGGATTCTCCAATCTAAATAAAGGAAAAATCTGTTAAAAACAAGTAGGGTTGCGCTACAAAAATATAAATGTATGTAAACCTTTATGTCAATCTTTTTACAAATATTGGTGCAAGCATTTATCCTATGAAGATATTTGAAATAAAACTTTCAAGTGTTTAAAAATATCTTGAATATCTCAAAAACTCTTCAATTTTGAATTATCCTTATTAATTTCTATTAAATTTTAGGTAAATTTCTACTAAAGTTGTTGTTTTTATAAATTTTATTTTTAAAGTTTCGAAGAGAGATGGAGGAAGTGAGTGTGTATATACTTTTGTACAAATTTTAAAATTCTTTTACAGTGTGCCTTTGGACTGAATGCACTCTTTTTTTTAAATAATATTATATTTCTAAAAAAAAGGATGAATATTTTATCAAGCTTTGAGTTATATACAACGCAAAAACTTTTAGATCATCATGTTTTCTGTAAAAAAATTCAAATAGTACAGGTCTGATTTAAAACGCTTATGGAACTATTATTGAAAAATTAACTTTAAAACTTAGATTATTTAAAAGACAGTTACGTGAGATACCCTCATACTTTTTGCTTACGTTAAAAAAACAACTAAAGAAAGGTAAAGAGTTTTTAATAAAGTTCTTTAGAATATTTTCCTATGTCAAAAACAATAAGAAAGCGTTATTTATGAATTCTCGGTTTTGTAATTAACAAAATCCTGTTTCAATCCAAAATCAACAAAATCCTTATTCACGAAGCTGAGTGATGATATTATATTACAATCTTATTTATATATTATATTATATCTTAAGACAGAAATTGACGAGGTGGACAAAGAGTTCTTAGCTTATCGTAAAAGTCAAATGATAATTGATAAAAAACAAATGATTAAAACAAATTATTAAACAAATTCAAAACCATTAAAATATGCTGTACTGGTTATAAAAGGGCGATGAGGAATTAAAACAAATCGCACAAATTCCTTATTGTAATATGAATGTAGGAAAATAACGCATGAAAATATTATTATCAGAATTTGATGGTTAACAGATAATTTTATTAAATATCGTAAGTATGCGAAAGTATCATTATTACTTATGTATATAAGTACCGTGACCATATCTCGATAAAAATTTAAACATGCAATAATACTAAGTATTCACATAACTTTATAAGTATAATTAAAATATAAGACGGCAGAATTTAAATAAGAGTGATATTAATTACTGCTTTCGAGGTTTCATTATAACCATTATAATTAATGTTGAAAGGCTACTTTCCCAATAACAAGACCAGTTGAAAAATTGGCACTTACGTTAACAACACATCCAGTGGTTGCCAATAAATTAACGGGCTACTTAATTACAGGATCTTTCATCGTAATTGCTTTTATAGAGGATTCGTTGATATTTTAATAAAAACAAATGTTCGATGAATGAACATTAATGTCTTGTTTTAGGCGATATTAAGAATTTATGTGGGCGAGAATGAATTATTGCGGTACGGGATAATTTATTATACTAATTTTATATGTCGAAATGCTTACTGAGGAAAATAGCTAGGACAGACGTACGGACTGAACGTTCTGATCGTCGGTTATGGAATAATGTTTGTTTGAAGACTGAAAATATAATTTAAAGATACAGCGTCAAGCAATATGACGAAATTTGGGTTATCATCGGGTTCAATCAAACATGGATTTAGGTTTAAAGATTTTTAAGGTCACCTTGAAAGAACAATATAAATTGTACATATTAAATTTACTGTATGGCGTATAGTTGTTTACTTTCTTTATATTCAAGTTTTACTAAAAGGGTAAAGGGTAAAGGTAAAGGCCATAAAGGGCCAAAAATTACATCAGGTCGTTCAAATTAGTATTTAAAAAAGTGAGGCATGTATATCTGCAGTTAATGTACGGATATTCCAAATCATGGATAGATATACTTTTTTAATATTTAATTTTATTGACATTTTAGAGTGTTGAAACTTTTTTTTTTGTACAAATAATATTTGAGTAAAAGGTTACGTTTACGATGTATATCTTAATCGTCAGTCTGTCTCTGCCCACTACCGACCATAGGTTTCTCCCAATGCGCTTATTATTGGCAATTATAATTTTTGGGTCATTCCTTGAAACTTTAGACAGGTTTTTATTCAAGTGTTTCTAAATACTATTGGATTCCTCAATAGTGTATATAATGGATAATAGATCTTTTATGTCATATTTCCAAGACCAGCGATTTTAGAGAGATATAGAAGTATATGCAATTAATGATAGATGTGATAAGGATTGGCGATAAAAATAGTGTTATAATAAAAGGTAATTTTACTTTTCATAATAGTTAATCATGCGATGTGAAATAATATGGGTATCACATAGCATCCATAAGTTAAAAAACTTATTATTAATCAGCCTATTTTTGCTGTAATTTTATCTAATAAAAATTATAAAACTTAAAAAAGTTAGCTCTTATATAATTAATCAATATTAAGGGCCTGTAGTAAGTAAACAAGTCTTATACAGTCTTAGGTTGTAGCAGCTAGGTTCACAATTTCAAAAATACTTATTAATTATAATATAGACTACTATAATGAAATGAGTAGATAATTTTTTGAAACCTTATAATTTTAAAACTCTTTTTCTTGGGTTTTAGATATTTCACTCCTTTTTCTCTCTATGTACTAGGCACATAAAACTAGGTCAATTTTGGTTGTTGTAAAGGTGTCTTTCTTCCTTTTGGACAAACTTAGTTTTTTTAGGTGACATATTGTTTCAAAACAGAAACATATTCCGTTATTAAAAAGTAGTCTTAAACTAAGCGTTCCGTCAGCCCCGTTCACATTTATTTGCAAGAGACTGAAAATATGACATAAAAGATCTGTTTTAGAAACTGATGAATTGGAGAAAAGAATAAAGAAAAGATATAATCAAAAAGAATTATCAAGATTTCCAATTTACTTACGAAATAAGATTTATAAAACCCGAGTAAGTATTTATAATTGAAAACATTGATATATTATTTTTAAAAAAATCACTTTTCGAGTGATTGACATAGTAACTAGTACAACATATCGTTTGTAACATATATGGTACAAGCACTGATTTTAAAATGGCTGACGTAAGACGGATGGTGATCCGAATAATGCTATTCTTTCAATACTTTATCGTGCCACAGAGCCATATTTTCTCATTTCTTCTTTCTGACGTTTATTTTGTTAATATAACTAAATGAGATGTAATGCCTTTACTTTTTTAACTCATCAAGATTTTACTTGTTTAATACTTCATACCTAAAAATGGTTATAATTTTATTTTTCTTGTAGACAGAGATAATTTAGGTTTTTTTGAAGGAGGGCAAACTAATACGTTTGCTAGTGCAGTCCTAGATTTAGTAGTTACTAGATGCGTTTCCTGTAAAATTAGATTAATTTTTCAGTAAATTTTCTTATAGTTATATGTATCTAATTTATTTGTTTTACTTTACGTATTTTTAATATATATATCGTCGTTAGCAAGTTAGGACCAAATATATTATCGAACTTGCGTGGTATATGTCATGGTAACTATCAGTAGTCTGTCTGCTAATTCCGAGATATAATATACGCCAAGTGAATGCCACAATGATTGGAACTATAGCCGAGCGGTCAATTTAATTTATTTCTGATCCTGATTTAAAAATTTCTGCATTTATTAGCCCAAGTAAAATAGTGTTTGAGTTTTGAACCAGTATTTGAAATATTTGTTGTTCAGTTTTGTGACGAATCAAAAAAAGCATTACATAACTGATTATTTATATTATTTTATTAAAAAGTACTAATTGTATAACTGATACTATTATCTAAATAAAAATGGTTCAGCCATTTTTTTGTCTCTCCGGGACCTAATGTTACATTTGCTGCGCAATGGAACAGTGGTCAGTTATTTGAAAAAAATAAAATAAATTTAATTCACACACACTAACAATATTTTCATCTGGTCATACTAAAAATATTACTTATATAACATAAAAATGTAAAAGTAATAGCTTAACTTATTATAAACACATTTGAAATATTAAAGACATATCAATAAATGTATTTGCTTTCTAAAAAATATAACATTAAAATGCATGTTATGTATGTTTAACAAAAACTATCTTTAAAACTTAACACTTTAATGAGAGTGCATAGAGTATGCACTCACCGCTCCACTCTCATTAAAGGACTTAAAGCTATAAAAGACACGGAACAATTTATAACACATAATACCTTAAGAGTTAGTAAATCTTAATAAGATAAAATAATAATAAATGAAATTTTAGTAATACACATTTTACTGGAATCCACTCTATAGAAATTTATGACAGATCCATATTTAGGAGCTTTCCCTAGTCCAATCTATATTTTTTTTGGTGAAATTAATTTAAAGTAACTGCATTAAATGTCACAATATTACATTATTTCTCTTCCTTGTCATCGAGCCTAGCATTTATGCAAGAGAGTGATCATGTTAGTTTTCTTTAATTATTTAGTAAATAAAAAAATTCGTAAATCGTTTTAGGTTTTGATCTTACTTGAGATTACTTTTAAGTTTCGAGGAAAATATTTATGCTGCTATTATTGACTGAATAAATACTTTCTGTTTTTAAAATAATTTTCACCGCTAATTTCTAAAACAGTTTTTTTTGTCTTGATTAAACATGTGCCTAGCATTTTCTGAAAAGCATTTTTATTATACCAAATATTAATATAATACATAAATATATTACCATATATTTCTTTTAAAATGTCATTATTATTTTTCACCATGTAAATATATAGCCTAATGTATCTTTTACAGGAACTAAAAATCGTTTTGTGTCTTCTTGTGCTTTTTATTAGTAAATAATATTTTGCTATGTATAAAATATTAGATTATACAAAAAAATATTTATTACTTGTTGTTCAAGAACATGTGGGATTACTTACTTTAGGGGTAAATAAAAGATCATTGCGGTTTTTGAGTAGAGTTCATAAAATAGTCTGACGTCCGTTTCTTAAACTTCCTCCATATTAGTAAACTTCAAGTAAATAAAATAAAGGTCCATTTGCATTCTTTTTACAGATTTTGTTTCAATACTACTTCACGCGTCTATAATTTTGTGTGCTGGAACATCCTCCTTCCTCCAACATTATGTAAAACATAATTTTAAATATGGTTGCGAGTTTTTATATTGGATTTTTATTTATGGCATTAAATTGCAAAGTCTAAGATTGCTCTAAAAATTAAATTTATGAACATATCTTTAGAGTATAATACCTGTATATCACCTCTGAGAATTTAGACCAGTCTGCGATCAGGCAAATATTCCAACCTTGATCTAAATTTCTATTAAATGATGTAAATTTACCTTCCATTAGTATGATATGTTACATAGTTGAAAATTGAGAGGAAAATATTATTATAATTCTTAATGAGAAGCCTACTGTAACTACTTGTTGTTTTTCTCCTTTTCCTGCATATAAAGATTTATTTTTATGGCTTTTCTCAATAGTGGCTTTATAGAAGTTATGACAAAACCTGCACCACAACATGGAACTCATAGTAGATGCATTATAAAATTCCGTAGCTCTTTTAAACGGTTTCTCGAATAATTTATTATCGCGGAGCTTATATATATGATTTCTTCTGATTGAGTCATATTTATATTTTATTATATTTACCAATAAAAAACTAAAGCCATTATATTATTTCTAAGATTGATATGATAATAATTTTAAGTATATAACTGTCCAAACTTGCTAAAGCAGGCTAGAAACGTATTAATGTAAAGTCAAATGGTATCCTCTAAACGAGTTCTTAAAAGTGATGCTATTCTTGATTTGTTTTGCTAAAAATCCGTTGAGAAAAATATAAAAAATCACATAATTACATACATTAATTCTCAATATACAACGTGGAGTGTTATATAGTCGGATATAGTTTGGTCAGTCGTTTAATAATTGATATCGTTTTATTGTAACTTAAACTTATCACATGCTACAAAATTTGAATTTGAATAGAATTTACTTTTTTCTTCTATAAAGGGCAAAAATAAATCCTCAAAGGCAATGGTTTTAATTGTTTAATTTCTCATTTTTAGATAGGTTATAAAATATATAAAAAATAGTATAATCATGAAAAATCAAGCTTAGTGAATATAAAATAACTGACATTAGTGAATATTTACAAAACCATTTAATATAAATTAGTCACCATTGGAAGCATAATTCTCCATTGTATTTTTCTCGTTTCTATTCCAAAAATTATACAGTAAAACTTGTTATATCCTTCTATTATATTAATACGAGAAACCAAATCACAGAAAATTATACCCTTTATAAAAATGCTACGAGGATTTTCAAAAATCTATGTATTTAGAAAAAATGGTTTAAACATTTAGGGGAACATAGCGTTTCCATTAAAATTTATTTAATGTTTTTCACTATGTAAGTAACTATACCAGTGTATTTTTGCAGAAACTAAAAAGTATTCTGTATTTTATCGTGTTCTTCGTTGTTTGTAAATAATTTTCTGCTAATTAAATAATATTAGATTATACACCAAAATTCTTAGTTAAAACTTTCGTTCTAGAAAATTATGTTCGATTATTTATATTGGAGACGAATGACCCTTACGGTTTATTTCGGTTTTTGAGAAGAATTCATAAAAAAAGAGGAGGGATATTAGTCTCTTAAACGTTTTCTATATTGTTAGCCTTGAAATAAAAAAAAAATAAAGTCTCACACATTCATAAAAAAATAAAGTTTCACAGTTTCGTTAAAAATAAAGTTTCATAAATAAGTTTACACTTACTTTATTTTTAACCAAATCTATGAAGATATTAATTTTACAAGGTAGCAAAACAAAAAAAAATTATGATTAACCATTTATACGCCTTAGTTTTTCAATGGACGCGTCCTAATTTTCTAATGAACAAAAGTTTCAGAACATCAAATATTTATGAATTGAATTTATGAAAATATTAACATAACGTGATTTCATAACGTGAACGTATTTTCATTAAAGTGACTTTTTTGGCATAGAGTGCTTTCGAAGTTATCAGTACTTCGTCTGACATACTCGCATTTCCAAACTATGAATCACTTTAAACAAACCTGCTCTTATCAAAACTTTGTGCACTGAGGAAAGGCTAATGTGATAAATGAACATAAAAAGTCACTAATAACTTAAATATAGAATGAGGAATGCACACAATATTATTAAAGGCTCATTTTTATTTTCATTAATCTCGGTTACTTATTTACGGGTGTAATTTGACAAATTTATCACTTGTACTGTTTTTGTGTTCCATATGTACTTGAACTACAGACCTCCAACTTACAAATTTATCTTCGTCATATAGACTTTCAATCAGTACTATATTGTTGTTTCCGACATTTTACCTTTTTTCAGTGTTACATGAAAATTTCGATATTAAGCAGCGATTGCGCTACTCAATTTAGGCGTTACAATATATTTTCCTGTGAATTAGCATCGGATCTACAAAATCATTTTTTTAATTTTATCAGCTGGAACGTGACTCAGATTATAATCTGACGAATTAAAGGAACTTGTGTTAATTAATATAACTGTTTTTTTAAGAATAAAGCAAAGAGTGAACAAGGTGATCTATAATCACCTAACACCAAGCAATGATTATCCATTTTGACAGTTTCATAGCAAATAGACAAAATTTTAGTCAATAAAATTGAGATGTAATCTACGTCATAATAATGTTAATAGTAAAAAGTAATGAATTGATATTTTTTCTAACGCAGTTTATGCTCGGTTCACTCGACGTTCTAAACGAATTACAGTGCTTATAAAAAATATATATTAAGTTAAATATTCTACACATATTTTAAAACTATATGACCTTATAATTATACCATTGAACCCCATTGAACACGCAGTCAATATAAACAATTTATATGTGACTAAAATGAACAATGGATTTTGACTCGATAAGTTTACGTAATATAGGTACAGGGGCTTCTAAAGGATAATTCTCTTTGTTCTGAAACGTGTGAATATTTTCCAGTTTTTAAATGACATATCTATTCAGAAATATCTGAAAAATTTAGTTTTATGAATTTTTTTTAAGACGTTTCTATTTAATATGTTACCGATAATGACTATTCAAATTTTCATAAAAGATGCAAATATTTCAGTACTTTTGCTATCAATTGGATTTTACCATCAACGAATTTTGATTTAAATCTGAATTCCGTTCCTATATATGAACAATTTTCAATCGCGTGCTTTATTAACAATGGATTTTGAGTAAAGGATTTTATTAATAATAGAAGATAGCCCTTTTTATGATTCCTGCATATTTATGATAATTCGTTACTGTGTTCAATGAAGAGGAATAGTATGATTTCATGTTATTTCTTTTCACCAAGAAATGCTTGATAAAAATTTTGAATCTTAAAAATATTAATGAAATATTTTGAAACTTTAAAATTCCATTTTATTATCGTATATCCCAATTTTTTAAAATCATTTTTCTATATGCTAGAAAGAATGAGGACTTCCTTTTTTCCAATTAGCTTTCAGTTCAAAATGTTGAATTATTAAGTGGATATAAAGAAATTTCTGAATTAATGCAATGAATTGCTAACTGGGTACCCATAAAGTGTTTATAGCTTTTATTTGTTCCAAAATTTTTTCTGCATAACTATAATTCAAATTATTTTGAATTTTAGATTTCGCACACCGAACAGGAAAAACGTAGTACCGATATTCCGTTGTCTGCCCGCCTGTGTAGCTTATTGTTATAAATGCTTAAATTAGATAAGATAGAAATTTAAAAATATGTGTTTGGTGTTTATTTCATTGTGACCTAAAACGAATAGCTTAAATGTCTGAAATAATTAATAACTCTTACTGCTTTTTCAGGATCAGTGACTGGTTCTTCGGGAATTGGAATTCGTAATTCTCGCAATTTATCTTTTTAACCTATTCGTCCGAAAAACGAGGCGACTATATTTTTTCCAGTACTTTATTTTTTCTATGCCTTTATGGGCAACTATTTGGAAGGAAACATCCAATGAGCAGAGGGCCTTTTAGTTTTGGGTTCGTAACAATGTATGTTACATTTGGCATCTGTTATGTTGTCGAACAGAGCACTTAAATAACTTCCGTCGACTTGAACATTCCGCCCTACTGTGATAGCGAGGTGAAATAAGCGCAATAAAAGCTTAATATAATAATGTATATTTAGTGTAAAGCACTGAAAAGTTTGTCATAGGTTAGGTTTTATTAAATTTTTATATAGCCACACAATAAGTACGTATCTAATTATCTATTACAGTATATGGAGTATGCGTAAACTAACATAGTTTTAACAAGTTAGTTTTTTCAGATGTTTTCTTGCGATAATGGCCTTATTATAGAATCAGAAGTATCCTCATAAAACTATATATTATATATTTATACATAGCTACGAAATTAATGAACTTCGCTTGTAAAATTCTTTAATTTTGAAACTAGGACAAATAAGCCGTAAAATTATTTTAAATCCTATACTTTCCTCATAAATCTTCAAGGATAAAGAAATTTATTTCTATAAATAGAAAGTGTGAATAAAAGTTTAAGCTTCCTTTGACAAATACTCAAACCACTGTAAAATTTTAATTTACTTATTCGTAAGTAAAACCAAATAGTTTTTTTCCAAAATTATTTATCATATATATCTATGGGAAATATTTATGTTTCACATCCCTATATTGCGTGATCTCGTTAATCAATTTGGACTCGACCCAAAATAATCAAATTATATATTTACTGCTAAACTTGTAGCGCTAGAAACTGTTTTAAAATAATGAATTAGATTTTTTGTGCATTTGGTGTTTCCAAACTTACAAACTTGAGTGTAAGATTTCTTAAATGCTATTCATTTTCTTTTAAATATTTCGTCAAAAACTGGTTTATTGAAAACGTAGGTTATATCTTATTTATTTTAGGACTCATTCTTTTATACTTCAAACTTAAAAGCGAGTATTTCTAAATAGTCATAATTTGAAATTCATAACTTAACATTAACTATCATACTACTCATTAACTATTATACAAAAATATGCTATCAAATTTCTTATTAACAAATAAATTAATGGACAAATTTAAGGTATCATACCCTAAATGTATAAAATTAATTTCATGGAAACCAAATAAACCAAAAAATAATACCTATTCGATTACCTAATTTATTTCCATTTTGTTTTAATTTCAAAATGAGTAATTTTGGTAAGTGAACTCCATTAGTTTTGTAGCTATGTATATATATATATATATATATATATACACACATATATATATATATATATATATATATATATATATAGTATAGAATTTTTATAATTATACATCTGCTTCTGCAATACTACAGTTATGATATCACAATACAATTTCTAAAAATATTTAAATCAAACTATGTCAACATACACGTAAGGAGCACGTGTTGTTGACTTTCACTTTAAATTAGTATTGGCTTTCATTTAGTTCTTTGAACTAAATCAAAGATATGCATGACTCAATTAACGGCAAGATAATTTTTTTGGTTTTAAATGAGTTAATAAAATATACTGCAACATTTATGCTTCATATAAACTGGGAATTTTTGAACATATTTAAGCACAATGTAATCGATGAATGCGAACTGGATACGCACTTAGTGCTTGACTAGTCCAAAAAAATATTTGATTAAAATTTATAAAAAAACTAATCTATAACATAAAGCTTTTTTTATTTTCCTTCTTCAATCTGTATCAATTTTAATAGCGTTTATTTTGTAATAACGCCTTATCATAGTTACGTTATTTTGTGTTTCTTCTATTCCAGGATATCATCATAAAATTACACAAATTTGTCATGACGTTCACAAATTGAAAATTTAAATGTCAGTATTTTTAATGTGATATTAAGATTAGTAGTAGGATTAGAGTATATTTATGACAAAACCATCAATTCAGACTCAATCCTAAATACATATGGAAACAAGGCCGCAATTTTTCAACATTTCGTATCTTTATAATTTTCAGTAATTCTCTGATACTTTTTTCAAACTGCCCGCTCAATGTTCTACTGTTCGCTTAAAAGAGTGAATACATACCAAAAGTTTGTTAAATGTTTTTGTCATATCGTGTATATATTTGGTTCGTTGCAATTGAAGTTCTTACAACTAGCAATTTGTGATAACAACAATAAAAATAAATTAAAATTTGAAAAATTTAACACTTCGGTAATCCATTGTGATACATGCTTGAATTCATCTTTTGTTTTTACAAATTGGCGATAATTTTAAAATTGCGTGCATTACATCAAAATTAATTTAACATGAGAAAATTTGGATCTTACTATTTTTTCGAATTTTTGTCGTAGTTTTAATCAACGACCAAGTTACGGTAAAATTTGATTGATGTTTTATGATGAACGCTGAAATTTGGTTGACGTTTTATATTTTACGCTTCTATTCACAATTAGCTTAATGAATTCTAGCGCGGTCGTACTAATCTCAGTAAACGATCTGCCTCTACGGTGAGAACTGAAGATGGCATTTTGCCAATTTTGGCATCGATATGAGTTATGTACAGAAATTCCACATTAATGAAATATAAAACTAAGCGTCAGCAAGCTTTGTGCTTGGTAGATTCTCCATGATTTCACCAAAATTCAAAAACATGTCTCGTCGATTGGGATCACGAAATATTCGGATTCCACGGAAGTCGCTCTAATGTGTTCAACAACGTTATTAAAGACGAAAGCTGAATATACTATTATGAACCCAAGACTGTGAGACAATTTGTTCAGTGTGTATTTCCGTATTATTAGTTACCCGTAAAAAAAGATGATTATGATGGTAACCCGTAAAAAAGATGATTTCCTCGTTTTTCGAACAGATGGATTGACAATTTTTTATGCAGAAAAGTTCAACACTGCGAAGAATACGACTTACGGATGTCAAAAAATCAGTGACTGTTACTTAAAATGCTGCCGAAGAGATATCCAAGGGAGGGTGGACTGATTTTTTTTCCCTAAAAATTTTTCCGTCCGTACCACAGAGATAATTTTCAAAAAGTAGTAAATAAATTACAAACATGATAGATCCGTTTTTGATATTCCAAAAATTTTCATTACTATCTACTGTAATTTTAAAAAAACTTGCAATAGTATGTAAGCTAATTTTAGAGAAAAAGTTTGATTTCTAACTAGAAATTTGGAACATTTATTTAAAGAAATTGAAAAAAACGATTTATGAAAAGAAATTGTAAATTTGATTCATTTTAGGGTCTAAATGGTTATGAAGTAAAGTTCCATTAAAATGTAACAAACCAAATTGGCTCAGAGAGAAACAATTTGGATTATTATTATTTACGAGATGAAATATAATATAGTATCTTCAGCTATTTAACGTGATTTTATATATCACGTATTTCTTTAAAGCTATAGTGGTAGCTCTCCGAAAGTAGAACGCAAGTTAAATAAAATTAATCATCATTCAGAAATTTCTAGTTAGGGTATAACTAAATAAAAACGAATTTTAAACGTGTTTTCGCACAATTAAGCATTTACACCTTTAACTTTATTATTCGGTTTTAGCGATAACCTCATTTAATTAAAGACTAGGTAATTGCGTTGATAAAACCAGCGTTTTTTTATGTATATACAATATTCAAGGACAAGTTAATTTATGTCATATGCCATGATCCCACTAATGTAATAAAAAGAAAAGTCTTGTTGTTTTTAAGGGATTCACATTCTAATCTGAATCATATATAAATTTCCCAGTATAGTAGCTTAATATTCCTAGTTTACCATGGCGTACATGTATGTGTGGCACTAGAATAGCGAAAGTTAAAAATTGAATTTTTCCATATAATAAATTATTGATCCTATACTAAAGAAATGTGTACACAAATTTAATATGCTACAAAAAATATCTCCCACTCTCTCCTCTAAAGGGTGTGCCGGCTGACTTTTTCAGAATATATTTTCAAAGTCATTATTTTTGTTTGGCATTAGTTAATAAGTATATAAAGTATAGAGCAATAAATTGAGCTAAAATTCTCAACTAGGTTTTTTGATTGGTTTGAAATTCTCAACTATTCTCAATAATCACCATCAAACCACACTTATATAAATCCTCAACAATAAGACCAAGTGGATGAATGTAGGGATGGGAAAAGATAAAGGAGTTTTACACCATCCTGATACGTGCACTAAACCAAAGATATGTATGGAAGTTAATATAATAATGTTTACAATATTAACTTCCTCTACTCGAGGAACATAATATTGTGTAAATCGATTTTGAAAATTTCCTCAATCGCTTGGTAATAAGGCTCATGACACATTAGAGACCTAATGAAAAGTAAATACAATAGTGTGAAAATGGCTGAGAATTAGATCGATTCCATCTCAAATTTCATCGTCAGAAAATTGGTTTGTAAAATACAATAACTTCATTTGAAAACTAATATTTACAATGAGATATTACAATGAATAACAGTTAGGTGAGGTTAGGTTAGGTTAGGTTGGGTTAGGTTAGGTTAGGTTGGGTTAGGTTAGGTTAGTTGCGTTAGGTTGCATTAAATTAACCATGTTGGATGAAATGAAGTTATGTTGGTTTAATTTGGATTAAGTTGAGTTCTGTTGGATAAACTTAGATTGGATAGGGTTAGATTAAAAAGTGGGTTTGTCGTGTTAGGTTGGACTAAGTCAGGTTAAGTTATGTTACGAAGGGTTCGTTTGTATTAGATTAGCTTTTATATTACATTGGTTAGATTGAGTTATGTTATATAGGATTGATTCAGATTAAGTCATCTTATTTTTTTATCAAATTATCCTTGCGTTCTGCGATTTCTATTTATTATATTACTATACTATTCATGGATATCATCTTACTATTCACATGTCGACATGTTTTGTTTATTAGTATTTTTAAAAATATTTTAATGCAATATAATAAATCTTGAAGTAATGTGCCTCTGAGTTTTTTTTCCAATTAAGTCTGCCTCTTTTTTTCAATACCTTTTCTCCTAGCTTACATTTTTTTATTCTGCTGGTTTGGTGAGTAGTTTGGGCACTTATGTAAGACGTGTATTCAATTAGTTTTACATTCCATCACATACTCACTTACTACTACGTTTAATTTAAATATTTCTATATATGCCCCAAAACTATTGTGCTCTGCAAAAAAATGAGCTCTGATATTATATATCTAGATTCGGGTTATCACTTTATATAACGATATAATTTATAATACGATAAAAAAAACTGTATCGGTTTTCAGGAGGCCGATTATTCATTGCATCGCCTACCAAATGTCGAGAGTTTCCTACTGCTGTGATAGCTTTACGTAAGAAGTAGGTAATGGTCGTTCTTTTTTCTGCCTTTTTCGGTATCTCCTTTCCCCTCTCATTCATCTACACCTATATGTGTTTTCCCTTTTCTTTGCAAAGTTTTAATAGTTTCTTGCTTGCTACAATTATAAGGCAGTATAGTTAAATACAAGTAAGTGCTTCTAGTGCCGATCTACCGTCTTCTTTATGCTTTCCAGAGAACTTTACCGATAATGTATAAGCCTCTCGATAAGAAACTTTACTAATTTTATAATTGTTTTTATATAAAGGTGGAACTACAAGTTCTTAGAACTGGCCATTTGTGGTAAAGGTAATAGAAAAAAAAATTTATATGGGGATACTCAAACTCTCTGTTAATTCACCGAGGAATTTTACTTGAATTTGTGAGTTATTTTTATAAATTTACGTCCATGGGAAATTGTTTATATTACTTCAAGTAATTTTGACGGAAAATTGTCTTTCGATAATTTTTGTGATTTCCCGGATACCAAAGAAGCAGCAACCGTTAAAACACATGGAAAAACGTCCGGAAAATAGTGAGCCGACTGCTTTTCTCTATAGTTTTATCAAATGAAGATTAATTTGAATAAATACTTCCTAATTGATGCCATTCTTGTTATTCTAAAAATTGTCATATCCCGTGGCTCCGTCTGAAATACAATACAGTTCTGTCCGACGACGAATTTGGTAATTCTAATTTTTCTCTTATATTTTCACCGGATAACTACAGGTCTTATTATACACTTGATCTTAATTCCATCTGTGAAAAGATTCGAGCTTGCACCATCCAATTTGCATCTGCAAGGGACTAATTTTATTTTCTACCTGTTTTCCTGGCTGAAAAGAAATTTATTTACTTTCCTTGGTTTCGTTCAAAGCATAGTTCTATGACTTCTTTAATTTTCCAGTTCGGAGATCGCATTTCTGCCAGAAGTATGACTGATAGCTATGAGTGACACAGTTCTGAAGGTTTTAACATTCTTGGTGTAAACATTCTTTTTACCTACTCCAGTCAATTTTTAACCGATTTTATAATTAGATAATAAGGTATTTTAGGTTAGGAGATGTTATAACCAATACTAGGTTAAGTAAGACTAAGTAATGTTAGGGTGGGTTATATTATGTTGGGTTATGTTTAGTATTAATTTTGTAAAATTAGGTTTACATTGTAATCAAGCACAGTATTATTATCGAATTTTATGGAAATGTAAACATTTTTTTTAGTAAAGAACATATTTCCACAGAGTAGGATTTTTACCAGAAAGAACAGTATACCTTTCCACTTTTCACTTCCCCTATTGAACTCGGATAACATAATTATAATTATTTATCGTTATTTTTATTTTTACCAATATACATTTTTAGACGAATACATTATTTGTAGAGGAAAACTCAAATACAGAGACATAAATAATAAAAAATTAAAAGCAATTACCGCGTACGAAAAGCTATCTGGAAAGTAATTAGATTTTTCCATTAATTAATTACTTGAGTTGTATTTATCTTGCTGGGAAAACTAGTAAAATGGAGAGTCACAAATAAAGAAAAAAGGTCATAGGCTATAGGAAGCGATAAACTTCACAACAATATAATTTGATCCCCGATTATGGAAAACATAATTTTCGATACTAGATATATCTAACAAAATGTAAAATTTAGCCTATTGAAACAGAACCATGAGATATTTGTTACGTTATGCTAATAATCAAATGTTGATATTTTAAATTATTTACCTTGTCGACTTTATCTAATACTTATGTTCAAATGTGCATTAAACTAATTCGTATTTCAAAGTTTTACGTTTTTAAACTTTCATTTTTAAAGTTTTCAGTTAATTTCTTACTTTTATGATCAATACAGTTTTAAGGGAATAGGTTTTGTTTAAAATTTATGAATCTATATAATCTAAATATGGTGTAAATATATTTGAATGTAGTGTCAAATTATTGCACATGTATTTGAAACTAATTGAAATTGTATTTCGATTTTACCATATTGCATATTTATCCATACGATAAAGCCTATCCTTTAACCTGACTTGAGACCGGCGGTACCGAACTATAGCACCGGTGTAGTTGTGGCATAAATATATTATGTGGTGTATATGAATTGTATATACACTTTTAATGTATTGTAGACAGGTTATAGAAATAGTTGACATCTATTTTATAGTATGGTTGTTTGTGAGACCTTATGTAGACTCAAGCTACATATACATTTCATCTATACTATATCCATACTATATCTTGAACTTATACTGGGTAGGTGTATTTTGGATATGGTATAAATGTAGAATATATGAAATGGAGATGAAATGTTTAGTTAAATAATTATGCAAAACTAGGAGAATTTCACTGGAGCTTCAATATCCGTGATATAACTTGTTCAAAGATTTATTTCAACTGAATGCAACGTATGTCTGACTTGTTGCAAAAAATGTTTTTCTAAATCGAGGAAAAGTGGCTCTAAAATAAAATTACAACTTGTGTATCGTTATGACCTAACATAAGAAGGAGCATTTTGCGGTTAAGTTTTTAAATGTCTCATATACTATCAAATTGAATAAAGTTTGGTTCGATCTTAATAATTTTACAAATGTTTGATGGTTAAATTGTTTGTGCACCTAAAGGTATGCTTTGGATCAGATCCGCTTTATCGTATCCTTCTACAAAATGATTCCTTTGCTCTAGCCCTCAGGAGTACAACAACTGACAAATCATGAAATATATATTTTTTGGCACGAAAATTTTCATCATTTCCCATGTGCAAATGCTTACTCTATGAAAATTTGTTGCAAAATGCTTACTCAATCTTTAAAAAATTGGAGAATCATTAATTACACAATTTGAAAGTGAATGATTTTAATTAAAAACTAAAAATATTCATTTATAATCCAAATAAAACTAAAATTAGTTATGTTGACAAGAAATTGCTGAATGTTACAGATGTAATAGAAGTTCAACAAAAATTCATATCTGCATCTCAGTGTTTTTTTACCAGAAAGTATTAGAATCTCATGAAATATTTCATTATTTTAAATATCTTTTTGATGATCAAAGATTCTACAGTAAATCTCCCAAGTCGGCACTCGCCTGCGAAATTGAAAATAATCATTACTGTGCAACTCAATGAAACTAATTTTATCGTCAAATTCTTCCAAAGTTGTCATTGTTGATAGTATGTCACTGTACATCAAATTCGAATGAAAAAAATTTAAAATATTTGGTTCTTTTTCTGAGGCATACTTCAAAAAAATTGTGTTTTATTTTTCTCATCGTAGTGTTAAAAGAGTTCATTTAGTCTTCGGTAGACATAATAATGTTTCCATCAAGTTTTTGGAATCAAAATTACGAAGCAAAAGACAAACAATGTAGAAAATCACTATTTCAAGTAAGTCAGCAAATATCCCAGCTGATAATAAAGATTTTTTCGGGTGCAATGAAAATAAATTGCAATTAGTTAAATTTCTCTGTATACACGCATCCACTTATTGACTAGTAAACGAAGATTACGAGCTGTACATTTGCGGTGGATTTGACGATTCGACGAACTGTTTCAAATTAAAAGGTCGTACTTCTTCAGAGGTTTTTGCATTAAAATCTAACCACTTAAAAGCTGATTCAAGATTGTTTTGTCACGCATTTAACCAACAAAAATACAAAGCACTGCGATTACTCTTATAAGTGCCAACAGATGTTTTTATTCTAGCTATTCATTTTTGGCCGACGCTAGCTAATATTGGCTGTCAAGGTATATAGTTCGATAGCACGCATCAAAAGCAACATATTATAGGTTGCTATTTAACTGCACAGTCTGTTGGTGAAGATATTTCCAACATTTTACCAGCAATGCATGCCTTAACTGACTGCGACACAACTAGTCCACTGGGCACTAAAAACAATACGTGAAAATTGCTTCCCTTGATTTTATTCAAAACGAGCTCACATATTTTGGCAATCAATTTTTGGGACTTAACAGATTTCACTATTTTCAAAAAGTTTGCACCTACATTTTTAATGAACAAAAAATGAGAGTGGATCAACTTCGTTATAAATTAATTTCTCAAAATATTGGTTTTGACGTAAATTTATTAAAAGTCATCTGTACATCTGAAGCATCTACACTGTCTGAGAGCTGCAGCACAAATATATTGTGGAAAAATTCTTTAGAACCGCTAATTGAGTTATCGAATGAACAATCGCTATGAATCCAACTTTTATTCAAAACAGGATGACTAAGCTACCTCTGCCAGAATCTCTAATTAATCCTTGCAAATGTAACTTCGATCGCCACGCCATGGCTTCCAATTGCAAAAATATGGTATAATGTATATAACGTAATGTAAATATAAATTTTTTACATTCATGATTGAAAAAATATATTGTGATTAAACGTATTGTTGTTTATGTACAAGATTTCCAGTTTTCATTAGTTTTTGACAAGAAAATTATTTTTTAAAAACATTAATTTTTTTATATAAAATAAATTGTATTTTGCCTCTTTTTCGTTGTTACTTCATTTAATAACCTACTTTATATCACAAAAAAAATTTAGTGGGCTCCACAGCATGATTTAAGTCTAAGTTTTTAATACCTAAAAGAAGAGGGGAATAAAAAACGACTGCCCAATTACATCGACTGGCAACATGCTGATTATGAATCCGTGGACCCTCAGGAGCTCATATAAATTGATAAACTTAGTACAACGGATTTTGCACTAAGTATGCCTACTGAATGTCCTTCTAGCGCCTCACCTAATATAACCATTCCAAATTTTATAATTAAATGCAAGATCATACATTTTCTACTGTAATTTAACAAATATACTTCTGTCTCAAATTGAGTGGGACTCGTGTGCTGAGGCGTCCGTGCCGTTATATATGTTAAAGCTTATTAATTACTTTACAAAATAATATAAAAATAAGAAATTGTTATTTACTCGTACGTATAAATGCTTCACGTAAATATTAAGATGGTAAAGTTATAATTAACATACATGCTTAATTTCACATCCTTTATCCCTTAGGGAGCGGGCAGAGCCAGCAAAAGTTAAAAATCTACAACCTTTCTTACATAAACACCGAGTGAAAAAAATTTCAATTAAAAAATAAAGTGTTGGTCACAATAATAATTCCAAATTGGTCAATTTGGAATTATTATTTAGAAATTAATGATTTCCAGGTTTTACGGACCAAATTTCGTCATACCAAATGGTCAACAGGAGTACCCTACAGGTTTGGATGAATCAGTTAGCATCAAGTACATGGTATTTGTAAGGATGTATCTTTTATTACATTGCGTTAAAAACTCAATATATATTGAAATTATTTTTCTACAGGACTAGTGGATAGTGAACTGTAGTATTTGACATAAATAACAATTTGGTACCTCCACCTGCTCCTGAAAAATGGGTTTCATAGGACAAAAAGACAAATGGAAAATAAATTGATCTCATAGAATTTTCTTTTTAAATTTCATAGTAGGGACCACTAAACATGAAACAACATTTTATTTTTATCTCCTACTTAGGAAGTCAAGTTATTCAATTAAGCGGCTAACTTAAAGCTCCATTAATGCACATATTCATCAGTTCTCCTAAATATATTATCATTCCATATTTTACCTTCCTTACCATCCCTTAGTGGTTGTTATTGTCTTCTCTCTTTATGTGTCAAGTTTAAATGTTTCTATTTTAGAGCGAGTGAAATTCAAAATAACTGCTTGGGCAACCAAAACCTGCTTTTAATGATACGAAATAAGATTTGTAATTCAACTTAAACAAAACCTATATTTCATGTCAGATAAGGGTTTTTTTTTAAATACTAATTTAAACAAAAGGTTTATCAAAATAAATTGTCATTTCCAACACAAAGAATTATTGAACTACATAAATATAATTTCCTTTGATATCTTTTTCATTCGATCAAAGCCGAATATTTGCGTTTATTTAAACTTACGTATTTAATATTCAGCATGTGCGAGGTAGCGCTTATCTGAATGAAAGGAAATACAGTAAAATTTTGGGCATTTGTCACGTGAAATTTTTATTGACTTTCCATTCATATATATACGATATTCTCCTAATTACTTCTAGTGGAGCGCTCTATTTTTCTGTTTTATTTTTTCTGTTATTCTTGTGACAATCAAATCTAAATGTATTTTTCTGAACTTTTCATCAATGGAATATAAAATGTTTGCCCTGTATGCCTAAAATGTATTTTTTTTAAATGTATGTACTGCCCATTAATTGATTTTAACAATATTTAAAAAAAAACTAACATGATATGAGTAGAGATATTTTGGGTTTGTTTATTTATTTATATATCTTGAATTATTTATAACTCGACATACTATTAAATTTCAGTACAACACATGAGAATTTTCAGCACATTAACGTTTTTAATTACACATTACTTTGGGTCATTTGGATTGAAACACTTTATTACATGTAAAACAGTACATCGTTTTGCTTGTCAAAAAAAATACCTCAACGATTTATATAATCAAATGCACACCACCAAAAATTTTGCACTAAAATTTATCTAAACAACTTGCAATTTGGCCGAGATTATAAAGGCGATTATAAAATATATTACAAAAAGCAAAGTACAAAGGGATATGGGATATAATTAAAAATATATAATATTATAATCCATAATGTACTACAAGAATTGACCGAACACGGATATTAGAGTTTAATACATCTTCTTTAATGTAGTACAATTGAAAATATGGCACCAATTATCACAATAGAATGTAATTTGGTTTATCTGTAATTTATAACAAAACATATTATAGAGCTTTCGATAATATTTTGAAGATAGTCCCGTACTCATGTCATAAACTTATTACCCAAAGAAATATTACAATTAAATAAGATGCGTGTGACTTGTAAACTAGTGGTTCCCCGACTTTGTGCGAGTACAAAGAAGTCATTCAATAACATATTCAAATACATATTTTTTCTTCAATAAAGTAGTCCCCCGTTTTACTTTAATGAAAAATATATAATGTCATATAAACATTACCATCATTCAGATGAGACACGTATACAATGTAAAAATGAAACCATATATATGTTGGAATTTTATCATACTATTATATTTTTGTGAATTTTTGAGTACTTCCCAACGTTTCCTGTTATTTTTTAGAACATTAATATAAACAATTTGTCTGCAAATATAATTGCCAGCGTGAACGAGTACTACCGCCACTTGCATATACAACTTCCTATGTGAAAAGCATTTTCTGTGTAATCTGGCGATGAATGTTTGTCCTTACGTATAAAAATAATAAAACAATACAAGATTTAAACAAAATTTTAAGTTGGACTTCTATTAATATTTATCAAACTGCAAACTATATCTATATTACGAAAATAACAAAAAAATTTTAACATAATTAATAAACATGTTGTAATTGAAAAGTTTATGAATGAAATGAACTAATGTAACATGTTAGCAGAAAAATAGATTTTTGTTGTAACAGTTCGAGTCGTAGGAGTAGATTTCTAAGACCTATTAATAGTTGAACTGGACTTTATTTCCCAATCCCATTATTTATCGCAGGATAGAGATTCTGTTGACACCAAAATGCGAGGAGTAAAACTGCAGAGGTAAGTTAACCTTTCTGCAACGCAAGTAGGTACTTACCAAATCTTTAAGATTTATGTCATAGATAACAAATAAGTATTAATGTATTATATGTATTTAAGTAAATTATTTATACTTTTCGTAGGAAATTTAACTAAATAAATTGATTTATTTCAAATACAGTGAGCTGAATAGATGTTGAAGGATGAGTTCCTCGTCTCTGTTTATCAGTTTCTCCAAATATTTTATTTGATTACGTTTTTGTACTGCAAATACTTCGGGTTTATCATTGTTTTCTTATTAAAATTAAAATTTATGAGAAACCGTCCCCTTTTTAAGTTTAATTCTACTCTCAACCAGTTTATATTGAAAAAAAAATCCTCACACGCAGCGAGCGCCGGACGGAGGAATCTTGCTTTGCGCACCTATTCCCAATTTTAAAACTCCATATTTCGGAAATGAAATGATGTATAGGAATACTTTCTTCAAACAATTTTTTTTATTTTCTATATACAAAATGGAGAGCGAAAAATTATACAGAGTGAATCTTCTTCATTAAGTAGGTGATCTAAAATTTAAAATCTTTTAAATATATTGTACATCCTGCTCAAAACTATCCCCAGTTACCCATATTGCAGTATACAATTTTTAAGTTGGATATATCAACACAGGAACTAAACAAATCTTTCTCATTTTTCAATCCGTATTTGGTCTTGGTACCAGGTCATTCATGTAATCCAAGATCTTAAATTAGCCAGAATGAAGTTTTTCATATAAGTGAGGTATCCGATGATAAATTGAACTCTCAATGCTGCGTTGATTTCCTGATATAACTTACTTTCGACGAAAACATACATTTATATTTCAATAATGGTTTCCAAAATTTAATTCAGAGAAAATTTTCATATTTATATTCGAGGCTTTATTCTTTGTTTTAGAGAAATGGGCACTTTAGTAGAAACTGTCACTCCTAACTGAAATATTTAGACTGAACCCTACTTACGTCCTTAGGGAATTATAATACTACGATTACCTTAATCGCTAATGGAACTTAAATATTTTTTATGATGCATTTTAATTCGTTCAATAGTTTTAAACTTCACTACATTTTAATACACATACAAGTAAAGAACTAATAGTATTTTCATAAATTTTATGAGCAATGAAGACCTCTGTTTCTTAAAAAAATTGGATCTAGCTTTTTCAAAAGAATGTATTCACGAAATATGGTTATACGCCATCAATGGGGAAAATGGGACATGGGCTATAAATGGTTTCACTCCAACTTCAACATAGGTGTTTGTAAGATTCAGGAACCTGAAAAGTATTTTAATATAATATTATTTTCTTCAATTTTCTTTCCTAGTTACAGTAACTAACCTAGTTACAGTACAACGCATTTGAATTGAAAGTAAGGAAGCTTATGGAAACTCCACATGTCCAAATAAATGTTATTGTTTAATTTTTATACTTTTTTCTGTTTCAGTATGCTATAAAGTGATTATATTAGAAACCTATTTTAACCCAAATATGCTCGTAATTGTATATCCTTGATATGTACTCATTACGGCACAGACATATAGCCATCGAAAAATTTCATTATCGTCTCACGTCTGTACACAATTTATGCAAACAAAGGAATTTTCATTAAAATTTATTCATGCCTTAGTATTTTAAACGAAGCATGAAAATACATATCGTTCAACAAGGCAAATGTAAACTATGATGATTTTATGTTACAAAATTCGTTCAGGAAGCAAAATGATACAAAGAAATTTACAAAATATTAACTCTATTGGTAAGTTTGTGTTAATGATTACATTAGTTTTTGAAGAATAAGTATGCCCGGTTTGGACAGCGTCCTCGGGGTTTTTCTTTTTACATATTATTTTGAATTTATTGATTTCAATCTTTGCTGTATTAGCTTATAATCTGAATAGACGGAATTATTTATTTTCTCCCATATTTCATTAAAATATTAAATTGAAATGAAACAATGACAAAAAACCTTCAGAAAACGTTGTTTTATTTTTTTCTAATTATTTTGCGGTTTTATATTTAAGCATTACTTTTTTTATCGCAACGCGTTTCTCATATATAAGTAAGTAGTAAATACATTTATTTGTTTAATTTAAAATCGATTTATTTCACATAATTAGCAATAGATAATAAAATTAGTCACCAGTATTCCGTCCAAAGTGTATGTTTTTTTTAATATTTCGTGAGTTTATATAATTAGATGTCTATACTTTACGAATAACCATAAAACTAGGTCAACGATTCAGTGATAAAAGATGGGCCCTTCTAGCTTCCTTCTTCCTTTTTAACCACATTGCTAGAGATCCCAAAATTTCATTTTTAATAAGTATTATTCAATGAAAATGAGCAAGACAAAAATGCTGAAATGTATATTTAGTAGTAGTGACGGTAAAAATAGTTTTAAAGCAAAAATTTTTAACATTGATTTTTGAGACATATTACTATTGACGGTCTTAAGTTCGTTAATGATATTATTAGGCAAGCCATCATTAATATTCTTGTAGATTATTTTCGTAATGAAATTAACTTGTCCGACACAGATCACAGATTTCAGACCAATGTCCCTATTACCACTTCTATAAGAAATTTAGAAGCGTTTATTCTCATCTTTATGTATAAAATTCAATGATGTAGGTCTATCTACATTCTGTATAGGGGGCCATAACTTTCAACCGATTTCTCCCCAATGTCTGATAATTCTTTTCTATCATCTATCAATAGATGTCAAGTATTTACATCCATTATTAGGTGGACATTTAAAAAGTCCGAGTACTTATCTCATTAATTATGATAAATTCTTTCGAAGTCACTAGTTCCTTTATACTTTTCAGTTTGGATTTTGATCGTTTCATAGACCCAACTGTTTTATCAGCGATAATATACTTTTCTGGGCAAATGGCAGTCCATTTTCATTCAACTTGCTTGAGAAAAATCATTTAATGTCTCACAAATTCATCTGTTTAATATTACCTTTAGAGCCGAAATTTAGTACCTCAAAGTAAAGTACTCTCAGTTGTATATAAATATTATTTCAACCGTCATTAAGGACATCGATACTAACAGTTATTATTTTAGAAAAATAGCTAACCAATTACAAATATTGCCGGTAGGCTATATAACGACAAAGTGATTAATTAATGAAAACATATCATTCAATTTTTAAACCAAAACACACTAAAATCGAACAGGTGGTCATGGTTTATAACAGCAGTACCTACATTAAAGAGAACAACATTTAAAAAAATACATATTTATGAAACTTAATTGTATAAATCAATTATCACATTAATAGAATTGAAACATTTACTAGAATACATTTTAATCAATTAACAAAGACACGTAATTATAACATTTTTAATTTAATTTATCAGTAAGAGAAAAGATCCTTCAAAGAGACAAAATAACCTCCGAGAAATTAAATTAAATATGCAATGATTGTGTAAATTATGAACGTACAAAATTAACATGATTACCGTTGTACGCTGATTGCAATTTAGGATAATGTAATTAAGATGTAAAACATTGCCCTGAATATATTATTTAAACAAAAGTATCACGTCATCACAAGTACTAAAATATTCTATACAAAATTTATTCAAAAATATGAAATTGTTACGTTTGAATGCAAAAATCAACTTAAAATTAGAATGAGGAGGAGATCGAGATAAAATTAAGTTGTATTGAATTTTGAGGAAGATTGTCTTGAAATAAAATATGGGAACAAAAAATATGCAAAATTTTTTTCTTATAAAGAATGCAATAAAAAATTACATATACATGTAATAAAACTGTAACTGAGCCGTGTCTGTACATTGTATATTTTTATGAAAATCTTATCCTAATAGTCATTATTATTGATACAAAGTCCAAATTTACCATTTTAAAAATGTTTGTCTGTACGTTTTTCTGTTAGCGCATCACACAAAAACTACTGGACGGATTTATATGAAATTTGGTATGATGATAACTTATTATCCGGGTCAACATATACGTAAGACATTTATTTTCGAAAAATGTCTCATTTCCAAACGAAAATACAAAAACTGGTTCGTACAAAAATCACACCGAATCTAGATAATTTTTGCTTATCTATACATATTGATATCTATTTGTGAATATAAAAAATTACGAAATAAGGCAATTAATAAATATAAACACATATATTTAAAAAAATTAAAAAATAAAGTAAAACGGCTAAATAATATTTAACTAAGTTCAGTTTAAAAAATCACCAATAGATGTCATCGCAAGGTTTTTAAAATGCGTAATTTTCCTCTGTCGCATCAAGTCAATTATCACTGAATGAATTTGGATCTTTTTTATATTGTACCATGTCAAATTACATAAGACAATGCAATATAATGCACATCATATCCATACTCTCTAAATATTTTCAGGCTTAAGGAAAGTTACAAGGTTTGTACTATTATTTTGCTTTTCTACAATAGATGGCGCAAATAGGGATGTACAATAAACAACACAACACAAGTACGACTCGTAATAACGCGCTTTAGTTGTTTTTATTAATTCATATATTTATTTCTACTCGATGATATATAACGCTAAATGTTTTTTATTATATAAAACGATATTTTTTTTAATTGTGCGTTGCATGCTATTCAACGAAAGACGTCGCAAGTAAATTTCGTAAAGCGTGGTATTATTGTGTTTTCAAAAAGAGGATAAACCTTGCGCGTAGCTGGCGTGGATCTAAGTATGCTGGCGTGGATCTAAGCATCTAAGATGCTTTTCGCACGCACAGCTGTATGTAGCACTCTCCCGCGTCAGCAACGATAACAATTTATTTGTTTATGTCCCTGACGATTTAAATAATATTTACAGAGAAGTTTTGTGAACAATGTTCTAAAGCTTACGCGAACGAAGTTGTGAGCACACCTAGTTTAAACTATAAAATATACTATTAATACTATAATTAAAATCAAGGAGAAATATGTTTTAATTTCATGTATGATTCCAAATACCTACCGAGCATGTTATGACTAAGGTACATATCTATTTCGAAAATTCGAAATATAAATATTATTGGTATTGTTCAATCTTTTCGTCTTATACATGGTTAAGGATTATATCATTATCGCATTGAGGTGAGGCTGAAATTAATAAATAAATTTTTATTTATTATGTAAGTACATTATTTTTGTTATATGAATTCATTATTTGTTTAATATATGAAATAAAAAACGACCCAACACATTGAAATGTAAAAAGACAAATTGAGAAGGGCAAATACCTTAAAAATTCAGAAAAGAAATTATTTTTGAATTAATTTTAACTGAGAGTTGTTAGAAAATGACTTTATTAAATTCTTCAAAATCACAGTTAAACAATTTGAGAGTCCCCACAGATGTGTCCCCACACATTGCTCGTCATTAAAAACTTTATATTTTGTAAATAAAGCTTTAAAATAAAAAGTCCTTGCACATGCGCTTGCAAAATTTCTTGCACGTATATCTAAAAAATTGTGAGACTGTAACAAACGGATATACGGATGTGATGAAATAATAATGTTTCTTTCCTTGTCTAGAAAATCCTGCAAAGGAATTATTTTCCTCAGTCGAAATTTCATAAAGAAAATTGCATATTTTTGTTTTTATACCACCTAAGTTACTTTTGTACCGCCATCCCAAATGGACATATACATTTGGGAATATGCAATTTCATACAAAATTTCTTTTAATTCTGATTCTGTTTTTCATAAAAACAATAATTTCGTACCAATACTTTTCGAATTGAGCTTGGTGAAAATCTTTACATAAAAAATAAGATGAAAAATGGTTTAAAAAAAAGGAGAAAATATTATTTGTTAAATTCTGTAAAGAACAGACTACCTGTCATCTGTTAGACGACTCGTAACATTTGATTCTTAAGTGGCAAGTAATGAAGGGTGCATTAAAGTTGCGGCGACTTCGTTACGAAGCCTGATGGCATCAACCATTGGCGCCCTTCCATTATTTAGGTTATTAATGGAATGTATTGAGCCGAAACCGGATTTTCTGCCATTAAGATTGTAAAAGGTATTTAAAATATTACAAAAAATATTGTTTTAATATCTTTTTGATGACGTGACCTAGCATTTGATATACCTGTTTATCACTTTTGGAATACGCGAATTACTTTATTTAACAAAAGACTAATTTCCATATATAATTGTGGGCATTATTGTACCATATACATTTAGATATTCATACATAACCAAAGGGATCTCAACATATTTGCAATAACGATCGGAGCGAATAGTAAATATGTTGATAATAGTTTTCTATTTATTGTGGTGGTGGCTTTCTTTGCAAAATCATTACATTTTCATGATGTAATTACAATGCTTTAGCTTCTTCGAGGTGTTGAAGGTCGGTTACTGGTTTGGTATAGTTTAATTAAATGGAATTGCAACAACAGATAGCGCGTAAAGTTGACTTTCCCAACGCCGCGTGGATCATATAAATCGTTATATCAATATAGAAAACAATATCTTGGTCCTTCACAATTAGTTTTTTTTCATTATGACTTTACGTGCAAGATTTAAGTTTGTATTTGAAAAAAGCTTTAGTTTGCTATTAGTAACGTGTCGGATACCCGTACTGCCATTTAATACGGTACACGTATATAACCGGATTGGCAGTCAAAACTGAATATCGCATATATACCCGCTACCTTAAATGCGAATGTCATATAAATCAATTTGACATTGATTGAAGGCTCCGCTGCTGTTCCACATATGTCCTGGATTAATTAATTTAAGCTTTTTTCTGTCTAGTATGCTTACTTCGTTTCAAAAATTTGTATGCAGAAACATTTGTAAATAATTATTAGAGCAGTTATTAAACTAAACCAGGAAGTGAGCGAGAAGAAATTTAGAATTGCAATTAATTTAATGAATAAATTAATTGCCATTCTAAATTTCTTCCCATTTTTTCTGTCAAAGTTGATATTTCAAATTTTACTTTCATTGATGAGTGGGAAGATTTTTTAAGTTAGACAAATTAACACAAAATTAAGTATAAAATAATAAAAATCTGTATTTTAAAAAACTTTCTTGAAAATTCATTCGAAAATATATAACAATTTACATATATAAGCAAACTACAATTTGCTAATTGCATAACTGTAAATTGTTATTAATCAAACTTAATATGTATTTATATTTTATGGATTACGTATACTATTATAAGTCTAATCATAATTTTATTTTTAAAAATAAGGTGTACATATTATAGATAAATTTTTTTAAATAAATATTTTGATTCAAATAATGTAAAAGAAATTTAAAAAGGATGCAATTGTAATTATGAATGAATGTTGTTATGTAGATCTAAACCTGCCAAGATATTTTTTGAATATCCATGGTGATTGATAGGGCTTTTGAATAATTTAAGCCGGAGTCAATCGACATAAATACGGAATCTGTGGCTTGTTTCACGTTTATTTTTTCCTCTCTATAACATGAACTTTTCAAAGTTTTCACCATATAAATGGCATTTGGAATTAAATATCGAAGAAAATCCTGTCTCTGTGCAATAGTCTGAAATGTATGCCTCTTTACTCGAAAATTAATTTAAGTTTGTCGAAAAAAATAAAAATCTGTTAATCCACGTACATCCACTATGGATATATATGGACACCACATTCTGAAATAATGAAATCATATGTCTACCGTGATAGGTTAATATCATTGATATGACCAGGTTGCAGGATGGACAGAAAGACATTAAATCACAATGTAGTATATAGAATCAGGAATGATGCGTGAAAACTGTATCAAAAAATAAAGGAAATTTTTTGGAAAATTCTCCTAATATTCTTTTGAAATAAATTTCTACATAATGAAAATAGTTTCCTATTATTTATAAATTAATAAAATGGAAAAAAATTAATAAAATAAACCGGGTTGTATCTTATGCGTGCATTATATAAATGTTTCGAAACTCATCTATTAAACTTAAGTATTTTTTTAATTTCCATAGCCTTTCAAGAGTCCAACATATTCATTATATTTTAAATTGTATTTAGAAAAAGTATCTAAATAATTTACTTAGAGTCTACTAAATTATTCTACTAATTAGTTTACTACTATAGAGCATGAAAGGGGGTTAAATTTAATTTAAAATAGAAATTGATTTAGTCGTTACTTCCAATATCGTATATGCAGATTTAATGTTTTCATCTAACTTTTGTCGATGAACGGTGTGGTGTAAAGGCTATGAATACGTGGGATGTTTGAAAATTTACTAGAAAACATAAAATTCTTTTAATAATAAATCAAATAAATTAATAGATATAAGGAAATTATAGACAACATTTAATGTAGATGTGTGTTTTATACATTACGTAAACCGTTATATTTTAATCGCTTATTTTATTTTTGTTAAATATACTGAATATATAAATAATCAATTTTGGTACGTCTTTTAGTATAAAAATATGAAAATATAATTTTTATACTGAATATAATTTTTTATTAAAAATTGGGGTAATTTTTGAGATTAGTCATCCCAAAATACAACTTTTAATTTTTTTTAAACTTTGATTACACGTAACTACACTAATAGATATTTTCCTTAAAACCCCATCTTTGAAGATAATGAGGGTATCTTTTTAATAATAAATAATTCATTTATCTTGTGTAATTACGTCTGTGCCGGCATGTACCGGTTGTCCTATTTAATTACGTCTCTAACCTAATTACGGCCGTCACGCTAATTATGCCAATTTTCGTGACGGCCCCTTAATAAAATCGGTGTGTCTATATTAAATATTTTCTTCAGGAATGTGGTTTGTAAAGTTTAAAGTAGGTTTTATCAATAGTAACTTTTGATTAAAAATATATCTATTTCCACATCACGCAATTCTCTGCATACTTGGAACATACAATTTTTTTTTTCTACCCATAGATAAACCACCTCGTTCTTTGCTGTCTACATCATATTATAAAAGCAATATTACATTATTCTATCCCAGTAAACTTCTGCGACCCTCTCTTGGTCAGAGAAGTTCAGTGACAGCTTTAGTGACTTTGATGGAGATAAAATGATAAAACGCATTTTACAGGAAGATCTAAATGATCTCATGGGAAATTGATAAAGTCAAACAAAAAGATTAAAAACAATAAATGCAATACACTGAACCACTTTATTTACATCGTCAGCAGCCCTTGATACTACAGTGATCTATCACCGCAAAAGTAGTGAACTCTTTACAGAATATTTGGAATTAATGACGAGTCTTTTAAATTAAGTTTTATCATATAGGCAGAGATTCACATTTCCAAAATCTGAAGCACTACGTTCTTCAGCCTTCGTGCATTGTTTATATGAATTGAATTTTGTTTATTGTTATACTTGTCCCTTCTCGATTATATATTCCTAAACAGAATCTTTCAGAGCTTTTTATACGCGAAGTATTTTATAATATTTTCTTTTATTAATTTCTCATTCTGTTTCTGCAAATTAACATTAAATTAAAGGAATAAATATTGGATCATATATCAGAACTATCTACGGATTTCAAAATCTATTAAAGATTTTTTAAATGCTACTTTTCTCATCCAACATTATCTCGCCATATATACGTATATATATATGTATATATATATATATGTATATGTATATATATATATATATATATACATATATATATATATATATATATATACATATATATATATGTATATATATATATATATATATATATATGTGTGTGTGTGTGTGTGTCTGTGTGTGTGTGTACACAGTGCAGACTTAACATTGTTTTCCATAATTTTCCTTATAGATCTGATTCGTGATTTATTCCGGATAGGAAAAATAAAAATTTTCATCACTCTTCTGAAAATACACTTTTAAAGCTACCGGGAAGGGAATATTCTGAAGAATTTTAACCTTCTATGGAAAAGCATTAATTACCTACCCATTAGAGCAGTTGCTTACAAGCACGGGCGTCGTTTTTGACAAAGTACACTGATCGTCGTGTCGGCGCGCGCCCATTCATTTACACAACACACACAACTGAATCACATGACGTTGTGAATTCCGATCGCTATTGATAGCTAAGTCGGTGTAAAGCGACGTGACGCTACGATTCTTCCCAGAACCATTATTGGTCATAGCGGTGTCCTATGACCAATAATTGTTCTGGGAAATGTTCTCTTTCGTAATACTCTTCACAAAAGCACCTTATATCCGTATATATATATATATATATATATATATATATATATGTATATATATGTGTGTATATATATATATATATATATATATATATATATATATATATATATATATATAGACGTCTGATCTAATCATACTGTTATTTTTTTAAATAAATTTTTTCATATACTTTTGTCCGTGGACGTTTTCGTATTTATTGCTATAATTTTTTTTTTAATTGCTGGTAATAATTTTTCATGGGTTATTAAAATTTAAATTTTGAATTATATATCTTAAAAATTTCAATAACTTGTTTCAAAAGACTTCTTCTTAGGAATTCTTAGATAAATCATACGTTGTAAAAACTAATGTGAAACTGGCTTGTGTTGTTTACAGTTCACAATATATATTATTAATAAAAAATAGAACTTATACAAAATATTTTGTAATAAATGAAGAACTAGAATTATTTAACCGAAATTAAAAAGGGAATATACAATAAATAAATGTCATCATCGTGTTTTAATTCATCATAAATTCAAAAATCATCAATACGTTTGCTAACTAGAATGACGGTGTCAATCGTTATGAAGTATTGGTATGTATTTCGGAAAACTTTAATATTAAATTCCAAATATATTTATTTGCCGAAAATGAACGTAAATTTAAATTAACGTTAACTGACATTCCCAGCTTTATATTCAAGTAAAAATTAACAGAAAAATTCTAATAATTACTAATTTTTTTACAACGCAAGATCACGTTTCGTGTTTTTTTCTCGTTTATTTATCGGTAGAGCTTATTTTGAGGAAATACTTTCAGTTCTCTGAAATGGAAGATTTCAAACCGGGTACCTATCCGGTAGTATTTTGAAATTAGTATATTAAATGTATAGTATGTGCATTAACATACATTTTATAGTAATTATAATCACCAAATATTACCAAAGAACTTGGCTTGTATATATAATATAAAATATGGGGTAACGTCCGTTAATTATTTGTTAAATATCCTAATAGTTTTATATACAAGTACATGCTGATAAATACTACTGGTAACATGTAAAAGTGCATTTTTTTTTTATTGAGAAGTATTGATCTATTTCGATTTCCACTTTATTCATGTCATATATAGTTTTAAGGAAGGTTTATCAACCCAAATATTTACATTCACTTCCTGAGAAGGGATAAGTAGTTATGAACGCTATGTCGCTCTTGGGAGCCGTTATTCCCTCTACTCAGGAATTCATCAGTTTGTTGAAACGCGTCGCGCAGAGCGGACAGTCACTCCGTTGTCGTTGGTCTGCATAATTTTCGACAAATCGGTCCCATGTTCCTCGTCGTGATGTCTGTAGTATAGTCGCAACTAAATATGATGTCTAGATATGACATTACCGTAAGACAATCATATATTTATTAAGCCGTCATTTAAATATATAGTGACTAATAGTAAGTCTGTTGTATACATAAGACAGTAGTGTTATTTTAACAAAATATACATGAAAATACGCTCCTGCGTTGTCATGAAGTATTTTAATGTCAAGGTTACCGCTGGATAATGTCCTAAATTATTTTCATTTGCGTTTCATCTGCAAATAATGTTTTATTACCTTACGATATTTGCATATTCAATTTATCTCATAGCAATACCATCACTTTCACTATATCATAATCTTTCACTTATTTGTATAAACATAGAACCTTCATAATTATAACAATTTCTTTAGTGTACTTTTTTTTGACTTGACATTCTATTCTTCTGAATCCAACCTATTTATATAAATCTGAATATACAAAAAATGATTATACACCCATAACCTGATATAGGCTGTAGGTTTTCAGAGATGCAGAACCAAAGGATTGATGTCGTGACGTCAGGTGGGCAAGTCTCTAATTATTAATTACGCATTGGTTTAATATAATATTGATGCTATTATGGTAATAACAATAGTTTAAAACCATAATTCAAATCTGAATAAAATAAATTTATTTTTCGGTTTCCATATACAATTTTGGAATTTGCGCCACTAATTTCAAGTCGAACTTAACATAGAAGTTCCGTAAGAAATACGATGTTAGGAGTATATTCGACATTGGTTAATATCAATAATAACAGAAAAATTCACTGTCATTTTAAGTATGAGACCTGTGTAAACATTTGTGTGGGATAAATAAATGTAGAATGGTATTTATTTCCGTAGCTAAATAACATGTTTTTTTTTCAATTCGACTGCCTTAAAAATATTATGTGTATTTAAAAGAATAATTTGTCTCATTTTGTTTTTTTTTTTGTAAATTGTTTTTAGCTCAGTATATATCACATATGTTTTTACATCAGGTATAGAATTATTTTCCAAGGGATAGAAAAAAAGTAATTGCGAAATGGCCGTTTTATTATTAATGACAAGGGCAACTTATTTTGAGGTACGAAAAAATTGGGTTTATTATATACCTTGTTTGAAGAATGGCAAAAAGTATTCAAATTATTTTCTCTTTTTGTGAACTCTACAGTAAATTGACGAAGGCTCTCTAGCGCAAAAATACAATAAATTGGTACATAAAAGTTTAAACAATAAGAGTATTAATGAATTTTCAATAAACGATTATACATATTGACATTTTTTATAAGTAAATATATATTGTCTATAACATAAGCTTTGGTTATTTGCATGGCAAATATCTTTTTTCAGATTATTCTCAAAAATGTAAGTCGAAATAATCAATATTTTTTTTATTTGACCTTTGAGAAATAATTAATTTTTAGATAAATAAATATTTATTATATTTTGTAACTTTTATGAAGTATAATCACATTTAAATAATAATAATAACCCTGCGAAGAAAAAACTTACAGACTTTAATTTTTTTCAACGTAATAATATTTTCCAGCCGCTCGCTGTTCAAAGCCGAATAGCGAGCTGCTGCTATTACCTAGGTGTTCACCGCGTCGTTTCGATAATGCCGCGCAACGCTCGTATGTGTGCACTGCAAGACGATTAGTCCTTGCTGCAGGGTTAAAATAGTTCATCCCATGAACGGAATAAGGTAGGAAAACCTTGCATTGATTATAATCGCAATCTTCAGTGCTCAGGAAATCCTAGAAAATAGTTTGATTTGCCAATTTAAATATCGCTCTGTAAATTTCACATGCGTAAGAAATTTGCTTGATTGCATTTGCCTTTTTAATCTACGAATGCAAGTTGACCGGAATAATTTTCCATCTCAGTGTTTGTTAAATGTCGCTATAAACATTCATGTTTACTTGATAAGCTATAGGGCATATACAGAGTGTGCGACCTTTTAAAATATCTTATGCACATATCTCGCGAACGAGACACCGTCACAATTATGTGTCATTTTTGATTGAATTTTGAACGAGATTTCTATAACACGTTACTCGAAGAAAACTTTTTCAACTCAACTTTTAATCCATGGGGATGTTTTTAAAAGAATTGATTGCTCAAGACCACATTTAGGAAGTGAAAATTTTGGCAACCGATAATAACGTCTCGTTTACGTTCGAAATTTTGGACACAAAAATAAAAAAAATAAAACATTAATGGTCGTTTACTACACATATATTCACGAACGTGACTAAACGTGACAAGACACGTGATTAAAGCAAAATAATTCAGTGCACAGTCAACTAATCATATTTTCTCCACTTTGACACCAAATAATATCAGAATAAATACGATATATTAATGCATAAAAATACGCTCAATTAATTCATAATATTTTACAATTACATAAAAACTACATCACATAATATATAAACACATTTTTCGAAAGAGAAAATATGCAACTTCGTTAAAAATGTGGACTTTATATATTTAGTGAACCCCTAGCACGGGAGAGGGAGTTTTTTTCTATTAATAAGTAACTTATAAATAACCTATATACCTAGAACCTATAAAGAAACTTGAGCAGTGGAATTTGAATCTAGATATATCTATATCATACATTGATATCTAGATATGTTTGCAATTAAAACATATAAAACATATTTTTTATTTAAATTTAAAAAATAATTTATATTTCTCAAATGAAATCAAAGAAAAAAACCCAGGCACCAAAATTCGAACTCAGACTTCCATCGCTTTCCATACGTAAAACTAATCTTTACCCTTGCACCAATGACTCACTAAACAAAGTAACGAAATGAAAATTTAGGTACTCTCTAACCGTCCTTTCTATCTTATTATCGTTCAGATGTACTCGGCCTACCTTCGAGCATACCTGAAAAGGATGAAATCGTTCAATATCGTCAAATATTTCAGACAAAGTGAGCTATAAGAAGTTTTCACTGTAAAACGAATTTACTAGGATCATTATAGGCTCATTATTCTATCCATTCCCGTAAAATTTCAATAGAGTTGTATATCAATTATAAGAGTTATGATGATGTAACATGGCATGACGAAATTACGATGGTGTAATTTTGGACATTTGAATACTGAATACATAAACGGTAAAATAAATTCCGGATTTCATTCATCATAGAAATGGTTATTAATTAATCATTAATAATCTCAACGTCTATTCTAATCATATACGTCTATTCTACTAATGTATTAATAATATCTTTCAGGAAAAAGAGAATTCCTGCTTTATAAACTACAATTGAATAAATGTTGTTCCAAAATGACGTATTGCTATCGGACGATTTCAAAGTTTTAGTTTCGCCGAGAAAAGTCATGTTTAGAAGGTCTGAAATGTTTAAAGCTGTATTACTTTTTATTAGTACCTTATAATACAACTTATATGTCATACATAAAATGTCCACTTACATTTTGGCGATGTTAAAAACATTTTCAAATTAAAACAGATTAGTTTTACTGAAATACCCTTCCTCATATTATTCAAATATGATACAGGCATTCGATGAAGGATGGTATTTACCGAAATATGCACTACAAAAAATTATATATGTTAAATTTAGATCATTTTGTAGCGATTTAAAAAAATAGTTACCTTAGGTTGTAAAATTTATGGTATAGTTTTAAATGAGTTTCTTAATGGCCTGTTTAGATTAGAAATTACTTGATATTACGTACTTCGAACCATCAATTCAGCTTGTAAACCAGCTTAAAAAATTGTAGGAAATATGAATTTTTTATATAGGAAACGGAACTTACAAACAATTTCAGTATCGTGGCACAAAAACTAATTTAATTTAAAAAAAATGTTATACAAATGGAAGTTTACAATCCACACTTTCTACGCATACGCATATCCAATTGATTATAATAAATGTCGGCCTTATATATTTTATATTCGCAGCATATTACATTCTTCCAACGTGTCACCCATTACCGGTATCAATGACGTTACCTAACACGCATATTTTCTCACATCAGGTTTTCTACGGGCTACTGCGAAATGCGATCATTACGCGTCGAAATGACATGGCAAGTGGGAGATCGCCTTATTGACACCAACGAGACGAGGGTCGAGAGGTGTACTTTTATGTGCACCTGATTTCATGAGTATATTTTATCGTTTACCTATATACGAAAGTGAAAGAAATCAACTAACGTAGACGCAATGATATTGATATTGGAAATTGAGTAATTGGGGCAACCAAAACCAACGTTGAGAATAAAACCAACCATGCGATTTTACATAATTTATATATTTTTGCACTCTTACAATTTTGACAATTACGAGTATATTTATAACAGATTCTATCACTTAAAACTTTTCAAGTTACGTGAAGCATAACGCAGGTATTGTCTATATCGTATAGTGAGCCTTGGAACTTATGCAATTTTTTGCTTTCAAAAGGATTTTAATAACAATTACGGGTAAAATAAATATTTTGCGATGGTAAATAATTTCTGGAGTAATAAAATTAATTCTTTTCAAATATATTGCTAATAAATTTAGATCAAATTGAAAGTCTTTTTATATTTAAATTTCAAATCCGTAGCTAATATTCTAAGTAGAGCTAGAATCTGACAATCGAATATATAAATGGACAAAAAATATACAGCGAGTCTAAAAGAGTTAGAATAGACGAATTTTGAGAATGAAATTTTGAAAAGAATATTATAAGAATTATTGGATGAATTATAATTTATCAATAGTTTTGTTGTCAAATAGCTGAATGCACATTGCTTAATATTTGCGGTTGAATCTTGAGTCTATAGGTCTGGTGAATTATTATTTCAGGTTATTTCCATATCGAGATATTAGTAATTAAATAATACAAATTTATTGACTAATATGAATTATGGTAGTTGGATTGAAGAGAAATAGAACTGATATTTATGAAATAAATATCCTATTTTTTGTCAGACTTTCGTCGTCAATTAAATGCTATAGAATAAAATCGTATAAGTTTCCATAAGAATGTACAACATACGTACATTCGAGGATATCTTAAGTAAACTTTTTTTTTAATCAAGGGATCCCAACAATTTTACGCGAATAGCATATGTTTATATTATTCATATTTATTAAGATTGTTTATTTACATAAACCACATTAAATTTTACAGCATCATGTGTACCCTATCTCACCTTTTCTTTTGTGTTAATATATATGTATATATATATATATATATATGTATATATATATATATATATATATATGTGTGTATATATATATATATATATATATATATGTATATATATATATATATATATATATATAGAAGAGTTTCCGATGACCTTGTCGGTAAAAAGCAAATTTTTTAATTTTTCTTTGAGAGAACCGTATTAGTTGTCGTAAATTATTTCAAATAGTTCAGAAGCTTTTTTATTCAAATAAACTTAACTGCAATAAAATAAATGATCAAATTTTATTTGTAGTGTTTGCTCCAAAAATATCGACCCAGAATAGTAATTTTCACAAATTTTAAAAAAGTACTTTCATTTCGAAAACTGAGAAATATTTATTAAAGTTAAATTTTGTTGGTATCCCAGTCATAACTTGGCCCGTCTCCCCTTTTCTCTTATTTCATGATTTACGCAATACTCTGTATAAGCTATTTGACTTACGAAATACTCTGTGTAACCATTCACGGAAGTCAGGTTACAAAGGCTATTTGTAACCTGATTTTCTAAATCA
Source organism: Druceiella hillmani (assembly GCA_039881145.1). NCBI lineage: Eukaryota > Metazoa > Arthropoda > Insecta > Lepidoptera > Hepialidae > Druceiella > Druceiella hillmani. Next base: position 2,263,155 of record JAYKKI010000142.1, on the reverse strand, counting down.
CGTCCAATTTCCTTGCTTGGGAATTATAAAGGCTAGGAAAACATGTTTTATTAGCTTTAAAGGCTAAATCATTGATTTAAAGAAAGTCGTTTAGCGTAATAAAAGGCTGTTTAAAGAAAAGTAGTGGCAGGAAAGTAAACTTATCATGTTCAAACACAAAAGTTGTGTTAAGTACCTATAGTACCTTTATAGGTATCTTTTAATTTAGTACTTTTATAGGTATCTTTTAATTCTACAGAAAGAGCTTAATGATTATCTTTATTTAATATTTTTTAGATAACGTGAAGATCCAAAGACAATGTGCCCCACATTTATATCTGAGTTTTTATTGGGATTTCAAAATGTTTTCCTTAGAAAACAATTTCAAAAATCTAAGTAAAACCAATTATAAATTAACTAATTTCTACTAATTGTAAACATGTCGTAAATTCATAAAATGACCATGGTGTAGGCGGTTTTATATATGCCGTAACAGGGGCATTTTATAATTTTGAATGTGGGATTAGAATGCAATTAACGCTCTTTATTGAACAAATGAACCTTTTTTTTCAAAAACATATCACTAATAGTGCGACTCCAATGACAAGTGAAAGAAATGAATTTATTTACTACTAATTAAGAAATGTTACTGCACAAAGAACATCAGCATTTGCTGGTTAATTTTAAAAGATATCAATAAATAAACACATATTAGTGAGATTAATTTTTACAATAGAAATATGTGTTATTTCACTTATTAAGAACATGTTATCAGATCTATTTAATATATATATATATATATATATATATATATATATATATATATATATATAACATTAATTTCATTATTATATATATAACATTAATTCCTTGCAAAAAATTTGATAGCCGAACACATTTTCAAATCGAAATTTGTTTGAAGTTTATTAATTAACTTATTCAGAACATGCTTTTATTTTGAAAACTGCAGTTCATAAGTAATGTAGTTATTTAAATAACATTTGAATCCATCGACTTATCATACGTAGACACTTAGATCAGTTTTATTTCCAGTAAATCTAGGTACTTAATTCAACCACTGAAGTGATTTGTTCAATATCCATACCATATCTGGCTCGCATTACAGTCACGCAGACGGCATCATGTATATATTTTGTTTTAAGTTATCGTTTAACAAAAAATGTTAAATAATATTGAATTGTATTTCAAGATCAGTAGACGTATTGAGTCATATCTGGAAATAGTATCTTGTTTAGTTGCAATCGACCTATTCGGTTTGTATATATATTTTACGCAGAGTTAGGATTTATAGCGTGGACCCATTGGGTTGTCTTTGATGCGAAATGCCAATTCGCACTATAATATTTTGATATTTTGCGATTTATTTACCAGCATCCATGTTTTATTTAAATTACGAAATCCTAGTTGTTTTCTTATTGATATCGCTTACATTTGAGAATTAGGGTACGTCAATCCTTCTTGACATTTCAGTGCATCCAAATGCACTAATTCTAGTATTTTTGTGTTTCTTAATCCTTTATGTATGAGGTGCAATAATGTTTGTTTGCCTTCTAGACATATTATACATGTAGGTTAGTTATTCCTCACGATTAATTGCATGCCGTAAATGTGTTCTATAACTTTTTTTTAAATCATGAAAGTTCGAATAACCCGGACACAAAAAAATGTTCGTTTTACCAACATCCAATAACTTTGCAAAATTATTGTGTATATTTTTAAATCGGTACATATTTTTGATCAAACCTACAGTAACTATGATTTCATCGTTTTTCTTTGTTATAAAACAACCATCATTGTTAAACTTAATTTGACTACCGTTTTTAATGATTCGACTGACAGTAATTTCGTTGTTGGATCTGATACACAAAAAACACACTTTTTATTTAAATTTTATTACACTGACATTTCTTGAAACCTTTTCCGCAATGGTATGATTTGACCATCTGGTACTTTTATTGCCATGCAAGGTGATGCTATAACAGTCACTAAGTTGCGGTGGATATTAGTTTTTTGCATACAAATAAATATAATGCTATGTTATGTGTATAGTTAAGTCTATAAACTATATTTCAGTTCGTTTTGTTGAGGCAATAGTATTGTTAAAGTAATCAGGATTTCGAAATTTTCTTTCTTTTTTTCTTCAAACTGATCTTCTCTCTTATATGACCAAATGCAAGTTAAAACTATTTTATTCATTAAAATTCCTATTTATTTCGAACACTTGTCTTCACACCGGAGCTTTCGGTTGCAATGATCATTGCTTTGTATAAATTGGGTAAACCGGAGAGAAGTATTATTTCAAGTCACCTGTCATCTACTTTGAATGCAGTGTTTCAGAGTTTACATACAATGACCATTTTTCCTCTGACTTAATTACTTATTTTGATATTCTGCAACAGTCGTATACAGATCTCTAGGTAAACCCATTCAATGTATAAGCCATGAATCATCGGAAGCGTGTACCGAATTATTCCAAACATCTTTTGCGGTCTGAGCTTCCTGAATGTGGACTTAGTCGTCGAACAATCAATTATGTGGTTTTTTTGTCTATATTTAGAACATCATTTAAATCTATAATGTCGCTACTTTCAACAAAACTCCATAGTTCTCCATGTCAAAGATATGTATCTTGATGCCAAATATGCGGGTGGAATAGCTTTCGCAGGCGATTAACTTTTTTGCAGACGGTTTATATTTTGGTTTCTTATTATTGGTGGTAGTTTAATAAATGTATGTTGTAAATTACAGTTACTTTATAGTTTTCACAGTTTTAATTGTTGAATTGTTTACGAGCTAAGGCTATATAAGGGTCCATAATATTTTGAACTAATATTGAGTTACTGGAAACACGTTGGTGATTCTTGAGATAATCCTTCATGAGGTTTCCGAACAAGTCACCACTGCAAAGCTGGATGTCCCTGAGCAGAAAAAGGAAGTACGGTAATTGATGCTTGACCATGTAATGTCAAGATTACACTAGAAGAGGTGACATTGTCATAATCTAATATTTCAATATTTTTTCTTAGTTTAATACAATTTCACACAATGGTTAGTTATTTCTTCTGTATATTTTTGTAATTTTTTAAGCAGCTGGCTATTAACAGTAATTTAAGGGCAAGCTAGAGTGTACGTGAACATAATATTAAAGGTAACCAGAACCTAACTAAGTATGTTATTTTTTTTAAAGCAAGAGACAAGCCGAGTGGAACTCGCATTATGAGAATTCTGTTAACATTTAGGTTATTATAAATATTTAAAAGGTATACAGTGTTAGGTTAACAATAAACCTATGTACAAAAATATTAAATTTTCATGAGGTAATTATATTTTCCACAATGCCAGTCACAGGCCACGCACAAAGTAATTTTAAATAAGTATAATTCCACATAGAATTAGAATTGACTGGTTTTTTAATTTTTTACTATACTTGTGCTATGAGACCTACCATTATGAAGAATTTCATTATTGTAGGTCGTCCAGAAATACCTTATAGAATCTGATAATCAATGTCTAGGTCTATTGCGTGAATAAAGAAATATTCTTTAAAGAACTATATTTTTTCTAGCATCAACTAAAACTTTCCAGTTTTATATCGTGGTCGGGCTCAATATACAATATTAATTTCAACTTTCTATCAACAACTCTTTTTGAAAAAAAGGGGTTTGAAAACAGATGGACGCATGGGCAACCAAGTGATCCGATAAAAGTACTTCTTCATTTTATGAAATTGAGCCCTAAAACTTATTTTATCTTGTTTAAAAATTAGTGCATAAACTATATCAGATTAGGTAAAACGAAGTCGAAGGAGCCTTGAAAATATTATTTGCTGCAGCCACAGTAGAAGAAGTAAACTATAAATCCACCATGCATTTTCAATGGTGAAGTTTCAAGAAGGATAAATAGTATTTTACCAATAAAGTGTAATGCTATTTCATATAGAATTAATGGAATAATTTTTGAATCATAATTTTGCAGCTTTTCGTAGTCAACCAGGTTACTAATTTTTACATTTTTAACCAACATTTTAATAAATGTGAATATATCAGTCCTCGTGTGAGTATTGATTTGAAGAAATCAATGTGAAATAAAAAGGCTTTCAACATATAAGATACAAAGCGAGGAATTAAATTTACGAGTAAATTTGGAATGGAGAAAAAAGACAATGAGATATGACTCCACCGACTTAAAATATATATAGATACTAGCGGCCCGGTACGTGCTTCGCTACGTATAAAGTGAAATATTAAAAAAAATAATTGGAACATAAAATTCATTTATTCAAACAAAAAAATATTTTATTAATTGCTAGCTATTTTATAACTTAATCCAAAACATTAGGGTAAACAAAATTTTTTATTTTTCCATTTTGAGCATGAATAAACAAACGGCTGGGGGTACCGACTCTGGAAAAGGCGACGTAAAGTTGGCCATGTGAAAAACATGATTCTTCCAAATTCACACCGTTAAGTGTTTGCCCTTGGGCCTTGTTGATGGACATCGCAAATGATAAACGCACAGGATATTGTAATCGTTTGAATTCAAATGGCATATCAGTTGGAATCATAGGGATACGCGGTATCAAACAAACTTCTTCTTTTGATTTAGCAGTTAAGATAGTAGCTTCAACCAAATTTGGCAATAACTTTTTCACTGCCAATCTGGTGCCATTACACAGTTTTGATGGATTAATATTTCGCAATAATATAATCAAAGAACCAACTTTCAGATTCAAGCAATGCGGTGGTATACCAGCCGGTTCCAATGAATTTAAAAATTCAATTGGATAATTCATTGCCTCATCTTGATTCATAACACTGTCATTTGATTTATATGTCGTGACTACACCTGGCAGTTTCGCTTGAATTTGAAAATTAATGGCATTGATATGAATGTTTTTCGGTGCTAAAATGGGGCGTTCTCTCAACCAATCATGATTTCTGTAATTCTGAAGAATATTCGGGGAAACACATTCAATCAATTCATCTATAGATTGCGCAATTGTACAAAAATTGTTCGGTACAGCGATCAATCCGTTAGTACTGTCGATTTGTATTTTGCCCTCACCAATTTCTAACAATTGTTTTGAAAACTCATGGGCAGCTGGATCATTTTGTATGTGAATACGCATATTAATGTTCAGTGTCAATTTTTGTACATATCTCCAAAGAACTGATGACTTCAAACAGGCATTTATTTCATCAGCAGGAGTTGATCGAGGAATGACAGGCAATGTTTGTCGAAAATCCCCTGACAGTAATATTAAAGCACCACCAAAAAGCTGTTGATTACCACGTAAATCTTGCATTGTTCGATTAAATGCTACTATTGATTTTTTATTCGCCATTGTACACACATCCCATAAAATAATTGACGTTAATCGCAGAACTTTTGCCATAGCAGAATTTCTCGAAATATTGCAAGTTGGAGTTTCAATCACCTGGAATTTCAATCGAAATATTGCAAGTTGGAGTTTCAATCAATGGCAATTTTAATGCAGAGTGTGCGGTCCGACCACCTTCTAATATTGTAGTAGCAATTCCCGAAATTGCAAGTGCCAATGCAATTTTCTGTTCCAATCGAAAGTCGCTAAAATCAATGATATAACGAACGTTTTGCCTGTACAACCAGGTGCATCCAAGAAATATAATCCACCTGCATTGTGTCATATACATGTTTTTGCTGAATATTCATTTTGGTTATATTCGATTGTACAAATAAACGCAAATCATTAGCATTGAATTCCTTCTCACGTTGCAATTCGCAATCAAACAAATAATGCATCTCACGATTTGGTGGGGTCATACCCAATTATACTAATGCTTTTTTTACAATCGTTAGACACATTTCTTCAATTATTATCAAAGCTTCGTTGTACATTTCCAAGATAATCAACAAATCAGGATTGCTTGTATGATGACGCATACGAATTAAAATATCTTCTGCCATATAATGTATATATTTGTTCCAAAATTCAAGTGGATTTGATGGCATACATGTTGACAATATAATGGCAAATAGCATTCGTATTTGTTGTGGATGAGCTGAAGTAGATGTATCTTGAAGTGTTGAATTCCAATGTGCATCATCCTCCAACAAATGCAAGAGTTGACATGCTTCACGATATGTTTGACACAGATGACCGTTGACTGTTTTCAATTCTTGAAATGATTTTGGGCCATTCACGTTAACTAATAACAATCTCAAATAAAAACACTCAGCATTGTTTGGATGTACTGTATATATTCTCCCAATTGCATCTGTTTGGAAAATGATAGGATGCCCATGGAATGCTGTTCCTTGTTTACGTCTTTAAAAGTTTTTCGAAGACACATTCCATGTGTAATACTGAGGCACTTCAGAATATAACAAATTTGTTGCAAAAATATCAGTTTCGCATAATTTGAAAAAAGCTGTCAACGTAGTCGCTGGTGGTTGTGCTGCTCTTTCCAATACATTTGCTACATTAAAATAAATACGTTGGCCATTTTCAAGGTGTACAGCCAAGTCAATAGTCACAGGATGTCTTTCGTGCATTGGAAACAACATAATCCTCCAGACAGCTTCATTACTACCAATATAGCGCCCCATTTGATACTGAGTAATTTCATCATTTCTATTATCACCAGCAACACCGAAAACAGCCATATCGCTCCCTTTATTTACATACTTGCAAATCTATTTAATGGATTTGATTGAATTACAATACTCCACATTTATATGAGCATTGAATATTTTCGATAATAATGGACAATACGGAACCACCCAACGATTATCAACGTCAACGTCCTGGTTACGCATTCTAATGGTTGCCGTTTTGCCATTATCATTAGGTGATCTACGTCGATACAACGGATATCCGCCATTGCCCGTTATTGTGTCTGAAGTCAATTGCCTTGGGTATCGTTTCGAACACTTTCCATCCATCATACATGGCGAATTCATATTTACTTCACCGCACGGACCATGTATCATGTTTTTAACGACAACTTGAAATAACTCAGGATCAACAGTTTGATCAGGAATTTCAGCTGATATAACGTAATCGATTTGATCCAGAGTTATTTTATGTGCCAGCCAAATTAATATATGTGCGTGCGGTAATCCCCTTTTTTGCCATTCGATGAAGTACATATGGCAACGCACTTCTCCAAATACACATAATTTAACAATTAAATCCATAAATGCTTTCAATTTTTGCCGAAAAACATGTGCTGTAATGTCATGACGATCAGTTGTCGACTGTCCTTCGAATAAATTGTTTTTGATGTCATCCCACTGCGGATTACATGTAAATGTAATGAACAGATCCGGTCGAACGCATTTTCGTACATAAGACATTGCGTCTTGTGCATATTCGTTCATATTCCGTGGGCTACCAATATACGAAGATGACAATATAGTTAAACGTCCGATGTCATTAACATTAGCATCATTCGCTATTGCATCTTGCAAATTAATATATTCTTCGGATCTTAATTTTGCTTGGTTAAAACGAATAAAATTTAGACGTTCAGTTTCTATTTTTGCATATATATCAACGATGTATTGATGATATAGTTTACCACATCTCAAGATATAATTTTATTCTTGTGGACGAACCATCAATCGATACGAATAAAAATTCATGGCACTAATTTTTTCTGTACATGTAGACCTGAAAATAAGTGCAAAATGTGACTTTAGAAATTTATACAAAAGATGAAATGTCAACACACTGAAAATAGGTCAATTATTTACCTGTTCGTGGATCAATCATTGGTATATTGATATGGTAGCCATCGTCACCTCTCCAATGCAATATTGGGTATTGTAATGCATCGTAACTACGATGAAGTTCCGAAACACGTTGCAATCGCTCATTTCTGCGATGAAGTACAATATCACGGATTGAAACTGATCACCAAGAATTACAATTGCAACCTCATCAATTGTCGGTGCATTGAATCGCCTTTCATGCTCTCCAAAAGGTGTTCTATCAGCCCTTATTACGATTTTGTGATCATCAGATGGCATATGATCGAGAGCAATTTTGAACAATTGAACTAATGCGTTATGCTGATGGAAAAACCTTTGTAGCTCGCGAATAATTTCTCGTCTTGTATTGATAATAATTGCACAACGTTGATCCAATTCACGATTTTCATCACCAATAAAATGAATTTGCAAAAATTTATGATCAGCGTCAGGGTATGGCAATAACGAACCAGCTTGATGATAAATCTGGCCCTGAATCTGTAACATGTATGCAATTTTAGGTAGATGTTGTATCATAATTTTTAAAATGTTTATCGTAATTTTAGTAGATGTTGTATCATAATTTTTAAAACTATCGAATACTTTATGATTCAGATTGATATAAACATGGGACAATCCTGTTGAAGTATTTACCTTAAACGGCGGCATAAAATTATCTGAAAATAATTTTAGTAGCACCAAAAGAAGTCATTTGAAATGCCGAATTGTATTGTTGAATATGACTCAAAAAGTGCTTTGACTTTTGAGATGTCCCAAAAATTAATGAATACAATGGTTCGGGTGGAGTTTCTAATGCTGGCAATCTCACTTTGCCAGTAGCACAGCAAATGCCGGGCGTTTCACCTGGAAAGTTAGCCGCATCACAATGTTGACATATTGCGTCCATCATTCCAATGTATCCGTACACACTATAATCAATCTGACTGTTGTAATTAAAAACAGCACGCATCATTTTAGCCAAAACAGCACGACGTATTCGTGATCACCGTGCAAGATTCAGTACAGATACACGGTCAACAGATCTATTTCGTGCATTACGTTCACGCTGCAATGCATTAACTTGTGCGCGTTCATCTGCAGTCTGTGATCGTCTTAGTAATGCCACATCATTTGCATTACGCGTTCGGCGAACTATATTTGCCCGTCTTGCTCGTGGCATTTTTCCTTCAATTAAAAAATAATAAATCAAATTAAAAAAATAATTGCTACATTAATAGTGGTACACAATATGTTTTTTCAAATAAAGGAACACACATGCATGCATGTAATTCACTTCAACAGTTCAAAACTTACCGTTTGTGTAAATGCGTTTGACAATTTAATTCATAGTACATTTGAACAAAAAATATAAACACAAAGCAATAATTATCGCTGACAATTTGCTTTAAGCGAACCACGTCCAAAATGAAATGACCGCATGAATGACATAACAACATGCTTTTACTGTCAACACTGAAAAAAGTTTCAATTTTACAACACAATCCCCATATGAAAAAAGATTCAATTTGACAGCAAAATCTCCATTTACAAAATGATCCGCCATTTATTGAATTCATTTGTTACAAAAAATGTGATAAATGAAGAAGCCCTCTACCGATTTTGTGCAAACTTCACATAAATCATGTACTAAATAGTCCGAACAAAGCTTAAACATTTGGTTTGGATAGGTGAGCCCATTCTTGAGTTATAAAATTACAACGAAAAGTGGCATTGATTTTTATATATATAGATAAAACTTAGAATATATATAATATTCCGTTATGCTTTTTAATATTCTCTTGTATTCTATGAACTACTGCTATTATCTGTGTTTTTTTATTATACTTGATATTATGATGTTCATTAATTGGTGGGCACATAAGTAGTACCTAAAGACATCGATCAGATATTGCTTGTTCAGATAAATTTCTAATCTAATCTCATCGATTCATCTTTAATAAGATAGTAGAATCAAAATTAAATGAGACAGTGAATCGAAGTGAGATTATTTTGTAAATTAATGTTAATGTGGTGCTTATATAAATTACACAATGTTAAAGATGGAAGGCAATATTGATTTAAATTATGATTAAATTGCTCCTTAGATAATTTTAAGTGTTGCCGTGATTGTTGTATATATATATATATATATATATATATATATATATATATATATATATATATATATATATATATATATATATATGTGTGTGTGTGTGTGTGTGTGTGTGTACATATACATACATTTGTGTGCGTGTGTGTATAATATAATTATATATTCATGATGGAAATATTTCCATTTATATATTAGAATAATTTATTAATATGCAGGTGTATTTCCTTTTAGAAGATAATTAATTAGAATGTGTATTTCCTAGATTTTAGATCCTAGATTTCCTAGATTAGAATGTGTACTTCAAAACATTATAATATTAAGTAAGTATAAATAAACATATTTACATTTTAAATCTTTGTCTATTTTCAATAACAGTTTCAATTATTATAGCGCTATACCAAGCGGTCTATATTAATTAACAGTGGTTTTTGGTTATTATTAGAAGGATAAGGAGAATTTCACAGTGTAACATTTAGGACAATTTTATACTTAACCAACCGCTTACTAGATTGAAAGTAGTTGACGAGAAACTACATTAAATTCAATTATAATATGTCATCAACAATAAAATGTATCTGAATTACTTACTAAATAAAAGATTAACATTTTGTATACAATGTACCAACAATTTGAAACTTTTATAAGTAACCTTTTCATTAACTCTGATTTTATGTAAATATATAAAATACGTTTCATGTAAATTTCTTTTTCATATAAACATATAAAATACGCAGATCAATTGCTGCCCAATAAAAATGGTGAGAAGAAATTATGATGGATATTTATAGATAGCCTTATCAGTAAGTTCGATCCATATTTCAGCGATGTTGATGCAATTAAGTAAACCAAACTGTCAGCAGTTTTAAACTCCATTATTTAAAATAATAATAAATCTAAATTTTGACACCTAAATTTAAATTTTTACTTTTTTGTAACCTTTGTCCGTGATATATTCAAGGTTTTCTCCACAGAAAGCCAATAAAATAGAACTGTTGTGCAAATATCTTAGGGAGTGCACATGTAGTATCACATGCGCAAAACGGTTAGGATTTATGTCCACGCTGAAATAAATTTATATCACGGGTGAATGCCTTTCAATAGGAAAGATTCACTTAGGGTGGAAAAGTAAATATTTTGTAGATAGCTGTTATGAAAAAATAAGCGGAATGATTTTTTAAAAGTCAACACTCGGACAAGAACCAAATCAGAGCAAATGAAAATAAATATATGTACTGGTATTATATTGAATTCCTAAAATATGATTTAGTTATATTTTTCCCAATATCGTTGTATTACAAAGAGATTTTAGTTTGACTTGGTTATAATTGTTCTCGTAATATCCACGTTTAATTTTTTTGTAATTAAATCAGTTATATATATTATAAAATTTTCATAGAGATCGTATTTAATTATTTTAAGTATGCAAATTTCTATGATGTAAACTAATTTTTTATAATCTCAAATCTTAGAGAGACATCTTCCTAAGATCCAGCAGTCTTTGTTTTTGTGAACCTATATGGGAAGTAATCATAGAGTATTTTCCGATCTGGCTTCATGTCAGAAATACCTTGAGAATTTAATATTTAATGTTGTATTGTAAATTATTAAAAAAAGAGAATAGATATTTAGTCAAAATTAAAGGTCTATCTAATACCATAAAGTAGATCAGGGATGCACATAATCTTAAAACGTATGAAGAAAAGTCGATTATATGTCGTCTTCATGATTTGTACATCGATGTTCGTGCTAATCTTCATAATTTTTTTATGGATTTATGACAATGCTTATTTAATCATATCAAAATCCTCTTCAATTTATAATTTAAATTAAAATAAAAGTTTTAAAATGCAAATACAGAAAAATATTTTCAAAAATACAATCAAACAAAATAATCAACTTGCAAATGAAATAACCGAAAAATTAACAATCGTGTGAAACTCAATTTTCTTGATGTCAGCGTTTATTAATATATTTACATAGTTAACAAAAGTATATCAGGCCTTCAATAGAATATGGAAATTGTGGTCTCTAACACACCTCTCGATTAGAAAAAACCTTCTTCTATGAAGTGGTCTAACTTCTTTCAGTCTTTCAAAGTTAAGATTCGTCTAAATATTTATTCGTGAAAGTCTATATCAACGCTGTTCATATCTTGAAATGTTCTTTCAATTTCTTTTGTTATTTTTTTAACAATCCTCATTTTCCTTTCTCCTTAGTTGACAAGAACGGTGATTTTAATAGAAATACTAATGTTTAAATATAACTCTTTTACGAAATATTTAGTATTATGAAATAAACATTAAAAAGCCGACTTATTTCTGAAGAATTAAAATAATTATTATAGTATTTATACTTGTATTTCATTTTAGATACTAGAGCTTAGAACAAATTAAAACCCTCTCATGAAGTTGCTTCTGAAGTTGAATTCATCGTATAATGTCTATTATTTCTAAGTTCTTTTCAATAAAATCCAATCATCGGGGTCGGGATTTCTCATTTTCTGGTTTTCTTTGTTTCACACAAATAAATTTCTAGACTGAGCCTTTATCATTTTTATTCAACACCTAAATATATTCCCCAGTTACCTGATGCGATAGGATTTATTAATTATAACGACATCTAATTATAATCACTATCACTTGTTTAGTTCATTATTACATCGATTTCTCCAAATATATTTTCTCTGTTTGCTTTAAATAGTTTCCTTTGCATTTCGCCTTCAGAGACAAATAACTCATATTCATCAGCTTTTGTAAGTACATAGGGTACACTACTGTGCATAATGACAAGTTTTGATCTTTGTACTATGCTAACAACCTTGGATTTAAATTATTTTCTTAATCCATTGTAGCTTCTGTTTGGCATAAGTATACGATTTCATATAAGTTCTTCAACGTTTTTATCATTTGTGGTGATGGTTTCAAACGTGCAATATTTAATAAATAACGGTTGTTTATCCTAACTTCTGTTAAAAACCACCAACAATTTGGTTTATTCATTATATATAGTTAACCCAGTTATCTTTACAGTTTATTCGAGTGATGGAAAAGCCTCTAATATTTTAGGTACCTTAATAACAATTTACATTGAAGTTGATATGAAATACTGTAATAACAATTTTCATCAATATATATTAAATACATAAGAATACTTATACTTTTTTTTTGGTATCAGTGACCAGTCTGAACGAAATTAAACAGATATAATAACGAAATTCAATATAATTAATATTTACTTGATTTTTTTTGTTCTGTCGTTTTCATTTTTACTCTATCCGTTTTCTTTGTAACGTTCGTTTTTGCTCGGACTTGTCCGATTTTCAAAAGAAAGTGATACTTGTGTTTAAACATATTGATACCAGTTATTTCCACAATATTCATCACAAATATTAATCATTCGCAACTTTCTGCTACTTCTTAAAAAGTTCGTTTTATAAGTCAGTTTTCTACTAAATTCAATTCATTTGAAAATAAGTTCTAAAATAAAATATGTTAAGACATATTTGCCCTTAAAATTTTAACCCATTTTAAAGTATATCGGAATGAATTATAATAGACCTTATAAATATTTAAAGTGGAGAATATTATTTTTTCGGAAATTAAAAACATACTTTATTTTACATCTCTTGTATTAATGTATTTTTTCATCACAGGTTTATCAAGTGAGAAAGAACAATTGAAATAAAATAAATGGATGACAGATAGCGTTAATTGTCCATCAATTTATGTACTTGCCCGTATCTTAGGAGGTAGAAATACATATAGACACTTTTACTTCTTGTATAATTATCATGGGTCTCGTATAAGTTCATTGGTTTTCAATTAGTATATGAATATTCTCATAGTAAATTGAGCTTTATATTTTATGATAAGAATATAAGGAGACGTTCAAACATTTACTTGATATTTAATATAAAATAAATTACATTTATAAGAAAATGTAAATTCACATTTTTAGAAATTTTAGTGTAGTTTATTTTAACGTTAAATTGTTATCGTAAATATACATAGATTGATAAAAATATGGTTCATCATAGTTTATTTACACATACGTTCTTATTTTTCTTGCATGCTGTTTTCTTTACCATAGGTTTCAAATGCTATTACTGGGAATATTTAATTCTATTTTATAGTGTGTTATTTTATGAGTTTTAGAAAATCATAGAACGCGTAGAGCTTAAGCACATCTTTAAAATTATCAGTTTTTAAAAAGCAAATCTTTGAGCCTAAGTTGAAACCATAAAAAAAGTAATTTACTACCATTTTCATACAAACTATTTACAATAGGATGATTGATTTTACTCGTTACAAAATCAGGCGATATGTGTCTCCAAAAGAATATAAGATATTTAAAGTAACCCAAAGAACTAAATTGATTTTAATGAAATATTTTTCAAAAATGTATGTTTTCAAAACGCTTTTTTTTCCTATAATCAGTAAAATTTAGTGTTTACTTGTCACAGGAAAAAAAATTGCAACTAAAGTTATAAAAATTTCGTTTAGATAACATATACATGGAAACATTCCATTAATATATAGTTATTTTTGCTTTCTCTTAGTTTATAAATGAGTAATAACTGTCATAAGTATGAAATTAAAGGAAATAATTATTCTTCGTATAGTTTTACCTCGAATAAGTAATTTTTTTCTCAAATCATTTCTTTGAAATTATTTGTTCACCGATAAAAAAAAGCGAAACTTTTGAAAATGAAAAAAACAATATGATTATTAAGTGGTTTAAATGAAATGCTCAATGCAATATGTAAATCAGATTTTAAGTTGATTTTATTAATTCATTTTTTTATGCATATCCCTTTTATTTCCAATCTGAAAGAAGATTTTTTTTAATACACCCCGTATTTCCAATTTCGAAGAAAAAAATAAGTGAAACCTAATAAACAAACGCGAGAAATGCATTTATTTGAAATGAGATTTCAATCTTTTTTTAAGATAATTTTTAATCAAAACATGCGGTTAAGTAGGTCTTTGTGCGGGAAATTGGGCGATCAAGAAATCAATATACTTTTGTCTATACTTACAGTCGAGGCATATAAAATGAAAGACAATAATTCATGACGTAAAAACGAACTTCACTGGGATGAATAAATTTATCATATTTCAAACGAAACGTTTTTTGTACCTTGTACACATTTGAAAACACGTTTTAGGTGCATCCACTGACTTCCGTTATAATTAATATTAAATTGACTCAAGTAACAAACTGCATAGGATACAATTTGTCTCGTTAAAATTTACAAATATAGCAAATTAGAAATTAGTTGCTGATAAACATATTGAATATTGAAAATATTTGGCATTAATTTTGTAGAAATTCATTATTCACAATTAAATGAAACTACGTGATGTATTATTAGTATTATTTCTATTTCCTTTTACATCTCCAGGTGGGCTAATAGCCCACCTGTGCTGCCAAATATACGTATATGACTGACATCTACCTTTCTACCTATCCAGAGCTCAAAAGGAGTTTTGTGTGTTAACCTAGAAACCAACGACCTAGTATACAGACGTACCCGCTATCTCAGCCCAAACAACTTTAACCGTTAACTTAAACCATTTTGTTCCGGAGCATATGTACGCTGATGTAAAATGCCAGATTGATTAAAATAATTAATTTAAGTTATATATATATATATATATATATATATATATATATACATACATATATATATATATATATATATATATATATATACGTATATATATATATATATATATATATATATATATATATATATATATATATTATATATATATATATATATTATAACTTTTCCATTATCAGATATTATACTGGCGTTCATATGTTTTTCAACCATCAACCTAAACTCTTTAAAACATTTAAACACTTCATTTTTATTTTTTTTAAAAAGATATAAATGACAATCTACTATAGTCGTCCACAAAAAGTAAGAAGTACCTGGATAGTCCGATAGAATTCACTTCCATTGGGCCGCATACATCTGCATGCATCTCTTCCAATAATCTCTCACTTCTAATTCTGCTATATGGAAAGGATAGTCTTGTTTGTCTTCGCAATAACCTGTACACTTTAATTTACTGATATCTTTACATAAAATCCTTTTATTCAAATGCATGAATAAAAGGATTTTATGTAAACGCAATGCAATAGCATCGTTTTTCATGCATTTGAATGTCTACTGTTTATCTGACTTAGCTGTCTGTGTCATACCATAGCACCAATCGTTGCTGAAGCTGCTAATAAAGATGTCTATTTCATGTTTCATCTGTATACCCCGTTTATTAATTTTGTTATGTCAATTAGCTTATTCCGCTTGTTTACAATATAACAAATTCCTTTCTGGAAATTCACTTTGTTACTTTTTTCTATTAGCTTGCTAACAGACAACAAGTTTGTAGTGAGGTTAGGAATATACAAAACATTCCAAAGAGTAATATCATATTCGTGTTATTCACAACCATAATAATGTGTGTGTCTCCAGATAACACTTGTACACTCATTTGGTTTGCAACAATTATTACTTTCGTTGCCAGGTTATGAAATGTAAATAAGTCCATTAACAATATTGTTATCTTTGTTTATCATGCGATTACTGACCTTCAAATCGATGTACCATTCATTTCGATCAAATTCCATTTTGAAATATGACACTGAATGCATTTATTGATCGTTCTTGAAGTAATGAACATTTATTTTTGTAATGATCGATTTGTTTACATCAATAAATTTTACTGTTTACGTTGACAGATCGACATGTAATTTCTGTAGTTTTACCAACTTTGCTGCCTTGTCTATAGCGCTACCAACTTTTTGCCCGAAATGCATTTTCTAATTCATTGCTGCCAATATCTAGGTTTGAGCTCATGTCTAAAATTTTCCTCTTTATGATGTCATCATTGGTTATCATTGGTACGTCATCATTGGTTCGTTGTTTTTCAGCTAATTGATATCAAATTTCTCAACAAGGTTATTTTGCGCGTGTAGGAAAAGTCATCGAAAAGTGATTTTAATTTCTTCCATATATTTGTGAACTTTCGTTTTCATTTTTGATAAGCACATAAAGAGAGGAATCAAAGGTCATAACAAATTCTGCTTTCACTATTCATACATCAATGGCATTGATGTCAGCGGCGGTTGCATCTTCGAACTTTGTGATATCGATGCCTTCCAAAATCCAAAAAAATCCGGCCACAAACCCCCACTCATCGTAATTTTCGCGCCCTTTCAATTTCGGCACATTAACAGTATAATTATTAGCCATTTCACAACTAATATTTTAAGTAAAGTAGGGGTCTGGACCTAATGAAACGCGGTGAGCGTTTTCCGAATGGACTTACTTTTTATTTCATTACTCTCACGAGTTAGTACATAGTTGCCAGTAGATGCACGCACCTTGTTATCTTCATTTTGGTACATTAACAAAAATGAAAGACTGAACCAAATCACTCTTTTCATCTAACGGTTGGCACCAAATTTTTTTTAAGTTTCAAACAATTGTGAATTATAATTAATAATCTCTAGGGTAACAAATTTAAAATTTGTGTAAGCCCATTTCTCATATATACATATTTGCAGGTCATTTTGAAAAATAGCTGTAATTAAATTGGTACATCATAACATGATGTTCTTTTTTGAGAGATAATATTTTAAATAAAAATATATTTACTTCATTCGTATAAATAAATAGAGCATATCGTATTAGAAATGTCAAGTTGTGTGTTTACTGTTATATGACGGCTGATGGGATTTGGAACGGTACTGACTATTTCACGGGCAGTAGCACAGTACTGACGGGTCATCAATATTTTTAATATAGTGTAATATAATATTATATTAAGGTAACTACGCAAAAGTTGTTATGATTTTTAAAATTTAAATAATGTAGTTATTAAAATATTATAGTAATAGGATTATTAATTTATCCAAAAATATTGTTTTCAATATCCAATATTTTTGGATAAATTAATAATTTTATTAATATATTATTTTTGGATATATTATTAATCTTATTACTACAGTAAAGAGTATATTTTAGGTAACTTATCAAACATATAATAACAATATGTTTATGTGAAATATCTGTTTAAAGCATACGGCCTATATTATTGATTTTTTCTCTGAAGGAATAGTTTCGTAAATAATAATTCTTTAAAAAAAATGGTTGGTCGTGAGATATCTGATATTTGTTGTACAGGTCCGTGAAAATGATGTCGGTAAATTTACCCTTCCCACAAATATGTGTTTGGATATGGAGCAAAATTGAAGGAACACCTCGAGTTAGTGGAAGTCGTAGAAACTTGTTAGTAATATTTGCATGTTTCCTAGCTGTGGTGTTCAGTTTCCTCTAAAAGGAAATAAAAGAGCCTCTATTTTGCAAATATGTGCAATTTTATGTCATGAGTATTTAATTAAGCTAGTGCTCTCAATTAAATACTCATGATTTAATAGCATCAATTTATCATTGGTTGCTTGGGCGAAATTATTTTGCTTTCTAAATTCTAAGTTGACTTGAAGACATTTTCACATATTTTATAGATTTTCTTTCATTTGATTTTCAACGTCTATATAAAAACAAGTGTTGGGAGTTCATTTCTTTAATGAGGAAAATTTAGTATATCTTTGCTTTCCAGGTTTAGTATATCTTAAAATACTTAGTGGTACACACATTAAATAATACATAGAAATATTAGTGGACTTCTTTTAGCCTACGATAATATTATAGTAACTCTTCAAATCCTGACTTCAGATTTAAATAAAGTGTTTTAAAAATATACTTTGTAATGTGCTTCCGTGACACAATGAATTGAGGTATTTCGTCATTAATACGAAGGTTAATTAGAACCTATCCAATAGCGGCTTACTTTATTTTATATCAAAGTCAAAGTAGTTTTCCAGGTGAGCCATACTGAGAAACATGCAACTTAGATCACAGGGAGCCATGAATTCATAAAAAGAAATACGCTTCAAAAAACCTTAATGAAACATTGTAATTGTACACGTATGAAGTCAGGGTAGGCCCCTAGTACATTTATATAAAACTGTACTTTGTTTCATGCCGTTTTGTTGTGAATAAACAAATTGAGACTTATAATCCAGTCATCATATCATACAAATCTTACTTTTATTCTCATCATTCTTGAGGCAGCATTCAAGAAATAAGGAGTTCTAATATTCATTGATCTTGAATGCCGTAGATCAACAAATTCTATATTAGAAGTAAATAGTCATTATAACATTTAACTAGATTAGATTTTATTTTCGTCTCCCAAGTTTGGTCATCTCGCTCAATAATTTCGACTTTCAATTGTAATTGCTTGCTAGTCCAAATGGAAAACAGGCAATGGTTTCGTTCTGCAATGCGCAGCTAACCCTGTACCTGGTAATACCAAGTGTTGTTTGTATCAATGATTAGCTGCCGATTGCTAACTTTTTGCAATTTTTGTTTTCAATTGCTTCTTCCACGTTGATAGCAGAAGAAGGATATTTTATTTCTAAAATGCCATTTGCTTATTTACAATGAGAAGTAGCCTCCAAAAAATAATATTTATTTTAAAATAATATTTCTAATAAATAAACAAATTGCATTTCTCAATAACTATATTTTCTTCGATGCAAAGTTAGTTTACGGTTTACCATATTTGATAAACGGAATATTATTTAATGGGGAACCGTACAAAGCGGTTTTGACGAGTGAACCCAATGAACCTTTTTTCTTCGCTTGCATACCCTGCCAAACCGTAATACAGTTAGAAGTTTTTTTTTAATATCAAGCCACTTTGGACTACCACTTTTTAATGATATTTCTTTCCAAATTATTTCGTTCAGGTTTGTGAGAGACTATTTACTTAAAAAATCACATTCACATTTCTAAAGTAAACTATCCCAAATATCAACTTGTTGACAATTGACTTCATAATCAGCATCTATCGATACTCTAGTCTGGATTTTTTCTTTCGTGATTTTGAACGTAAAATGATTGAATATGTCTTTGACTCCAGGCGCACAATCGACTTGTTCGCTGCTTTCCAAAAATAACTTCATGAACAACGGAATGAAACCGTTGCGTATTAAAAGGTATTACTGCCCTCCATAGTGTCCACTAGAAGAATGCCTTTGAGTAAAATTAATGCGCTTCCATCTAATAAATATCCCAATCTGAGCATTAAGATATTCTACCACGTTGCTCGTTACATTGTACATTAAATTTTGCGAATTTTACGCTTAATTCTTGTAGTTTACAAATTACAGACTAACATTTTTATCATTATCGCTCGAATATCTGTGGAATAAAAATATTGGGCACGATTTGTTCCTTCGAAAAATACATGACGAGAACCATTTAGGATATTTTCTGATAAATATTTGATTTTTTTGTCTAAACTTTATAACCGTTGCTTCCAATGACGAATCATAAAATTACACTCCGATCTTAAACGTAAATATTGACCTTTAATATTTTTATATAGGCTAATAGGATAGCATGTATCTTTGGTGAATGTTAACAAAGCATTGCAATAATTTTGCAAAAGATGATTTCTATATTTTATTTTTTACACTATAGTATTTGCGTTTCTCTTTAAATTTACCATCAAAAATAAGTTTTTCAGGTCAAAATAAGTTTTCACGATTTTCAAGGAGAGCACTTTCGCTGTCTTAGAAATTATAGAAATGTGTGTCAATCTGCAATTCATGCTTCCGTGTACAGGAATTGATTTAAGTTTGTCGAAAAGAAATAAAAAGTTATATTGTTGTTCTTCGACCACGTACACCCGTGGATACCATATTCGAAATTAATAAAAGCGTGTATCTATTGTAGTATTTTTATGTGGCATTGAAGTGAATGGATCGCATTCAATTACTTAAAAGGTCAGCTTAACATTTATTAAGTTACTACAGAATGTTCGAACATGAGATAATTCAGCTGTATGAAGAATCATAAAAATATAATTCTACTATTTCTAAATGTCGACCAATTCAGACGCTCATACGATATTACGCCAATCATTTAATTATGAATGGACTGAAGAAAAAATTAAAGCACAACGTGTTATCTAAAAGCCAGAATTTTGCTAAAGAAGCCACTTTGAACGTGTCGGGTTTTAAATAGACTAGTATTGTGTAAGATCATAAAGTAATCATTCTTAAACTTAAAACAAAACAAATACAATAACTTCATCGCAAAATAAAATTAAATTTGACCACATTAAAAGATCGATACATTAAACAAGACGGCATTATGACGTCACATGACCCAATAATACACTCTTTTCAGTCACGTTACTAATCTTTTTTTTTGTTAAGAAAATCGATTAATATTTTTATTTGACGAGCGACTCCATTAAAAGTAATAAATGAAAATTATAGTAATTCATAATTAGATTTTTATTTATATCAATTACGGAACTATTGGCGACTAACGCGATATTTCCGATACAAATGATAAATATATGAATGTGTAAATACCTCGTTATTTCGATCTATTTTCTCGTTGAAAAAAAGTTTTGTTCTCCTCCACGGCTGGAGGACAATTTTTGAAAATTTCGTCTAATGTTCTTCAGACATAGATTTTCACATAATAGAAACAATCATATATTACAATAATTTTTAAGCATCACTCATCAAGTATATTGAATCGACAAATTCATAAGAATTATTAACAGTTTATATCTCATGAGCAATGTTTCGACTTTGATCATTACACTTAGGTATTTTTTTAATAATACCATTGATTTTAAAGAACGCAATATAATTTTTTCATTTAAAAAAATTATATGTGGAAAAATATTTTAAGAATTGACTTTGAGTTTACTGAGCGAGTCCAAAAAAATGTGAGAAGAAACTTAAAATAGAACTTAAGTCAGTCATTGCCTAAAATAGTATCTTACTAGGTTTAATGTACCCCTCGTCTTGGCTGTTTTTATAAACGGTTTTCCTTTTACCTAAACCATCTGTAAAATTAATATAATATGAAGTATAAATTCCTAAAAATTGACAGTATAAAATTATGTATATGTACAGTTAATTTTATTATCTAAGTGTTTTGCTAAAAAAATATGAAAAACCAATTAAAAAATAGGAGAATTTAATGAGAGAATCTACAAAGTTTAAAACATAATTAGTTAGAACGTGTAGTCCTATTGTTAGCCCTTTTAATATATCATAATATAATTGGAAAGTGATATGTTCCATTTATGAAATAAAATAAAAATAAAAAAGGGACAGCAACAGAATAAACTTTAAATATTGTTTCCTTGTGAAGAAACGATTTTGAAAATGGTCAACATTAAATTAGCGATCACATCTACATAATTAGAAAAATAAATCATTTTCCAAATTAAGAGAAGTATCTAACATAATGAAAGACTTGAAAAAAAATGAAAAATATATGGTTGTTTGTGCTTTTATTTATTGCATAGGTCGTGTACCGAAATAATATTTAAGATACTCGATATAAACGAAATTTTTTTTAAGTTCCTCACATAAATTATATTTTCTTCTGTTATGAAAATCCTACAAAATATTTTGCTGTTCATTTCAAAATAATTAAAGCTGATTAATTCCGGGATATAGTTTGAGGTCGAAGCGAGGAAAACCAACGCTGAGGATATATCATGTTAGTGTGCAAAGGACATTAAACAAAATATAGTTGAAAATTCAATAATAAACTGACTATGTTACTCAAATCTTCAGCGAATGAAGGTAGGAATAGAGCAAAACACGATGCAAAAGTTGCTTGTTATATTCACTGTTTTTACAATTTGTTTACCATGTCTCCCACAATCTGTTATTATATGAGGTAATTGATTATAAGTAATCACTCGCATGAATTATCAACAAAGATTATTTAACGATTGCTAATTTTTACTTACCTTATCTCACACTAAATAAAAAAAAACTTAGACCGCCTCTAATTCTATTTTCAACGAATGGTAATAGTTCAATCCGAGATGTGAGTTTCAATTTACTTCATTATTGCATGAAAAAGCGAATGTTACTTCTAATCAAAATTATAACAAGGGAATGTTGGTAATACCTTATTATCTGATTTTGGAAAATTATCAATATTTTAAATATATTTTTGGACACATTTTTACAATTCACAAAGAAATATTTTCATTTTAAGAAAAGAAATAATTTACTAAATAGAAGTTATTAATAAAGTAATTGTGCATACAGATAATTAGAACCTTAATATTATTTTTCTTATTAACGAATCTCTAAAGTTCTTTTAATATTTATAAATATTTATTCAACATTATTTGTGGTTCAGTAGATTAATTAGACCGGCTGGAATGTAATTAAAGGACGGAACCACAAATGAAAGGATATACAGTTCTTTAATTACATTCCAGCCAATAAGGTCGGAAACCTAATCTAATGTAAAAAAGTGTTTTACCAAGAAATGCCTTTTCTGTTTTTGAAATGTGACAAAATATTACTTTCCATTACACAACAAATATATATGAAGTCAGATTTAAATAAAGTGTTTTAAAAAATGATTTTAAAAATGAATTTGAGTCTAAAGTTAGGAATATTCAATTATTTGTGCTATGTTGGTAAATATTAGATGATAGGTTTATAATGATTAAAAAAACTGACACAATTGCAAAAGTATAGTAGTATTACATTTTAAGACTCACATAATTTTTTTGTTTTTATCAACAACCAAAGCTCCCAAACTCCCAATTGTTCATTGGGAAAATTTTCTTAAAATTACTACTTTATTAGCAATTTGATTATCTCTATAAGTTTTGAAAAAGAGCTAAAGATATCCTTAATAGTTATTGTCTTGGAAAGTTCCGCTTTTATACATTCCCTTTCCAATTAAATCAACTTTAAAAAGTCGTCGTCTTTTATTTCCTTTGAACTTGCGGGGTGTACAAACTTCAAAGCATTGTTTGAAATAAAGGTCTGCGCAAACTTACGTAATTTTTAACTTGTTTCAGAATTGTTTTAAAATTACTTTGTAAAGTTTGCAGTGATATCCAACTCCAAACGTTAGTTTGTGGTTTTCATTACCATTTTAAAATTCTATTAATACATTATTCCACTTCACAGATGTAATTTGTTGTATGCTGTTATTTTTTTATATTTTTTAATATTTGTTAATATTTTATCTAGTTCTCTATTTGTAAACGATTTAATTTATATTCGTAATACAACTGATAGTATTAATTTTAGCGCTTTGTTTATAAATCGTATAAAAATTGGTAACGAGTGAGACTCTGTACACCCAATGCTATTTTTAACGAGTTTAATACTATTCTTATAAAGTAGGAAAGAATAATTCATTTCTTCAAGTAAAAACTGTACCTAAAGTCGATATACATATCAACTCCACGAATTGTGCTTTTTTAATTAGCAATTTATAAAAAAATACGTAAGTCATTAAATTTATACCTATTTTCACATTTCAAAAATGCTACAAAATCATTTTAAATCTTTACAAATATATTTATGTACAAGATTCTTACAAATGGCCAAATAGTGTAATTGACCAAATAGTGTAATGCGAATTTTTTTACACCAGCAAGCGAATTTACGGAAAGATTAAATTTGTAAATTTTTTTTGGTCCTAATTTATGAAAATTCGTTACTTCCTGCATCGAACTTAATTCATTTGGATCATTATTTTACACGTGCATGAAGACATTGCCACTTGTACGTAAACACCAAGTTGAATTCACGGATAGAGCGATAGTGGCGTTAAGCGAAAACTTATTGCTTGAAGAGATAATATCGTTTGACTTCACCATTTAATAAATACTTGATTCAAGAAACCTCCATTAATACAGAGGCGTCTTGACTTGAAAATATATATCAAAAACAAGATCTAAAACTGATAAATTTTCCTATATATTTTGCCTGTTTTGTTATGCAGCGAAGTGAGTAATTATTTAAAAATTAATAGATTTATATTAACATTGCTTAACCAGACTTGTTAATATACATTACTTAACTAGACTTATCATAACGTAAAAGTAAATTGTTAAACTTTTGATTAAAATTTATTGAAACGATAAAAAAAATTACGTTTCATTTATAAAAGAAAAAAAAGAAAATTTCATATCCATATTTCGTTCAGTATTTATATACTATATAAGGAATCGTTTAACTTTAAATTTATACTTTAGTTTCAGATTTTAGTTTAATATATTTTATGTAATATTCTTCTAGCTTAAATTAATTTAGATGAGGAGTTTTCCTCTCGATCCATATTTACATTCTCTCTACTTATATTTACATTTATTTTATTCTAAATCTTGCTAACAATCTTCATTCAAATATTTATATATACTAATGGTTTTTCCACAAAAATAACAATGTTTTACCATTGCTTTTTTCTTTTCTCAGTAAGAGCATAAAATTCAAATAAAAAAAGGAACTATTTCAAGTCTACCAATATATTTTGTATATCATCGCTTTTATGAGTAGATGTGCCTTATAATGCGTTAAAGTGGGGATTTGATAATTTTAATAGATTTTCTGCTATTTTGATTAAAAACGTTTGTGAGTCTAAAGTTAGAAATATTCAATTAATTTTATTTCTACTATTGTAACCGTAACGATATGAAAAGTGATCGCTTCTTTCTCAGATGCGGGCATACTTCTTTGGCATTATACAATAATAAGTTTACTTAGCATAAATAAATAATGCAAATAAAATAATAAAGGGACCGGAGCGTGATTATAAATAAGGTTGATAAATTTTAAATTCAATCAAATAATTATACTTATTTTCTTTTAGAGAGTTGTAAAAATTTGATCTTCTTATGTAGAATTACATTCATTATCATTCAATAATTAAATAATGAAATTAAATGAATGTGCTGAAAATTGATTATAATTTATTAATTTTCAGTATTTAATAAGTGATAAAGTAATAATTTATAAATATATTTGTAATTTACTAATAAATACGTACCTAAACTTAACCTCATTTAGAAAAATACGTTTAAAATATATTTCAAAATCTTTTAATTTTAAATTATAAAAAAAAATATTTGAAAGCACGGATATCACTGAGTTTTTATATGAATATAAAACACGTGTTGTGTATTTGCAAATACCTCAGTAACTATCATGAATACAGTGTCAGTCAGAACACTAATGTAAGTGTATGTTTAGTGAGCAACTTTATTCAGTCATTTTTTCTTACATCTTGTGCGCGCATAGTAAATTTCACTGTCATTCTTTCATAACGCGCCTAAAGAAGTGTAACTTAAAAAATGTATTGTTAAGGTAATGAGAGTAAATTTCATACATAAAATAGTTTTCCGAGGAAATCACGATAAACTAATTACTGTGTTGAATAATCTTTTTTCAAAATAAAAATTAATTCAATATTACCAGCCCCATGCCACAACAACATTTATGGTACTATACTATAAAAGCCAACGTAAACCAATCTAGCCGTTTCTACATTTCTTAAAACCTTAACAATGTATGCAGCGGAACTGAATATAGCTGCCAATGGTTAAATGTGAATTCCCTATGTTCCATCTATACTAACTCTTACAAAAACTGTCTTGCGAAACAAAATCCATTATATCGTCAAATATTAAGTTAGTGTCAAGCTCTTTACTTTTGCAAGGGTGCGTTAAATGCATTTGTTTTTCATTTGACATCGCTTTTTTTATATCCACAATCATTACACATTTATGTTTATTTTAATTATCAGATATATTTTCAAGAAAAAGTATTTTGTTGAAATATAATTAAAAAAGCAGATCATTTGGGTACAATACAAAACGACAGGATCCCAATATGGAGCACTGGCAACATTCCCAATATAAATACGGATATGTCCATCGTTGAAAACGTTAGCTTCTTGATATTTTTTGTACATGATCGGTTTGTTTTTATTTATATTATTTATGAACCAAAACACATAACTGAATGTATAGAAATATTTGTTTGCTTTTTGTCGCAATTTCTATTGACCCAAAATAGAGTATGATGGAGTAAAGGGTAAAAGAAAATAATATTAAAAAATATTAAAGAGAACCTTAAGAATAGCCAAAAGACTAAAAAATCATGGCCTAAACTTAATAAACTACGCAACTTTATTTCGTAAAATGATAATAGCGCTGTTTGCCTTTATTGTAATGATCTATGTGCTCAGTTTTTACAGACTGGTACTCTTGTGAAAATCGCAAATGAGCACACATATCATATGCAACCACTTATGAATAATGAAAGTGGTGAGTCAGTATTCGTTTGCAATTTTTTTATTGGTTAATATACTCTATACTCTCCTCGCTATCTTATTCCGCGCCGAGCGTTGAGCGGAACACGGTACCCAATTTTTTTTTTAAAATTTTTATCTTATTTTCATCTATGATGAAATTAAAAATTACTACAATGACTATATTACCAAAGAAACAAAATAAATAATATTTTAGTAACATTTCTTTCAAACTATATATTATCTTGCTATAAGCATTAGGCACCATACTGCTATAGTTTCTTTTATATTATATTCAATACCGAGGATCGATTCCGTAAAAGCTTTGACATAAAAAAAGCAAACATAAAAACATTTTTTCTTCTGGTATAAATCATAATAATATGATTTCTCTATATATTTTCATTACCTCTTGTTGGGGACATTAAATTTGTCATTCAATACAAATAATTCTCAAATCTGTTTATGAAAGTGATCTCTGGTTTGGGTTTCAACAATATATGTAAGTCAATGTATGTAGTACTGACTAAAGAAATACAGTAAATAATAATTAAATGTAATACAAAATATTGCTATTTATAACGAATATAGCATAGGCTTGTTTTTGTTTTTTTTTTGCTAACTATCTTTCATCGTATCTGGAGCACATCGTTATTTCAGTTAAATGATATATGTTAAAGAACTAGACATGCACTGAGACAGTAACAGACACGAAAGACAGGACAAACATCAAAACGATGTACCTTATAACAAAACTATTGGGCTCCTGGTTGCAAAGCTAATAGCGACAGGTGCAGGTTTGGTGTTGCAGCCTTTTTCGAAATGTTTTTGCTGGTTTGGTTCCTTGATTTTTATACTGATATAAGTAGTTATGAGTACTAACATTAACTACCATATAATAGTGGTGAGTTTGCTGATAACCAAAAACTATTTGCTCTTAATATTATTGAAAATACTTTTTTTTATAATTTCGCTCGGTTTAAGTCATAAAATTATTTTAAAAATTATACGTCCACAGATAAAAAAGGAACGTGACTTAAATCTTTTTAAATCCTTTACAAATTGCAGTAGTGTTTTTGGAAAAATAAAAAATTTAAATGTAACAGTGGAATTACTTAATATGCAACTAACATTTGATCTCGACATAAGTGGAATTGTTTAATATTCAATTTCCACGGGTACCCAACCATTGATTTGAATGTAGCTTCGTATGTGTTTAATTGTGATATTGAATGATTTTATTTCCCCATTTAAAATTTTTCTCTCCATTTTGATAAATTAGTACGTTAGGAACAAAATGATGGTTTTACAATTTAGATAAAGTTTTATAATTAATTATTTGACGATTTACCATTAGGAGTATGGATGGTCCTAACTCATTTCTATCTTTTCATTGGGTAACGTAATAATAGTCGGTTATAAGAAATAAGAATTTAATATTAATATACTAGTTACTTGTAAAGAAGTTTGTTTGTATTAATCTTAACATATTCAGTTACTTGGCGCAAAATTATACAGCGAACCATATGCTCTATATTTTACATACAAAGCCGAAAAATATTAAATTTTACTCGATCCGTGACACTTTTTAAAATTTGTGAGAAATATGTTCGATGACAAAAAAAATTAATGGACGTGAATGGGAGAAAAATTTAATTTATCTTTATTACGCAATTAAACAATATTCAAAAGAAGGAAGGTCTGAAGTTGGCGAACAAAATTACATTTAGGTATATTAATTATTTCAAACAAAAATAAAAGTGATTCTAGGCAGCACAATTACTTTCAAGGTCTGTTGCGACAGCCATTCAATACTGCATTTTTTGAATTAAGCACAATTTGAGAATTCGGAATCTATTTTGTTATTTATTACCCTCGTTAATGACATACTTGATATTTTTATTACTAGAAGCTTTTGAATTTAGAAACCTTTGTGTTTAAATAATAAACAATAAATATTCGACAAAACAGTTCAAGTATACTATTTCAGAAATTTAAAATTTGTGGATAGTATCGTTATCATAAACTCTACGAGATATTTAGGTTTAGCCGGGTTCATAATAAACATAATAAGTCTAAAGTATTTATACGTCGACTACATTTAAGAAGGCCATTGCGATTTTTACCTTTTTATAAAATATCACAATACTGTTTGGAAACATTTTTTGTGCCGTACGTTCTAGGGGTGGTTTTAATTTATTATTAAAAGGATCAGATAAGATAATTCATATCTGCATACAAAAAGTTACTTTGTCATACAGCGATAAACTAGAGTGAAAGTGGAAACTGTATAGAAATTGAAAAATTACTATTCTTTCCGGTATAGTTTCCACCGCAAAACGATAACATTTTAAAGGAATTTCGATTGAGCAATAACTTTCTAAATGATAATCCAGGTGATATTAAAGACGTGTCTTTGGTATTATTACATAGACTACATAACACTTCAGAAGACAACACAATTTGTTAAATCGGTTGTCGAATATATAGGTGGATTCGGGGTTAAACAAAATAAATACATTGTGAAGTTTGTGTAGATTCCTTGGTACAATCACGAATTAATGAGTTATTTTATAAGTCGAAACGATTTCTTAAAACAGAGTAAGAATTTTTTGACTTATCCATCAAAAGATGTATTTGGTATATACTTAAAACACGAACATTATTTTAGGAAATATTTGAAAACTAATTTTAACTTTGGTAAGACAACTCTTGTAGTAAAACAGTTCAGAAATTGTACAATTTATTCACACTAACAATTTTTTTGATAATTTAATTAATCGTTCATATAAGCAGGAATCTCTTAATAGCCACATACATCTCATAACATAATATATAACTGAAAATTATTTCACAATGTGGTTAAGATATGAAATCACTTTAAAAAATATATCCAAAGAACCTTCGAGAAACCATTTTAATAAGATTATTTTACACATTTAAATGAAACTACGTGATGTAGTATTATTTCTACTTTCTTTAAGTTCTTTACCACGACCTAGATTTCGTTGTATTAGAACATCTTCAGGTAGGATATTAGTGAAGAAATTCTTTGCTAAAGTGAAATAATACTTTGAAAGTAAAAATAATACTACATCACGTAGTTTCATTTTATTGTGAATAATGAATTTCTACAAAATTAACGCCAAATATTTTAAAGATTATTTTATTTAAAGGTAAATTATTTTTATAATAACTAACAAAAGGATTATTTAGATTCGTAGAAATACATTTTTAAGTTTTGGTGCCATAATATCATTATATGGCGAACTGTAATGAAATTTTTTTTTTTTAAATTTTATGTTTAAGCTTAATATACTGAAATGAAGCATTTGAAACCAAAATGTAACATTCTAAAACATAATTTTAAACCTAAAATATCCCTTATTCCTATCAATTTTTGTTCACATTTTATTTTGAGTTCTCCTACCTTAATTTTTTTTCAGAATTTAACACAGGTTAGTCAAAATGTTAGAGAGCAGGAGGGGGGGGGGGTCACTTTCCGAGATTTTAGAAGCGTATATGTCACCCACTGTTGACTTAAATAAAAAAGTTATTTTTGAAACACATTTACTAAAATCATTTTTTAAGACCTAGGTGACCACATTCCACACGCACTAAATTTTTTTTCATCCCCCAGTTACATGTACGGAGTGCCATCCATTATATACTGTTTTGTTGTATAGTAGTTCACAGAAGGCACATACCATTCAAATTTCATCTGTATAATGCCAATAGTCTCCGAATAAAATGTCTGTGACATGAAGATAGA
The DNA here is from genome assembly GCA_039881145.1 of Druceiella hillmani. Classification (NCBI taxonomy): domain Eukaryota; kingdom Metazoa; phylum Arthropoda; class Insecta; order Lepidoptera; family Hepialidae; genus Druceiella; species Druceiella hillmani. The sequence goes on along the minus strand of JAYKKI010000142.1, from coordinate 2,232,342 downwards.
CATACGGATAGACAGACCGACCGACAGATGGAATGTCCTTTTATTTCGAAAATACTTCTTGATAAAGAACATTATGCCACATCATTACGAGTGTTTAGTGAGATTTGAACTACATAATTCATATTAAATATATTTGCAATCACACTGTATTATGTTAAAGGATTAAATTATAATTTTCACTGGCAACATTAAAGAATGTAGTTGCTAAAAACCGCGATGCATATAATAATATACTTTAATAAATAAACTTGCCGCTATATTCACCAGCACTTTTACAGTGCAACCTAAATATTCGTGATTTTCTGTAAATACAAAGAAGATAAAGAAGATAAATATAATAAGAAATATTAATAAACGTTCTTACTCACTAACAATTATCCTAATAATTATACATATTATCTATCAATAATTATAAGTCAACGAATCAGTTCAATACTGTCTAATAAACCTTATAAATTTAAGTACAATTCGCATTATGTTCTATTCACACTTAGACATACCTCACAATTTAACGGTACACAACAGACATTGATATTATTTTTCATTCCTTGTCACAGATTTAAAAATATTAGAAATTTTTAAAAACTATGGTATTTAGAATCGTCGCTACAGTTTTTCTGTAAACTTTAGGTAAAATTCTGCTAACGCTATTTGTAAAATTCTGCTAACCTGTTTTGAAGATATACCGGTGGAGAAAATTATTTTTATCGAGATTTTCAAGAATGCCTCAAGATTTATCTTACATAAAATCCTTAAAAAATTATAATTATTAATTCCTTATATGATTCATTTAAACCTATATCGCGCGGGATGCTTCCCACGTCATAAAGGATATTAAAATTAAATTAACTTATTTGTCACCTTAAAAATTAATATATTTTAAAGTCAATTACTATTGAGAAATATGCAAGTTAATATACTTTGTCAGTAATATACTTTAAATTTTTTTACATCAAAGTTATTTTAAATATATTTAACGATACATCTAACAAAATCTTAATTAAATTCTAAAATAAATGTGTTTGAATAAAACAAAAAACGAAAAAAAAAATATTTACCTTGCTCCTTTTAAAAGCACAGTAATAATCTTTGTAAGTTTAATATGCTTTATCATTATTCCACATTTCAAGTTTCTCCATGAAACTATTTCTGAGAAAAAGGCATCCAGGGATCTGGATACCTATGAGTCACCTGTAAGGAAGCAGTCTCTAAATAAAACGCTTGGAACGTTTTAAAATTAATTTTAAATCCGCTCGATATTGTTTGTAAAATCATATAGAATTTTATAATTAAATGCTGATAAATACCAGTTACGGTAGCTGAAATGTTGAGTATAAAGTTATTTTATTATCATTATTAAGTGTTTATGGTTGTATAAAACAAGAATCATTGTGATTCAATAAGGATTGAATAGGGACTATTACTTCAGTTTCTGTCATTTCTACGTTCTATGGGTGAGATCATAACTTCAGATAGCACGCCTTTATAAGACGAAAATACGTTAGGTGCATAACCTCTGATAATATCATTGTTTTCGCGATAGTTATTCTTTAATAAAAGTCATTTACGTTATCATGCATATTGAATTATTACGTATAAACTATGAAGAAGACAACAATTTTTAAACTATATAATTTTAGTTGGGTAAGTATAGTTCAACAGAAATGAAAGCATTAGACGATGTTACCAATGCACTGTCTAATGCTCATGCGATTATTCAAATACTTTCTTCTATTGATTTTTCATAGTAATTATTAATTTTACTATGAAATTAGTAATTATTATTAGTAATTATTAATTTTTTTCCTAATTTAGTAAGTGATTAATATAATAAAAAAAAAATTAAATTCAATAAAACTGCTATGATATTGTCTTACATCAAGGTACGTGGTAGTTCACAGATAGATACCGAGCACCACTACCCGATATAGAAACGTCAGAACTAATTTAATTATCCGTAATTCAGCTATGTAGTATGTTGAAAGATATTTAAAAGAAATGGGTCATGCCTGTTTTTAACTTATCTCAACTTTCAAGTTTGTTTCTAAAATCGTTTTCGAGATATTTTTTTTCAATTCCATAATTTCCTTATTCACTAACTAACAGGTCAACAAAATCTATAGATCACTTCCAGACGAGCTAGACACATGACAATCAGTACATATATATTCATTATGATTAAAAAACGAAGAAATCAGAAATCTACAAATTGTTGGCTAGAAACAAATATAAAGCAAATCTCAGTGCGCACATCTTGTTGCATACATACGTAGTGCGTTAATTTATCTTGACATATTTGATATAACGACAGCTGTTATCTCGAAAATATTCAATAAATAATTTACCCCAACAATTTCTTATTCAAAATTATACATTTCCTACTATTGTTACTATATTTTTATTTTATATCGCTATATACAAGCTATTTCTTTAGATACATCAATATTTTTGCTACTCACAATGTGTTACACGGTATTGGGTTTCTAAAATGAATTAATCAACATTGGTTGCGCTATATGATCAAACTACCATCACCCTTCCAGGTGTCTTTATTTAATTAATAACGATCCTACTAACAATGAGCCATAAAAAATCGAATCGAAATAATCAAGCTCGCAAAGAAAGAAAGCCATATACAAAAGAAAGTTAATACGATTTATTAATTAAAATATATTGGATAAGGTTTTTCATTATGATAAAGATATGATTACAAAATTGAAATACAGATGGCTCTAAAAGTATAAAAGAAAACGTAACAAAGGTAGAGCAAAAACATAATTGTAGAACAAATTATCGTGAGTTAAAAATAGTAATCATCGATGTCGGAAATAAGAATGCTTGCGATATATTTTTAAGCTACTGATAAATTTTAAAAGGTAGTGATCATCACCTCTCTACAACCATATGGGCATCACAGCTTGCAAAAGGTCGAGCCACGCTGGTTTACCCACCTCATCATTTTCTAACTTACCAGTACCTGATCCTTTGTAATATGGGTTTCAATAGTGCCGTAATATCGTAACTGTCTGTATCTTATCTTACAATACTTATAATATTCGATCTTCAGTAATGGCTTCAACTCCAGAGACTTCGACATTTTTCTCGTTTGATTGAAATCACTTAATGTCTCATAGAAGTTTGTCTGTTTATTAGTATTAAACCAGTTTTATATAAAACTTTATTCTATTGCTTTTATGGCAGTATACAATATTTTTAATCTTCATATCGAATCCAGTTCGGTTATTTTCTTTTTCTACGTTTCTTAGTTTTTTTTATCAAAAATCCCCAAAGAAGACATTTACATTCAAATATCGTTAAAGAAATTAATACTTATCTATTGATCACTTGTATTTTAAAAAAATAATTAGCCATTCCCAAGTTATCATAACTGATAGCTAGAAATAATAACGATGAAGTAATGACAATAGGGGGATGATGCTACTGTGCCAATGTAAACATCGGCTCCGTATATAAAGTTAATTTAAAATTATAAAAAGTTATCAAAGTGGTGGAAAAACAGTGTGAAAGTGTAAATAACTTATAAACGCAGTGATATAAACATATTTATTGAACTCAGCTATCTGCATGAACATAAAATAGTGATACAAGTGGTAACAACAAAACAGTGACATTATTCTTCTTGTGAACAATTAAAACAGTACTTACTCGAACTATTCTTACTCAGTGATTAGTACGGAACATTAAAAAACAATAACCCAAACAAATCAAGTTAAAGAGTGGAAGTTAGAAATTCTATAACCTACAAAATATTTACTGCGTTGTCATTTCTTTAGAAAAAACTCAGAGTAATTTAGATAAGCGACATCTAGCGGTCCTGCAAAGTACTACGTAGTATTGACAATATCGATAAAGTAAGCAACCACGGTTTCTTCAGGCACCGAGCTCGTAGTACCTCATAAAACCAATAGAGGGCGTAAAACTAAAAAAATGGATGAAATTAAAGAAATGCTACAAAATATGCAGGTTGAAATGAGACAAAACAAGATGGAAATGTTGGCCATGAAGGAAGAACTTAAAAATACCATCATTATAAATATCAACGAGAAATTTACTAATTTAGAAACCAAATATGAGCAAATCGAGCAAAATTTAGAGACACAAAAATTGGCAATTGATGGTTTTGAGCGTTTCATGAGAAGGAAAAATATATTACTTTTTGGAGTGGAAGAACAAGAGAATAGCTACCAAGAATTAGAGGTAAAAGTTCTAGATATTATTAACAAAACATTAAAAATCAAATGTGAAAATCACTACATTGAATCAGTGAGAAGACTTGGCATAAAAAGTGATAAAGCCAGACCTATTGTAATAACTTTGCTTACTATGGGAATAAAAATCAAAATATTAAGGAATAAAAAGAACTTGGAAACCTCACCCTACTATATTAAGGAAGACTATCCACTAGATATCCTGAAGAAAAGAAAAGAACTCCAAATTGAAGTAGGCAAATTAAGAGAACAAGGTAAAAAAGCGATAATTAAATACGATAAAATAGTAATACTTCAAAATAAAAATCAACAAATACAGTCTACTTATATATATAATAAAAAGAGAAATTTATCAGATTCCCCCGAGCAGGCAACCAATCCTGTCAGCGCAGAGAACCAGTTTAAAAAACAGCCTGCCAAGATAAGTAAGAACAACAGTATAAACAATTATATGATAAAAAAAAAAAAAACCTACGCTCACAGTACCTGATAAGACGCCTCCTGAAACGCTCTCATCAAAACAAACTACAAAATAGCAACCCACACCGGCCCCTCTCAATCTCCCAACACGGCTGGTCACCGCGGGAGACCTAGACTGCAACCCTCCAACAAGCCAAGAACTATACATCTGCACATACAACGTAAAATCACTACTATCGCCGCAAAGAATGGAACTGCAAAAGTATTCTCTGGAAAATTGGAGGAGGCCTATACCCGAAAGGGGCCATGACAGGTTATAGTCAACTTGTTAAAATATAGTATATTTCACTAATACACATTATAGTTGTTTTTTCATAGTCTAAGTTATATAATTTAATTGTAAAAGTATGTCATGGAAAATAAAGAGGCTTATTATTATTATTATTATAATGACAATAGATCAGTAATATTACAAAAAAAACACACACTGAAATTTAATACGTATTTATGATGACTAGTATCGACAGAGAACTGGATGAAATTTGGAATAATTATCTATTATTGAAAATTAACAGTATAAACCGGCCAACACAGTAAGAAAATAAGAACATTTCCTAAAAAAACATAATTAAAAAAAATTATGATGCATCTGATAAAGTAATTATTCAACAATTTTGTACCTTTATTAACAAAATTACCATTAATTTGGGCTTGTATTATCCTTATTAAATGTAAAACATTGCTTTGAATATAATAATTTAATTAAAGTATCAGGTGATCGAAGATGATAAAAGATTTCATGCTAAATCTATTAAATTGTGATGTTTTATTGTAATATATATCTTAGAATCAGAAAATGAAAAAAAAACGAGATAAAATCAAGTTTTTTTAAATGATTACTTCTTTATTTTTTGCGCATTTATAAACAAGAACGATTGCCCTGCAATATATTATACAATAAGTAATAAGAAAAATTGATTCCTTTCATCTAATATAATTACGTATTCTAAAGGAATTAAAATTAAATGGGCGTATGCCCATTTAAAATAAACGGGCACCTAAAACTTACTACGCTAACTCGAATAACCGGAAATATTTTTCAGCATTTTAAAGGTTACTCGCAGGTAAAATAAAATGTTCGAAATTGGAAGATTTTTAATTTATTTTAAAAACGTTCGATTGGCATTTTAAAAAATTTAGATATTGTGTTATTTATTTAAAAAAAAACGTTCAATTAACTTTAATTACTTATAGTGCTGTTAAATAGTTTAAATTTGTTTTTGGTGACAAATTTTATAATACACTATGACAGACATAACAATAATCGCCGGGAATATAGTAATTGTTCTTGAAGAAGATTATACTCAATGTTATATTTTGCAACTATTCGGTGCAATTCGTTCTACTGTTCTGAAAACCTGGAAAAAATCTGAGTAGGGTGGTTCATTTAAAGAGGAAAAGGACGGTAGGTCCAAGGATAACCGATATATTGTGAACCCAGCTTTATAAAATCGGAAGTCTACCCACACGAACTTCAAAAACAATCTAAAAGAAGTAAGAAATGCAAGTGTTAGTCTGTACTGTCAGAATGAAACTTCTGCAAGTTGATATGCACAGCTGAAGATCAGATAGAGGTCCTAAATTTCTGAGATTTGCCCAAAAATGTGCAACATGGACCGGCTTGGATCTCACAAAGAATTGCGCCATCGTTTCGGCAAGACAACACCAACACTCAACACTAATTTCCTTTTTTCTTTTATAAATTTGTTAAATGAAAAGTATTATCAGTTGAAGCCTCCTTCCTCCCCTTGTTTTGATGAAACGAGTAATTTGAAAACAATAGTAATTATGCAAGTTTACCTATCAAGTTAGAATGGATGCGTTCAAATTGCATTAAAGTCGGAAACTTATGTTTAAAATCGCCTAATTCCTTTCTTAAACACGATGTTCCAAGTGATGCAAATGTGTACTTTCGAAATAAATTGTTGTAATACGTGTTTTGAAATATAATAACCCTTTCTGACAAGAACGTGGGGATTATTAGAATAATGTTAAAGGATGTATCGGTAAATTAAACTTTGTGACCCTCATCCTCAAAATGTAAGTAAACATTTTATGTGCCAGATACAAAGTTGTAAATCGCTATTAAAGGGCTTTGACATGACTTCACTGAACATCATTCATCTACACTTTCTCTTTCAATTTCTTGGCGAATATTATTAATATACTCTAATTATTTACTTTTTTATATTTCAATTCTTCAAATACAAAATTCAAGATTTTTGCTACTTTTACCATTTCTACGCTTACTGTTTTTATGGTAAATTAAGTATTTATAGTTTATCTGTTCAATATATATATATATATATATATAGATATATATACCCAAATTTTTCTAATCGTTCATGGAATAAAAGTAAAAAAAATCCTTAGTATTAAGAAATATATATATATATATATATATATATATATATATATATATATATATATAAGAAAAAGCTCAATAACACAAAAGCAATATGCACTCATATATTTGATAGACGGCTATTATTGATTCCAATGTAAAAGCTTCAAACGCCGTGTGTGTAATAAACAGACCAAACACAAATTTTGCTATGCTCTTATATCTATATAAATATACCGGAAAGTCATCAAGGACCTAAAAGCTTGATGAGTTTGCAGTATATTGGGGTAATTTACTTTGGATTTCTGATAGGTTTTATAAATAAATACTAATAAAAGGAAAAACTGTAATCATATCCATATCTGTTATACCGGATATTATTTTTACCATTCTTCACTATTTTTGTTATTCTGTTTTTTTTATTTCTATTTATAACCAAATTGTAATAAAAAAAATGTTGCAAACAATTTGTAATCCAAGTTAATACAAATGTGAGTTCCGTACTTTATGTCTAAGAGTATATTTTTGTAAAGATTTAAATGGAAAATACTTGTGCATTAATAGCGGCCTCCGATATAAACACGAGAAACGGTTGCCGATCATTTTTATTTTATTATCCGATTTTTCTTCGTTTCACGATGGATCATTTTTCAACATATCGTTCAAAAAATGTCTAATCACATATCAATTAAACAATAAAAGTAATATTTATCCTGCAATAGGAATGTTTCAAAGAACCCATTTCTAAATTAATAAAAGCGAATATTAAACAGAAAGCGTTACTGACATTTTATTATATGTAAATTTAAATTCGTGTGACCTAATTTAATCATTAAAATCTGTAAATACTCGAACGAAAGTACATTTTATTCATTACAGCAATTTGTATACAAATACAGAAAATTTTACGTTGATGGAAAATTATATTCCAAAATATACCAGTAATTCACTTTAACAGAATGGTTTGAAAACATTTTTTTATAAAACAAAGGAAACTTCAGAAGAATATCATGTTACGGGGTATGAACATCGAATAAACTAAAAGTTTAATAAAAACGAAAACAAAGAAAAAGGGATGAGTGGACCAACCGCAGCAAAAAAATTATGGAAACAAGTGTTGTTGATTACGATATTCAGTGATGGATACATATTGTGGGAAAGTTTTGTTTTCAGTATTTTATCATATTTCTCTAAAGGTATAATAAAGTTAAGATTAGAGGTTTCCCATATGGGGAATTTATTTGCGTGCATAATAAAAATTTACGTCTAAAATGCAGTCTTTTCTCTTGCACTTAATTTTTACACGTTTATATATATATATATATATATATATATATATATATATATATATATATATATACACATATATATATACATATATATATATGTATGTATATATATATATATATATATATATATATGTGTGTGTGTGTGTGTGTGTTTGTGTGTGCGTGTGTATGTATTTATATAGTGGTAGTGATATAGATATTGTGGACAGGAATTTTTACTTCCCAACCCTGTTTACTGAATTAGAGGAATTTATTTTTATTTGAGATTTCATTTTTGTTTGCTGCAAGATAAAATTCTCGCAATTAAAAAATTGCAGTCATAGGCAAAAATTCATTCATATATAAACATACAAAGTCGAAATTGTGAATCACCTTTTTTTAAAATATAAGCTTTCAGGCGAGCTCAATTAAGGAATTCGAAAATTGATATCAGATAAATCGTGGTCTTTTGAAATATTATAAATAATGCAAAAAAAAACAGAACAAAGTTCCCTTCAATCGATATCATGAAATGAAAAGTAGTTTGAATATCCATAATATTCGGATTATGCATAATAATAAAGCATGAGTTTTTCCATTCATTCGTTTCAAGCACAGTAATTTTTTGTTTATTTATAAACCAGAATAAAATTTGGCATCTAAATTTATCTAAAGAAAAAAGTGTTGTAATTTAAAACTCGAACGAATTAATCTTTCAGTTCGCCACGTTAATTTATCTCTTTCACACCTGCTGCTTTAATTACGTCATTTTTAATACAAAATTAATTTTCAAAAGAAATTTAATAGCATCGAAGCATTTTACCAGACCAATAATTAAATAACTGACATATTCCATGAAATAAATATTTGGTCATATCTCTACGTTGTTGCATTTACCTAAAGAACCTTTCAAATATTTGTCGGGTTTGTCCACACAAACTATAGTAAATCAATAACTACATAGTAATTTAAAAATAAATTCCACCACTCACGTCCTGCTTTTGACACAATGTCACCTCGTTTCATTGTATGTCGTCGTACAATGACGTGACACTTTGAAAATCTTCTCACTTACGTAAAAAATGTGCCGAGTTCTCGTAGGACTATTCAATAAAAAATTGAAACATTTTCATCAATCATAAGATTTAAGTCTACTGCCCATAGCGAGCTTGAAATTATACATTTCATGAGCACAATTTAAAACGTATTTTCATTTTTAATTCTGAGGTTTTAACTTGCTAAAGTTGAACAGCAATTACCTATTTTTACAAGTAAACTTATCTTTATCTCTTTATGGGCCTGCCATATAAATATATATTAATGCATTCCGAGTATCGTGGTGTCTTTAAAATTGGTTTATACTTTTAAAATTGGAATATTTAGAAACATGTTCTAAAAGAACAAATTTTAATAAAAATAAAAGTTTAAAAAAAATAAAACTGGCTTAAAAATAGTATTTTTATCAATCTTTCATCCGTTGAGGATCCATTGTTCGTCTCTGGAGTGCATCATCAAATCCTTACCAATTTTATATGAGACAACCCCCGTTATAAAGCTTCAAAGAAATATTAAGTAAGTAAAAACATGTGGATGAATCAATATTCACCGGAGATGTTGCTCCTGCACCGATAGTCACTGCAACTCTAGTAAGCGGCAATAAAGCCATAAACTAATGTTTTAACACTCCTCCTAATTAAAATCTTCCTGATTGGTAATTAGAAACATGCTATACTAAGAACAGTAATGCAGGGGCTTGATTCATCTAAACTTACATGGATAGCCACATGATTTTCCTAAATTTACTTTTTCTGAATGATATTCTACACGTAAGATATGTATGAGAAGTACATTATACAGGTTTCTTTAATATTAAAAAGTACATATTTTATAACAAAAGGAACGACATTAACTAAAGATGAGAAATATTAACATAGCATTGATGGATCGAGAATTAACGGTTAATAACACATCGTATAATTAAGTAAAAATATATTATATAATGTCGCCTCAATTTTGAATAAACTAGTATGCCATTAACAGATTATTAAGGTAATAATTAACATATTAAAAAATTTGCTCGATTTTAAGTTATTATATTTGACTGACATTCCAAGTTTAAATTTATTGAAACTTTATTAAGCAAATCTTTTGTGAATGTATATTAGCAAGTTGATGTAATTTTTTTGTTACAAATTTGATTCTAATATCTATATTTGTACATTTTTTGTATCAAGAATGCATTTTGAAACTAGAAATTGTTAATTACACTTTTATTATCAATATTTAAACACACAGATTTTGTATTAAATTTACTTAGATCACTTAATAACTCTTTTAATTCTGTATTTCTTACCAAGTGTGCATATTTTATTTAAATAATGAGATACTACTTTAATTTCTATTGATATTTTCTGCCCCCTCGCAGTTAGCTTTCTTAATTCCTTTTTTTTATTTTAACGATGCAAAGACAGGAGAATCTTCATTGCAACATAGGCAATCACTGCAAAGAGAACATTACATTTTTTTCCTTTTTTTCAAGGCACTATTGCTCAACTTACCTCTGTTCCATTTGTTACCTCGCAATCATCCCGCTCGGTTCTTTTGCAACATGTGCCGATAAAATATTCACTCTAACGGACTAAACGAATCATTCTTCCCTCTTGCAAGGCATTTGTTTGCGATATTAATTTGTTTCAGGGCAGATTTTATCCTATTTGTTTTATACGTATGTTGTTTTATAACAGGTCGATACATTGCGGTTTACCAAAATAATTTTCTCGTATGGTTTACAGCGGCATACGCAAACAAATGCGTCTGTTCTTGCTATACGGTAAAACCGAATTAATTTATTTCATTATTTTTACTGCAGATTTTTTGCGTTAAAAAAAAAGAAACGATCATAATGGCTATTATATAGAAATAAAAGAATTCAGACAATCCGGTTTTTGTACCGAATGCGGTATATGGAAACATGACAGGTGGGATGGTGTGACAAGGACGCGGAAGAGAGACTTGATCGTGTTTAGACGTACTCCACACGGTGGATATTAAATTAACGTGGAATTACTTATAACACTTATTAAAGGGAGACCAGTCATACGAATTAAAGCATTGGAATATAAATCTACAACATCCACCGCAAAACTGATTGGACGGAAATTGTGTCATATTATAAATAGTTTCTATGAATTGTATGAATGATTGTTTCCATGAGTGAGTTTTGTAATTTATTTAATACGTAGGTATTATATCAAATAGCTAATTAATCAAGCAATTTTTCCAAGGAACTGCCCCGTATTCTAACCCAAGGTTATCGGCAGATATATTCCTAATTGCCTTAGTTGTAATTCCACTACGTACATTTTGTTCCTCTAGTATATTTTTAAGGCCTTTTCTTTCATTTTGATCATTACAATTTTCAAAATTTAGTCCACATTGTTCTTTAACAAAATGAGGTAAAACCGCATATGCTTTAATTACCTGAACAGCCTGTCATATTTTACGGTCTATATTTCTTTGCAAGAATACCAAAAACGCTATCTTATAGCTCTTGTCAAACGACAATCTTGACTCTTTTTCGGTCTAAGTGTGTTTTACCAATGGTTTCGTTAAATATTTATTCAATGCAAAATCATACCGTCGATGATGGCAAGAAACATTTTGTTTTTAGCTTAGATGCAAAGGTTTCTGTTTTCATAGTTGCAAATTACCAAGAGTTAATTTTCCCCAGAAATTAGTACTTTTCAAATTGAAGAATCGCCGTCTTTGTGATGCTGTATTTACAAATATGAATATGTAATCGCAGTTCATCACAGGCAGGAGAATAATTAAAAGAACTCCTACTAACCGAAAAACGAAATTGAGTCACTTTTTCATAGTTTTCTAGCCCGTAAAGGTTTTCTATATATGGCATCAATGCAATGCAGAAATCAGCATTTGCTTTAAAATCGTTTACGTTTTATTTAAATTCTTGAAACTTAGGGAGGTGCATAAATTTGGCAAAATAAAATGCTTCATATTTTGAGCATAATTTTTTTAGTGACGACGCTGATGGTTGAGATACTGACTCTGAAAGCATAATATAAATATTTGTATGAATACTAAGAATCAATATATCTGAAAAAAAGAATAATAATTATTTTTAATTTTATATAATAATTATTATTTTTAATTTAATATAATTTCCAAGTAAAGTAGTTCTAACGAAATAGACACAGGCACGAGATAGCTGGAGTAAAAATCTTAAAAAGAGAAAAGATCAAAAGAAATCTGATTCCTGTACTAGTACATACAACCCCAATAAATATTTTGATCAGTGGTCTGAAAGAAATTATTAATACAATAGTGTGCTGAGAAAGCGAAGTAACTAACGAGGGGGGAGAAGAAAGTATGTCCTACCATACCCTGAAGAAGAGATGAAAATGTAAAAATTACAGAAAATGAAAATAAAAAGGGGAAGAAACTACAAAGGGTTCCCCCCTTTGTAGTTTCTTCCCTTTTTATTTTCAATCAAAGTAAGAAAAAATATAAATATAAATTCGTTGAAGGGGATGTAAAATGAAGTCGACAAAAATATCATAATTTTTTTGGTAACATGACTATCCAAAGGCAGAAAAAAATACTCATTTAATTTTTTTTAAAATACTTTTACCCATAACCTCATCACTCAATGTAGATGAAACCTTCCAATTTCGAGAAGGTGTCATTAACCTATTTGAAAGTATTAAGAAAGAGAGATAATACGTTTATTACTAAAATTCAGACAATACTCTACATATTATAGAAGTATAACATACGCTTCAAGCTCACAGAACAGTTTTACATATCAATCACCACCATCGGCATTAGATGTGCAATTTTTGAAGTATTATTCAATATTTCAATAAAAATATGTGTTTCTCTAAATCAATAAATTGCAATTTCCCTTCGTGTTAATACTTTTTCTCATTAAAATATCTTGTTTTTAAAATGTTTAAAAATGTTGTAAAATTTTGTATCATCACTTCTCAGTTCAGATATGAGTGTCCGAAAGTGACTTAAATGCTCCTAAATAATTTAAAGCACCCTAACTCTTTTATATTTTTTTCATAACCTACATATATACCAGAAGAAAATAATCGTAGTAGCAACATCCACGTTCATATATTACCAAAGGTTCCAACAAACTTATTAACGCACCGTATAACGTGAACGGCGGATTTTATACCATAATAACTACGCCGCACGGCTTCACACGCAAAAAGTTCAGAATAAAAAAAATGTTTTTATACCCATTTTTTTTATTATAAACTATTACAATACCATATTTCATCAAAATACGTTCAGTATATTTTTCCCTAATGACGGACAAAATAACACAAAAATTCTAAAAAAGTTTTCTTACTATTAAAAAGAAACTAAGAAAGTTAAATTACACAATAGTTTTTTTTTCTCTTAATAAATAATATGACTTCCATTTAGTTGCATAAAATCTTATTTCCTTTCACTTTCACTTAACTAATTGAAAAATTTCTAAGTACCCTTTTTAGGTATAAATTCAAATATATTCCATATTTGAATTTGTACCTAATTATTTATAAAAAATATTTTTCCAACGAAGTTGGTGGGAAAACCATCCAATTACCTGAAATTGCAATTGTGATTGCAATTTTTGATTGAACATATTACGAATAAATTTTGTCTCCTTGTATCATTACATTTTCAACGGAAAAACCGAATCCTTATAAGATCATTCACGTATCTGTTTCTTATCACTTTCAATTTCTGAGAAATCATACAACGTAGCAACATAAGTTTTACAAATTTTTTTTTCCCTAATTTTGGAAGAGGCAAAACAAAAATAAGCAAAAAATTGCAACCTTGCCCCCTTATTCCAAAAACAAATGAACTAAAAATCATGAATATTAGTGTTAATGGAATTTAATTAAAAATACAGGAAAATTATATTTATCTTCGTGGTACACACTTACAGTTTTTAAGAAATTCTCGAATTTCCATTCTTGTGAAAGATTGCTGTTGTAACATTGTGTAAAAGAATATTAACGTTTGTAAATATTGCAACAGAAACACTTTGTATCCTTAACCATTCAAACTTTTGTGTATACTTATGTCTAACAGTAATCTTCTTAGTGTGAGTTATATTTAACAAGTTTTGATATTCTACATTCTTTATAACTCGAAGAAGCGTAGTTGGAGTATTTTTTGGTTTTTTAGAAAGTATTTTTAGAAGTTTGTATTAATCTTAAACTTCGATATGATTTATGGCGCTTGAATATACCGGATGCGAATATGTGTGTGTGTGTGTGTATATGTATGTTTATGTGTGCGTGTATATATATATATATATATATATATATATATATATATATATATATATATAATATTTTTCTTTTGAATATAACTCTAAACGACAATATTGTCTACACAGCATTTTCAATTATTTTCCTCCATATTGAATACATATGCCAGTTAAAACCCGTCATCAAAACTAATATACAAAAGCGAAATTGTATTATCTGTATTTTTGTTATAGGTTTTGTTTATATAAAATAATGATCATAAATAATAAAACAAAGAAATAAGTTATTTTTACATAATAAAATTGTATGTTTTTTAAATCACCATTTTTCAATATTAAAGAAGTAGGAAAAATAATTCTAGCAACATAATGGAAATCGCCAATATTTATAAGCAAGATCAAACTTGAAAAAAAAACACCCTATCATCTGCACCAATTATTTGTATTATCCAGTACAATTGTAATTTCCATGTTACTAACATTGATCTGACATTTTTTATTAATAATGTAATGAAAAAACTCAGCATAATATAGTCTGCAAGACGTACATGAGTGGAAAATTATCTCAAAATTTCAGAAAGAAAATAGTTTTTTGAAAAAAATTTAATTGAAAGTTCTAACAAAACGCGAGTGAAACTTAATATTTTATAAACAAGGCTTAAGAAAAACAGGGTTATCATCGTGTAGATTGTTAAACTTCTTTTTAACAATCTACACGATGATAACCCTGCACGCAAAAAAATTTTATCCTAATTATAAATGTAATTTTTTTTTAATTACCTATTGCTACTTTTTATGGAGATACCCAACAAAAAAATTGTAGTCGAAAAATGTCATGCCTGTACGTCCAAAAGAAATATGAGCCTGTGAGAAATAAGAACAACAATTTAAAGAAACCTATAAAGAATTCTTTTCAAATTCAAAATTCTGCAACGAAAATTACATACTTTCATGAAAATATTGATTTCGTACGACCATACCCAACGTATATACTAATTTGTAATCAAATTTTATAGTTGTAGGGGGGAAGGTAAGCAAATGCAAAAACTTACTTTGTCGCTTTAGGGCGGAATGATACATAATTATTTCGATATTAACTGAGTTTAATCGTTAAAAATATTTACGAAAATTTCAATAAACCTTTCCGAAATATTTAATAATCCCTATGCTTACGACGTAGTCAAATAATAAATAAATGGAACTGTAAGTTAAAGTCGAAAAAAATAGATATTTAAGTTTTGTTTGTGGCGCTGTTACGAAATTACTTGGCCTGGGGGTAAAATAAAAAAAAAACTCGAGATAACACAAATTCCGCCTAAACATCGGCGTAGGTTTCTCAAAGTCGTTTTTAGTGTGGTAGAAATATTCATATATTACTATTTAGTTTGTTAATACTGGTGGAAGTAAAAATGTAGTACAAATGTTATTATCTGATAGAGTTCTGTCTATTATGGGATATGAACAACTGAACAACAAAACGCTATTTCAATCGTTTACATTAAAGGATGTAAATCAATAAATAAATAAAATAAATAAAAAGTATTATTTTAATATAACATACCTCGTAAATTTTGGAAAAAAAGAAGTTACAATCAGCAGAGAGTAAAATATTAAACTCAGTTAAGATGACATTCGTTCCGCGTTTTTGTACAATAAATTGTGTTTTTCACACTTTTTAATTTTCCTCTTTCTATGTCGAATCTGCGAGTTTCATGAATTAGCATGTTAGATTTATATGTAGAGAATATAATGAGACACAGTTTGCACTCCCTGTTTAATCTTGATGGCTCAATGATTTCAGTAGAAATAGCATTAACAAATATTAATGAAAATAACATAAGATTTCTCAATAAACATATAACATTTCACACTTGTATTATTCACTAAACTGTGGTTGAAAGCTTATAGGGGTTTATTAGGGTCACGTATCTTAAAATGAAAGACGGAATCCTTATAAGACCACTCACGTATGTATGTCAGTCCATGTGTCACAGGCAATCAGCCCGTGTGAGAAAACGAAACTATGCGACGTAGACCCTCTACATTTGACATAGTAAAACGTCTTATTACCATACATATTTTGCATTTATATCTTACTATTTTAAAATTAATATTCCTACAAGAATAAAAGCGAAAGTAAAAAATATTAAAAATTTTCTGGGTTTCAATTTTGTATGTTACGTTGATCACCATTTGAAAGGGCTTATTATGAGGAAGGCAAAAATATATTTCTTCATAATTTTAAATTGTATATTTAAAGTAATGTTTAAAAAAGAATATGCGAAGTTACGTCCGCTCATTTCCAAAACTAGTAAACCAAAGTTATTAAAAAAGAGTAGAAAAAAAATATGCTATATCAAAATGGAATTTTGAAATATGCTCCATGTTTTTAACCCTTTGCAAAATCATGATATTTACCTTGTTAAAATTAATACTTGTAAATACTATAAAATAAATTATATGTACCCATAAATGCAATAAGCCCATAAATGTGTATGGACCTCTCGTGGTACGATTTCTACTCTTACTAACAGTTTTTCTTATATTCTTCAAAAAGTGTCGCATTTTTATTCGTACCAACACCGCATAAATTTTTGTAGGTGTTCTTTCCATCACTTTAAAAGTTTTGTTATAAATTTTAATCCCTCTTCCCAAAATTTCATAATAACATTTAAATATAATATTCAAGATGATTGTACGAAACCTCGGCTCAAGCGCACTGAGTAATATTATTACTATATACTTTAGACTTCTTTTAAAAGACGCTGTGCAATAAGTCAAAACAGTACCATCTAAGCGTCTTTAACATGTAGTAAGAAGCAAATTTATAAGTTATTGATGGCTGAATAATATTTTTATCTGAATATTCCGACTGATAAAATATATTAAAATAATTCTCCTTCTTATTATAAATTACTTCATTTTTCCGACATCCTTTTCTGAGTGAGTGACTTTGAATGAAAATTTTGAATTTCCTATAAAATATATGCGAGAGGAATTAAAATTTTCATCTAAATTGAGCCAATTTTTATAACATTACAGGATCATCACTTCAGTTATCATCATTTTACCACTATTTGGCAGCATAAATAATGAACGAAAATTCTTAACAGGAAGTGTTATGTCTGGGGATTAACAAAATGACGAGATTTTGAGAGCGAAATCCATTGAAACTATGAGCAGTTAATGTCGATAATTATTAAGCCTACGGGGCTATAAATTGGGCTATGAGATTATTTCAATGCACTGAAAGGATATGAGATGTAAACAGATACATATGAAATATAAAGGTAATATGCGTATTACCTCCTTAGTCCACCTCTAACGAATTAAGCTGCACCTGTATTAATGACATGATTGCATTTCACGAGACTGGAAATTTTTAAGTCGTAATTTATTTTAAAAATCACAATCTTTCATAGATTGGTTTAGGCTGGTAAAGTAGGATCGAAACAAATTTAAAGAAATTTGTGAGACATTGAATAATTTTATCCTAACAAGAATAAAGTCATAATCAAAAGAATTAAAGCATTACCGATTTTCATTTTGGTACTATTGATTTTTATATCCATTTAACAAGACTTCAAAAATATTAGCAAACTACAAATTCTCTTTTAAATTATTTACGCAATACAGTAGTAATTAAAAAGTGGTTATCAGTACGTTTTCCACTTTTATTTGCTACTTATACTTCATAAAACTAACCACCTTAAAAGTAAAGATTATACCAATAACAAAAAAAGCATATTTTTAATGCTATGGTCCTTCGTTACAAGATGGCGATACCTGTACATATAATAAGTATTAATGTAATTATTTCTATACGCACATGTAAGTTGACTAATCACCATTGTCGATTTAAAAAGTCATTTAACAAAAATATACCTAATAACATGCTGTGGTATGGGTTTTATAAAAGTAATGGACTACCTACGGGATATCTACAAACCGACAAATTCTCACAATATTTAATTGACTTTATACCCCAGTATTTTCACTAGACTATAAGCTTTGAAGCAAAACTTTATTCAAAGCTTTATTTCACTTGGTTCAACAATATGAAGGATCTTCACATTGAAATGTGTGAGGCGTAACGCTGAAAACTCGAAAGAACAGGTAGTCTAAGCCTGTTTTGAGTTAGCGCTTAAGAGTAGATAACATCATGAGCAATAGAGAAATATCTTGAATGCGGATGCTCAAGGTAAACATGCATGGAAAACTATGGAAGATGTCTACGATGGACACAGACTGAAGAAAAAGAAGGAGTATATGTAAAACAGTTTTCAGTATAAACTGATGTTTAAATGGTTTGTAAAGGGTTTAGACGGATAAGTATGACGAATTGGCCTCCAAAGGGAAATTTATGTTTTAATATCGACTTGATGAACAAACACCATTTATATATGTTTCGCGGCCGCTTTCCGCTTTGACTTTGAGATATGGGAAAAAATAGCCGTATGTATTACTATTTTTCAGAGAAGTATATCTTAAAAAATAATTAAGCTAATGAGATAAAACTAACGGGAGGCTTTAGGTAACTTTATAGAGTATATAATGTATTTTTTTTAGATTTTAAAATAATTTTTCAAAAAAAAAAAAAAGAGTATTTTTTTTCGTGTTCCCTGTAACTTACATTCACGAAAATAATATATGTTATGTTCCTTATAATATAAAATCATAAAATAGCGTGAAAAAAAGTTGAGGCAACACTTAAAAAAAATAAAATGTGGTGCGGTTCTTATAACATAGAGATATAAACTTATTTTAGAACATAGGTAAATACTTTTAAGAGTTGGAATAATTGTTCAAAAAAAATAAGAAAAAACAGCCAGTGTTCAATATTTGTTATTATTACCACTATTATTACTTTTTCGTGTTAATCAAAATACAAGAAACAAAAAATATTAATCTTCGTCACTGTGGTAATTAATTACATCTGGAAGATTTTGAGTCGAAAATAACTTAGAACCTCAGTAGGACGCACAATTCTTTACAAATATCGTCCATATGATAAATAATAAATAACAGTTGCTGCATGAGAACAGCTTCCCACTGTACGGTTGCCATTGGGGCAATCACAGCAGTAACGGAAAATACCATTGTAATCATTACCGTCGGAAGTATAGTGAATGTAAATATTATAGACTTTGTTATTTATATGTCTTGATTTTACTTTTGCTTTAATAATATTAGATGCTAATTTCACATATTGTACTGATAGATTAATTTAATCGTCCATTATTTCGGCCAAATACGAGTAAGATAGAGCCTATGAATATTGATACAAGCCTCTTAATAAAATTTTGAGCTGATCTTCAGTCACACGCGGAAAATTAAGTAGTTCAGCTACCGTTAAACATTTAAGCGTATTTTTTTCAGTTCCAATGTTGACTTTGCACGTCTTGACTAAAGTATTGTCTATGTCCAAAGGTCCAGCAAAATCAACGACAAAACCATTTTTGATACATATTGTGAAAGGCTTATATAGATGTGTTTTTTTTGTTTTTTTTTGTGATCTTTGATAATAGCTATTTTTACTTTTTTGGTGTCCTTTGTACGTACCATCTACAATCAATATAAGCTGATTTTCAACAACTCTCAATAATGTTTTGCAGTATCACGGGTGCTCACTATAAATTGCTGTCGAGACACATCGTTAAATCTGAAACAGTACGGTAAAATGCCTTTTTCAAAACTTGTTATTACATGTGTGCGATATTCTGAGACTTGTTAGTCGTAAGGTAAAAATACTAGCGATTGATTGATTTGAGTTTTTGTTCTTCAGTTTAAACGAAAATATAACTAAAGCTTGAGTGACAGAACGTGTGCTTATATCTCGCATAGACGTAAATAATGACCTAAGATTTAATATATTTTCCCAAATTAAAGCTTTTACTTGATCTTCAGACATACCGAATTCGTTCATTCTATCGAATAATTGATAACTGTAATTTATTTGACAGCGTATTGAAAAATAGTGTATTAAAAACTATGCGTAGATATTATAAATCATCTTCATCAAAGTATTGTCAAATTAAGCGAGTCGAACAGCAACGATCACTTTTTGGTAAGAAATGTTTTTTTAATGAACATTTATATTCGTGTTTCTAACACATTGAGTCAAGATCAGTTGCTTTTTAATATATATTGCAATACTTATCAGTATATGCAACATTTTGAAATAATATTTGAGTATAATCGTCACTCAGACGGTATTCATATGTAATATCACTGTCACTAGTGATATCGGAATCTTAAGAATTGACATAAGTTTTTTCCGGCACTCCTGTAGTTGCTGATGCTTTATCGTATATTCCCATGCTTAAAGACATCTCGTCAGATGCTGTATGTTTTCAACCCGAATATTTTTTGTTAATATATGGGATGAGTCGTCACTTGTTACAGAATATATCATTAACTATTACAGTTTCATTCAAACAGTCACTAAACACTTTAGCTTCTTCTTCAGATTTTACAACTTTTTTATGACCAGTAATCTTGCGAAGATAGTTGTTACAGTTTTTACACTTGTCCGACATGACTAATAATTATTAGATTAAACAATTACTAATTACAAAATCATGAAATAAAATACCACAGAATCCAAGTCACAAGCTATCACCTAGAGCAATAACAATGACAATGCAATGTTGACATTACATAAGATATAATGAACCGTGTGAGTCCGAACTTGTTTGTTTACAAATTCCCGTTGCCGCGTGTATAGGTAAAGTCACGATTATACCTCTTACACTACAAGGCGCGAATCATATTTTATTTTTTTTTCAAAGTGTTTCACCAACTTTTTTCTCACGCAATTTTTATGAATAATAGTGCACATAAAGGAACATAACATATATATTATTTCCGTGATTTTAAGTCACAGAGAATACGAAAAAAATATTATTTATTTATTTATTTTTTATATGAAAAAATATTCTAAAAATCGGAAAAAACACTTTGGCTTAAATAATTTTGAAGATATGGCTCTTTCAATAACAGTTATGCGTGCGGTTATTTTTTCCCATATCTGAAAGTCAAAGGCGGAAAGAGGCCGCGAAACATATACAAATCGTATTTGTACATCAAGTCGGTATTAGAACACAAATTTCGATATAGCATTTTTTACATTTAGAAGGTATTTCAAAATCAGCGATTCCTGAAAATTAGTTTGTACCTCAAATAAAAATCTGTATCAAATAATAAATAGAAACCGTATCACATAATAAATAGAACTTTGCTGTATCAAGTAATAACGATAGACAAGTGAGGAATCTCTTATAGCCAACCAGAACACCAATCAAGTTTCGCTCGACAAGCGGCCGGAAATTGAACCCGAGATCCCGCGATCCGCCCCAACGTTAAAAGGTACAATATGCAATACGCCAGGGTAACGACATTTCACCATTTTTATTATTTACGCTAGTGTTCTTTATACTCTGTTTTAAAATGTCGCACAAGTTTTATATATTTATATAGAGAGAGATAGAGCCGAGGCCGAGGTTCTTCTACAAGATAAAATATACGGCTTATGTTTTGGATGGAAATCACGTCGTCGATAGAATTAGGTATTTTTTATAAAAGGTAATTCTCAGATTATCATGTTTGCGAATGCGATCGCTTTGTCCTTACGCTGCTTGTTTAGATTATAAATATAGAAACAATCCGATATACTGATATTGCTGTATATTTAAATATTAACAGTTTAAACATAATTTCTGTATTAATTTCTATAAATAATATTGATATTAATTATGTTTAGTTTTATTATTTCTTAAGCTCACTGGTACTACTTTTTGGTTGTGTAAATTTGTCAAATAATCATTGATGAAACTACGTTTACTTGTTGTAAATTCCTTTTTTATTTTTAAAAATATACCTGAATTCCATTTATTTAAAGAAATTAATAGAGTAAATTGCAAGTACCAAAGCAAACTGTAGCTAGAAAATGCTATTTACATTCATTCGTAATAATTTTTTGTTGCTGCAGTATTTTATGTCGGAATTTAATTTATGTTGTTACTTTTATGTGTACCCTAGTCCGCATAAATGTTTAGGTATTTACGTTAAGTTAATGAAAATTTTTTCAACTGAAATAACTTGGATTGTTTATAACATTAGCTGATATTTTGGCGTTATTGTAACATATTGTCAGTAAATTTTCTGGATGAAAAGAAGCTGAACTTGGCATGTTAAAAAAAATGAGAGAGAGATGAAGGAGAATTATGTAAAATAAAATGTAATAAGGACTTGCACTTCAATTATGAAAGGTAACATTGTTTGGATGAATGCTGGCCACATACAACGACACAAAATTTAATTTAAAGAAAGGATCTCTCATAGCAAAAATAGCAAATTGGCCTTTCTCCCTTTCTTCTTTAAATCTTTGCGCTAATTAATATTTTTTTCGCCAATAATTTCTAATACTCTTTAATTAATTTATGACATAAGAAAGGAATCTCAATAAAAAAATTGTCGAATAATTTGTATTTTTAAACCTGTTTGTATATAAAATATCCTGATATAACCTGCACATATCATAAAAAAGTATTTAACCGAATTCGCAAATTCAGAAAGGTAATTCTCTAATTTTGAACTATGTATTAGATTCATATAGTACTTTGTTATATTATATTAGTAATGAAAAACTACGCTCTAAATCAAAATACGACCTTTTCATTTGTTGCTATTGGCAGGCAAATTATTTAAAAGATTAAAAAATCAAGTTTAATATTTTTGACTTAACGTAGAAATTGCATCAAATAATAACGTCGGACGTTGTATTTCCGTCCACATCGAAGTTATAAGGGCTAATGTAACTTTACATTTTAAAAAACCGCTACCACTTTAAATAGTAGAATTGCAGGAAAACCAAACTAATCAATGAATATGATATTTATTGTCAGGATCAAATAATGACATGTTATTTGTTTGTATATTTAATGGCTAATTTTGCATTCATAAAATGTGTCTTTATGGTTGTAATCATTTTAAGTTTCTCATTTTTTACAACTTGTTTGGTGCCCACTTTGATCACCTTGTTTGATATTCACATCAATTTGTATATGGGAATAATGATTTTGCATATTTACAATAATTGTTTGCCTTGAATTGCAAAATAAATACGTTTGTACTCGAACGAAACGAATCAGATAAAGTGTCACTTGTGCGTTCCATCCAAATAGCTTTAGAAGCGCACCTAATAATTATATTATAAAATCATACTGGTATTAAAAACCATTCATCTACTAACAAAGATATAACGGTGTTCAGAAAATGTGACGTTGTTTCACGATACACGATGAAACGAGATGGCATTTTATAATAAGCCGGACATCGAGCGGAGGGCTTTGTTTTTAAATAATGAATAATTTCTTGTAGTCTGGATGGACAAACCCGTCAAAGGTTTGAAAGATTTCCATTATTACGGGTGCCAATATTGTTCCTTTGCCAGTATAGCCCTGGTGTTGATTTTCCTCTTTAGGATAAACTCTTTAGGACAGGACTCTTTCCTGCAAGGACATAGAGATATGGTCAAATATATATTTCATGGAATATGTCAGCTATGGAATTATTACTCTGGCGAAATGCTGCGATGCTATTAAATTTCTGCGGCAAAATTGAATTCTTTGGTTATTATTAAATGGTTTAATGGAATTACGTAATTTATAGGATTTACAATCATCGAAGTTGTCACAATTATGAAAAAAAGTAAATTTTATTGTTAATTAATTATTTTTGATTTACCGTTTTAATTAAAAGGTATGTTTAAAATACAGTATGAACCTAATAAAATGTATAAGGGCCATTTGAAACATACATTATAAATTATTCAATAACACTTTAACTCATTAAGCATTAAAAATAAAATCACTTATTTTGTATTTTTAAATGAAATTAATATCAATTTATTAAAAATTGAGTGTTCAAATTATTAAGGCATAATTTATAAAGAAAATTTTATTTTAAAATGAATTCTGTAAATCTGATATGAAAGCTTTGTAAAATATAAATTTTACAATTACCGTTCATTTTTTTCATGTCATTTTCAAATTTCATCTTCTTTTACTTACTGAGGAACCATTTATGTTCGTCGATGAGTTGAGCATGCAATTTTGACGATGTCTCTTTCTTTAACTAGAAAGTATATTTACTCAATTTTGCAATTTAAAAAAAAAAATTTAAAGTTAATGGTTAAGTTATTGCACAATGGTAGAAAATAAATTTTATATGATCAAAAGCCTAATTGAAGTAATGTAGCGGCTGTGTAAGACATTAGTTAAATAGGAAATTGAAAGTCTGATTTGTTCGGATCATAAATTACAATACTTGCTTTTATAGAAAGATTTTAATGTAAAATTTAATCTGTTAAGTACATAAATTTAAAATTGCTGTACTTTAAATATATGAATTAAGGAAGTTGCGTTTTTTCTGAATTATGTATAATACGAAAATTATTTATTTTCAAACTATTTTATTTCGTATTAATTAAAAGGAAACATATCGTGTTTTCCGCCTCATTCTTAATATTTCATAAAGACCATGTTTTATCTAAAATATATTTACGAATGTTATATATATATATATATATATATATATATATACATATATATATATATATATATATATATATATATATATATATACGTATAAAATATACAGAATACAAAAAAATTGAGGGAGAAAAAGGACTGAACTTTATTAGTATAAGACGTAAATTTCCACTACGTATACTAGTAAACATTATACAAAGTCAACTGGTTTTTTTGTTTCCCTGATATGTCCAGTACATTTATTAACTGCAATGGAGTACGTACACACAAATAAGTTTTCCTCATACGGAAAACCTCCAATCTTAACTTTAACCTTGTACTTTTAGATAAATATGATAAAATATTGAAAATGGAACTATCTCTCAATATATACGCATCACTGAATATTGAAAACTAATCAGCAACACTTCTTCCAACAACTTCTTGTTGCTGTCCGGCCGTGTGTTCGTCCTTTCATCTTCACCCATCCAATTCCCTTGTCTTCGTTTCCATCAAACTTTTAATGCACTTGGTGTTCATATACCCCTTAACATGATGTACTTTTGAAATGTCATTTGCGTTATAAATAATTTTTTTAAACGATCCTGTCAAAGTGAATTATTAACAAATGTTTAGATAGAATTTTGTATCAACCAAAACTTTCCGTATTTTGGATACAATTTGATTTACTCAATTCAACATACTTTTGTGCGTGTAATTACAAATATATATTCTTTTTAAATTACTATCCTCTAATAAGATATTAATGGTTAAGGTAGATCATACGAAATTAAATTAGCACTTAATTAGCAAAACTAAATTTCAGTAAGACTTTCTGTTAAAAATTTGCCTTTATTAAATTAAATGTATGTACGTTGAAACGTGCATATTACGGGGTAAATATTATTTTTATTGTTTAAATTATTCGTGTTTAGACATTGTTTGAACGTTATGATGAAAAATAATTCATCCTAAAGTAAACTTGGTCAAATCGTATAATCAAAATCATCATGCTTATATCGGAGAGCGCTATTAATGTACGAGTGTCTTCCAAATAATCCTAACATAAATATACCCTTGGATATAAAGTAGAGAACTCGCATTTGTGTTAGCTTAGTTTACAGATTATATATAGCATATTGTTTATTTCAAGTTTGTTATCAAAGGAAATAAATGGAAAAAAACAGAGAGAGAATGGGAAAAATAATATCCGATATACCAGATATGGATATGGCTTTAGTTTATCCTTTTGTAAAAGTTTGTTTATAAAACCTGTCAAAAATTAAAAGTAAGTTATTGCAGTATACCGTAAACTCATCAAGCTGACATCCTTGATGAACTTGCGGTACATTTATATGTGAAGCTATATGCACTTAGTGAAATTTATGGGTTTGATCTGTTCATTATACTCATGGCATTTGAAGCTTTCCCAATGCAAATAATAAAGGCCTTAACCCGCCCAACGAATATAGGTGTGTATATTGATAAGTTACTAATCTTTTCATCAGGTTTTCCTGAACAAATTGAGCTGGAAAAAGTCAAAATTATTTTGCCTAGTTGTTCTCAGTAATGAAGATAATCTTGTCATCATTGTACAGATTAATCGTTTTACCGCCAAAGTCGTGCAAAACCCTAAAAATGAAACCTATTTATATTCTTGTTACGTATGTTGACATATATGTATTAAATCTAAGTAGAAAAAGAAATGTTGCTTTGGTAAATTTCTTGAAGTGACTCTGTTACTATTATCTGTATGTATTTCTTGATATTAAGGATTTTTTTATTTTCATTCGCTATGCATGGTAAAAAGTATATATATATATATATATATATATATATATATATATACACACATTGTAATTTCTTTTCCAATATAAAATAAACATAAGTGGACATGCATTTAGGAAACTATTTTTTGTGGAAATAGTCATAATACCGCACTACCGAATACTCAGCCTGAAGTGCTTCACGGCTATTTTGCATTCCTATAATTTAAAAACCGCGCTGTCGGTAACTCAATCCGATTTACTCCACGGCTAATATGCATCTCCCTAATTTAAAAACCGGAATGTCGGACACTCAAACCGAAGTGCTTCACGCTATTATGTACCCCGTAATTTAAAAACCGCACTATCGGTCACCCAATCCTATGCGCTTCAAGACTGTTATGCACCTCCTAAATTTAAATACCAACCTGTCATATGCTCAACTTGAAGCGCTTCATAGCTATTTTGTACCATCGTAATTTGAAAACCGCACTACCGTACGCGCTCTACGGAAGTGCTTAAAGATTATTTTGGCACGCTCGAAATTAATTTTGATGGTTATGGAAAATATGGTTTTTTATAAATAAATCGGAGCTTTGTTTTACAAACCAATTTCAAGTTATAAAAAGTACTTTTATTAAAAAATGTAACAATTCAATCTGTATACTTGGAACACTTCCTTAAAATATATTTAATGCCTACGTTAATGGTATTCGGTGTGAATATTATAAATATGGGCGTTAGATATTTTATATTCGCACAATATCACTTTCTTTCAACATGCCATTTATACCTCGTATCTATGAGGTCACATTACTACCATTTTCCTTCATACCAGCTTGTCTATCGGCAACAGGAATACGACACGGTCAGCAGGAGATCGCGTTATTGACACCGACGAGACGAGGGTTAAGAGGTGTACATTTTATATGGTTTGGGTGATTTCATGAGTACGTTTAATCACTTATATATATAAACTTAAATATATCAGTTAAAGCAGGCATGATTTGAAAAAAGCTCAGACATGACATACAAATATGCCGGTGTGATTCTCGAAATGAAGGCATCTGAAAAGAAGGTTGTTTTTATTTTAAAAAGGAAGTCGTGTTCAATATTAAATAATTCAGTAATACCAGTTCATAAGAAAAATAAATGCTAACCTTTCTTGTGTTGAGCTTTAGAAACAATTATAAAGTACAACTTCTTCGGGCGCCCTCAGTTTATTGCGAGAGTCGCCCAGTTCTTTGTTCCTGCTCTTTTTTGTATCTCGTCCGCCCAGTGTGTATGTCTCCTTTTACCTGTAACCAACCATAGTTATTTTCAACATTCTATAATTATCATATATAAATTACTTAAAGAACAGAATATAAAAAGGATCGACGTTCTACATACTTCAACTAAAACCGATTAAAAAAAACAATTGTAAAAAAATCTCACAGCGATTTTTTTCAAAGAATTATATATATATATATATATATATATATATATATATATATATATATATATATATATATATATGTATATATATATATATATATATATATATATTATTACAATTATTATACTTATGAAATGATGTTTCTTAAATATTTCATATTATACCAGATGACTCGATGAACTTCATACCACCTGAAATTGATTTAATTGTAACTCTTCATAAGCGGTTATTATTCCTAAGCAACCTAACTGCAATTAATTGATATCAATAATATGGGCTGCATCATGTACGGTTGGTGTTTCGTTTGGTTATTAAATAAAAAAATGAATTCTATTGGTTTTGTTTACATGAACGAAAAATGAAAAATGTTTACGATAAATGCAGTTAACATTCTATCACAATTGACGTATGGTTATATGTAATGAAAACAATGAATTATTTATTAAAGATTTTATATTTACCTGTTAGTTGATTAATCATTTTAGTGCTGAAATGGTATTCGTGCTCGGCATGCCAAAAAATCAATGGATATTGTAACGCGCCGGAAGTCTTATACGTTTTGGTTACGCGTTTCAACTCATTGTTCTGACGGTAAAGCACATTATCGCTATATTGCAAATTTTTTATACAACAGCCACGTCGTGGACAATAACAACAGCCACTTCGTCGATTGTCGGCGAATTGAACCTTCTCACGCAGGCGTTTGGTCAGCCTAAATGACGACATTATGACTGTCGGATGGCATTCGATCAACGAAATTTTGAATAATTTGACCAATTATTTGTTCTGATAAAGAAATATTTGTAATTATCTGACAACGGCTCACTTTGTTATCGGATTGTGAGATCAGCGCTGATTAACTTCCGCATCCGAATTACCAATGAAATAAAATTTATTTAAAGAATAATAAGAATTTATGGTCCGCATCCGGTGGTGTTAACAGCGTTCCTATTAAAAGATATATTTGCCCTTGAATCTGCAATGGTGTGTGAAATTATGAAATACTTTCTGATACAATAGCGAATGATGCGAAAGACAATTTTGTTATAATTACCTTAAAAATGCACATGAAATTTTTCCTTACAATATACGTTGCGCTAAATAACGTCATTTCGAAACAACTCTTGTATTTTTGGATGTTGACCATGGGTAAAATCACTTCCCGTTCCAGAAACTAGTGAGGGTAATGGCTCTGATAGTGGGAACAATTCGTTTTACTTTTCCACCCGCACAACACAATCCAGGAGATTCACTGTTGAATTTCAACGCACAAACGACTGATATTTCTTCAAGCATTGCTGACCTCTTTGCACCGTAATCGTTTTCCGGATCATAAAGGTATGTCGCTCTTTCCAGGTACCGCGTCGGCGCAAATGCTCATGTTCATTTTGTTATGCTCGCTGGCATTGTGTTTGACCTGCAAGAACTCGTTGCATTGAACTCGTCGTCTATTGAGAGTAATCCGCAATGGCAATTCCAATAAAAAATTATCAGTTTTCATTATTTCAATTTTTTGAACATTCTTTTTGGTTTCCTAATTTTTTTTCCTAAACCACCCCAGTATTGACACGAACAAAATAAAAAAACTATTAAAAAAAATTTTGCGAGACTAATACACGCTAATTGATTTATATATATATATATATATATATATATATATATATATATATATATATGTATATATATATATATATATATATACACACTGGGCGGACGAGATACAAAAAGGAGCAGGAACAAAGAAATGGGCGACTCTCGCAATAAACTGAGGGCGCCCGAAGAAGTTGTATCTTATAATTTTTTCTAAAGCTCAACACAAGAAAGGTTAGCATTTATTTTTCTTTTCAATTAAGCACCGCACAAAATAGAAAAACATAATTTGGTATAAACATTACCAATGTTTATTTATTTACAGACTTCGATGAATCCAACTGATAAATACAGCGCATTTATTGCAAGGGATCCAGCCCCACTCGCAGAGCATCCGGAAATATAACATGGAACTCCGCGGTGTGCCGCGCCGTCAATGGTCGTAAGCCTTGTGGTCAATACAACATACCACGGCCACAATGATCTATATGTGTAAACTCAAATAAAAATTATCTAAATTTGGCATTTGATCGATTGAATTACTTTTCAATTCTCTGCTTTCAACTGAACTGTAACTTTGCTAAAGCATCTAACTCCCCTTGAATTACGAAAAATATTACAACACTTTCTTCATTTATGTATATGAATTCCTAGTATATGCCGAATTTCAGCTAGAGTAAAGATCTTAAAAAGAGGCAAGAGCAAAATATATTTCTAATTGCTATCAATCATTGTCAATGTAACTGGAACCTTGAAGTATAGAGTATTAAATGTGTAACAAATATATTTAGGTTAAATTAAATTCAGTTCAGGAAACTGAAATTGAAAAAAAACTAACTCAACAAAACTTTTTTTATAAATCACTCTTATCCGTTGAGGAGTTTCATTATACATCTCTAGAGTGCATCATCAAATCTTGACCAAATTCATAGGAGACTATCCTCGAGTTATAACAAAATAAACATCCAAATAATAAAATAAAAACATTCAATTCGCTTCATATGGACCATTACTTTCGTAATTTATTAATGGATATATATGTTTTTGTAAATTTATAAATTTATTCAATAATATTTTAATATAAATAGCCAGTCGATTAAAATTTCCTTTTGTTTAATTTTCTTTTCACAATATTCTTCAGTATTTATAATATGACAGTTAACTTTTATTTTACGCTATATATTGAGGAAATTTTTTTAAAGAAATAAAAAAAGTATATCATAGATTTACATAAAAATATTAAAATGAACGTAAGCATTGATGTAAAAAACATAAACACACAATGGAACTTCTTTCCTTAGGTTTCCGAATGATCAGCAATGCCATTCCAGTCTTAGAATTATTTGACTAACTTCACAAAATATATTAAATTCTCAACATAGTTCATAGAAGACGCTACACTTTAAATCGCTCTACAATTATCTCTTCTACTCTTCTTACATAGGTAGACATTACAAACAATGACAGTTGAAAACCAAAACGTAGTAAATATTAGATTTTAAAACATAATGACTGTTACATGTTCCCGCAATTTACATGATTTACTTACTCAGGGTAATCTGTAATGGAGTTATTAAGTAACAGCTAGAAAATATTGCAATTAAATAAAACTGAATAGTGTCAGTATTTCTCACCATGACAATGAGGAATATTCGTTTGTAACATAAATACATATTTAAAATGTGGAAATACAAATTCCGTGAATATTTTAAATACAATGGTAAGTTCATTGTAATTTCAATAAAAAACAAACCATAAAAATTACGAGAAGAACAATTATAACTCAGTCAAACTTTGATAAAAATATGGTTCGACAATCACAAGCAAACAATATTTTAATAAGATATTATATTTTCATTTCAAGAGTCCACTGCTCTAATTTACACTGATACATGAGTTAATTTGCGAAAAAATGATCGAGCTCGGTTTTTCGCAACAACTCCGATAAAATATTCACTCTTCCGCGCTAAACGAATTTTTCTTCTCTGTTGCGAGGCACTCCGTCGGGATATAAATTTGTTTCAGCGCAGATGTAAATCCCCAGCTTTCTACACATGTGATGCTTTTACCCGACATGCTCCCAAAAGTATTAGCACAACAGTTCTAGTTTATAAATTTTCTGTAGAGAGAACTTTGTATATATTACAGGTGAAGGCTTCAAATAATTCCAGTAAAAATATAGAATTATTAAATTATGTGCTTGGAAACTAACTGAACAAAATATACTATGCCGACAATTTAATATATTTAGACTAATATAGAGAGACTAATATATACATGTCCAGAACAATATCAAGTAATATTAAATATATTTGGTGCTAATTTTGTAGAAATTCATTATTCACAATTAAATGAAACTACGTGATGTAGCATTATTTCTACTTTCTTTAATTTCTTTACCACGACCTAGGTTTCGTTGTATCACAACATCTTCAGGTGAGATATTAGCTAGAATCTTTGCTAATATCCCACCTGAAGATGTTGTAATACCAGGTCATGGTAAAGAAATTAAAGAAAGTTGAAATAATACTACATCACGTAGTTTCATTTAATTGTGAATATCAAGTA
Source organism: Druceiella hillmani (assembly GCA_039881145.1). Taxonomy (NCBI): domain Eukaryota; kingdom Metazoa; phylum Arthropoda; class Insecta; order Lepidoptera; family Hepialidae; genus Druceiella; species Druceiella hillmani. The sequence goes on along the minus strand of JAYKKI010000142.1, from coordinate 2,199,829 downwards.
AATTAAAATTCTGAACATATTTTATAGAGAGCAACCGGTGTTCTTATTAGATATATTAGTGATAAAATATGGAACCCAGTGTGAGTATAAAAAAACGTAAATGAAATAATTAAGTACAAAAACAAATATAGTACTCGAAATACCAAAGGTCCAACCTTTTATATGATGAATTGTTCAGAAATAAAATATTTAAATACAAATTGCATTTTATTTAAAACTTTAAATTTGGCGTATAGACTAGGCATTTGCATATAAATGAAAGGAAGTGTCAGAAGTGTCTTTATCTTTATCTTTTATTCACTTCAAGTCACGAAAGCTTACTAAAAATCTACTTGCAGGAAATAGTGCAACTCCTTTAAATCATCATGTTAGCTAATACAACAGTTTCAACCAATGTAACTGTCAACTTTCAAATAGTTTTTTTATTCGAATTCTGATAAATTTAAGTTTAAAAGGTATGTATAAATATTTTTTTAATTACTTAACATTTCTTTTATATTTTAATTTGGCAATTTTTTTCCTACAACACGTTTTACTTGATTTTAAAAAAATTATAGGCTATGTATTTTTTCAAAAATTATTAAATGTCAATTATTGATTTATATTAATGCTATTTTATTAATTTTGCCTTGATTTAGTGTTACTATATTCGTATATTTATCTCGTATATTTTTGATTGGTTTTCAGTAGTCTTTGCTGGGAATCACAATTTCTTTATTAAATCATAATTTGGGTTTAGTTTTCTATTCCCTCGTCGTACTTTCACAATTAAGACCCTTTTGTTATTTGAATGCTTGCGACATTCAACCGCAAAGCCTGCTATTTGTCTAAACTATTTTAATGCTATTTAAGCTTGCCTATTTAAGTGTTTACCACGAACCAAAAGGGAAAGTAATATTTTTTCTGTCCGCAATAATTGATGTTTTCTTGTTTCATTATAGAATACTAGTAAAATTAAGAATCCCTGTGTTCTTAATTTTTGGTTGGAAATCCTACATTACAGGTATTAAATAAAATCTTCCTCTAAGAGGCCCACGAAAGTAACGAAAAAAGTGCGATGTGATTTTTTTAAAACATACAAAGTGTTGTAATGTAGTTAACTTATAAAAAACTAAAACTACTTGGTCTATAAAAGTAAAGTTATCTCTCATTTAACAAGTACATAATTATGTGCATAATTTAACCTATTTGTTCATGATATTTAATAAACATTAGAGAAATGTTATTAAATATAGCAGCTTTCAAACAATCTTTGAGAAACCGTGTGGATTGATTACATTTTTTAAAGGATCTAAATCATTCTTGACTGATTTTTAGTTTGTTTTACGTTTATTCTTCGCATTGAAAAGAAACGAAGGAGTAAATACCAAATAAACAGATTCTACATAGACTATACGTTGTTTATATTTTGGGGATCCATATCTCTATCTTTATAAATATATAATTCTGCGGTGCGGCGAATATCTCATAAGTCCTCAAAATTTTACATTAAGTATGTACTACGATTGGACAGTGTAAATGTAGCTCCAATGGTTTTTTGTAAACAGTGTACGGTGGCCGTATGCTAGTTTTTCTAATCACCCAATTTAATCACCTTTAAAATTACAAATTGCAAAATTCATTTAAAAACCTTTCCATTGGAATTTGATTTTATGTCTTTTTCTAGTGATATTTGAAAATGTGTAGAAATTTAAAATTCACAAATTTGCGGTATTCATGAATTAACATTGAATTAATTACAGTCAATTATTTACAGATGCGTCTCAGCAACAATCGACGAAGTTAAGTTAAGTTTTTTGAATCGAAGTTAAGTTTTTTTAAAGCCTCGAAAACTTTTCCAACATCGTCCAAAACAACAGAAGATGTTTCTGCTTATCAGCCTAGTGGTAAGGAACAGGCAATTATATTCGACGTGGACAAGAATGTGCCAATACGTAGGAGGTTTGTACTGAAGTTTGTACTGAATTGAAAAAAAATGAAATATATTTCTAGATTATTAATTTTTTTACATATATATTTTTGTTCTATTTTGTGTTTTTAAATACTATAGTTTTTATATTCGTTTTCATTTTTAATATATCCTATTTCTTTACTTTATGTACTATTTTTATTTTCCTTACTTTATTTTTATTAATTTTTCTGCTCATATTGTGATTCATTTTATATTTTTTTTCAATTTCACAACAGACAGTTTAATTTTCAGTGATAAATCAAATAGTCATTATTTTGTTGTGTACATAAATGTAGTGTAGCACGTTGTTTAAAACATTTAAAATTTTAAAAATGTTAATTATATTTTTGGTCTTACCCAAAAACTGTAGAAATTTTTTACTAATTTTTAAAGTTGCATTTATGTTGTCAAATTTTGTTATTGAGGGTCTATAAACATATATTACAATTTGGTAAGAGATTAGTAAAACAAATGTTTTAGTGAAATGGTTTATTAAAAATGAAACAGTATTTTCATGTTGAAACTCAATGAAATAATTGTTTGTATTATCTAGCCCAAAGCAATTTAATGCACGTTTTTGTTTTAGTTATGGGAAAATTTAACCATACATTGCACTTCAGTAACATAGTTTTTACTTAATGTAGCTTCTGTCATGGTCTGTATTCGAATCAACTTTCAACTTGTCAGAATACAATATATTTTGCAAGTATGTGTTAAATTGCTAAATATGGAGAATAAATATATATTGATAACATTCTGAAATAAAGCAGTCACTAGCTTATATCATTTAATCCAAACTAAGTTAATAGACATTTTAACATTCTGTCTATAGGTAAAGCGACGTGTAAAACAATTTGAATATTTTAGGTGCAGATAAAGGGATTCATGTCGCTAGTCAGACTGAATTTCAGTAATATATTTTTTGAATTCCAATTCCAATTTGGAACACCATTAAATAACTTTTGAAAACACTATATATATATTTATATATATATATATATATATAAAGGTGCCCCAAAATTCAGGCAACATTTGAATTTTGCACCATTTGTGCGGTAAAGTGTTGCCAACCAAAAAAAAAATACAGCGTGACAGCTGACAGTTCAGGGTTATTAAAAATAGAGCACTACACAAAAGAACAACGCATTTTTATTGTTGAGCAATATTTTTCAAATAATGAAAGTTTGGCAGTAACAGTTTGCAATTTTAGTACAAAATATGGTCGGAATAGTGATTTAACTTCATCAACTGTAAAGAGACTAATTAAAAAATTTAGAGAGGCTGGATCAATTAGTAATCTTAAACAGTCTGGCCGTAGTTCAACAAGTCGTTCAACACAAAACATTGAAGCAGTTCGAGAGAGTGTTGCTGAGAGTCCAGGAACATCAATTCCGCGCCGTGGTTAAGAATTGGACATTTCGAGAAGCTCTCTACAGCGTATTCTCACGAAAGATTTGCATCTTCATGCTTATAAAGTTCAATTGACTCATGAACTGAAGCCTACTGACCACGCACAGTGAAGAGAGTATGTTGAATAGATTATGGAACAACAAAAAGTGGATGCTGATTTTTGGAACAAAATCATCTTCAGCGATGAGGCTCATTTTCATCTTGATGGCTTTGTTATTCGACAAAATTGTCGCATTTGGGATTCAGAAAATCCACAAGTTATTGTTGAGAAACAAATGCATCCACAACGTGTAACTGTTTGGTGCGGATTTAGGGTTGGAAGCATCATCGGACCATTCTTCTTCGAAAATGCAGCTGGTCAGACAATAACGGTTAATGGTGCTCGCTATCGCGACATGATAATCCAGTTTTTTGTGCCAAAATTACAAGATATGGATGTGGACGGCATGTGGTTTCAACAAGACGGTGCCACATGCCATAGAGAACCGATTGCCGATGCCCGAAAAACAATTCGATTACTGCATGAGTCATTTCCTGGTTGTGTAATTTCCCGTTTTGGTGATCAGAATTGGCCGCCCAAATCATGCGATTTAACGCCGTTAGATTTTTTTCTTTGGGGTTTTTTGAAGTCTAAGGTTTATGTCAACAAGACCACGACCACCCACGCCTTAAAGGAGGAAATTGAGCGCTGTATCAACGAAATTCAGCCACATTTATGTAAAACAATCATGGAAAATTTCAACAAAAGAGTACGTACGTGCCAGCAAAGTCGTGGAGGCCATTTACCCGATATGCTATTCCATGCATAACCCTATACTGTATACTATATAAATCAATAAAATGTTTATAATTTTTAATTATAAACCTGTGTTTTCTATCAAAATTACTTCTTGCGTGAATTTTGGGACATATATATATAAATATATATATATATATATATATATATATATATATATATGTACATTTGTAGTTTACTCCTTAAGTAAATCTTAAGAAGTAAACAATTATTAATATTCATGTACAGCGCCCGGTACGAAATTTTATTAACAGTAAAATCAGAAATTCAAAGTGTACGAAGTTCAGAATCTTAAAAAAAAGTTAACCGTTAGATGGCCTCTCCGTGCAAAATTTCTGCGCATCTTTAGAATGAGAAATCAATACGTTTATTTGGCATTTTCCTATGTGTAATCCCAATAACGGAGTGTGACATAAATAGTTTACTATCGTTCGCTTAAAGCAAGGTGTAATCATTAAATGTCATCATATGAATATTTGATGTCTTCTATCCTACAAAATTAAAAAGTTTATTTTAATTTTAACTTCTTAGTCTGACTTTACTAAATGTTTTTAATTTTGTTGTATAAATTTGATCTTGTTCATTGGTGTTTTACTTGAAAATAATTATATTGTCAGCATTTTTTCATTGAAGAATATTCTATTTACATTTAATGATATTGATATTTATATTTATATACAATGTTACCTATTTTATACATTCCAAGACAATCATATTTAAGGAGTAAACTCTAATCGCTCGTCGGAGCCAATACGCAAAATTTTTTTTTGTTTATAAGTTTCAATTCCTGTAATCAGGATACTAATATTTATTTTAAATGGAACTATAACGTTTTACATACTGCTACCAAATATAAAACTGACCTATATCATACAATTTATTCTAAAATTTCCTATATTTAAATCAGCTTCCTAATTTTTTTTTAATTTTCAGTAACCAACACTTGAAGTGTTGCCGTCATATTAATTGTTATAAGGTGTTTACATGATATGATTTTACCATACAATCCAATGACGCTTTATTTTGCTGTTGTGATTCACATGATGTAATTCAAATGTGATATCTGGGTATGTAAGAAAACTGTTGAAGTGTCATGTTTATACATTTTTTATTTTTCGAAAATATAGTTAAAGTTTGCCTAAAGAAAGTAATAGAAAATAAAAACTTTGTTGCTTGAATTTTTGTCGGTGTTTCAACACGCATGGCATAAAAACTGGCGATTTAATTAAAATTGATTAACCTCAAATAACATTTAGTTTCTATTTCATCGTAATCAGAAGATATGTGAATTTAATATTATTATAAATTAATTCCGTCGCATTAATACAGCAACACATTAATGCCTAGCTACTCGACTCTTAGTTATTACACACTTGTATCCGTCATAATTACACAAATGTTTAGAATATAAATGTACAGTGTGAAATCAGAACATGGCGCTGTGTGTAATTTAAATCCCAAATTATATTTTCCGCCCGTTCATGCACTGGCGTAATGGGCGCGACCGTAGGTGAAGTATAAATCGGTGTGGTAGAGGTAAGTTTTGATGTAAGCAATCTGAATGCGAATAAACGTATGATGGCAGATGTTGACATTGGCCGTCTTAAACATATAAATCTTTCGATGATGTAAATATTCGACATAAACTTCTTTCTTTACTCAGTTTGATTGAAATATGAATGTATTGTCAATAATTGTAACTCAATTAATTGGGTACCTTTAATGTTAGGCTGTAAACATTTAATAATGAAACTATAGAATTTACTAATTATTGTTTTAGAATTTTCGTCTCTTTGTTTGTCTCTTATTTGTGTCTGTTCATAGATGTATCAAACAAAAAATTCTAAACCAATCCAGATAATATTATACACAAATATAGGTGTTTGGACAATAAATAAGTTATAATAATTGATAAATATTCATTTGAGAAATAATAATTATTATTAATTTTCTATAAAATGATTTAATTAGCGCCAGGAATTATCATCGGTTATGTTTGCAAAAATAAATCTATTATAATGACATTAGCGTAAATTATTTAACATTTTTTGATGTTTCTCGAGGGGGTGAAGATGGCGCTAACAACGTTTATTTTAAAATATGCAGCAAACCACAAAATATTATTCTGAATCTAAAAAGTAAAATTAGGAATGAATTCAGAAACGTATGCTGGGCTTGTTATTTTCAATGTAACTCAGATTCAGCTATAATTTCTTTGAAAAATATCTACTAAATTCATTAGGTCTCACCTAAATTCTCCGATAAGTGATGCAGCATTTTCATTAAAGACCAACGAAGCATCTCAATATATCTTTGCTTTTTTAATCATTAAATAATATATGATTCATAGATCTCCCTTGATTCGATTTTCAACATCCATATACGGACGAATCGTAACAGTTTCCTCCAAAATGCGAATTTCATTACATTTTATTTCTGTTTAGAAAAGATATATAATTAGAAATAATGAAATATCAGCGGTATTTTATTATCTAATTGTATTCATGCCATTCTATTAATAATATCTCATTCTTGACCCAAATCATATTTTTAATATGAATTTAAAATGATGGTAGAATGGACATTATAGCAAATTTTATTTTACACATATTTACACTTTAAACATAACTGTTTCTTACTAATTACTAAATAAATTCACTCACATTTTGAATTCTTATGAAAAATAAAATATTTGCATTATACAGATAATCAAATATTGCAATAATTGGATACATATATAATAGGGAAGATTCTTGTTTTTCTAATAAACACTTCTATAAATTTCTCTAAATGTTTAACATTCATTAATTTCGAATATTTGTGTAGTTTTTCCATCACCTTCTTCAATTAAGCTTGCAAACAGAAGTTTCCATGAGTATAATAGGCAAGAAGTTGAATTCAGGAGGAAATATTGTAGGTGAAGTATGAAATGCAGAATCTTTAAATATATTTCGCTACCCATATTATTTTATTATTTTTGCCCGTGATGTATAGTCTATCTATAGGCGTTTACTGGGTATGGAACATTTACCCGTGAACCCAAACTCCAGATACCCTTAAAATAATCACATTTGCTTTAACGCCACTATTGTTCACCTGTTGCCCATCGATCATCGTCAACATGCAGTGGTGCGTTTGCATATGCATAATCGTGGAAGCTTCAAAGGAAATTTTAATCGTTGTGGGCAATTTTTCTCTCTATATCATTGTGTAGAGTCTTGAATGGCTTTGTAGAGTAGATAAGTTAATTTATCAAATATTTCAGTTTTGTGACAATAACCACATTGCTGGTAAAAAAATAGTTTTTCTTGAAGCCTAAAACTGCAATAAAATTAAATGATTTTAATACAGTATTTGAATTTTTACTTTTTCTTATTAATTGTTTATATATAATTGTTTATATATATATATATATATATATATATATATATATATATGTATATATATATAGCAATTAAATTCAGTCAATTTAATCTAGCTACTACCTGCTTCGATTAAATTTATTTTAAAACGAAATAAGAACTTCAACCTAATAATAAATTATAGGATATATCAACAGCGTTACTATCGTTTGCATCAACTTTTTTTTTAATTTTTGTCCAAAGTATTTGTAAACAATATCTATAAAGGCAGCACAAAAGAATTACTGCAAGCGAATCCCTCAAGTTTATGGTTATAAATTGGACGTACGTAATTCATTAAAATACTTTTTATTTTATTTATCCTAATTGATAATTACTGTATTAAAAATAATTTTTTTTGGTATTCAATTTCCAAATTTCAGCTTTTAAATTATTATAAATTTCTTATTACTAGCTGCCCGTCACGGCATTACCCAGAAAAAAAGGAACCATCAATCCATGTTCGTTTTTTTATAAAGTTATTTCTTTCTTTTTTATAAAGTAACATATATTCAAAAAAAAAAAGATATGTCTTTTATTTTTCGTTGTGAACCTTAATACAAACTTTCTCGTCTCTAATTTTGAAATTTCTGTACGATATTGCTTTATCCCATTTTCATATCTTTAGTGGTTTCATTTAAAAAAATCCTATTTCCCTATATTCCCCTATCCCAAAAATACCCGTGCCAAATTTTAGGTTTTTAGTTCTGGAGTTTGCGTTGTGAGTCTGCCAGGGAATGGTAGTTGGTTTTCATAGACATAAATGAAAAGCAAGCATGAAATATAGATATAAAGGCGAGGAAGCGCAGACAGGACGGAGAGATTGCTGCGCGAACGTGTCAGTAACGTGGATCATTTTGCAAAGTGACGATATATACATATGTGTATAAAATAGTTTTTATGTTAATTCCATTAATATTATTTAATGAATACTTTGACATATGTTAATAATTATGAAAATGTGATATCTAATTAAGTTATTTTTATTCAATGAACAAAATAGTTTCTATGTTGTGTATACTTGGCTGATATGGGTATAATTCCTTCTTGACTTTTTGTTACCGGTTCAATGTTTATTCTTTAATGTTTCTTACTTTTATATCTACTCTTTATATTAATATTTTAGACAATTTTTTTTCATATATTGTAGTCGTAAAATATTTGCATTTTAGAAATATATCATTTTATATCCTATTGATAAATATTGACATTCCATTAGGTGATTGTATAATAAAGCCTAGAAATAACGATGTATTTAAATGGTGTAATTGTAGAAAAAAGCTAGATTTCTTAAATAAAACCAGTTATAAAAAATTATGAAATAATAAATCGTATTCGAATTACAATTCAGTGGATTTCGAATTCATTTATATATAAATTTTTTCTCGACTTACTATTATGTATTTAAGGTGAACAACTTCGTAAATAATAACAATTAGGTGTGGATGATCATATAACAATTTGAATATAATTGGAAGGTATATCTACTTTTGTTTCATAAGTAGATGAAACTATAGAAAAGCGAAAACGAACATTTTAAAAATATTTTTAAGCTACATTATTATCCGCTTGGATAATTATATTTGTAAAATCGTTTTTACGTACCCTATTTATACATATCTTGTTTTGTGCGATTTTTGTCACTATCATGTTTTTTGTTCATCAATTAATAAAGAAAATTTAAAATTTTATTTATATTCAGAAGGAAAAAAACTCTTTCGATGTGCGCAATAAATTTCCTATAATATAATTAGAAAGTGGTATGATAACACTTCCAAATAAAATTATGACATTTTCCTTGTAAATCAAGAAAACTTCACATAAATTTTGTGCATTCTTATGGATTATAATTTCTCTTTTTTACATATTTCTATGTAATAGTTTCTGATTCCATAAAACTTGATCGTAATTTTAATTTTTTAACATTAAAAAAACTTTTTTTAAAGTAATTGCTCCTATTTAGGTATTTTAACAAATTCACAAAAGAAAAACCAGAATCCTTTTAACGGACAGTTAATATATTATACTTAATTTGAATATTAAATAATCAGCTTATCAAAATTCAAAAATAAATCAAGCAGCAAAACAAAGTTTTCAAAAAAGTCAATTCTTTTAACACAGATTCGAAGTCAAAATATTTTTCCTATGAGTAAATCTATGATAATATTGTACAATCGGCAATTCAAAATTATGTAATCAAGGGGATAATTCTGTTGACATAAAGTCAAAGGCATAATACAAGGGTTGTTTTAAAGTTGGACTTTAACCAAGGAAATAATTGCAGAGATTTCATAAAATAGCAGAGATTTCATAAAATAGCAGAGATTCCATAAAGTAGGAGAGGGAAGTTAAGTCTTAAATTGAAACTTAAATTGAAAGACAAAGTAAGAAACACTGACTTACGGAAATGTACCGATCTAACGTATCTGACAGAGTTAGCATGCAATTATAATGGCGCATGTCGATCCATGTAGTAGACGTTGACGAGAGTTGCTGGATTGAGTGTGTATTGTACTGGTGGTCTGGTGTACTGGTGTATTGTACTGGAGACTCTTCTCCGTGACCGCCCATATCGCCACTAGAGTGACGATAAACTGTGTATCCTGGCTCCATATGGACTGGGACCACGAAGAAAAGAAAGAAATGGCATGTCATGGAAAACGCTTTCTTCCTACACTGAGGGCTCCAACAATTTGAGATCATGCTTGAAATTTTGCAAATTCATTATCTTATTGAAATTATTTTTTTCATGCGTATAAAATAATACATTTTATTATTTTTAGTAATTTATATATATTTATTTAGATTAATATTAATATTTAGTTTAACATAAGGTCTGAAATAAAATAATACGATCCATATCACTCATTAGTTGCTAGCTTTATTTCTGACCATAGTTTTAATACATTGGGTACAAATTATAAAGGTAAATGAATACAGAACATTTACGTTTGCAAAAATACTATTATGGTTTTCCGTAATATTAGGGACTTTATTATAAATATCGTTCTTGTGCACATGTTAATTATTTAAATATATATTCATTATTTACAACAAAAATTGAAGCGACGCACTTTTCCTAGTATTACTAATATTAATTCACGAAACCTAGTAGTTTGTATTCAGTAAACAATAAGAAAGCAGCCTCTTGAAACCGTGGGAAGTTTATTACGAAGCCATTAGCATCTGAGAATGACGCTTCAGTACAGCAAGATATCAGAAGAGTTCACATATAAGGGGCCGAATTATTTACGCGGCATTGAAACGATAATAATAGTATTCGATTATTTTCCGTTCCGTAGATGCTTGTTTATAAAATTTTGGAGAGGAATAATAAAAATTTTAGAATGATAGATTCCATTGGAATAGTGAGTCAAATTTTGTTGGAATAGCTCACTATCTATCGGCTATTGATACTTAAGAGGGGACCTAAGTCATCGATAGATAAAACGCAATGAATAGTGCTGATAACTGAAGGTATGTCATTTATCATAATGAGAAACAGAGGTGGACTTAAATTCCTAGCTTGGCTAACACCAGATTAAGAAATATAAGGCCGAGATTCAGAATTTTGAAAAACCAGAGCTATTGTTTGATAGCTCGGATAGCTCGGAAAAATAACAGGATGACATTCCTCTCTCCAACAGTTAAATGGAATATCATTGTCTACTCGGTCAAGTGCGTTTTTAAAACCTATATTGGCTACATCTCTTTAAAAATTCCCATTCTCTGGCTACATAATCATCAAAATTAATGAAATTAATTATGGAGAAAACCGTGTAGACAGTTCGTCATCTGAGATATTATCTTGTATAAGTTTCTTCAATTTGTTTTTATTCTTTTCGTCGATAGTTGGCTTAATACTTTCTATCGATAATACAAGCACGATAAATAAAGAAAAACTTTTGAAATAATTCAGTAATTTTTCTTTATTTTAGTTAACTCTATCATCATTTCAAATCAATAGACATCGCTATCTAAATTAATAACAACACATTCACTGTCATATTCAAATATTTTGGATAAAATCAGAATTGTTAATTATCTTTTGGATATCTAACACTTGATAAATAATGAAATAAGGTTAATAAGGCTATGCATGAGCAACAACTTAACATCCTATTGCTGTTTTAAATCACACATATAGTGCTTGTATTTTATTTTTATGATTGGAATTTATTTCAGCTTTAAATATGTCTTGTGGTACTTTTGCATATTGTAGATCTAACTTAAATAAATTCAGTCAAATGTGAAACCGTCTGAGACAGCAGGTAAACAAAATTTATCTTAATCAAGCCCTTTGTTAAATCAAGCACATCAGATGTTTTAATTCCTTTAATTAATTTTTTCTATTACAATGTTGTTTTTTAACTTCGAGCCTCAAACTATTCTGGTCATAGATAGTTTTAATTTGCAGTAGCATGTTTTTGAACTGGAAACTATGTGATTTCAAAAGTTCCGCACTAATGCATTACCTTACTGAAGACTTAAGATAATTACAAACTATTTGAGTTTCCAGTTCTTAATTTCGTACATAAATATCATCATACCGAGTAAATAGAGAGAGTTCCCCATTTATAATATTAGGAACTGATCCATAAGACAGTCACTTTTCTAATAAGCGACGATTGTGTTTATACAGCTAATTGCCCGAGTAATAAAGAAATCTTTTCAGTCTTTAAATATATTGATCAGAATAACACGAAAGTTTTATTACTTATCTTCTTAAAAATGAGTGCTGATTTAATGATTATTCGATGATAATGCGGAATATTCTTTTCTATTCAAATACTTCAAGTCTAGTTTCTGAATTTATTCGTTTTATTGAAGCAGTAGATTGAACAAACATACAATGTTTATGTTTTACAAAGAATATTTTTATGGATATATCAATAGATCGGTCTCTACCGCAGTTATAAATTGATTGTAGATACAAATTTGGATTATCAAAATTTTCATGAACTTCAGCATTATATATGCCTATTTCTACTTATTTGTTATCATCAGATACTTTATTTAGTACCATCAAAGCATTACTACCACTAATTCTGATTGTGAAAATGACGTCGATTCCGTTCGCTGATCGCTGAGAAATTTATAAGCTAGAAAACGTCATTAAGAACTTTTTTTCCCATATTGTGAGAATAGGGCATAGCATATGTTTCATCTGAAATCGCTTTTTTTCTTCGAAACAATACACGCAAAAATGATTATGACTACAACATTTAAAATTCGATATAATTTGAATAAACCAAGTAATTAGTACAGTGTTTATTTTGCACTCTGAAATAATGCTTCAAAATAATATTCACTTAAAACAGTTTTATATAATTTATTTACAATAGATGAAAATGTACGATTGGTTCGACTACTTAAGTGAGACACTGTGACGATTGTTTATGGAGGAAGAGAGATTGAGCAGGTCACCAAATAATGAAGATAAACACAATTAAATGAAACTGCGTGATGTAGTATTATTTCTACTTTCTTTAAGTTCTTTACCACTACCTAGGTTTCGTTGTATTACAACATCTTCAGGTGGGCTATTAGCAAAGATTATTGCTCATAGCCCACCTGAAGATGTTGTAATAACGACAACGAAAGCTAGGTTGTGGTAAAGAACTTAAAGAAAGTAGAAATAATACTGCATCACGTAGTTTCATTTAATTGTGAATAACGAATTTCTACAAAATTAACGCCAAATATATTCAATAAATGAAGATAAAGTTCAGTGAAGTATAAGTCTTGAAAGTGCATTAGATAGAAAAGAGGGCTCAAGCAGGTAGCCAAATGATAAAGATGAATTTCACTGAAGCAGCTTGTTAATCTTGTCAAATTGATCGCTTCGATGTTTGAACTAGAAACTGACTTACACCCGCAGAGGTACAGTTATATAATATACTAAGTTCGAACTTCTAAAATCTTCGATAGTTGGGTATAATCGGCTTATATGTGTAATAATAATTTATTTAATATATATTTCTGTAGGTTTATGAGCATTTCTTATACAAGCATACGTAATAAACATGTATACATATTTATGTGTATGCTCGATCAAACAATCTTTTCGAAAATAATCGGACAGGTGAATATAGTGATCAAGTTTAACGGTATATTTTGAAGATTTTAGAATATTATTTTTTGTTAGAAACTTCTGCCAGCTTCGCGCCTTGTCGGCTCTTTCCGACTTAAGGCTTTCTATTATGCTACATCACACACACGTTACATTACGTGTGTGTTAGTATACAAACATTTTTTCTTATTTAGAAACGCTTATGGCCACAGTACACTCTCGTCGAAGTGTTTTCTCTAGGTCTCTCCGGAGATGTCTCGGCCGAGACGCCTGTACTCAAAGGCGACATGTACACACTCGCTAGATTAGTTGTATTTGTGAACTCTGGGGAAATCGATGATTACACATAAGTTGATACTACTGTTGCTATATGTGCCATCAGTCATCATAACTATTTACACACTTAACACACAAAAAGTAAAATTGTTTATTTTTTGTACTTCTAAGGAGCTATAGTTTTTTTTATAAATTTTATTATATGTTCTTTTAAATTAAATGATATTTTTCCCACAGTAGTAGTTCGTAGCGCCATGTTCGTTCATCTGAATAATATATTTAATAATTTTCAGTATATAGTAATAATAATAAATATTATTGTTATGTATAAATATTTATCTTACTCGATTTTCAGTGTTTGTTGTTTTCTTGCATTCATACAATTGTTCCATAACTGAGTTCATTATTTCAAATAGGTTTATAAATTTCTTCCGATCCTGCGCAAGACTTCACTGAATTCTTAATTTTTTATAATTAACCTCTATAAGTCATCGTGAGACCCTTTGACGCGAGCGCAGAAGACTAAGCGAATGGAGGCTAAGCGAGCGCTACTATATACACTCTCACACTCGCCCTGCCTAGGAGTTTCTCGTCGAGAGTGTACATGCGCTATTACAGCTTTACTCGTTTATATCGTTATATAAAAGCGTTAATTAATTTAAAATATGAGTTACAGTTATAGTAAAAGTAATAGCGAAAATAACCGAAATACAAATTTTAGTGAAATACCTTTATATTGTACTGTGCGTTTACCGCATTATGTAAAATCAAGTGATTCAAACCAAAGGTTATTTAAATGTCGATTTTCATTTTCACTTTGGTCAAAGAAAAATATTTCAATATAAAAATATATAAAAGTTGAGACGTTTCAAAATCTGCCGGGCATCCCACTACGGCTGAAATTTTTTGAAACCTGGCTTCAATATATACTGATAAATAGGTTTAGAGTCTTGATTAGTTATTGCATCGAATATTAGTTGCAACGGTGAACAACTATTTCTTGCCAAAGCAACTTGCTGACACGGTAATTTTTTTAAAAACATTATAGTAAAAACACGTAAACCATACTATTTTACTTTGCAAACAATGAATATAAATTATCTATTTTATAATCTAATTAAAGGTACGAGTTTAAGCTTGTCCAAAGCGACATTTAAAAGAAGCGACCGTGGCCATGTACGATAGGTGCAGTGGGATCTTTATTTAGTTCTACCTGCATTTTAAATTCCTTGTAAGTAGACTAGCCAAGTTGCAACATTACACAATCAAAGTCAGACAAAACGTATTATTAACACAGTCTATACATAAGAGCTAATTTCGATGCAAATTCGTTAATATTGTTTAGTTGTATTATCAGTGAGTAATGTAATTCGAGGCCAATCAGATATGAACACAAAAAAATTTTTTTGGCTCTTTTGCATAAGTTTCATTTTAATTAAATATTTGTACAAGTTATTATGCTTGCTAATATCTTTACTTGAGACTTTGTTTGAAACTTAAATGGAACTAAAAAAACTATAAACTATAAAAAAATGTATTTTACTTCATAAAAGTTATAATTAAAAAAAAATATGCAATATTCTTGTTGTGTGTGTGTTCTTGCCTTATTGTTTCAAAGCAAATAACGTTTAAAAAAAATTATCGTTATCAACACATTTTAAGGTCAAGAAAGAGTAGAGATACGAAGTTATAATACAAATAAATAGTAAAGTTAGATATAATGGTTTGAGGATACACTTATCAATATATTACTCATAATATTTATCTCTGGGGGCATATTCACTATGCTTACACTGCTATACATCGTAGTAAAATTAGAAAAAAAATCACTCCTTTTTTAATAGTGAAGAATTTTGAAGTTGTTTAGTAGTGTCATTATTTAGATTATATTATTGTTGCTATTTAAGACGTCTAGGGTTTTATATCGATTCCTAATAGCAGCATACAATTCAATATTTGGTTTGTAATACACGTTTCAATTATTTTATTTTAAATGATTATTTACTGAACTAACCAAATTTTAATCTTTTTATTGCTGACAGTTTCTTCATTATTTGGGATTTAAAACTTACAATTTTGAAAAAGTGTGTTTAATGAAACTATATATAATTAATTGCTATTACATTATAATTCGTAAAAAACATTAATAGAAATTTGCCATTGGTTTAGTGCTGATGATTTCTACATTGTATTTCTTGGTAGTACATGTCTTTAGAATATCAAGATGGAACCTATTAATAAATTTGTAAATTACTTATTATTTTTTCAAAATAATTTCCGTGTCACCCTATGCATCATTATATTCGATGAAACTACAGAGCCCATTAAGTCGAACCAGTGAATTGGCCCACTTTTCCTTGGACATCTTTTCCACAATCTTTTCGAAGACAATTTTCATTCGTTCGACATCTAAGTGTCGTATTCCTTGCAGTTTATCTTTTGTTCTTTAGAGTAGGTAGAAATTATACTATGTATAGTCAAGGCTATATAGTTAATGACCCATAATTTCTAGATCCTAAATAACCTAACATTAGTTCGTTTTACTGGGGTTGTCATGATAAAGTAAGAAAGTTGCTTTCAAACTTTTTTCAATATAATAAGCAAACAATTACTTCTGTATCAGCCTGCGATTAACAACATTTTTTTCTTCCAGATCAATGGTTAATAATGGGTGTATAACCCGCCAGTCCGAAGAACGAAGCTGTTGTTCAGCTTCGTCTTCGTCCATCTTTTTTCAAATACTTCGTCCTTCCCTACCTTTGCATTTCAAAAGAAAACACTCACTGCGCAGACTGTCTCTGAGTTTCAGTTTCGAAACAGTTTATTTAGCTTTCATCATAGATAATGGTATTGTTATATACACCATTTCAGTAACCTCCGTCAAATTTTACAAACAACATACATTTTTTTTTAGATATTTTGCGACACCGACATTTTGCGAATCACGCGACAGGATATTTGAACTTTAGTCGAACATTGGAGTACCAGAGACCACCTACTATAAATCTTCCGGACATCGAAATGTTCATGAACAGTTTTTTTATATATAATACATAACCATGTATAAAAGATACTCGCTCAAATCTGTAGATAGGTTATTTTCTTATTAATTTTTTTTATATATATATATATATATATATATATATATATAAGGATGAGAAGTCGACAAGTTTGGCTGGGTTCTATTATTGAATCCGCTTTATTCATCCGACTATACCATCTCATTGTCACTTGACTAGTTTATTTTACCATTTTTTTTTCTTCCAATTTTCAAATATTTAACTTAAGAGGTTACATTTGAAATCCTATTATTCATCTAAATATGACACGTGTTTACATCAATGACTTATTTCTAATTTTAACAGTGTAAAAATCTACGACAACGTGCAACATCACGTGATTCTAGTAGTCTTTGCTCACTGACCGAAATTTTTAAGGCACATTCATTCTTAAAGCTTATTAAGGCTTCTGATATTATTCTCTTTTAATCATTCATTAAATAACTTTAGTGAAACGTGCAAATATTCTCCTATTTATTCCAAATAACATGAGGAATTTTCTTCTCACCCAATATAGTCATTTATGAAACGTGACTAAATTACCAAAAAATCTTAAGTGACTTCACAATTCACAAGGTTGGAATTTCTTAGAATATTTGCAAAATATTTTTATAATAAACTAGTATCCATATATCTAACTAAATGAAATAAACTATGATTACCCATTACCTACTAAGTTGAATAACGTGATCAAGTTATGTTGTCAATTTAAGTAGTAAATGACAACATACAATGAAATTGTTCTTTGATTTTATGGTAATACAACACGATTTCTTAAATTGATCTCTTTATACTTTGTAAGAATTTATAGGATACAGCGAGCAAAATGGTTAGAATCAATAAAAATAACATAATTTACCTGTATTGTCTTCAAAATACGTACATATATCAAAGTATAACTCCTCAATAAAACTTTTAAATACAGTCTATGAAGTTTGTCTAATTACGTTTAACGTTTTCCAATACCTAAACAGTACCTAAAGTAAAATCCGACAAGAGTTATCTCGCAAAGGAACTCAAAAGTACAAGTTACGTAATAAGTAATAAAAATACATCTTTTATTTACGAAGGCATTGAATTAAAAAAAATATTTAAAAATAGGTTAAAATCATTTAATGTTGCATGTAATACCATTTTAATAAACATAAATTTTTTTATCCTAAAAAATAAAAAAGTACTAACCTGAAACAAGGCAGAAACAGACAATTAGCTTTTGATTGGATGTAATCTTTTAAAAAATTATTTTAATACGTTATGTATGCATTCAAATGATAAAAACAAACGCATACCCGTGTTGTTTTTTACACAAGGTACAGTTATTTTTTTTATTCATGAGTCTATTGACAGTATTCTCTAAATAAAATGTATTAAAGATAATTTAATAAGATACATAAAATATTATAATAATATACATATATTTGACTTTTTAAATTTATTGTCATAAAAATATTTTATTTAAGATTCCTTTTTTTTAATTTTTAACGTTCTTTATGAAATGATTGATATTATTAATTTAATCAGCTCGAACGATAAATTTAATCATTTCGCCATCAGGGAATAACGTACATAAATACGCTACGCATTCCTTTGCCTTGGCCCCAATATTAAGGAAAATTGTTAAACATAGCCAATATTCTTCGTTATCCTTGAGGCACATATCCTTACGATGTCCTTGTCCTTGTGAATGTCTGCAATATCTAATATAACTGTAGGCACTAACTAAGAAAAAATTACAAGTATTTACTAATAAGTAATATTAAGTATATTTCAGTACGAATGATTGTTAAGTAGCTTTTAACAGTTTTTAACTTTACTTCTTAGCCAAATACATGAATGTTACTTATCGATTTTGTAATTATTTTCAAATGAAATTTGAATATTATATTAAAAAATTAACAGTTTTTCATTAATTTAATAGAAAAATAATTCAGATTATGAGTTTTGATTCACAGAAATATCGACAATATTCTAAAATTCTATAAGCAAGGCAATTTCTTGAAGTGAAAACTTCTTTAGGCGCGTTGAGCGATTTTTGGTACAGGAAAATCTTATGGGTTCGCATCACCGATCTGGTAATGTTAACAGTATAATTGTAGGTATGCGTGTTGTTGCGCTTGTCCAGCAGTGAAAAAAATAAAAAAAAAAAAAGAAAAATATATATATATATATATATATATATATATATATATTATATATATATATATATATATATATATATATATATATATATATATATATATATATATATATATATATATTATCTATTGCTCTAGCACCAAACTGGCGCACGCGCAGCGGCCTTTGTACATATATACACCAATACATTATATATACCCGACTGTATGATGTGCGCGTTAGGCGATTTTTTGGACGGGTAAAATCACGTGAGGTCGGGTCACTGACATGCTGTATATCTGTAACTATAAATAACTTATAAATAAGGGTCACATGTTGTGCAACATTAGTGCTGTGTAAATCTATACAAGAAAAGTTTAATTTACTATATGGAGAGTTCGATGTGAGTATAATGTGTATTCTCTAAATTGTATTTTAGTTTGATTATTATTGTAACTGTTTAATTGAGGGATTACTGTGTACAGTACAACAGTGACTAGTAAATATGTTAATGTTTTTAAACATAATTCTAATTTACAAACGATGCAATTTTAATATTTTTTATACTACAATTAATTAGAAAATTCAAAAGAAAGCCACTGTTATTTCACAGTTTTAAGTTTTTCCTCTGTCGGCAGTACCCACGACTGCCTATATTTTATTTTTTTTATTAAAGATACCTTATATTCATCAGTTTTATAATATACAAATGTATACCATAGAAATAAGAAGGAAACTCTATCGTTAATCTGGATCATAGAATCATCCATTAGACTCTGATGCCAGAGGTTTTGTAAAATGTTATCTTTAATTTTTTTTTTTGTAAGCGAAGAAATAACCTTAGAAATTTATTACTTTTAAAAAGTGTGAGACAATACAATGGTTTACAACAATATATTTAAGCTCTTTATGTAATTTTAACATAATGGTTAGTACGCAGGTTCATTTAAAATTAAAGAAAATTAAATTAATTTTATTCTAAAAAATTTACAAATTCTGATTAAAGATTTTGTCTCCATTGCATTATCAATTTATGGTATTGTTAATTTTGTGGAGAATGTTTCTGTCTCGGTTGATGCTGTTGAGAAGTTTTCTTTGAAGATCTAAATCTTCTTTTGAGCAAATTTGGGGAATTTTTTTTTTTATTTCATAAGGGTCTCAAATATATTTCTTTTTAATTTTAGAAAGCGTACCTTAATAAGAGACATACTAAAAATATACAAAAATAAAAATTGGGTTTTTAAAAGCCCACGCAAAGGTCGTAGAAAAATTATAGCAATTATCCTAGATCTTATAAATTTAAAAATGTGCACCATTTTTCAAGGCTTGTGAATATTATACTAGGCAATATATTTACTTTGTGAAAAATTAAAAATTAAAATTTGTGAATAGCTCAATAGAAATAATATGAACCCTTAAATATTATAAGTGCTTAAATATGTGTGGAACCTCGTAATGTTTTCCCAAGCTTAACAGGTTTTTCCTACACCATGGTGCAAAAATAAATTCGTATTGATACCGGTGTATTCACCCACACTCCCAGTATGATACCACACCTTATTTAATTGTTTTAGAGTCTGTTCATATTTGCAATCACTATAGTAATATACTTAAAGCTATATTTATATTGATATAGCAGGTAGACCTTGAAATACACAGATACACACCGAATTGTTTTAGTTATCTTATCTAAATTTATTTTCATTGAAATATTTATTTCACTTTTATGGATAATTAAATATTTAAAAAAAATTATACTGCTCCTCAAAAGTACAAAATGTAAGCAAGATAAATTTCAAGAATCCTCACAGACACTAAAGAAATGACGTTACAACAAAATTTTGCTAACTTAGTAGTATAAAAATAAAGAAATTGGTTGATAATATGACTATGCATTGTTTTTTCTTCTGGTTTTATATATCAGACAGGAATTATAAGATATTATACCAAAACTGCATAAATTTATCGACATAAAAAGAGATCTGAAAATTTAAATAATAGCTCAAATGACGAATGATGGAAACTAAACTTTAAAACGCATTCTTGTATAAAACGAGTAATAATTTTACCAATCACTAAGCAATGTACCACTTTCAAGCTCTTTTAAGCATACGATTTAATTACACAAATGTATCTTTTTTTCTGAAACCCCATGGCATGTTGTTACTTCAGGAACCCTGTAAATTAAAGCGCACAATCTATACGAGACAACTAAAGTGTACGAAGTAATTAATATTAATAAACTTTGAGCGCTAACGTTTTCACATTTCTATTAATATATAATTACGATCTTCTAAAAGAGCGTCCCTCGGGCTGTTTCTGTTATCACTTGTCAATATGTACACCTCGCGACGTATACAGATAGAAGCGAGCCATCATTGTTGCCGGAAGTACATTGTCGTGCTAACACTGTTATAATGTTCTCCACATGGATTACCGTAATACTATTACGAAAGTCCATTTCCTACCATCTGTTACTAGATAATTGTCTCAGTAAAGTGCATATTTGCAGGTATTCCACCAATCCATAAGATGAATGCACTGATTGGTGATCAGGATATAAATACGTTCACTTAATAAATTTGAATGTAAATGAAAGTTATTTCTAACAACATCTGTATATTTGATATGAAACAAAATATCGTCCATATAACATTAAGATTATTTTCAGTGCCAAATATATTATAAAAACATTTCAACAAAATAAACGTACTCACAAAATCCTATGTAAATGACAAAAAAACGGCAGAATATACAGTCGGTGAGGCGCAGTACCAAATTCTTCGGGCTAATAATTCCACTGAAATTGTCGAGAAATATCATTTAACACTCGCGTGTTATTTCATTTCCTCAAGGATGAATTAATATTGGGGACCATAAGCCCTACAAACCACAAATATTTATTTTATGTATATTGCTATCACATACGTATACAAGTACAATGTAGCTTAAATCTCAAGCGATTTTGTATTGAAAAGTTAAATCGCTAGGTTTTTTAAATTTTCTTTCGCAAGTTATCCTGTCGTATTATTTGAAGTGCGAATTATATATTGCCCTGAAAAGGTAAAACTAAGAGCGCATATTTTTCTAATTGGCGGATCCACTAACTCTCTAAAATAATATTCATATTTTTTATTGAATATATATTGATTATATTACAATAAATGAATGAGTCATGAATAAATCTACTCCAAAATACAACGAAATTATACGTAGTTTATTGCGTCCATCTAAGAGTTTTGTCTCAAATACCAGTCAATTTAAAACAATTTTTTTTATTGTGAACGTTTGTATTGGTCTCAACATTAACATATCGCCTTAAAAATATTTCATTTCTCCTCTTAGCAAAATATGTAAAAATATTTATAATCGCAGTGATTAATTATGTCATTAAAATATACAAACTTTAATTTTAATAATCTAGTAAAATTATTGATTTTCACTGATTAAACCTATTTTGCCTTTTGAAAATATCGATCTCTCTTTTTTTCATTTATTTTTCTAATTACTTATAGGATTTTTCAATCTTAATCATTTTAACGCTCTATAATGTGTTCGACTCCGATTTAAAAAGTGAATAATAGATAACTTTTAATTATACACGAAAATATTTTATCGTAGAAATACATTTTTTCTACAAATTTCCCACTGATCAAATAACCACGTTATACAATTGGCATGATTCAATGTAATTTTCCAGCACTATACTATCAATGTTCAAACATTCTAAAATCATTTGATTTCTCAACATTAGGCGGTATGGATCATTTCCCTATTAATTAGGGATGAAAAATGAATATTTGAATGGACCGCCCTCTTGAGATTTTCTCCAGGTCCTCTGAACAACAGAACGACTTACCCCAAACCGTTGTAAAACAAAACACAGAGTACAGTCTTCTTCAAAAGAGTCAATATATTATCAGCGGTTACTGTTATACCTGCATAGTACATTATAAAATTTGTCACAAAAAATAAATTTCAACAATTTTACTGTAATATCAAAATTAAAATTATTTAAAAAGTTTATTTAATAAATAACACAATTTTGAATATTTTTATAATAAATTTAAAATTTTCAAAGATTAGACCGTTTCATATTACACGCCAGTACTCTTTAATATGCAGATAAAATCTCTTTTCCTGAAATTTCTCATATACCGTTTTACGTATAAACTTGAAATTGGTATAGTAATAAAACATATTAATTCGCATATATTTCAATAGAAATAATTTATGAATATACATTTGGAAATTTTAGGAGGACCAAATTAAAAATATTCTTTATAATTTTCAATAGCGTGTTTAGAAAGGCGTTTCAAAAAATATCCAAAAAATTCTAATTCCCATTATTTCCAAAATTACTAAGTCAAAATTATGAAAGGAACAGGATTGGTAAAATATGGCTCAAAGATTACAGAAAAATTATAGCGATACTCCTAAATATTATAACTTTTTAAATACGCTCTAAGTTTTAACACCTGTGAAAGATACAATGGGCAATATTTTAATGTGAAAAATTTATATTTGTAAATAGTTTAATGGAAATATTACGAATTCTTAAGTATTTATATAAATATATATCCTAAATATGTACGAAACCCTCATAGTGTTAGTTCTACTCGTGTTTAACAGGTTCATTTATTACCAAATCTTTCCCTACCTAATAATATGAATAAATTTTAAAAGTTTTATACACAGAAGGTTTTCATAATCCATTGCTAGCTATTATATATTCAATATTATTCGGGATTTAGTTACCTTGAATTTTAGAACGTTTTGAACATTTTTGAATGGTTGACATTTTCTATTTGCATATTTAAAAAGTATACCATCATTGCTATATATCCCAATTTCATGAAATATATCGTGACTTTGTTAATAGATTGATTGATATTTCTTTTTATAGTGTGCACTAATATTACTACATAGAAATAAAGTAATAATTGATTTGTTTCTTTTGTGTTTTCACAAATTGTAGATTGTTTGTAACGTCTCGTAAGAAAGTCATTAATATAAAATAAATAAACGAAAATCTTTCTCGATCCCTCTTTCCCTTCCGCTCTCCTCTTTCTCCTTCCTTTTCTCTTCCCCACCTTCTCCTTCTCTCCGTCCGAGACCTGATTGTCATCGAAACTAACACCTTTACAAAGATAATCTTTAATTTTAAATTTATATTTATAACGTATAGTTTAAATTTTAGCTTAATACTTATTTTTATTCACCAAAGGTTTGATTTTTCTTCATGTTAACAAATCGGGAATTAAGTTAAATTAATTATTTTTTATCTTATACTTCATATGCATGAAATTGAGTAATTAAAATGAGTTTTATGCACTATATTTAACAATAATATTGACTATGTCAATTGTAGCCTTCAGCTTAATATGGACGTAATCACATCATCGTTGAGGAATTGGCCAATAGCGACCCTTCGTCTAATGACAACATACTACATAAAATGTTGTAACACGTGTGCTGCTGTATGTTGGTATGTTTCAAAATATGTTAGTCTCATTAACAATTCATAATTGCACATAAATTAATAAAACATTTTACTTATCTTTTTACCGACAACGTTTTGCATATTTTTTTGCTTATCATGAAATAGTTAAATGGTCCCCTTTTACTTTCTTTGCTTCATCCTATTTCGCATAAATTTAATTTAAAATGGAAAATTCATTTTTGAAATGTGGCTTATGTAAATGGTGCGTAAAAATCATGTTACGAATTCAGGCTGCAGACTTTACCACAGGCAGCGAAATTAATTTGTATTTAATTTTAATATTTAAATTTTTATATTTACAATATTAACATTAAATATTTACAAATAAAACATTTTTCGTAAAAGAAAGGGACATTTTTGCACACTCGTTGTATATTTTTTATAAAATATAACAATAAAAATAAGAATGATAATACAACAGTAATAACTTCGCTTCAAATACTATACACTAATATTGCTTCTATGATCACAAACACAAAAGAAAAAGAAACAATCGTGAACAATTTCCAAAAGAAAACTATATACTTTAGATATCTGTATTACCATTCTATTCGTAATTCCATATACTTCATCTTTACATATATGTAAACGAAGTGAGTGACACTTCATTCGGCATGAAGTTTGCATATGAGCTGTGCTAGCTGTCACTTGGACATGTCGCCACGCCACGATAGAAAAATAGGTTATGTTCTTATAAACGATCAATGAATTATAATATGATATAGTATAATATTTTAATACTTAATTGATACGAACTAGTCAAGCAATAGCTTTAAATGTTGTTTCTCTTTTCAGGTGAGTTTGTGATTAATTAACGTTATAAATTGTTTTGTAAAAGTGTAAACATTTGTTTATGTAATAAATCTCTTTTCAGAGCAACTCAATGCTATAGTTTTACTGTTCACCACATTATCCAAGGATAAGAATTAGAAACACATTATAAAACAACATTTCTACAGCTAATTCCCAAGAATAATGGACAAATTACAGTTCGAATTCGTAGTCAAGGCCAGTGAAGATGTGAAGACAAATACTATTTGTATAACAACAATTACCGATTTAGACGGCAATACCTTTGTGTTCCCGGATAAATTACAACCTGTAAAACTACACGATGCAATAATAAAAACACAAATCTTTCAAAAAATCAAAGCTACTTTACAAAAACGGCATGACAAGCGACAGGTATGGATATCCATGAGCCCAGAAAAAAAGGCGGTTTATTGTGATGAAGATGGAAATAAACAGTTCATGGGATACCTTTTAGAGGAAAAAGAAACAACGAAAACTTCTACAGCAGGAATCTCTGAAGAATATATAATAAAAATCATGGAAAGCTTCGCTGAAAAGAAGAATGAATCATCAAAACCTTTTAATGTGGGAAAAATGGCAGAAAAATTTGTTATACAAAAATTTAGTAGTAAGATTACCAATGTGTCCCAGTTGATGACAATCTTTGAAGCGGAATGTGCACATATAGGCATAGAGGAGGATATCAAAAAAATTGACATTTTAGGTTATTTTTAGAAGATTCCTGTAAAGACTGGTAAGTCTTTTAGTTCTATGCTGATTGTTGAATACACAATAAATTCAGAATGGGCTATGTGGAAACAAAACTTTACTGAGACATATGCAGATAAGAGTTGGTCACCGATCAGGTATGCAATGTTATTTAAATATAGACAGGGCTCATTACTGGAGTATGCATTAAAAAAAGAGAAACTGCTATTAGAAATAACTAAGTCCATAGATAAACATACTCTAATTGATCTACACCGGATTACCGAATTTCATTGCGGATAAAATTGATAGAAATAGTTTAAAGGAAACTCAAGATGTATTTAATAATATAAGAAATTTAGAGCACATGGTAAATAAAAAAACACTTGATAAAAAGATAATAGCTTCCGAAAGTAAAATTAAAGATAAAAATGTAAGGCCCATGGTTAGTTCGTGTAAAATTTGTGAAAAAGAAAATAAAGGTACACGTTACCATCCCGAATCACAATGTTGGTTTAAGATAAAAAATAATGATAGAACAAAAAACGATCAGATAAGGAGTGTAAACAATTCAGAATTAGAGACTGAACTAAATGAAAACATCAGGAAACTATGATTCAGGATCCAATGTGTCCTTAATAAATTCAAGGTTATTATCTTTAAAAAAAATACCAACTCATTATAAAAAAGCAGGTTTGAAAACAATTAATGGCGTAAAAAAATCAATAGGAATGGTAACTTTAAAACTAAAAATTTTTGAAATTGAAAAACATGTTGATATTTTTGTTATAGATGAAGAAAACTTCGACTATAATTTTCTAGTTGGATTAGATTGTATACAAAAATTTAAATTAACTCAAAATGAAAATTTAGAAATCATGCAAAATGTCCACAACATTAACAATAAGACAAAATACATAAAAAACAAAGAAAAACAACCTATAATCACAAAACAAGTTCCTGGCAGTACAGGTAGTGACATAGGGATAAATAAAAATGAAAAACAAGTTATTATTCACGAATATGAAATAAACTTTAATGAAAATATAAGGATTAATGATTTTGATATTACGATAAATCATTTAGATCATAAAAAAAGATCTGATATTGGTCAATTGATATGCAAATATAATTCAATTTTCGCTAAAGATAAATATGATATAGGTACAGTAAAAGGTTACGAAGCACATATTGATCTGTTGATAGATAAGTACTGCAGTAAGAGACCATATAGGTGCTCTATTGAGGGCATGAAAGAAATTGAACATCAAATATCAAAACTACTAGAAAATAATTTAATCGAGGAATCATATAGCCCTTTTGCGGCTCCGGTAACACTAGCATTTAAAAAAGAAGAAGGAAGAAGATCAAGGCTTTGCATAGATTTTCGAAAATTGAATAAAATTGTAGTTCCCCAATCGCAACCGTTTCCTCTAATCGAGGATTTAATGATAAAAACGAGGAAATGTAAATTTTTTTCAACACTTGATATGAACTCGGCGTTTTGGTCCATACCTCTTAAGATTGAAGATAGAAAAAAAACTCCATTTGTTACCCAGAAGGCACACTATCAGTGGACATGTTTATCTTTTGGCTTAAAAACTTCGCCCGCCATTTTTCAGAGAATCCTGAGTAGTATTATAAGAAAGCATAAATTGTCAGATTTTACTGTTAATTACATAGATGATATTTTAGTATCTTCAGAAACGTTTGAGAAACATATAGAACACTTATGCTTCTTATTGCAAGCAATCTTAAAAGAAGGGTTTAAATTAAAATTCACGAAATGTAACTTTGCACAGGACTCGGTAAAATATCTAGGGCATATAATAAAAAACAACACGGTAACTCCGCTAAAGGATAATTTAATTGCCATAAAAGAATTTCCGATTCCAAAAACACAAAAAAACGTTCGTCAATTTTTGGGAAAAATAAATTTCTATGGAAAATATGTACCAAATATATCAATAACGCTGGATCCATTACATAATTTATTAAGAAAAGAAGAAAAATTTTGTCTGGTCCGATAAATGTCAAGAATCATTTGATACTATAAAAAAACTACTTTGCTCAAAACCAATCCTAGCAATCTTTGATACAGACTTACCAATCAATATTTATACAGATGCTAGCATACAAGGCATAGCTGCAATCTTAAAACAAATTCAACCCAATGATGATGAAAAACCTTGGGCATATTTTTCCAAAAAATTAAACAATTCCCAAAAACAGAGAAAAGCTATAT
This sequence comes from Druceiella hillmani, assembly GCA_039881145.1. Taxonomy (NCBI): domain Eukaryota; kingdom Metazoa; phylum Arthropoda; class Insecta; order Lepidoptera; family Hepialidae; genus Druceiella; species Druceiella hillmani. The sequence continues at coordinate 2,171,500 of JAYKKI010000142.1, read as the reverse complement.
ATCTTGAGTGTCTGGCTATAAAAGAGGCGGTTAAATACTGGCAACATTGGCTTATAGGAAAAACATTCACGGTTTTTTCAGATCACAAACCCTTAGAAAAAATGAATATAAAAGCCAGAACGGATGAAGAACTGGGAGATCTTACGTTTTATTTGTCGCAATTCAATTTTAAAATAATATATTCTCCGGGAAAATATAATATAGAGGCAGATACCTTAAGCAGAAACCCAGTGTTAGAACCAGATGAAAATGAAGAAAGTAGTTTAAAAGTAGTTAATTTTATCAAAATAGAAGATATACAACAAGATCAAAATAAAAACGAAGATATAAAAGAGAATATAAATAAACTTATTTATAAAAATAATATATATTATAAAAAGATTGGAAAACATGAAAAGATTATACTAACTGAAGACTTTAGTAAACATATTATAAAACAAGTTCATCACTACTATTGCCACATAGGAAAACAACAAGTAGAAAAAAAAATAAAACCCTTTTACCAAGCTAAACATTTATTAGACAACATAAAAAAAATATGCGAAAACTGTGACGTTTGTATAAAAAATAAATCAAGAGGAGCATACAAGTTTGGACTAATGGCTCACTTAGGACCAGCCACACATCCGTTCGAAATAGTGTCTATAGATACCATAGATGGATTTGGTGGTGCACGTTCAACAAAAACGAATTTACATCTTCTAGTAGATCACTTCACTCGTTACGCCTACATTTTGACATCCAAAACTCAGAATGCAAACGACTTTATAAAACTAGTCCAAAGAGTAACACAAGATTATAAAATAGACTTGATTCTGTCAGACCAATATTCGGGTATAAATTATGAATTTGAAGTAGGAGATTTAGTATATGTTGAAAACGGAAATCGGTTAAACCGAAAAAAACTAGATGAATTGAAAATTGGTCCATATCAAATTATAGAGAAAATATCTAATTCCATTTACAAAGTAAACACGGGACACAAAAAGGTGCAGTCAAACCGTTTCCATATAACAAAACTCGTTCCAGTGGTAGTAATACGTTAAAATTTTGATAATTACCTATGGAGGGGGGCGAGATGTAAACGAAGTGAGTGACACTTCATTCAGCATGAAGTTTGCATATGAGCTGTGCTAGCTGTCACTTGGACATGTCGCCACGCCACGATAGAAAAATAGGTTATGTTCTTAGAAATGATCAATGAATTATAATATGATATAGTATAATATTTTAATACTTAATTGATACGAACTGGTGAAGCAATAGCTTTAAATGTTGTTTCTCTTTTCAGGTGAGTTTGTGATTAATTAACGTTATAAATTGTTTTGTAAAAGTGTAAACATTTGTTTATGTAATAAATCTCTTTTCAGAGCAACTCAATGCTATAGTTTTACTGTTCACCATATTATCCAAGGATAAGAATTAGAAACACATTATATATATTTATTTTATTTTAGTCCTACTATTTATATTTGGCACTAGCCACAATGATCCGGTCAGAGACGCTCAAAGGGTTAGGCACTGATGTAGAGTGAACCCTAAATAGCAACTTCAAATGTATTTATCCTCAGATTTCAAAAAAATAAGTCTGGATTTTTCCCGACGAACAGATCAAAAAACGGATAGAAAATTAAACCTATGAAGGGTCCTTATTTATTTCAAAAAAGGAACCTTTATAAGTTTTATTGGCGGGAAGCATTGAAAATTGAACAATATTTTATCTTTTCATAGTTTGTTTAAGATACCGAGTTATCCAATAAACTTATTAAATCCTAATTCTATGAATTTACAACCACCTCACACATACGAAATTTCTTTTAAAAATGTTATCTTTCCTAATTCATATACATCATTACTCTTCAAATGATGGTGGTCTGTTTTTACTTTCACCTTAATTTTAGTTTCTTGTGTTTTTCATATTTAAAATTTAAATTTTTCCAATTTTAGAGACCGTAATCAAAAGTGCTACTTATGCTATATAACTGCATAAAATTTAATAAATTCGACGAAAACAATAGCTTACGCAATCAAAATATGCTTTAGACAACGTGTCATTGACTTCATGTTGAATTGACATGACTACCTTTTAAAAATAACAATTGAAAGTAAGCCGTAACTGTAACCTTGTGCGCAAAGTAAATTTGTAATAATGTTATTTTAATTAATTTATACTTTAAAATTATTCCTAGAAAAGCTCGCTTTATATATTGATACCTACGCATTGATTTTAATTCTTGTCAAATAATTGAGAAGAACTGCTAAACTAAAAGGATTCACATATCTAATTCCAATAAAGAAACATTAAGATTACACGTAGCTATCCCGACTGCATGACCTTTACGCCACAATCGTAATATCAAATTTATTTCATATATTTAAATATGCTATCAGTGTTTTGATATACTATGAGTCTTTTTTTCATGAGGAGTCATTCTTTTGGCACAGTATGTAGCGGTTAACGATTTTTATAATCTGAAACCTTAGAAAATTCATAAGCCAATATAGTAAAAATATTATTTTAGTTCATTCTGAAAGGGAAATGAGGGTAACAAGTAAGCCAGATATTGTAAGCCAGTTTCTTGTACGGGATGAATAGAAAACACTACCGGCTAATCAGAAAAATACTAATGTTTCTTTGGAATATTTCTGAGAAGATGCAGAAAATCTCTCCCGGGTTACTAGCTCCCTGGCAGTTTTCAAAATGAGAGGATACTAAATTTTCTAGAATGAAATTGTTGTCAATACTAGCTATGAAGAGAAATAAAATTACTATTTTTCTTTTATGTTATTGGAGCATGTCCAGCCTTTCAAAAATATGTAATTGTGATAAAGGAAATCTTAAATAATATGACTTAAGAAATTACTTGAAAATTTTTGTTGTTGCCGCATAAATCAATAGTGAAGAAGTTATGATTTTTTGTACGTTTAAAAAAAATCTCTACTCCAATCACAAAAATCACTTTTGTCAAAAATAATTCACTAAATGACATGAAATTTGTTATAGGAAAGGAATAGTTATATAGAAAGCATGCGTTGATCGATTTTTGTATTTTCTTTTTAGCTGCTGTTCTTGTTTGAAACTTTATATTGACTTTTTGTGCTCAAAAAATACATTTTAAAAAGTGCTGTCATAAAATCTGGACAACCACTTTTAATCTTAAGAAAATACATAAGGATATGGTAATAATCTAGACAAAAAAATCTAGTGCTGTAGCTATTCCAATATATTCAGAAATTAACATAATATGCATTAAGTCACTAAGCACAAAATGTGAATTTTCTTTTATAATCATAATTTTAGCAAAACTAAGTGTATTTGTTTTAAAAATGAATTAATTTAACTCAAATTTAACTAAATCTTTTTGCAAATCAATGTTTATTGACCTTAACATATACAAAATGTGTGCAGGTCTAATGAATTAGAGAGGGCGCTGTTAAGTTATGCACGTGTTGGTGTCAGAAAGAGAGCGACGACACCCGTATTGGCGATTATTATTTGTTTGTCGTTCACGCTTACTACGTCTATGTTGTCGTAGATATGATTGAAAACCAATGTGGGCTGGATAGGCTATGTTGCTATTTTCTATCTAGCTTATGTTTGATATGCGTAAAAGCTATGTGATTTTCTCAAAATTTAAGCAATTTATAATAAATAATTAGCAATTTATAATGATTGTTTATAACATTGTTATATATTCATAATTTTGTACTTAAATAGTTTTGACGATAAAGATTAGAAACACAATTTTTAAGGCCCTCCAAAACTTTTTTGTCAATAATATTTGACGATAACCTTATTAAAATATGTGCAAGTACATGTTTTATCGTAACGCCAAATTTAAATTTTCTACGTCAAGCGGTTTCTGAAATAAATAATATAATCCCAATATAAATTCTAAAAAAGACAGTGTTGGAATACTTGAGACTCTATTAATAAAAAAAAAGTGTAAAATCAATTTGCTATTTATCAAAAATATATTCGAATGTAATTACTGAGTTATATCGAGGTTAAATATAACTATATCAAATTTCAAATTTCACATTGAAAAATTTTGAGAAAAATGCTTGTCACTTCTTAAGGTTTGGAAAACTGAAGAGTGAAATGGAATATTCGAGCTACATTTGTTACATGAAAATGTTAGGCTACGATAACTTGAGGAGCAAGATTTTATAATGGACCTGCATCCGGCATACTCTCTATATATTGGACTCCTGAATTTACATTAATTACATTAAGAAATATTTGCGAGCGCAATGCTTTTCCAATTATGACAATTTAAAAACAAACCAAATGTTAAAGGCAAACCCGCTGAATTTTAAGAATGAGGCATTTTTCAGTATCCCATTTCAGTTGGATTTCAGATAGATATTTTAGTGATTATATTGTTAACGGACAGTTTTTACAACTGATATTTTTTTTAATTTAAAATTGTAAACGCTTCAATCAGTCTGACCCAATATGTCTAAAACAAGCAATAAATTCTCTTTTCAAACCTATTCATTTTCTTAGTCTATGTTTTTTTCAAATACGTAAGTAACTTAATAGAATAATAAATATATTCTGAAATGAATTCTACATAATTATAAATACCGTCTTTTGTTAAGGGACGTAAATGTTCTTTAACATTATCATAAAATCATTAAAGTGACACAGAGTCCTTTACAAGCAACAATTATAATTTGAAAACTAGTTAAAAATAGTTTTATAAATTTTCAATGGATGGCGGTATTTAATTTATAGTAAATAAATAGATTTTCAACGTCATTTATAAGAGAAAAAGACACATACAGCGCGCCTTTTACGTGCATTGGATAGAAAGTTTAAAATACCATCATAATTAATAATAAGAATTATGAGGGTAAACCTCAAGTTGCCCTGCTCCTTTTTAGGTTTCCGTATCTCAGAAATAAATATGGAACCCTTTTACAATCACTCACTTGTCTATCTATCTATAACAGTCATTTTTCTAAGAAAACCCTTGGTAAGAAAATTTCCAGAATTTTTTTAATTACTTATTTAAACATCTGTGAAAAATACAGAAGGAAATAAAGTTACGTGTTGAAAAATCAGTATTTTTATACAGTGCATAGAAATACTACGTACACTTAAATGTTTATAAGTACCCAAATATGTACAGAACGAGTTCTACTTCGTAGAGCGAGTTCTACTTCGACATATATATATACGCACGTTTCTACCTTCAACTAGAAATGTTTGACTGTTTCATTTTAATTCTGTTTGTACTCCTGCAAGTCGGAAAGGAAATGAGTGCAGTGTTTCATTTCCCCGAACCGTGTTTTAAGAAAATCTTCTAGAATGGGTCAAACGTCAAATTACTTAATAGAGCAGGCTGTCTCCGCTCGTCCCTCTATACGACTTAATATGCATTTAAAAATAATTTCCTTCTGGCATATATTGGCTAAGTTAACTGAGGCGATGAATTTTATCAGAACATTTAAATCTATGGTTTGTGTTAATGAGTTAGGTGACTCTTCTTTCGATTTCGACATTGTTTTAGTCGATAATTTACGAGTTACTACTTGTAACTCGTATACATACGGACGAATTATGTCATACAGACGAATTAGTATTAATATATGTAGTGCCATCTGTTGATGTACATAACTATACTATACTTTCGTGTAATTTACTAGGTATATCTATATCATTTCCAGTTGGGCAGTTCTTTTTAGTTCTTATATTGATGCAATGTAAATTAACTTTTTAAAATATTAAATTACGTGAATTTAATTGAGATATGATTTTCTTCTAATTGAGTTATCCGACTGCTATGAAATAAACACCAAATGTTAATTTAAGTTTACCTCTAAAGTTCATCCAAATTGTAGTCTTACGTGATGCATGCACAAATACACAGATATAATATTTAAAAAATGGCGTAAATGTTTTCTATGACTTCAATTGGCTGAATTATTTTTTTTGCAAATACTTGTGACGTACAGTTTACATACGAAGTTATATTGTATATAATAATGTTAATTTTCATAAAATATTGTAATTAGTACTTATAAAGTATAAGTTCAGCAATAAATGGTGTTAGCATAATTTTAGCCAGTAAAACGCCATGAAGATAATTCTAAGCAAAAGGAATTTCATCCTTAGAAATAAAATAAATTTCAGTTTTATGATGAAATAATACTTAAATCAGTTGATATTTTTCAAATAAAAACAAAATTGTTTACAACAAAATTACAAGACAGGTAAAAAAATAGTAGTGTTCCTTTTATATCTTCAATAAAATTTAAAGTTAGCGGGTATATTTCTCTCAGCAAACGCATCCACATATTAAAAGTTAGAAACATTGATATTACATATATCATTGTTTTCTAAATTTCAGTACTATAAACTGTATATAACTCAGGGATGATACATATAGCCTTAATTCTTCTTTTTAAATATTGATTATAATAAGTGTCAATAAAAACCGTTAACGATTTTTTATACAAAATATACAAACGCGTATACATATTATATAGATTGACGCCAAACGCAATTGTTTGAAATTATTTCCTTTACCAATTAATAAAAATTACAAGGTTGTAATTTCATAACGCATTCGCCTAAATGTAATAAACGCTTTAATAGGTAAGCACGTACATAGGAACATTAAGGATAATAATGGACAATTCTGTAGCAAAGTTCAAATTTTGATTTTATAAAATTTTTATCAAAACTATATTCGACATCAGTTTTTTCAGCAGCATATAGACCTGAAGTTATACTAACAGGAGTCTTTATATTTAAAGAAAAGAGTGCAAAGCATTTTTTAATCTAACGGAGTAAACCTAAGGTAATAATACAATTTCAAGTCCTAGAATAAATACAAATATACCAACGAAGAAACTAGTTCCTTCAAGTTCTTTGTCTGAAAATACATATTCAAACGCGGAACAAAAACCTTTGAAAAGTTATCTAACATATAAAGTTAACGGTGATCAAATATACGAAATTTAAAGCCGGTAGGAATTCGTGGTGCTTACGATCATCATTCGTAGTTCAGTGTGATTCGGATCGTAAACAAGCTTATTCATTCTCGGAATTAAATAGTTTATTCGATTACCACTATAAAGCGCTTCGTTATGAACAAAATAAAGCTATAATGTGCAAACAGGATTAATTTTGAAGCATTTTCCTTTTGTTGAACATTATCACCTATTAATTGACAATAAAATGAAATACATACTTGCAAAATTTCCTGTTAAATAGGTCTAAAATAAGTTAAAATGTTGTAATAAACGGACGGATATGATGAAATTATAAGTCTCTTACGGAACATAAAAAATAAGGGCTGGTATTACAAAATAAACTTTAGTTTTTTGCTATTATGTATTACGGATTTTGTTTACGAGTATATTTATTGTATAAAAATATTGATTGTATAATATATAAAAAGTAATTTCCTAAAACTTATGTAACACACAATCCCCTTGTTTGATTAATGGAAAAAGATTTGTGTCAAAAATAGTAAAGAATAGGTTAAATACATAACATTTAAACAAAAATGAGTAATAAAAGTAAGTTATTTAAAAAAAATCGAGGTATAATTAATGAAATAGTCCGTAATTTCTTACCACTTTTGTAGCATCGTCGCTTATTACGTATGCAGCAGTAAATATTGGATATCTATTTTTTAAAATTAATCAAGATACGAAAAAAGCTTTAGATAAACCCTAAAATGTAGATTTATCTTAACTATTATTGATATTAAATATCTAACTAGAAATCCATTTGTAAGTCAGTTATCCCATTTTTTTAATGTTAATAAATTGTTTATGTGAGAAATATCAAGATTGTTAATGTGTCATTTCTTCATTTCGACATTTTACGAATATTTTAAATATATCCATCACATTTTTGAAATATTTGCATTCCTAGCTGAAAAAAAATTATGACGTATGGATGTGATTACTAGTTGTATGCTTCGTTTACTTATTATTTATTTTGGTATATAATTTGAAAAACGTACCGCGGAAAACGATGCAAGGGTGAAAACAGTAACTTAAATATACTTTTACGTTTTACTAATTCAATTTCAACCAGATATTTTGGCTAATGTGTTTAATAGTAATAATATATTATAAATGATAAGATAATTGCAGTGTTTTGCTGTTTGTAATCCGTCTTGCATTGATTTTAATAAGAGTTATCTAACCGTTTAGTGTACCATTGAATGTAACATTTATTGGTGGGGAGGAAAGATTAAATTTCATAAAGAATTGTTTTTTTTTAATTACAATGGCATAATATTTTCTATAAATAAAATTACAAAACATTTTCAAAGATAACAAGAAAACAACACTTGGATTCATTCTTTCTGGAAAGAGATTTGGTGGAAAATTATCTAAAATATTTAACAGTTATACATTTTGACATTTCAGCACATTTTTTTATTTTTTTAAGAACTGCTTAACGGCATCTAATATAAAAGCTTGTTATAATTATATTGTACAAAATATTTCCTAACTAGTTTAAAGTTTTCGACATTACAGCGGCGACTAAATCCTAGTAAAAATTAGTATTACCCATCAACAGGTGAGGTTTATTTACACAACAATGCCACCAAAGCTTTGCAATGTTGTATCAAGGTAATTTTATGTCATCACAGAGACAAGTCAGAAACGATATTGGTTATTTTGTGCATTATATTAGATTACTCACAAAAAAAAACAGATTACACAATTATATTAATTTTGTATGGAAATTCGAGATATTTAAAGTAATAAATATTTAGATCTAGTATTCACGGGTTACAACAAAAATGGCTGCGCTCGTTTTTATAGTCTCTTTAACTAAATTGTGTACTGAACTTATTTCTAATGAGTACTTTATGTAATTTGACGCGTCAGCTAACGAGTAAAGCAAAATAAATTGAAGCAAAGAAATCTAGAATAAGTTGTCAGTCTATAGACTTACAAATTCATTAGGTAAAATTAAACATATAAATTACGTCACTGCTAACAGTTTCCCGAAACAAGTAGGTAGTAACTTAACAAGGTAAAAATAAATTGTAAAAAATATATTGCGGGTGATTTTATTAAACTGTAATGTCAGTATGTTGTCTGTGGGCTATGAGACAATATCGGATTCAAACTCGGGTATTTAGGTTCTTTTATATTTGAGATGCTTTTTCTCGTTATTTCCTGATATTTTGTAAACACGAACAGATTAAAGTACGATAGATTCAATGTATAAACATCTTGTGAATTTCCGCTCTTGGGCCGTTCTATTTCTATTTTAATTTCTTTGTGAAGTGCGCCCACTAAATTCTGTATTTTTCTCACGATTTATTGATATGAATACTTACCTTTTGTATAATTATACCAGCTCATCATACGCATTATTTTTCTTATTTCTGTGATCTAGTAGAGTTGGAAAAATTTAGTAACAGCTTTATGCTTGAAACTGACAAGTTTATTTTAACCTCATACGAGTAATGCATATAAAATCGTACGAGATGTATAGACGATAGCATTGTAGATCGTAGACTACTGACTGTAGGGCACTTATTTATGTCTTATATTTATATTTATATTTCCACGCGAAAAATTTAATGAGGCGTGATATTTTCCTCGCTTCAAAATTTAAGTGTAATATTCGCTCATTTTATTAGATTACATAGATATAATTATGCATGTATTTATTTACAAACTACAAAGAGTATTCCGATCATCCGTGTTTTCGATACCGTGTTTTCGATACATTAAATATGTTAAATGTAGAATGCGCTTTTTTATCGATAATATTATGATAACAGATAAAATAATATATATTGAATTAGTGCGAGATATGTGGGTAGTTCTTGAGATTTACTTTGATGAGGATCCTGGCTAAACATCCATCAGAAATTTTATTGTTCGCAAGTAGAAAAGGAAACAATGACTTATCATGATTTTTATACCACCTGACATAAACTATTAGGTTTATACAAGAAAGGGCAATATCGGTCCAATATTCAACACCACAAATAATATGTTAACACTCCCACCTAATAAAAAATTATATTTAAAAAGCTGTATAATTCAAGAGAAGTAACAAGAACCTTTCTCTACAATAAATAGTAATGCGGAAACCTGATTCACCAAGGCGCACCTAGATTTAGAAACATAACATTAATTTTCTGACAGTTACACTGTCACCTTAATTTACATTTCCTAAATGACGTTCTACTCAAAATACTCGTATCAACGGATAGGGGACGCTAAATCATTTTACCTATACTAATTTAATTATTAAACGTATTTATACTAATTTGTTCTAATTAATTATTAAACGTATTAAACATATTTTAAAATTAAAATATACATAGTACCCATTAAACACCATTAACTAAAGTTAACAAGTATTAATGTAACATTGACGGAAAGGGATTTGCAGCTGGTATTATATTACGCAACGTTTACCTTAATATTTAAGAGTACATATATGACAGTATAGACTGAACATCATTACCTAAATTTCAACAAATATTTTCCAAATTTTTAAACACTATTTGCTAGAAGTAATATAACAAAAATTATTTAAACAGTATAAACTTAAATAATGTTCGTGTCCATTTTTAAGTCCACGTTTGTAAATACTGAATGGAGATCTTTATATATATTCCATGGTTTATTTATGAATTCTACTATAAGTATGATATTGTCGGAAAACCTTAACTATGATAGGTTCCCACCACCAACATATTGTTCAAAATAAATAAGAACCCTCAGAGGAGTAATTCATTATCCAAAACATGTCTTCATACACTGAGAAGAACAGTTCAGGAGAGATGGTATATCCTAATGCAAATATATTTTTACTTCAGTAGGTCTAGAATGATAAAGGAGTTTAACTTGCAACCATCGATATGAATCATTATGGACTTAACTAATTATCTTCATGTATCCGTTGTCCTCATGGCTTCTTTAGCGAGTAGAATGATGTTTTGCATTCTATTCAAATGGTGGTTTTCTCGAAATATATAAAGACAACGCAGAGAATAAGTTATATTTTATGAATTTTCCCATTGGCATCGGACTATATCAATTTGATCGATAGTAGAATAATTGGAACGGAATTTGGTCTATTTGACCGGATGTGCAAAATTTAAATATATAGTGAGTCTTACCGTCATTTCTTTTATTTCGCGTTATCTCTTTTAATACAATGCATAATTTAAAATAAGAATTGGGCGGTAACCTCTTTAATTTCTTGTAATGTTTAACAACATTTGTTTATTTTTTCTTAGGCGCTCAGTACAATTTTAATTATGTTCTAGACAATAAGATCCGTTAAATAAAATAAGGTAATGACAGTAAAGAAGTGTTTTTAACAAGAAATTTATTTTCTGAGTTTAAAATATTGCAAACTACTACTACGACATTTTAAAATGCTTACACAATTTTTAGATTTACTTTGCTAATACAATGTTTTTATATATATATATATATATATATATATATATATATATATATATATATATATATATATATATATATATATATGCGTGTGTGTGTATGTGTGTGTGTGTGTGTGTGTGTGTGTATAAATCGTGTTAGATAAATCAAGAATTAGGTGAGAAGTGTCTAATAACAGAAAAAGGAAAACAAATAGGGGCAACAGTAACAAAATTATTCGAGTATTATAATTACTCTTCCAGGCTTGTATAATTCATTAAAAACTGTGCGGTTAACAACAAAGAAAGTAAAACATTGGCAAAATTCTTTTAAAAATTTTATTTTATTAGCAATTGGAGTTTCTTTACAAGTTTTGAAAGAGAGAAAAACTTACCCAACAAAGTTACAATTACCTTTGTGACCTCCGCCTCTATGTATTTCCTTTTTCTATTTGAAAAGTCAATCAACTTAAAATAGGTATTTTTTTTAGGAAGTGTTATGTTTCCTTGAGCTTATTTGGTGTACAAATGTTAAAGCAGTCTTTGAAGTGAAGGTTCCGGCAAACCATTTTAATATGTTCTAAAAGATTTTACTTTATTTTGAAATTTTGCAGTTAAATTACAATTTCGAAAATTCGTTTGCTGTATTCAGTGCCAGTTCTTTTTCAATTTCAGTTATTACAGAATTAAATTTCATGAATTATCATTTGTAGTTTGTTATAAAATTAAGTATTTCTTAGCATTTAATACAATTCCTTGTCGCGATATATTTATATTGATATTCGGAATGTTGATAGTTCGAGTAGCCACATTCTTTTTCGCATCCTGTTCTTGAAATAGCTTAAAAATGGATAAGAATCGGTCTAATTCTGTGTATCGAATGATATTTTATCAATTGATTAAACAAAGTTCTACTCATAGCAAGTAGGATTAGCGCAATTGTGTAATTTAAAATGGATCATAATCATTCATGTATTCAAATGAAAAGTATTACGGAAATCGCGAATTAATTTAGACCAATTTTAATTTGATTCTCCTCTTAATTTTGAAATTTATATCAATGTCCCAAAATAATTGTTTTTAATTATTATCAATGAGACTACAAGTAATTTTACTATGTTTATAAAATATTTGAAAAAAAATACATTAGCCAATGCAGGTAAGTGAAAATAATCAGTTGATAAATGTCTAGAAAAATTTAATCCATAATTTTTTTGATAAATATTTTATGAAGAGTGTCAGGGTCTGTATTTAATTAAATTAAAATATTTAGTTAATTTAGGGCATATGAAAACTTAGCCACTTAGATATAAATTTCAAGTTCAACTTGTTTATATACAAATGATGTATCCCCAGCTACCATCGTAGCTGAGCGATTGTGGCGTTAAGCGAAAACTAATCGCTCTAATAGTGGTGCGCAGTGCTCGTAAGTAAGCAGCTAAACAACTGATTTATGGATATTGAATATTCTAATGATTTATGATTATCCAAATAACGAAAATTTAATTTACGGTATTCAAGAAAATTATCACTTTACTTTATGATCTGTTGCCCACAAAATGAAAACTGGTATCATTACCGATAGAAAAATCCTAGGGAAATTCATACTAATATTTCAAAGCTTATAGCCAAACACAGACTTATAAAATACACAACACACAACTATATTATAGCCATATATGCTAACAGTCAGGGTAAATGTATTTAATCTTAATAAAAATAACATTTGATAAAGGTATTTAATGTAAATACATCTCTATATGTTGTTCGCAAATAAAATTAGTTACTGTGTTCTCGTTTTTTGTTTGCGTTTAAAGTATGAATTGATTTTGGTGAATGTAGATTTCTGTCATAAAAGGTGAAAATGGTGAATAATGTATATTTAATGTATATTTTAGACTATGTAATTCCGGTGAGATTGACCAATTTACATTATATTAAAAAAAAACATATAATTGAGAATGATACACCGAAGGCAATTTCAAAACTAAATAATTCAATTTTGAAACTAAATAAAGCCGGGAGTTGCATTTTGAATAAAGTGTTGTACAAGCATTTTTTACCATGAAAGTGCTTTTTTTGAAAGTTTTCTTTAGTTTATCTTGGTTTTGTTTTTTCTTGAAAGTGCTTTTGCGAGGTCATTTATACTTCATTTATTGGATTCGAGTACATTTTACACTTAATTATATATGCATACCGAATTAAGATATTGCCCATCTGTCAAATAATTTGGAAAGTTAACTACCGTTTATTTGCATATGATCTAATTTTAAAATTTCAAACTAAATTTAAAATTAAATGGAAAAATACATCAACCGCGATCAAAAATATTTATAGTCGAAATAAGGAAAAAATTTATTGGATTAACTTGAAATCAGATGAACAAAGGAAAGTTGTTGTAATAACTATAATTTCAATATTGCTGTTACAACTCAGCTACCTTTGATACTACACATTCCAACAGAATAAGGTCAGTTAAAAATTGTATCTTCCCTCTTCCTGAGATAAAAACTGAATTGCTCGACAAAACTTACATTACACTATCTGGATAATGTGTTTAAGTGTCTACGCAGTAATAGTGCATGTGGTCGAAGTTCGACACATTTTAATTCATTCATTATTATTTGAATCGTATTAATAAAGAAAACTACCTTATATGGAAATCGTGATATTTTTTTAAAGTTGTTAAAAGATATGAAAAATTAAGAGAAAAATATTTTATTCAATAAACGTTTTTCTGAATTTCAATAATAAATATTTCACAATTTTATTTCCGTTAAACAAAGGTTCAGACAGAGGAAATGGAAAAGTGTGGTTGGTTGAGGAACTATTCACAGTCACACAAATCAATTATATTAATATATATATATATATATATATATATATATATATATATATATATATATATATATATATGATTGCTTTGTGTTGTATATGTTGGGGTGCATATTGCGTATATGTTTAAGAAGCAGAAAATTTAAATACAATTTTGCCGGAGATGAATTTCCATATTTCGCTTCCATCAAAATATTCAAGACTATACAACTCACACGAGAATAATCTCCATACGACTTCTATAAGACAAAGTCAATTTAAATAAATTGGTTCAATAATTATGTGTGAACAAGACGTAGACTAGAACATAGGTTATAATTAACACCTGCTTATCTGGACATAAGTAACACTCATATATTATGTTAAATTCTTGACTGGTGTGTGTAAATTATTTTAGTATTTAACTATGAAGTATTACGTATTGTGTTTTCGATTTTTTTAAATTAATTAATTGAAATTACAGTTTATATAGCATTTTATAGTTTAGTTTTCCTGGTATTTAACATTCCTCTCTATTACGCGGATGGTTGAAAAAAAATTGTTTTTTTTTAAATAAAATGAACGTACTGTCGTGAAAATAGGAAGTTAACATTTTTTAATCGTGCATACTCATGTCCAAAAATATTCTATTGCCTTTTTTATGTGTAATAAGACAACAGGATTTTACATTACGTATATTTAAAATATTTCTTCAACACTTTAAATAAGAATAAACTGCAAAATTTCACACAGAATAACTTCAAAAATAACATTCCATGTGAACTCTGAAACGAAAATAATTACTGTTAACCTTGTGAACGTCTGCCGCTCGACGTTTCCGTTCCCTCTATTTGAATCTACAGCATATTCATAATTATATTTCTATCTTCTTTTTTAAAGATGAATTAAAGCGACAACATAAGTACTCCCTTTAAATACTTTAACAAAAGTTTGGATAACTAGAGAGACAAGTAAAACTGACACTGTAAAATATATACATTCTCCGTCAGGTGTCATTTGTATCTAATGACATAATAAAATTATTAGCGGCAATTTTTTATGATTATACTTTTTTTATTTTTAAGCTGAAAAAATGAATATCAAAAATTTCAGAATCTGTTCACCGTAATTGGGTTTCGAAGTATAAACATAATTGCACTCGACTTAAAATGATGTTGCCGACAAAGTTGGAAAGAATTCCAAACCGTTTTTCGCGAATAATTTTCGATGCTTTTGCAGTGATTGGCGTGATTATGAATAACAATATTTTTTTTGGATAATAAATTTTTATGGCGACTGTCGCTTTGAAAAATTCATATTTAAATGTAAATATACAATATATAGTGTCGATCTTAATATTTTTTAACAAAAATATCCTTTGAAGCATCCAATGGATTCTGTGCCAAAACGGCTTAAAATTACATCCATGATCACACTTCTTTTTTACATATTTCAATGACGGTTCAGGGCAACAGTCAGAAAACTTAATGTTTTGCCTTTTCATAGCGCGGCCTTTGAATAATATTTTGGATGCATCTATCAAGGATCATTTCATAATGCTCATCATATTGGCTCTGCTCATATTATTATAAGGTATATTACCAGTTGAAAAAAAATAATTCGTTCTGTTTTCTACATTTTACTAAAATTTAGAAAACAGAACAAATTATTTTATTAAAACGATTTCATCCTTAATAAACAAAAAGTAAAATAACAAATATTTTAAAATCCTTTATGAAGTGTGGTAACATGTTTGGGCGAAAAATATAGAATAAAAGTAATAGTGGAAGTACATAAAATTTGGCAATTGATCGACTATAAAGTGATGATGACTGAAGAAAAAAATTGGAATAAAGAGGAACGTAAATTTGTCTCCTTTTGGGATAATTCGCAAATTTGAATATAGGAAAAGATTTTCTATATTCAAATAGATCAAAAAATTCTATAAAACGCATTAATTAACCAGCACGAAGTCCATTTGCAGGCATTGAAAGAGAAGTCTATGTTTGAGCGGATTGACATTAGATACGTCATTATTATTTACATTTATATATTTGCTCTCCAAGTCATATCCTGAGATTCGCAAATTCCAGATCGCATATATAAAGAAACATTATCACATTTACATTGTCCCATTAGAATAACATAGACAAGATTTTTGAACAATTACTTTATAATTATAACTTCCTTACTACTGCATAATTTTCATTAAAAAGTAATATTTCGTAATAAATCTATATATCATCAAAGATATTAATACGACGGTGCTGCCATTATTTGCCAAATATTTTTGCTAACATTAGCAATATTAGATATATATTTAGTTTCAGAATTTACATAAATTTAGTTTATATTATTATTAGAATTTACTTATAAAATTGGAATAATTATATACATCCTTATAGTGTTTCTTATTTTCTTTTACACTGAGCCTTCTCTAAAAAGTAATTCATTACATTAAAAGCAAACAAGACTGTTTCTTGATTTTTAATTCTTCAAATAATTTCATCTGTCGATCGGTATGACTAAGCGTTTGAGGTTTTTATTTTTGACTGTATGAATTTGATGCTTTGAGGCCTTTATACATTGTCACTTTTCATAACATTAAGCAAATATTAACTCCAGATTATTATTTCAACTCGACATATAAAACTTCTGTTCTTTTCTAAAAGAAAATATACACGTCTGCTCCAATTGTTAGTCGCACTTATTGATAGAGTTATAACGTAGAGAAGAGTTCTCTCTTCGAATACTTTTAAAAAGCATAAAACACTAGAACTTAACCAAAAGGCACCAACGCAAAATAAGAAAACGTGGTACGAGGTAAAACCATTCGCTATATTCTCGTGCTTCAAAATTTTGGAGTGTTTTGCTAAATCTTAAATAATATTTTGTATAATTACAAGTTTGTATAAAACGACTTAATAAAAAATTATATAATATAAATAATTAATATGTAATTAAACAATAGTTTAATGATTTGACTTGTTTAAATGCAGTATTAGATTTAATATACACAGTGATAGTTACAAACGGAAAAAATGATGTTATAGGTATAATGCTAAATAATGTAGACAAGCAGTACATTCACAAAATCTATGGCAATACCATTTGCGGAATATAAAATTATTATAAATTTTGGTGGATAAACATTTCCAAGGCAAATTTCAAAATCAAAACCAAGGTGCTATTCCAAAAGCATAAATAATTCGGTTAACTGGAAAACTCTCAAAATTGTAAAGTAACTTTATGTAATCGTACCTCCATCTTTTATTCTTCTCATGTATGTACGGGTGCATACAATAAAACAAACACATATGCCCATGCATTTACATTACCGAATGTGTTACAATGATATGAATGTTAAAGTTTAAATAATCGGTTTATGGTGGTAGTTTCCGTTTTTAGTTTAATAGTGGCATATATATAAAATATAAATACACAAAAACACTTTCGACTAACGTATTCGTTTATATGTTCCCTTTCATTGGTCCTATCGATTTTTAAACGTCAACTTTTTGAACAGAGATTCAAAGATTATGCAATTTTAATCGACATCAAAACCACCGCAAGGCTATAGTAATATTTTGTACAATAATTTAGTTAAAAATTTATTGACACATTAACCAAAATTGACACATTAACCAAACATTTAACCAAAATTTAAGTTAAAGCTTCAATTTATTTTATTATTATTATTATTACACAAAATTGTGTCAAATGAATTAAATAAACTGGATTATTTAATTAAAATATCCTCATGCAGATGGTAAATTTATTATCCAATATATAAAATAAAAGGAAAAGACAATGCCTGTTTCCTGCTATCACTAACACTGATGAAAAAAATGAGGTTCAAGTCAAAAGGGTCTGAGATTGACTATTCAATATAACAGAAAAAGTTTAAATCAATTAGTTTGCATGTGTATTTTGTACCACATAAGCTACGAATAATTTAATATTATTTTCTGCTGAGAATTTAGTTTTCGTTTGCTTATTCATTGGCAAGATACTTTTAGAGAGGTATCATAAACATATTTATATAATGTCCTTCAATAGGTTAAAAACTGTTTTTTTCACAAATTAAAATTTTGGACAAAAGATTGAAAAAATATTATATAAGATTGACTGGTTTAAAAGCGTTAGTGAATTTCTTTAGTTTTGAGCTACTCAATAATTCCAATAAACAGAATTTACGTTAAATCACCTATGCCTACATGATGATATAATGGATATTTGTCTAAAAAAAGATACACTACATTTAAAATTAAAATTATGCCTCATTAATTTTATTTTATTTTTATTTCTTTTAAGTATATTAAAGATTCCGAGTTTTTAAGTGTAGACTATAATATAAACCTATTTTTATAATATAAACAGAATAAATTGCAAATAATTCCTTGCCTCATAATATTAGCTTCCAATAAAGATTTCTTACTTGTCGCCGATCTGCTCATATAATTTATTATTTATCTTTAGGCATTTATAAAAAATATTCTTAAGTAAGGCAAACAGAGCGTACTCCAAATAAATATCAGCGGCTTATCTTCAAGTCACGAACCCGGATATAAGGATGTGCGTGTGCGGCATTATAGATTCGCGGCAGGGGATTTGGTCGAAAACTGGACATGTACCCTCTTCAAAGGTCATTATTTTTACTTTCTATGATGGATTTGTCCACCCTAAGGGCCTTAAACTTTATAAAAGTCCATGTGGGAATTGTAGCCATTGAGGCCTTTAAAAAAGAATAAGTTACAAATTCAATGTAAATGTGCCTATATATTTAATGAATTCGTAAAACTTTAAAATGTAGGGAAGTTTATTGGTTTCGTGTTACATTTGTTCTTCCCACTTTAAGTTTTGAACAGCATTCAACATGCTTATATTTTAAATAGTTAGTACTGGATAACATGTCAAAATTATTCAAACAATATTTTAGTATTAATACTTGGCAAACTTATAGTTTTATTGTCTTTATATAGTCATTTGAAAACTTGTAGATATTGATAACACTATTTGGTCTATTATTTGATGTGTAAAAATATTTAAATGAATAGTGGTTTATATTTTTATAAAATTGATAAGAAGCTCCAGTTGTTAATGTTAATTTCGTATAGTTTGATTATCTATATTAGTCACAAGGAAAATACGGTAATGAAAAAAAATTATAAGGTGCATAATATTATATTGTATTTAAGTTATCTATACTTCTAATTTTAAATGGGTACTTTAATTTAAAAAAAATTAAGTTAAAAAAATTCAAATTTACTTCTTGCGAAATAATACAGCACTATATATTTGAGCAATGCCCTTCCTTTACGCAAATGTCATTTCATCGATAGGGATGTGCCTACATCGTTCTAAAAACATTATCCACATTTTTACTGCTTATTATATTTTTGCCGTAAATTATTATCAATTTGAACGAGCACTCCAATATTCTAACGAGATTTAGTGGGAGTGGTAATGATAACAAATAATGTATGTTATTAATTAAAATTTGTGCTGTTTGTAAATATGTTTAGCTTTCGCAAAAAAATTTGCATCAATGCGGTGGAAGCTGTGGAACAAGTCAAGTATAAGTAAAATGTGAATTTAAAAATAATATTCTGAATAATGAATGCCCTAAAAAATGTTAACGATTACTTCATTAAAAAAATTATTTTAAAAAATCTCATAATAAATATTTCAACTTTTCGTAATGTGAAAATTTTGTTAACTTGAAATGTATAAATAAACACACTTAAAATATGTGAATTATAAACGTTAATAATAAGCGTTAAGTAAGAAAACAATAAGAATTTAAAAAGAAATTAAAAATATGACTTCTATCTCAATAACCAAACATAAAATTTAATTTTCAATCCATGCCTTATGATACATCTTTTTAAAATGATAATTAATAGTTGGAAACAAACACAGTTTAGCAACAATGAATATTTTCCTTTTTACATCGTGAAATAAGTAAAATGAATTGTAAATAAAACTGTGTCGTATTCATTACCATACTATAACGGCATTGTTCAACCTTTCGCGGAGTCATTCATTGCTCATTATTCATAATAAGTTAACCAAAATATCGTTTAAGAAAGCAAATAAAGTGATTATGGATGAAGAAATAAATTAAGGACCAGTGAATTCCAATAAATAAACAGTTTTGGCAAATTAATTACATTTCGATGCATGTTTTTGTTTGATACTAAAATAAATATCAATTACGCTAAAACCACCAAAAATCTATTTAAAGTTTGTATAGATTTGAAACATGGTTTTGAAAAACTTAAACGATGAGATCTTTAATTTTATACCTGAACTTTTAGGAACTCCCTAAGAATTTTCGCTTACTTCTTTGTTAAAAGTTTTGGGACAACTCTTCAAACCTTGCTCAATAGTAAATTTAACAAAAGTAAATTTTCAAAAGTCAATTTTAATATTTACGTCGTGGATGAGAGAAATAAGTGATATCTCTGTATATATTCTACGTAATCTGATAATAAACAGTGAATGCTGTGAAAATAAGGTTGTCCATCATACCTGCACGAGTTAATGTTTTCATTCCTCTATTGGATATTTAGTTTTAAAATTATTGTTTTTTTTTATTATTTCTAGTTTTGACAAAGTGTGAACATACATTTACCCCATTTTTAGGGTTCCACAGATCATAAAGGAAAAATAAGGTCGCTTAAGTAAACCGATAAAATTTCGTATCTGTCCGTTTGTTTCTGCCTTTTTTTTGGAAATCGTTGAATCAATAGATTTACAATAAATTAGTGTGAATTAAGTACTAACTTAGGTAACGACTTTGAAAACATAAATATATAATAGAAAAAATAACAGTTAATTAATCGGTATATTTAAAACAGATTGCTTAAAAAAATATGCAACATTACTTTTAAAAATAATGTACATAAAATGATATATTATTTTTGTCGGTGTTCGAGATCTTTTATTAAGTTGGGTATTAGATCAATATTATAAAAATATATAAAGGCGCAGAATTATCAAAAAGTAAGAAGACTAGCATAAAAACCATAATGTAAAGTATATTTTGTAAGAAACACAACTCTGTATGTGTGTCGGTTCGCTTTGTAAGCGAACAGACGCAAATAGATAGACATACAGATGTATTTATTTACTAAAATTCATATAGTTCTTAAGTAAATTTTGATGCATTTTATTAAGTAAATTTTAATACCTCTGTTATAATGTTTTTATTATAACATAGGTATTTTGTCTACGATATTTTTGTGTACAAAACATTGTTGTAGCTGTTTAGGATAAAAAACTGCACAAATTTTAGGGAGACGTATTGTGGAATATCGTGAGCCTCGCTCCACAGTGCTATTGCCATCGTTACCTCATACATAGGTGAAGCGATGTGAATGGCACGATAGTGGTAGCAACCCTGGGGAGCAGCTCGAGATCATTTTGTCAGTGAAGATTCACAAATTCCTTCATTAATCTTTACATTACGAACACCAAACTTCTACATAAGTTGAGTCACGGGAAAAAGCTAGTTAAAACAAATTGGAGTCATTTATAACTTCACACTCATATATGTTCATCATATATTCACGCTCATGTATAAAATTAGCAAAGAGGCGGACATCATTCAAGTTGCCATCTTTTCTATGACGCCGTTTTCATTTTTGGTGCCAGTTGCGGCGACTATATTTTAATGATGTTTATATATATATATATATATATATGTATATATATATATATATATATATATATATATATATGTGTGTGTGTGTGTGTGTGTGTGTGTGAGCGCGCGTGCATGCGTACGCCTGGCACCAAAAATTAAATAAAATATCCTACCGCTATATTCTATTTTTATAAATAAGTTAAAAATAAAAATTTGGGATAAAAAATTCGATCTTGCTAATTTTACAAGTTGAATTAATTACCATTTAGAAATCCACTTCATATTTAAAATATCTCGGGTTCTTTATCGTTTCCTAAGAGCATACAATATTGTATTTGAAGTTTTTTATTTATTTATCTGATTGAAAATCGCGCACCGATGATTCTATACGAATTATGTTATCATAGTAATTTAATATAAAAATAATTTCATTCTATTAATGAAAATATTTTACTAGTTTTCGTGAAGCCGGTGAACGGCGTGCTTATTGTACTAAACATATTTATTTTAGACCAGCACATTGAGATTATTTGTCTGCGACATTTATTATTATTTGTTTATTTATTTCTAATAACAAACGTAAAATTTAGTTCGAAGGGACGAATTTATATTTCATTATTCATGTAATACCATTACCAATTACGTCTCATTTTTATCTTCAGTAAAATAATTGTCTTATAATGGAGATTTTGCTCAATTGGACAACAATAATTATTCCTGGTGATTTTATTCATACAACAGGTATAATATTTGAATTAATTGGCTGAATTTCTTTTTTTGGTCCCTAATCACCAGCTTTTGTGGTCCCTAATCACCAACATTTGAATAGAAAAATAGTCTTTATGATAATAAAAAAATATTTTAATTAAAGAGAAATTTATTTTTTCAAGTAAGCAACAAATTATCTAGCTAAATACTTCAGCGGTTTCTAGAATATAATCGATACTTTTTGAACATTCCATAAAGAGCGCAGGTTTAAATATTTATTCAATTTGTAACTAAGTTTTATAAATTGGACGTAGTTTCTGAAAAACGGTTCAAACTACAAACACCAAAATTTTAATGAACTGGATTTGTAGTTCAAATTGTCATTAGTGAGTTAAATAATTAATAAGGCATATTTTCTTTTTACCTTTATTTTACATCTTGAAATTAAATATTTTTTAAACTGGATAGTTCACAAAAAATAGCTGTGAATCGTTTTTGATATATAGAATATTTTATTACAGGTTTAAAAAGTTAATCTTTCTAAAACATTTGGAACATAGTGAAAATCATTTAAAATCACAATACAATAGAGTACTAATAATAAAAAAAAGTACAAATAATAAGTAAGAATATTAAAAAGAGTAACAAAGTTAATATAAAGAGTAATAAAGTTAAATTAGGATTCAATATCTTTCCACCTTTTTCATCTCAAAATCTATTCTACTTCGCCTCCGAATCCTTTAATGTTTAAGGCGTTTTAAAATGCTGAACTACCTCTGGCATTAAGTGAAACATAGATTCATTCAATTTCGTCTTAGTAATGGGCTCTCTATTAGGTCATAGAAGAACCAGAAATTCGGAGGTTAATGGAAGCAGTATTCCCATAATTTTCGCGCTATGAGAGTTAAAATTCTTGTAACTGTTTTTTAATCTGTAATTTTCGCACTATAAGAGTTAAAACTCTTGTAACTGTTGTTTTATGGAGGGTTTCATGAGCAAAGGGTAAATATTTTCCATTTTTAACTAAACATACTTAATTTTCGGTTAAATGAATTTACTTTCCCAATAAATATTTTTCAAGTGCCACCCTTTTTGCGTATCGAATGTTATACCTTCGAATGTTTCGCCCAGTTTTGCCTCTTCACTGTCTCTATTCACATGGCTTCTTAAGGATTAGCCAGATTTTAAATGCTTGCTTTTTTGGATAATAAGCAACAATTTTCCTCGTTGGTAAAATTATTAAGATCTTTTAACTTAGCTTCAAAAGATTGCATTTATTACAAATGTCTTTCTCTAGATTTTAGAAGTGTAAGGTGAACTTTGTTAAAAACATGTTTTTAAAAATAGTGACACAAACGCGTTTCCCTGCGTTCCCACTCCTATTTTAAATTCATTTTTACACAAATCATACAAATTTGCATCGTCATTCCAGGTTGGAAATCATGAGCATCAACATTTTGTACTCTTCGGTAGTAAGATTTATATTTTAGTTGACAATGTATTAATTTGCAAAGAAAATCTCTCTCCTCTTGCGGAGTTTAATAACACTAACCAGATAGCATTCCTTAACAATCATTTAATTTAATACCATATCGTTATTTCTTTAAAGTAATTTAAATTTTTTGTACAGTTATATGAAGTGTATTAAGACATACTGTAATGATTCATCTTTCGTAAATTCTGAAGTATCTCCACGGCTTTTTAATAATTAAGATTTTTTTTAGCAATTTCTGCAATAACGGAGCAAACTTATAATAACTGAGTTTCATAGGTCTCAAGTGTTGTAAATTTATCGAACGGGGGAAAGACCCCCTTTCCTTTTAGTTAAGTAGCAGATGGCATTGCTTATTACAATTACATCTGCAATCTTTAAATATTTTTGCAGCAACTTCTTTCCTTTATATTTTGAAGCAACAAAGTTGCGTCAAAATTATACAATCACTATCTCTACTGAGAATTTTTTTTTTGTAACTCGTACATAGAATAATTAATCGAAACAAACAACTCCAATATCAGTTATTATATTTATGAAAATACAGTTGTTACCTATAGATTACTTTGAATGTATTAGGTGTTAAATCTTGTTTAAGATTTCCAAATCTAGATTGATTGGATCAACCTGATTGTACTGTAGATTTGATTTGAATTCTATAAGTATTCTCGGCATAAAAGTTAGCTGGAAATGCATTTTACGTAATTTCGTTTTATAAGGATTTGTTGAATCAAAGTTTAAGTCTGTTGGTCTGTAGTAATAATTTTTTAAATTAAGTATTCAGTATATACGTGATTACTATTGGTTTGTAAAATGCATCTTCTATTTCTTAAAAGCGTCGTTGTACTTTTAAACCGCTTCTAGTTCATGGTCACCGGCTGTTAAAATGTTGGTTGTGGTACATGCTGCTAAAATGTGGTGAGGATTTTAAAAAAAACGATGACGGCGTTTCATAATCTTGTAATTCCAAATTGTATATTGAACTAGTCATCCATATTATGATAAAATTCATCACCAAAACTGTCGTTTGAAGGAAATTCAGCAACATTTATTTTCTATGTAATTTTATCCTACACTTTATATCGAGAGCATACAACTGCTTACAAAATGCACCAACGATACTTCTAACATAATCACAAAATGCTATATTAGCGTCAACTGAATGACACCTTTTTTTGAGTTCCGTCTCAAAGTGCGCCAAAGGGACTCCATTACAAAATCTCCGCCGTTCGTCTGTCTCTTCGTCAATCTGTGTGTCACAGGGTTATATATTTTGATCTGTAATAGGTAGATTCTTCAAATGTTCACATAATACATGTTACTATGGCCTCTATCAAGACAATATAGTGTGGCAGTCGCTCGGCGGCGCTCGCTGCCCAGCGCGTGACCTATGCCATCGGGAGGGAGGCCACGTGAACGAGCGAATCACAATATTATCGACGGAAAAGCAGTTTTAAATTCAAAATTAATAGAGAAGAGGATTTAAAGATTTTTGTATTGACTGCCAAATAACTCAACATTTCTTAGCAGTATCAAAAAATTATGTACGCCAGGAGTAATTATCCAATTATTTTACAGATTTTTGCAAATTGCTTGTTGCCATAGTATCTATCTTGTTATTTACCAAAGAATTAGAGTTAATATCGTGTGGTTTTACGGAACCCTTCGTATGCTCGTCCGACTCGTACTCAACCGCCTTTTATCTGACGCGGATTCCACTAGACATTCGTACTAATTAAATTGCATTAGGTTGCTTACAGCTTTTGAGATTTTATAATAGCTTTTAGTTATGTTGAGCTATTAATTTGACGTCAAATGGCAAATGTTATAAGCTTCTTTGCGTATTAGTATATTTGAAACGTATTTGCCAGGAAATGAATTAAGCAAAAGCAATAGTCTTTGTGTCTTTGCAGAACGACCTACTTTAACATAGAAATGAAACTTCTGTATAATCGTTTTTGTTCCTTCACCCATTCAAAATATTAGTCCTATACCACACTCCCGACACTACATATTAGCGAACAGATTTAATTGCCAACACTATCACATACTTACTGGCCTATCCGTTGCTGTATGTGTCGGTGTACGTAAATTAATATAGGGCTGCCAGCAGCGTGTAGGTAAAAAATATTTACTACTCGTACATATCAATCGCGATGGTTGCCGCCAATCGCACCGATCAAGCGAGTTGAGCAACTTAGTTGTTTCTCTTTCTAACCAATAGGGTCGATCGAATGAATGCTTGATAGCACGCTGGCGTAGTAGCTTTGTACTGGTGCACGCGAATTTATTATTATCTAATTATAAAAATGTAATTATAAGAATAAATATTTTACACTATACATTTAATTGTGTGAAAGTGATTTGATAATAATAATATTACGATAGCATTTGAAAAAAATGTACTTAGTAAGGATCTTAAAACAAAGTACAATCTTAAATAAAAATAAAATTTCCTTATATATAAATGTAATACACTGAAATATTGTCTTGGTTGTAATTTTGACTTGATTAGATTTATGTGAAAGATCTAGAAAGAACTATTATATAACATGCCTGCAGCCAATACTTCAAGAATACGTTTTCCAAACAGATCGCGTTCAAACAAAACAATGACTTTTAAGAACAGTTTTAAATTTAAAACGGCTTAGTGATATGTTAGTTGACATAAAATTATAGGTACTAACGAAATAAGTCGGTGACACAAAATAAAATTATTTACAACTAACAAAGAAATGGAGACAAAACAATTACCTATCCTTGTGACTTTATTAATTTTAAGCACTTGTACACAGTGCAATAATGGATTGTTATATTAAATTACTATAAATATTTAATTATAAACTTAAGAATTAATTATAATTAAAAATTTAATTACTGTAAATAGTTAATTATAATAATAACAATGAATTATACAAGTTAAACTCAACCAAACATCGGACAATTGAACAGATCATAAGCGCACGCAGCAAGCGGCAACCTAGGAACGCTTACACATGATCGTACTCATTATCTGCGGGTGACGTTAAATTGGCGGGGGGAGGTGAGTGTCGCTTCTTTTCCCAGTAATAGTTAATATTCTTTGTCTATACGCTATATACCATTGAGATACATTTTCCTATAAAATATTCCAATGTTCATTTATTTTTTTATGAAATTGACGCGTGTGCCAGAAATTAATTGCATATAAATTTCTTTCGCAATCTCTTGACTACTAGCATACATTTATTATGAGAGTGGAGGCATGCTATGCTGTCATTTCAAAATATCGTATGGATGTTTAGAATAACAAGAGACATCATGCTCAAAATGCCCGTTCAGCCAGAGTTAAAGTTGCAAATTAAGAAATTCAATTGTAAAGCATTCTACTCAAAACCAATGGCTGGAATAGCTTAAAGCCTCACTTACGGTATTTAAATATGAATAAAGAATGTGAAAATTCACTTACAACATCACAATCATAATTGGAATAGTTTTCATTATTTTCCTTTTCATTAAAGTCATTAAAATCTGTAATAAGTTAAAAATATACGTCTGTAATTTGCAATATTTTATTATGTATGGAAAGTACAATTTATTGGCGTAGTGCCGACTATGTTTAAAGTAAATAAAATGGTGACCTCTGTTTCACTTTAGATACATGAAGGGATATGATCAGTAAAAAGGAATCATTACTAATATCGTACGTAAAAACTCGATTCATAATTGGATTTGTCACACAAAATAGATCACAATTTCGCCAATATTCTGCGATTTTTTGCTAGATTTTTTTGTTATATAAATTCTTAAATTGATAATAAACGTCGCTTTTACTAGATTTTACTTTGCCATTTGTTAATAACATTTCAAACGTTCTCTTTTCTTCATTTAACTAATAATATATATATATATATATATATATATATATATATATATATATATATATGTATATATATATATATATATATATATATGTATATATTTTCTTTCTTTTTTTTTTCTTTTTTTTTTTAGAAATACTGATGAAAACAGGCATCAATTTCCTTGTCCTTTGAGAATAATTTAAAGCCTCTCTTAGGGTATTTAATTTAGAATATAAAAAAATAGGTTTTATAACCTTATTGACAAGCGTCGTAATTTTCATTTTAATAGCATCATCGCATCCATACAATTTAATTATTTTCCAATTATCTTATTGAATTAAATGAAACTACGTGATGTAGTATTATTTCTACTATATTAAAATTCTTTACCACCTAGGTTTCGTTGTATTATAACATCTTCAGGTGGGCTATTAGCAAATATTTTTTTACAATTGGCAAAAAATTACCATTCTTTGCTAATTGCCCATCTGAAGATGTAATACAACGAAACCTAAGTCGTGGTAAAGAACTTAAAGAAAGTAGAAATAATACTACATCACGTAGTTTCATTTAATTGTGAATAATGCATTTCTACAAAATTAACGCCAAATATATTCAATATCTTAATGAAAACTAAATGTTAACGTACATTTAACCAAAACAAATAATAACATTAATATTGCTAAGCGATTGAGAGGTATACGGCTAATGAAATGAGCAGATAAATATGATAAGATACAATTGACTATGAGCATTTGCTCTGCCTTTTTAAGGTACATTTTTTTTTAATATTTGCTTGAGTACGACTGGACCAACTTAGATCCAATTGAGAATTATGTTTTTATTTTTCTTAAGATATATTTTTTTAAGTGGTGTAGTTAGGGTAACCATGAATATTTTTAAATATTTGTAGGTGCTTTTAAGCAAAATGAATGATTTGATAGTTCTAGAGAAACGTTTACAAACATATTTTGTTTCAAAAGAAATATTGAATATGAAAAAAATAAAATTAATCCTAAATGATAACTATTAATATTATGAAGGGTTGGGAGAAAATTAATTTGTACTCTTAAGTACTAATATTTATGAAAACCAAAAACTTTTCTTGCCTCTTTTGTCTAGGGACACTTAGAAAAATATTTAAAATCTGATATTAAGCAATATATCTATCACTCATTAAAACGCAACTTTTTGTAGTAAGTTTTAAACATTAGCGGTATTTCTAATATAATGATGAACACATCATTATATTAGAAATACCGCGAATTGTGAATGTTTAAATGAAACGAGAAAAGTGGCTGCTGCTCTCATTTAGCAGCAATTATATATCATTTAACGTATCGTAGATATTTAATTAAAATAGTACGACCAGCTGAAATCTTAAAGAAATTATTTAAGTATCATGAACATATAGTTGTCCAAGATAATAGTGAAAATGATTTTATATTATTATTATAAGTAACTATGATAATTACAATTTTATTTTAAGTGCATAAGTGCATATATATCTAATTATTTTCAATATTTTTATATTTTGTTATGCGTAAATATGCGTACGTGCGTAGAATGCCAGAACACAATACAAAATAGAAGTTGCATAAAAAGTCCCACAAATTATAGGCTTAATTAAAAACACAAATAAGATATACATCATTTTTTATTAAAGTATTCCAACTTTACGCTTCCAACTTCCATTTTTAATAAATGTGTCTTAGGAAAATAACTGTTGTTATTTTCCAAACTTTATTGTGTTTCAAAACTTGTGATTTTTTTATTTTCCATGTAATCCTTATTACTCAGATTTTAATGTTAAAAGGTATTTGAATGTTTAAGTAATAACTATCATTAACAGCAACTCAATTAACAAAATTGATCAAAATCAGAGGAAAGGTTTGTTACCTACACTTATTTTGCTTCCGAAATGAAATTTATGTCACTTAATAAAAGAAACTTTTAAGTAATAACTATCATTAACAGCAACTCAATTAACAAAATTGATCAAAATCAGAGGAAAGGTTTGTTACCTACACTTATTTTGCTTCCGAAATGAAATTTATGTCACTTATTAAAAGAAACTTTTAGTGTTTGTACTTCCGTTACAGCACAGAGTTTATATGCAAATCAAATAAAATTTTCTTTTCCCTATTCAAATAATAAGTACTAATGTAAAATGACCAAATCTGTAATTCAAAGTAAATAATTGTTTTTTTAATGAAAAAATAGTAGATATCAATCAAAATGGTGAACATAATATTAATACGTATATTTTCAGATTACGTTGATTTTAGCGCACATTATGCACGATTAGACCATAACAGCAGGGAGACAGTATACCTTGCAAAATTACTTGCAGCGTACTTTATGGAATGTATACACGATTAGAGCGCAATAAGCATATAGAGTTCCAGAAACTTCCATATGCAAGTAGAATTAGAAATACGCTACTAATGCGCTTCACGGCATATTGACATTATTTACTTTCTAAACATGTAAATAATACTGACTACATAGCAAAACGTTTAATACAATTTTTTAAAAATGACATTTTTAAGAACATAAACGAATAATCACCAGGAAAAAGCAAAAAATAAAATAGAATTTTTAACCATAATACGAGACAAAAAACAGTATATTCACAAACGCACAACGTAATATTTTCAATATGTGAAAAATAGTTAGTTAATAAGAAATAAAAATAGTTTAAATATCTAACAAAGTACATAATTACTTTTTAGAAATAATTACAAACATTATTCAATACCGAATTTTTTTTATTTATAACCATAGCCTAAATTAATTAAAACTGAACTGTAAATAGGCATTGACATTCATCATGTCGTCAAAATTCATATGATTTTCTGTTTTTTTTTTCACTTTTACGTTGCTTTTTTCAATAATCCTTTTAGGCCTGCAAATTTTCTCGATTAGTATGTTACATATGTGTGCAGAGAATATAACAAAAAACAAGCTGAACTTTATTTTAAGTTACTGGTTAAAAGAGCTCCTCAGAAATAGCGTTTTCGAGTTACGAGCTAATGTGAAAAATAACCTGACTTCTCATAATAAAATACAATATATCTTATTTGTCTCATTAACGATTAAATAAAATTTGTAACGTCCTTATTTTTTATTTTCTTGATTTCCGAGGATAATTTATATTCTTGTAACACTTGGGCATAATGTAGGGGTACACTATATGGACTTTTGCCGGCCTCTGTAAGATTACTAATTCATTCTTGGTTTTGAATATTTATTCTTACAATAATTGACGCTTCATACTTTCATTAATTTTCTTTAAAAATGTAAAGTGCTAAAGTTATGACTTAGAAAATATATAAATACTGTATATATATATATATATATATATATATATATATATATATATATGTATATATATATATATATATATATATATATATGTATATATATATATATTTACATTTATATATATATATATATATATATATATATATATATATATATATATGTATATATATATATATTTACATTTATATATATATATATATATATATATATATATATATATATATATATATATCCAAGTACCAGTAAAAATGAAATGGAACGAGCAATAAGTGATTAATGAAACTGAAACCAAGTCAAATCAGTCATTCAGTACTATCATCATACGCATAGTAAGTATTTAGATTTTATATTTCTTGATTATGCAACAAGATATTTTTATTTCATAGTATTTTAACGACAACATTCTGGCCGCGTGCTCTCGCTTCAACTCTTTTGTTTTGCCATCTTCACATAATTCAGTCTACTGCTTTGTTTACGTGACTGGCCTCGTTTTTTATTCTTTTTTTAAATTAAACCCTTCGGTGGTGATAATTAAATATCGTTTCGTGCCTATATAAGAATATTACTTTCTCTTTTGTGGAATATTACAAAATTAAGATAAATACGTTTCATTCGAAATTAGGTTCAATGCGATTTTATGGAGCACAGTTTTTAGAATTGCCGTTTTCAGCATTGCTAGCACATTCTTTTTTATCATTAAGTGTAATCATCTTGAAATATTTTTATCCTTGTTACTATCTAATACTTGTAATTATAATTATTATTTGGTTTTCAGTTATTTAACCAATTAACAAAATTATTCATATTGTTCCATTAGTATTTCATTAAATATTAATATCAATTAGTAAAAATATACTTTAATAAACCTATATTAGTCATATTTTTTCTACTTAATTATTAACGTGGAATTTTATTAACAAATCATTACCAACATATAAAATATAGCCAAAAATATATGTAAATAATCTGAAAGATTTAAAGCTTACCGACAAATAGTATTTTTGTTTAATTATTAAAATTGACATATAAAATTATTTTAATATTTGATGATTAATTTTAAACATTTCAGTTATTATCACATACATTCCTTTACAATCATAAAGAAGAAAAGGTCACTGAATTTTGATAAATCCATAAATGAATAAAGTAAAGTGACAATTTATTAAATATTAAAAGTAATCTAATAAAATGAGCTGCTATAAAAATATCGTGGCACATTCTCATAATCTGTGTTCTTATTCAATTTATCATTTAAATTTTTTCTCTTGTTGAAATCTCGAGTCATCTGGCCTAAATCTGAGCCATCTGGTTTAAATGTGGGGCGATTATAATTACATTGTTTAGCTCTCTTGATTTCGAGTGGGACATTTATATCAAAGAATAGCTCCGTTACTTTTTTACGCGTACATGAATTTCCTTATTTACTGAAACGTTCCAAAACCCGCTGCTCGTTTTAATTCCACGGAAAATGTTAATTTTTATAAAATATTAACAATAACGTCTGAATAAACTTTTATGTGTTTACATACATTTGTATATTATATATATATATATATACATATATATATATATATATATATATATATATATATATATATATATATATATATATATATATATATATATATATATATATATATAATTTGTCATCAGATCATTTTTATGCTCATTTAATGTTTATGTTACAACGGTATTATCAAAGGAAATGTCAATATGTTAATGGATAAGAACGAATCATAACGTAGTCTCTGGGTATATATGTATGTACATATGTACACTTTCAATGGCTTGTAAAATCCGAAAAGAATATCCAATTGACTGTAAACTGTTTTATTTCTGAATGCTCAGCGGAATGGATAAAACGGTAACTTGCCGAGCTCGAATATTCATTCTCCCTTGCTTTATGCCACCGAAAAATTCATTTATATGCCACAAAAGCTAAATAAAAACTTATATGATTCAATAAATTCTAGGCTTTTTATTTTAGTACATAGACGGATGTTGTTATTTCAAATATCTCGTCAAAAATAAATTTTCTACCGTATACGTACATATCGTCTGTATTCCTCGAATATCCCTGTTCCTTATATTTGACGGCTGCCACACTCGGTGACTGGTGCCACACATAAGTTAGGATATTAAATAGATATATAGGCGATTATACACCGTAGGAAGGAGAATAAAATAGCAAATTAAACGGTAATTTAATTGACGGCAGCATGTAATTACTTTTTCCGCTATGATTTTTTAAAATGTAATATGTATTGTTGTGGTCGGCTTTTGTTTACGTTTGTGATTACGGAATAAATGTAAGTGTATATCCGTTATTTGATGCGTAGTTATTATTATTGTTATGTATATTTTGTATTTATTGGTATATATTTTGGCAATCAATAATGGCACTTTTTCACAAGAAGAATATGTGACGAAGGCACGGAAATGTCACTTTTACTCATGAAAGTTGTTAGTAATGCCTTCGCGAATTGTGCATATTTGAATAAAAAATTTCATCATGTAGATGGAAAATAAATTTATTTATATTTGAGAATGTAATTGTTGATAACTTTGTATATTTTATTGACGTATGCGACGTTTTATCGCTATTTCTAAAAGTATTTTATTCGTTTTTGATATGTTATTTCGATTATCTTTGCTACGCATTTTATTTATTTTTTGAATATTGTTCAAACTTATTTTATACTGTTTTATAATGGTACATAATATTTTTGATGTGATTCGTTAACAATCATAATGTGTAATTTCAAACCTTACTTCTTTCCATTTGTTTAATTGAACGTTTTTAAGGTATTTTTAATCCCGAATTATATAGAATTTTTGAAAATGTGATTATATTACTTTTTATCACTGCATTTGGTTAGAATGACGTCTACAGTTCGTTATTTTTAATTGTCATATTTTGTAGACAGAAACGAGATAGCTTACCAAAAATACTACGACAACCTATTTTTTTAGCATAGTTCATTTTTTTATTTGCGTATATATTTAATTACTGTAAATACTTTTGTGATTAACATGTAGAAATTTTCTTTTCGCGTTGTTCATTATTTGTTAAATTTGTAACTAAGTAAGCAATACACAAATAATTAACTTATTTTCTATATATGAAAAAAAAATCGATACCAAATGTCCAAGTTATGCATTACTTTATCTTAATAAGGTTAAGGGTTTGTTTTCGCGTTTTAATCAATTTTTGTGGTTAATGCAATTGCTGTGGTTACGTTGTTTTATAACTCAGATTGTAGAGGATACTTAAGATTAGAGTGTTTATAGTATTTGTCTTTAACATTCTTAACTATATTATTTGCTATAATCGAAATAAATCTGCTACTCTGGATATGAAATCGTTCTGCAATATTTGTGACAAAATAAGAGATTGGCTAATTTCGTATTAAATTGAGAATGTGTTACATTTTTTTAATGTGATTCATATCTTTCTTTATTTAGATGAAAGTTTTGTTTGGGGGAATTTTCACCAAGCTGCTGGTTTCAAACAATTTAAATGAACAAAAGCAATTAAATAACGTAAGCTATAACTAAAAAGGTGCATGGCATGTAATATTAATTCAATATCAATAACACAGTTAAATTATAATTTTACAGACTTCTCACTAAACAATATTGTTAACTTGTTTGAACACTATTTAGCGTTAAAAGCATTGAATTCAATTCATTCCCAATTAAATCATGTTCTTTCATTTTCAAATAATGTACATTTTTGATTATAGTTGATTTGCTTACGTATATTAAATTAAATTTAATTTCTCTTTTAATTGTAATAATTAAATTCTAACTAAATTATTTAAAAAATAAATAATTTCAATGCTGGCCTTATTAGTGACTAATTGATTAATTTCATCAAACTGAGACGCACACGCTGAAGATACAATCAAAAATTTTTTAAATAAGCTCTCTTTGGATGTAACTTTCAAAATATATAAATATCTGTCCTTTTTAAAAATAAGTTTATAAACAAAGGTGACTAAAATTATAGAAAAAGATTAGATTTTTAATAAGAATATGAAATGTATTTTTAGTACAATTTAAATTTAATTTCAAGTAAATTTTGATTAGGAAAATTGTTCTTTTATGACTTGTGCCCATTACGCATAGATATCTACGTTAAAAATTTATTCAATATCATTTAATGGATAGTTGGGGTAGATAAGGAGCTTTTTCTTGTTACACCCATTACGACAAAAAAACATCATGTTTCATAACTTTATAATAAGTAGGTAACATTATTACAGATAGGTTACTTAAATGTAAAGATAGCATTTAAATGTGTCGCACATAGCTAACAATTTTGTTATTGATAGATTTTGTTGTTGCAACGTAACAAAAGGGGAGAAAATATGATTGAATATGTTTCGAAAAATAAACTATTTATAAATATATTATATCTATTAATCTTCAACCAGAAATATTTAAGTAATATTAAATATAAAACATAGCCTTTCGTTCAATACAAATTAAGAAGGCAAAAATTACGCACACTGATGAAAACGAATCAATACGTACATATAACTACGGAATAGAGAAATTCATGATAGTATGGGTAATAAAATTGGTCAAGTGCAAGCTATACTTGCGTAATTAGTGTTTCATGCCATCAGCCCTCTACTGAAATATTAAAAATAACGTACTAAGACGATGTGCTTGAAAAGCGCCCATCTCCCACGCTACCCGCCCCTAACTGCGGTGGTGCCGTATTACGAATATATCGTACATTGAAAATGTATTACATTAGATATATATACATATATATATATATATACATATATATATATATATATATATATATATATATATATATATATATATATATATATATATATATATATATATATATATATATATATATCGTGGAATTAGTGCTTTAATAAGTATTTATTTAACATACAGCTTTGGAAGAATTTTATTTATTTACCAATTTACTACCAAAATTAAAAGTGACCTAATTGTCTTTTATATTTATAATTTGGCTACCATACTATTGCTTTGCATTAAATTTAAAACAGTTTCCGAAAAAATCCCATGCAATATACGGACGAAGGGACATAGACTGAAGTGATTATCTTAATGTTCCGTTTCAGCAAATATTATACACGAGCTATCGAGAAACATTTAGATTCTTAAGGGGAATTGAAGAGACCATATAAAGATACAAATATTTCCAAGAAATGCTTTTGCAAGTGGAAAAAAAAAGAACACAAATAAGATATGCTACTAAATTCCTGCATCCTTCATAGAAAATTTATAAAACCAAAAATGGAAACATAACTACAGAGACGACGATTTACAACAAATATATTATATTGAATCACAACACAAGTAATTTTGATGGACAACATGTCCTTCATTTCATGAAGAAGTTTTTATGGCGGCAAATCATGTATTTATTGCATCAATGCACGACGGCACACAGTCCTAAGGCAGGCGGTCAAATATAGTTAACTAGGAAATCAAGCATTATATTTATATTAAAATGTTTGTGAATGATAAATAAAGAATTATTTATTTAATTAATTTTATTATACAAAATATTTATTAATAATTTGATTATAAGTAAAAGAAAACAAGAAGACAAGAAAAAGAAAACTGAAGTAGATGAAAGAAATGGTACAATTCAATGTCTATGTTATTTAATATTAAGTACTGTTAATTGCAAGATTTGATCTTAAGTAAACTAACAGTTATGTCTACTATTCTTAATTAAAAATTAAATTTAAAAAAATAAATAATTAATAAAAAAAAGACGGAAGCTGGGTGGTCGTTCTATGGATAATCCTGTCCCAAACGTTGCATGGTTTCCCAACTGAAATTACTAAATGGCTCTTCATTCATATTATTGTAGAACAACAGTCAATTAAATCTCTGTTTAATTAAGCCTTTGATTTCGGCTGAAATATATGTATTCAAAAAGAAATTTCTCGCTATGTTTCCGTCGTTCGACAAGCTCTTCTGCGATTTTGTGGTTTATCTATAATTAAGCTTAATCAAAGCCTAAACTGATTATGTACGCACAATTTCTTATTAGCTAACATTTTTTCAGCATCGCCCGCTCTAACTTGTCATTTATGAAAATCTGTTCTGTGAGAAAAGTAAAGAAAATACTCAAAGAAACGAATCCAAAAATGTAGAGGTTACAAACCGAATACAAAACGATTTTCATCTTTTTCTTTTCATTGCTTCACAAATATACTAGCTAGCAGATAATTTTCCACTTAACGCACTGCAAATTTTGCCATCGACAATAGTCGGTTGCAAAAATGTTATATGCCGAAAACGCGTTCGTCTAATGTTAATGTTGTCGGACACAAAGAAGCTATCTTTTCTTTAAAATAACATTCCTCATTCTATGATACAAAAGAACTTTCCTTCACAGATTGGAAAGGAATAGGTCTTCAGTGTCTTGTAGAAGAGGGCCGGGGATTTTGCACAAAATATTGGTTTCACCATCTGAATTTGTTACTAACAATGAAACATAAAAAGTTACAAATAAACTACTATTATCATTTAGCCTAGAATCCACGAAATACTGTTTGTACTCGCTATGACCCGCACTAAAATTAAAACCCCAATTTTCAATTAAAATTAAATTAACTGACTCTATTGGAATACTATTTAAAACAGTTTTTTCTGATTATAAGATCCCGCCGATGATATCCTTCACTACCATATTGCTGCGATGACTGCGGCCAGAGGAAGACGTGCTAAGTTGAGTTAAATTACATTCAGATTTATATTATTCATCAGTTGTTGCTAATTCAACACAATTAATAGCATTAAACTTGTTACCATACTTTGAAATATTTTTGATCTATAACAATTGACAAGTTTATTGTATTTCTTTTACCCATTTTAAGCACATGTTTATCTAAAGGAATATTTTTTTGGTTCTCTACATTATATTAAAGTTTTCTAATAGCACTGATAAAATACGTTTGTGTTTTTCTTTAGTATGTTCTTTTACTGAATCTCAGAACTCAAAAGAAATACGTCCGATTAAAGCAGCTCTTTAGTGAATTAACTGAAAAGAAAAATATAGAGTTTAATAAAGATTGTAAATATCTCATAGCTCTGCCACGAAAAACGTATGCTACGAATAAATTAGGAACCATAGCACCCACAGGCTGCGTCAGGCTATGTTGGTTCACGTATGTGACGTTGAACTATACTTATATTTATATAGATAATAAAATATATTACAACAATTGCGCATCATTACTAAAAAATGTAGAACCAAGAGAAATAAAAATTAGGCATTTTTATCTCAAATTATAATTATCCTTCGTAGCACTAAACTATAACAAATGCTACAAAGCATATAAAATTAAAATATATTCAATATCGCAATACGTACATTGACCTTGGATTTTCACGTCAAAAACACACAAACAAACAAATGTCTGGAAATGTTATTGGAAAGATGAGTCCCTGATAAACGCGCGGTAAAGGGTTTGCAAAGTCGTGTGCAATGCACGCATTTACTAGGTCAAAATGCATGAGAAAAAAAACTTATTAGCGGTGGTATGTGTGTTCTGAATCTTAGAAATATAATCAATTCTAACATTCGAATTTATATTAAATAATTAAAACATACTATATCAAATTCTACCACAAAGAAATTAATAAAATAGTTCATTGTTTCGATTTAACGTATATGTGAATGTAACATTAATAATTTCTCCATTCCTCGCCTCAGAAATGAATATTTATTATTTATAAATATGGATAATGCCAATAAAAAACGAAAGTTTGTATATTCCTGCCGTAATATATACTTTGAGTTACAAATTTACAAGGGAAGAAAACATAAAAACTTAATGCAATCGGCAAGTACTAGTTGGATACACACTAAAATTTATGTATATATACATCACATTTATATGGAGAACGAGGAAAAAATTTTGCCTCCCAATGTTTTGTAACAATTTTTTTATTCTAAAACAAGTTTCACCAATTAATATATTTGAATTAGAATAACCAAACAATTTTTAATTTTAATCTCAATTGAAATTAGAATAAAAAACTACATAATACTTTCCCGCTCAATTACTTTTAAGTTGAACATTTTCAGTTCTATTGTATCTTATTTTATATGTGACATTACCTATATCGGTTTATGCTCCTAAATAAATCATGTATCGGGAGTACAATTTAATCTCCAAAACGGATTTTTAATTTGTTTGTTTGTTTGGGTAATATTTTCGTAAATACTATTACCACGTAATTATGTAACATGTGCTCTACTTTAATCACACGAGAATTATAGTTTTTTTTCTATTATGTTCGCTTTATATATTCGATATCTGGTAATTTATCTATTATATTTTTAGTAACTTGTAAATGTCTTTCAAATTATCTTCATAATAGAGAATTCAGTAAGATGTCACCTGATAGCTGTGTGTTAGATTTATATTTGTTAAGAGGCTTTATTTCTTAGTAATTTCCCTAATGTTCAGATGAGAAGATGAACTGAATCCATATTCGTTTAAATATTTATATGTAACGCAATCGAATTCTTTAACTGGTGTTTTCACACAAGTGCCCGTTTTCACATTGACTTACTGTTTTCACACAAATGCCCTTTTTCACATTTCATACACTGTACATTACCGCGCTACTCACTTCCATGCACTTGCACGTCCATAATGTAAAAAACTTGTAAGAAACGATTGCAATAATAATTCGATAAATCAAAAATTATTATTTAAAATACTTATTTTATTTAGAGGACACATGGTATCATTTTATTCTTACTCTTTCAATGTATATGTTTTGTAAACCAAGGAGACTGAAAAACAAATAATACTTTTATTTTTTTTCATCTCAATAATTACTACTATCTGCAACTTCCTTTATTCTTGTAACGTATGTAGGATAATCAATGAGTCAAGATTATTTAAGGTCTCTTAAAAGCTTTAATTCAGCAAAAAATTAATCAACTTCAAAGCTTTAAAAATTAGGGAAGGTAATGGTTTTCTTTGTGCATATATCTGGTTATAATAAAGAAATAGGTTGTAATAAAAAAAGAAAAATATTTCAAAAAATAGTTTTGGAATATGTAAACGAAGTAATAAAAAATAGTTTTGGAATATTTAAAGGATCTTAATATTTAAGAAAATAGTTTTGGAATATGGAAACGAAGTGTTTTCATGATATTCCGCTTAAATATTTTGCTCTACTTTTAAATAAAGTGCCCACATTGCGGACCGTATTTTGATCAAATATAATAATATTTTCAAAATTTTGTTTACAATATTTCATTGTCTCTCTGTAATAAAAAATTAAGTTGCCCGGCACGTGTTTCTGTGTATCTGAGTAAAGCTCTAAAACTACTTAATGGATTTTTATGCAGTTTTCACCATTATTCATATCAGTTCTCGAGAAAGAGTTACAATTATCACGTGACATTTAATATACCAATAGAAAAGAAATAGGGACGTTTCCTCATCACAACACAACGACAAAAAACCGTTTTTTTGGGCGCTAACATGGCTTATACTGACAACATCTTAAGAGATAAATCAAAGTAACGTACTACAACATTTTAGATTTACTAAAGATTAACATTGAAACCATTGTTAATTTTTTTAAGCTTGTACACAATAACCATTTTTGTCTTTTAAAATTTTATTAAAAATTAAAGTTAATATGCAAGCACTTTCCTACAAATAATGAATCGTTATAAAAATAAATACATTATTTTCAATAAGTATTTAATCTAGACCAACTTTTTCTTTGTACCGTATTATTTAAATAAATAATTAGAAGATAGCACGCAACAAAAGTAATTAAGAGCGGACGGGCGAGTTGCGGGGCAAAGGTGGCGGCGGGGCGTAGGTAATTCGCGGCGACCGACCGGCTCTGTTCTATATAAAGCGCAACACGGGTCGCGGTTCGCCTTGTAGCATTAAGTAATTAGTAGCGAACGCATGCATTCAAAGTTTCCAGATGTCTTTGAATAATTTTCTAAAGTTGTATTTTCGGAGCGACAATTTAAAATGATTTTTTTTTATATCACCTGAGTAGTTATGTTTAGTAGTTTTGGGTACTAAAATTTTAATAACAATTTGATTGAATCGCATCCTACGTGCTTTTCAGCACAAATAATAATACTGGTAGTAAAAATATACGTAGATTAATAAGAGTACAAGATTAGGTCGATTTTACACATTTCTTTTTAAACGTTGTTTCTAAATAATATTTTATTGTATTCTACTAGATTATTTTATATTCATGATTGTAAAAAAAAACATTAGTAAGTGAATTTTATAGGCTGTAAAATCTCATATAAATATTTTATTTATATCTTGCTCTCCAGTAAGGAAATTTCAAGTAAATTATGTAATGCAATTTTATTAATATTAAGACGGTTTATGCCTGTTTACTTTTCTATAATTTCCTGTATATATTATATTTCTATATCTCATTAATTTTTTTTTTTAATTTCACAAATACCACGATGAAACTGGATTTCTACTCGAACTTCGATTTCATCTTCATTATTAAAAAAAAAGTTGTAAAAAGAAAGCGTTTGGCATATAATAATGAAAATGAAGAACAAAGGGAAAACCTATTATCAAGAAACAGACGAAATACTTATTTTTTAAAGCGATAGAGAAAAGTTGGTGGAGCATGGGATTTCTTTATGTCTTGACTGCGATAGATATAGAACACAGAGGCTATAAAAACATGGGTTGAACATACGGTTCGCTTACATTTTGACCACGATACCCATAGAATGTAGGAGCTATATACATTCAATAGATTGGTTCGTGTTAAAATAAAGATTATTTTGCCATAAATCGTAATGGTAATTCTACAGATTATAAAATTGGTCCCGCGGCATTCATATGCATAACTGTCATTATTTATCAACATTGTTTTACTTTAAAAGAATGAGTCAGAGGGTAGTGATGCTTACAGAAGACGGGAAAATTCATCCATCATTCGAATCTTTATACAGGTGATCAGCCCAAGGCAAAGAATTTTTGTGCAATGTAAGCCGAAATAACAACGCATTTTAGTGTACAAGTCATCGAGCGGGCATTTATAATAAAGTTCAAAATAAAGGGACAATTACATCATTTCGTAAGTAGCTTGCTTCCATATTGGCCCGATGATCATAAATTCCTGCCAATATACGTTATCTGCCACTTGTAACACAAGCACCAACATTATGAAATAAGACCAGTATCCTGTAGATTTTGCTATGGTAAGATTTGTACAAGATATT
Organism: Druceiella hillmani; assembly: GCA_039881145.1. Lineage (NCBI taxonomy): Eukaryota > Metazoa > Arthropoda > Insecta > Lepidoptera > Hepialidae > Druceiella > Druceiella hillmani. Next base: position 2,129,007 of record JAYKKI010000142.1, on the reverse strand, counting down.
TTACATTCGCAAAATAACTTCATACAATTTTTCAAAATTGCTACTTAAAGCATTCCGCCGGGCACACTGAACTTCAACATTTTTGTTAATTCAAATAAAGTAACCGCGGGTGGCCATTGAAACACTTTGTCCACAAATAAAGTAGCAGTGATGATAGCTGGACAATAATTGTATAAAAGATTATTGTACTATACAACCGTGACGACAAACTGGAAAATAAATCAAAGTTACATAATTCGTATGTCAGTTCACAATATCCACTGATGTTATATAAGGACAAAAACGAATATACTAATAACTTCCATAATTTATTTACCATAATTTCCCAATATATAAGAATTTCGTACATTACCAGCAGCAATAGTAGTTGTTACCGTGTAATTACAAAGATTATAAACTTTAATCGCTTGCTCAAAAATAAAATGTTAACAAACCAGTTAAACTTGTCGATAAGAAAATGTTAACTGTGTACTTGTTAACTGAATAGTTGGCACAGTTAAGAACTTGTCGATCAATATACAAAAGTTAAATCAGATGGATACTTTTTCAAACCAAATTGCAAACAGAAACTAAATTGCGAGCAGAAAATTACATTCATCTGCATAGTAAATAACATGCAGGATGTGTGACGATCGAATGGATACAGCAGCGATATTTTGCATTTATGTAACTCTCACTTCCATAAGATTAGACTTAGTGTAGAAAAAATCATAGCGGAAAAATAAAAAGTTATAAAGATTGTACAAGTCCATGGTTGTTAAGAAAACCGCCACCCGTGCACGGCTTAAAGCTGACGATGCCAACCAAGCCTCGCACATACCTGAATTACGTTTTTAAGATAAACTGCTTATATTTCATTTGCTTTTTTCCTACGATTATATAACAGATATTTATAATCTCTAAATAGTTCTGATGTATTTCCGCCATTTTCAAAACGTCGTCTAATTTACCTGAGAAGGAATATATTTTATACAATTGTTAAGGGTAATGTGATACAAAAAATTTATTAAGACCTTTGTAAATATAAAAACTGTCTATTCTTTTAATTTTGTTCCGGCTCCAATCGGGAAATTTTTTTATTTCCATTTCGGGAATCTCGATAATTTAAATTGATTACTTAATTAGCATAAAATACTTTGTTTGGTAACCACAAATATATTTATTATATTTTCTTATATTGATATTGTGTTCAATTTTGTTTCAATTTCCCTGGACATATATGTAACTAAATAGCTGTTTCTGGTTTTATGTTCTGCAAGTGTAGAGTATAGCATTTAATTTTGCACATGTATATGTTCATTCTTCAAAATAGGTTTTGTGTATTAGAAAGAATTTAATTTGACTTTTCCAAAATGGTCCAAAGTATTTGAATGTGTACTGAGGTAAACACCTCAGTAGTGAATGTGTACTGAGGTGTTTACCTCAGTACACATTCAAATACTTTGTATTAATAACATTATACGTTTAGTGTCGTATCACTAATCTTATAAATAAATCACCATTAAAAATGTTCGACTTTAAATCAAATTTTGTTTCCTTTTTAATCTTCAACGTTATTTCACTGTCTTTAAAGGGCCATCCAATTTGTTTAAATAGTAGGTCCTTCCATTAAAATTTGAGCGTATATTTTTCCAATCATATTATCAAATTTTATTAAAATTTCCATCCCGCGCAGATAGTGTTGTCGTTGCCTTATTAGGAGTAGGTTTCGCGAAACGGCATTATAGCATTCCTCGATAATCCTTTCTACAGGGACATGGGGTATCCACTTCTTAATCAATATTCGATGCACACTTCTTTATGGTAGATGAATTTCATGGGAAATATCGGCCACAGTCAAGCCTTTCTTTCATGTAACTTGTCTTTCACAGCAGAGACGCACTCTTTGTGTTCATATGCCTAGTGGTGAAGTCCTTCTCGACCCTCTTCTGTAGAAATTCTGCCTTCATGAAAAACTTTCACTCAAAATTGTACTGTCCTAAAAGAATACGTGGAATGGCCTAACGATGTTAGAAGATCTTTATGAATGTAATTTGCACTTATCTAAAAGAACACAAATTTGATAAAATTGCGTTGGTCGAACTCTTTAATTGAATTAATTAATTTGTTTCGATCCATTTAAAATATACGTGAAATATGTGTGAACAAGTAGCGGTACTAAAGTTCATTAAAGAATTACCAACATAATCGTCAATATTTTTGAAAAAAAGATAATTATGTTTAGAACACTATTGGGTGAATACAACACTTGCCAACTATAAGATTCTTATATATGAGACGCTTGAATATGAGCACTTGAATATGAGACCCTTGTGTTTATAACTGAAAATGTGTATGTATTAACGCCAAGTTTGTCGAGTCTACATCTCACAGAAAACTACATGATGACTGTTATTCTGTATAACCTTTTGTTACTTTTTGAAAACCCTACATTGTCCGTAAACATTTTATTTTCTTTTACTTTGTTGAAACGTTTTTTGTGAGAGGTTTTGGTCAAATTTTCAGTTAAGTTTATATTTATAGCCCATTTTAATGGATGTGTATTATCAAGTCCTGATGTGCATTATCAAGTACACATGATTGGTTCAAAAATAAGTTAGAGCTAAACCAAAGCACTGAAGCGGTCTGTAGGAATATCGATATAATTACATTCGCATCATGCAAAACATAAAATTTAATGGCAATGTCGCCTGCAGTGGTATTAAACATAAATCGATACATACGGCTATATAACCTTCTCTTGTCAGTTATGCTTTGCAAGAATGAATTTGATCAATTAAGATTATTTAATATATTTATCTGTTTACTTACTTTACATATATAAATGGACATTTGCTACGAGTTTGTAGAAAATTTCAGAAAGGGTTTGTTTGTTTTACATTTTCTGTTTGCCTTTTCAGTTCAATGGATACCAAAAATATAAATTACTTAATTTTGCTTGTAATTTTAAAACAGACAGAGCATTTTTGCGTTAACTGTTCGACGATGATTATAAAGTTTATGAAGCAAAATTATTCTTCACAGCATTAAGCATTACTTTCCGAGTAGGGATTGTGATGTTTCAATAGGAGGATAGAAATATTTGTGCATATATTTGAACATTGTTAATGCGTCATCGAATTCAATTGTTTATAGAGATGTTGGTAGTTTAGTTTGCGCCGGTAGTTGTGTTTTGACAAAATTCTTAGTTTGCAATAGATAATCTAACTCCTAAATCAAGCTTTAAAAAAATTGTGCGTTTCAGCTCCGACGCATAACTGGAGTTTACTCCTTAAGTACTTTTGTCTTGGAATATTTAAAATACGTAAAACTGTGTGTAAATACAAATATCAAGGACCATTAAAAGTAAATTAAAAAGTCTTTAATAAAAAACGAACAAGATCAAATTTATACAACAAAATTAGAAACGTTTAGTAACGTCAGACTAAGAAGTTAAAATTACAAAAGACTTTTTAATTTTGTAGCATAGAAGACATCAAATATTCACACATATTGACATTTAATGATTACATCTTGATATAAGCGCACGATAGAAAGTATGTGTCACACTCCGTCATTGCAATTTTGCCATAAGAAAATACCAATATGTGTGTAGCACTCCGTCATTGCGATTACGTCGTAAAAAAATGTCGATTAAACACATTAATGGCACACTCTAAAGATGCGCAGAAATGTTGCACGGAGTAGCCACTTAACGGTTACACTATTTAATGCTCTGAACTTCGTACGGCCAGAACATAATGCTTACACTTTTTAACGTTCTGAACTCCGTACGCTCTGAACTTCTCATTTTACTTCACATCAAACTTTATATGAATATAGGGGCTATATATGAATATCAATTTTTAAGTAGTAAACTCCAAAAATCATAAAATTGCGAAAGGTAATAAGTATTTTAGTTCACTGTGCCTCATTTTCGTTATTTTAATTATATGACTACACTTACTGTATGAGGGTAAATATGGAAGGGGAATATGTAATTAATTAGAAATGTCTAACGTTGAATTACCTACTGTTTTGTCTTTGATATCGTTCAAGGTGTCGCTAAAATTATTGAAGTAATTTTTTATATATTGCTTCCTTTTTGTAATCTCAAGGCCAAATAATGGAAGACGAAACAACTAATATTTTGCCTTGTATGTCTGTTTGTTTGTCTGTCCATCCATATTTCTCTTAATGCTAATTTTCAGTTTAAAATTTTTGACAATAAAACGTAATGTACACAGGATTACCCAGATTAATTAGCTAATAAATAAATACCAAAAAAAATTAAATTTCAATTTGCTGAGGCGCGGGAAGTACAACTTATAACAAACTTGGGAACCCCATTGAAATTATAGAAAAAGTCAGAAAAGAAAATATTAAATAAAATTTTTGGATGCGGTGTTCTATTTGCGAGATATGTCTTATAATTCTCAAATAATTATTAGCCTCACGCATGTCAAAAATATACTAGACAATATAGTTACAACATGAAAGGCAACTTCAATGTTTATAAATAGTTTAATTTATATAATGAGCATAAATAGTATATGCTTAAGTGTTTAAACTTTTATATGTATCTAAGTGAATAAAACTCTCTACTACAAGGATTTCCAGTGCATATTTGTACCTTTCTTTGAAAACAAGGCGACGAGTATTCATAAAAGGCAAATATGAGCAGTTTACTTTGAGAGATTGTCTGTATGAATTACAACAGTTTTGCTTCCGTCTTTTTTCCTTAAGACTTTTATTCCAAGTTATCAGCATGAATTACGTTACTGTTTACAGTTTGTTACTCATATGTTAAATAGTAAAAGATTTTTACCGCCAGTCTAGGAAGAGGTAATATACATAGTTGACCTCCGAGAAGGAAGAGGTAGAACATAGTTGACCTCCGAGTGACAGTAAATTCATTGTAACCTTACTGCTTAAAATATTTCCAATTAAATATTTGCAGGAGTACAAATGTAAAACTGGAAACACCAAAGCATACAAAATCACAGATATCCAATCGATGGTCTACTAGAAATATTAGTGTACTCGTACAATTGTTCTACTATAAATCGTAGTATATTTTATCAATATGTTTGAAATTTTCTCCAACGTCAAACAATATTATGTATTAGTTATATTTAGTGTAAATAGCAGTACATACGATTATTAATTATTTCGATTTTAAAGTGTTACTAAAATATATATATATATATATATATATATATATATATATATATATATATATATATATATATATATATATCTACTTATGATCAAAAATGTCTACAGAAAATTTAATACATAATATTAAAACATAGACGAAAAAATATTACATTTTACGTTTTGACCAGCTAAAATGCCAGTAATTTGTCAAGGCGTTATGTTAAGAAGATCAAGAAGACCGAAGAAGAGAAGATCAAAAGATTACGACGAAAGGAAAGTTATAATGCTGTGTATGAATACATTTTCTGAAAGTGCATAAAATCTTTATGAAAACTTTAATTCTTTGGTAGTTTTTAAAATGAGACAATTTTGTTCGGTTATCTAGAATAAATCAGTCATCATTTTACATCGAAAGTAACTTTGTTTTTTTCCATAATATTGGAAAATTATACATACACAAACGACGTTAGTGTAAGAAAAGAAATCCTCAAAAATATATCTTGAAATATACTGCCATATTGATCAACCAGTTCTATTCTAATACTAATTTACATATTCACTAAATGACATAATCTATGAAGACAAATATGAGTGAAATAACAGTATATTTGGGAAAAAATGAGGTCAAACTCAGTGTGCATTGAGATATTTTCGCGCTAACATAGACGAAGAAATATCTAACTCTCCAATTCTCATAGAAACCGAAATCTGTCTAACATTTATTGGAACTCTATTTAATTAAATAAGCTAAGTATTATCATAAGAAACACATCTCAACACATGAAAAATTCGCTTCCTGTGGGATAAAAAAATATTTGGAGTTGGTTATATATTATCCATTTTTTATTTGTTATAAAATACAATTTAAATACCTTAATGAATAAAAATATTATTTTTATGTAAATGTGGAAACGAGTATTAATTAAAGGGAAAATTTATATTAATTAAAGGGAAAATTTCAGTAAAATTTTATTTTATTTTACTTGTAAAAACTAAACTGCAACTGTAAAATCTCATGTTTACAGTTATGTATGTACGATATTTGACTACAATTGTTTAGATAACAATAAAAATATACTACATTTAATCATCATGGGCAAAATGGTTTATTTGTCTTAAAATTTAATATTTTTATTAAGTTATTATATTTAAAACTTAAAAGTCGCATAATTTAATACCGAAGATAAAAATCACTCCATTAGTTTCATACGACTTCCGTTGTTTTCATGGACTGAATTATTTTTCATTAAAAGTTTGAAAATCAATTTATAAAAAATATAAATAAAAATAACCAACATTAGAATGAACTTTGTCGTCGCCTTAAGATATTAAAACTTGCTACATGTACACATGTGCTTGTCTCATTCACGACGATAGTTTTATAGAGGAAGCTTTCGATATTGGCTTTCCTGTATGAATGTAGTTCAATAGTATTTGGAATAAATTATAAATAAAAAATATTACAGGTTTATGGATAAGTGCAGCCATTAAGAGCAATAGTTCAGGAGATTTAATTAAGTTATATTTTTTATTATAAATCATATTAATAAATTCATAACAGAGGTACAATTTCAACATTGCAAAATATCGAAGAAAATGTATGATTATTTTTATTTATTTATTAAGTATTTTTGGAAAGCGTAGGAATAAATCGCTTGCAAAAAAATAAAGCTAGGCAAAATTTACTATATCGACGATAAAAATTTCGATCCAGCTACAGCTTATCGACGATAAAAATTTGCTTCCTACGGTGGATTTCTAATTCTTTTTAAATTCCAAAACGAATTTTTTTTCAAAGTAAAATTAAAATGTTGCTGTATAAATATTATGTTTAGTTTTCATTATTTTTTAACTTTTTGTTTTCTTTTATCATAATTTGCTACTTTAATTTCAAAAAGTATTGATAATAAGATGTTTAATAAGTTTTGGAATGAAAAATGATCTTGAATTCTTTATCCATTCATTTTAAAGTTATTTTTATATTCAAATTTTGAAAATGGTTCAAAATATATGCAATTAATAGAATATTTTAAAAATAGTACGTTGTTTTAGTTAACCACATATAAAGAAATTATCATTTACTTCAGTTAAAACTGAGGAAAGAAACAGATATATACAACAGAAATAATTGATTTACATGATACACGGGGCAAGTGCAATTTTATTTTTAAACATGTTATTATTATTTCCTTGTCTATTCTTTAAAAACTTAATTTCTTTTAGTATGATTTTGAATAACTACACAATTCTAATGTATAATAACCCTATGTAACATTTACGAAAGATATGTATTTCAAAAGTAAGAAGTCACTACCATACATACGCGACTACTCAAAATACATGACGTAAAGTGTGCATAAAGCCACAATTGATTACTACCAAGATACAAAGTATATGTATTACTCGAGTTACGATTCCGATATTGCGCGACTCAAAGTGCTATTTATGTTTCGGCATAGTTATTTGAACCCGCGGTAAGGGCACACGATGGGAAATACTCGTAGAGCTTTCAGAAAAAATATACATTGGTAAGCCTTGATAACAAACCGGGCTTAATAATGGACTTAAATCGATATCAGATACAGATTCTAATATTATTCAAATTTCGTCTGGGTTACGATGCAAAGACTACCATAAATAATTTATGTCATTCGATGAACGAGTCCACGGTGTCTTACGCGACGGTAAAGATGAAGTTCAGGAATGAGGACTAAAATCTTAAGGACGAACCCCTTACGGACATCGTATTGAATTGGACGTGCAAGGATTGCAACGCCTAATTGAGGAGGATCCTTGACTGACGACCCGTCGATTGGCAGATGAACTACATTATAGTCATAAGAATACAGAAACATATTTACACGATTTGGGAAAAGTCTCAAAATACAGTGTGTGGATACTCCACGAGTTGTCATCATATCACCTTCAGTGCAGAATTGATACTTATCAACATTTATTGGGATTGAAACGTAACTTCGACCGGCTGATTCAATTAGTATCTAGTGATGAAAAGTGGGTTATATACATTAACCATACACCCAAATGTCAATGGCTGGGTGTTGGAGAAACAGGAGTTTCGGTATCCAAACCGGAAATAAGTACCAAAAAGGTGATGCTCAGTTGCTGGTGGAATATCAAGGCATTATTCATTGGGAGTTGCTTCCAGAGGGATCAAAAATTATTGCAAATACTTATGTGAACAACTGGACCGATTAGCTAACAAATTGAATAGTCAAAAGGATCGAGTTTATTTTGTATAGAATAATGTCTGACCACATGTTGCAAAACGTACTCGTGATAAATTAGAGAGCTCGGCTGGATTCAACTCACTCATTTACCATATTCGCCGGACATTGAGCACTCTACCATTTATTCCTGGCTCTATGTAATCATTTACGTGAAAAAAAAATCGACATTAAAGAAGGACTCCAAAAGGACCTGGCACAGTTTTTTTAAATCCAAGTCGCCGGAATTTTACAATAAATACTTATTGTCACTGATAATTACATGGCGGCAGTAGTAGATAATAACAGTGCATATTTTTTTAATAAGAATTATTGATAGCAATTCGGGGTTAAAAACTTATTAGCCAACCCAATAATAAATACACATAAAAAGCACTCGTCTCATTTGTTAAGAGATCCATGCACATTTACTTACATTAAAAAGTTTAAATTTATTCGTTTTGTTAAAAACATGTCCCACTATATATAAGTAAATAGTCCAAAATATATAAACAGTTGCGAGAATTTCCCAATATCAGGTAACACCGTAAATTTTGCATTTATGGTGAAATATTAAAAAAATAATATTTGTTGCCTTGCCCAATTAGTGTAGAATTAAAAAAAAATAATTGGATGTCATTAAGACCAAACAGTATAAGTAAGAACATTGACAATCAATATAACGGTACTTTATACTTTGGAACATTTTCAAGAAGAAAAAGAAAAAAGAAATAAAATTAATTAAATTAATGATATCATAAAATTTGATGTGCTTATTCAGAAAACGAGCCCAATTCATTTCTAAAAGTTATGGAAATACGTACACAATATACCACATGGTAATAAAACACAATAGTCAAAATATACGTTTTCATTATAAACGTGGATATTATAAATTTCTAGTCAAAACGTTGAATTTGATCGACGATGAATGAACCGCGGTATCAAAGTAGAGTGCAATTGCGATATAATCGTAAATATCGATCAAATTATTATTTGAAAATTAATTACCGAACTGTGTTATCAAAACATTCAATAAAGAATATTAAAATATATAATAGATGTTAGTTTAAAATTATCGATGCAAGGTCACTTGACAATTAATTAATTTCAAGCGGTGGTGAATTATTTATGAATAATATATCTATATAACAAAAATGAAAACTTACATCACCGTCGCCATACTGTAGACACTTTTGTTTTCACTGTAACATTTAAAATTGAAATATATATTTTCAAACTCACAAATCACATATAAAATACTATTAAAATATATTATATTCTTATAGTAGCTCAACCACAGTCACACTTAGCAGAGAATTTAAATGCCATCATTGGGTGTTTATCAAACACGAATCGTATTTTAGATATTATGTATTGAAGTTATTAACGAAATTTAATTCTAATATATTTGAAGAATAGTTTTATTTTATATATTAATAATAAATAATTTGCGCGCTATTTGCTATTTCACTATCTGTAGTGATAACACATTATTAATTTTTATACACGTCAAGTTATATCACTAACTTTGAGAAATAAAATTGAATTTGGAATTTGTTTAATGCATGCTTTTTATTATCTTCCAAAATTATTTTAAGAGTACTTGGGTGTATGAGTGCCTGCATATGTGCGTTATGCATATATATATATATATATATATATATATATATATATATATATAAATATATGTGTATATATATATATATATATATATATATATATATATATTAACCCAAAACAATAATGAATTAGAAAAAAACACATAAAACACATAGCAGTGCCAATAAATATTACACTAACAAGTGACCAGTCGTGAATCATTAGGTAACTCAATAACTCTATTCCGGAAGGAGAAAAAGTAGCAAAAAATATATCAAAAATATTGTTTTAAATAATGTGAGTGCACAAATTACAGGCGAACATGCGGGAGTTTGTATGGATTAGGAACGTGGAATAAACAATGAGGTCATCATTTCGTGTAACAGCCAGGAGAATAAAACACTGCTAAACTCAACATCGAGGGGTTATTCACGCAATAGTTTAAAAAAAATGCAGTGTCAAAAGTGATTCCCGTCGGAGTTGAAAGGAATTACATCCAATCATGTCCATTTTAAAGTCTGATGAAATAAATTATTCTCATTTATATGATCCATATATCATATTTTGCAATGTAATAATATAAGTAAGACCAGTGAGATCCGATAAGTGCATTCGTTTCAAGAATATTACAAATTAAAGTATTGAATGTAGTTGAATAATTCAAAAATGAAAAGTCAATTATAGTAAGAGAGTTAAATATTTTTCCACAATGCTTTTTAGAGGAATCGATTACGAGTAATAGATTGACAAAAATTAAAACTTTGTTTTCCTATCTAGACAACAAATAGCTTCTTTAAAAATTGTGACAGTAAAATTTTATTTTTTTCTTAAATTATATGTGCAGTCGTATTCTTTTTATTAATATTTAGATGTAATAAGTGAAAAAGATATCTTAATTTATTATTCGTTTAAATAAAATTACCATCAGATTTAACAGTTATTGAAAAACAGGCTTGTGGGTAAAAGAGAGAAATTTAGATAATATCAGTAAAATAGACAAAAGTGGATCATTTGAAATAGCCATTACGGGCTACTTGCTCAGAGAATTAACAAATTGATAAAATATTTCATTTGAATTTTACTAATCAAATAATAAAAGTTGGTAAATAAATCACAATTTTCCACAAAATTCCTATCTATATTAAAAAGAGAACACGAATATCGTCACTTTTTTTTATACTAAAGTCATAATAAAAGAACGACTGTTTTCAATGTATTAAGGGAATATTTTCAATTATTCAAAGATTGGTCTAAAAGAAACAATCCATGTAAATGAAGTCAATTCAAATTGAATTCTTCAATTTGAATTGAAAAATTAAATGTGGCTCTTTTTTCCATATTTATATGTTTGGTGCTGTATTCTTTCTACAAATCTTTCAATGTATTTAATTCCAAATTATAAAAGAGAAAACTAGATGTCACTAAGTACATTACAAATTCGTTTAACAACTTCGACTTAATTATAAAAGAAATTTGATGTAATTGTGGTAAGTTTTCTATTTTTTTAACTCTATTTGCTTATTTTTCACAGGTTTAACTGATTATATTTACAGAAATAACTTCAAGTTTATTAACTTAGATTACTGCCTGTCTATTGTTAAAAGTATTATTCAGATATAGCGGTGTAGCAAATATAGTTCAATTTATTTTAATTTTATTCCTAATAACACGATGCTGCTTAATATTTTTCGAAATAAAGTTATGAACTGGCAAATATTTAGATATTTTGGATCAAAACAATTTGCCATACCAATATGAAGCAAAAGCTAGCCTATTTAAAATGCTAATTAATTTACATGCCTGCATAAAAACGTAGAAATAGTCGCAATGTCAAGAACTAAAAGTGAATCATAAATTAAAATTAAATATTTCCTCTGAATCGAAGTAGGCGTTATTCCGAGGAGAATGAGAGGATCTAAGAGTATATTATAAAGCGTGTAACATCCTCATGCTTTTCAACTTTTGGCGACGTATATATGGGCAAAACGTCAGAAAAGAACGGAATAATAATTTGATGCATTAGAATTAGTCATCGGTATATAAGTCAGACAAAATATAAGTTTAAATACACATTTCCACATTTATACGCAATATGTAAAATTACTCGCATCTATTGTATCATGAATCATTGAGAAATCCTGTTAACTTTATATATGGTATATTTACATACAATAAATTATTTTCAAATTTTGTAATATACTTGAATATAAATAACAAAAAGATTGCAAGTAAACTAGTTTTTACATAGTAATGATTACAACAAAACTGGTTAATGCACGTCAAAATACGCACCGAGTAGAAGCCGTTGTTTACATCTATTGAAATTGTTGATACAAGTAACTGCAATAATTGTATTTATAATTTTGGACCAATTTCCAATATATACAATTTTTCCAATATTTAAATACACACGTTTAAAAGTTTTGAAAGAAACGAGCGAGAAGTTTTGAAACATTTTAAAGTTTGAATTGATCTTGCACGACATTTTAAAGCTTTATACTTTGCAAACACAGCTTAAAGGTTAAAAAACAAAAATCTCAAATTAGTTTTAAATGATAGCTAATTTAAAACGTCTTTTAAAACGAATTTTATAAACACGAATAAAATTCACCCCCATTTTACCCAAATTTCAACTGAAAGTAAAGTTTTGAATTACTCCGAGTCAAACCCATCAATATAAAACGTTTCTGTAAATTATTTGTTATCATCAACATATAAAAATTCTATGGACTATTGATTATTATTAAATTGAACTTTACGTATTTAGATAAATAATGTTTGTCTTAATCTACGAGCTCCCGACAAAGAATTATACCTAAACATAGTTCAATATTGTAATTAAATCAATTCCGAGATCTAGTAAAATCCTAATATTATTTATTCAAATGAATGCAGAAATAATTCTCATATACTTTTTAGAGATAAATAGTTCACTCATACAAAAGACGTTGATTGGTATTTTGGTAAATTAGAAAAGGCGCTACAATTTTTTAAAAGTTTTCCTTTATCAAGTGGGTGGCCATTTGGACTTTTATTTGCTTTTCCTTTTTTTGTGAAAATTAAATCGCCGGTTTCATATTTACAACATAATGCAGAAATTGAAAAACGAATATAAAATTCGCTGTATAAATATTTATCCTAAGAGCACTAATTTAAACAAACTTATAAAAACCCATCTCCAACAACAGAGAAAATTTAAGACATTTTTATGTTTATTTTATGTTTCATACTTTCATATGTATAAACTGTTATCTAATCACAGTTTTTTTTCATTTATTTTAACTATTATTAATACCGTACCGTTCGTAATTCGATGATGTACATTCATAATTCCTAGAATTAGAGTTTTGTTTTGGCGTTTAAGTTTAGTAGAAATATTGAAAGAAAACAACTTGTGCGTTAATTTGTTCTATCACCTCAAAGACATTAAGTTTTATTGATTTCCGCCCTTAAACTGTGCTTCCATCTTGAAACTTTACGATGGTAATAAACAGTGCCGTACGATCAAATATTAGAACACTACGAACTTTACGATTCGTATTTCTGACACTCGGATATCTAAATTTTGCTTGTTGTTCTTATTTAATTTTTTCGTGTTATTATTCGTTAAAGATATGTAGATATTAGAATACACACTTCATTTAAGTCTACTCAAATGTTTACATAATAAGAATATTGACTAAAATTTCCATGCAAAGCTAATTAAAAATTCATAATTTTTTAATATTAAAGGCATTATAAATCATTACAGTTTTATAAAATAAGAAATACAAAATTTATTTTCTGGAAGGTATGACAAAAAAGTTATGACTATATTTAAACTAAAGCGAAATTTTTATCAAATTTAGGGATGTGGCAACAAAGCAGCAAACCTGCAAAAACTTAATTACGTAAATGAGAAATATGCACATCACGGATCGTTTGTTACGTCGCTTTATTACAATATATGGTCGAGTTATTCATTACTACTGAGATATTTGCAGCATCGATATATCTTTCCTCCTCAATTTACCAAAATCACCTCGTGCAATACAACATAGTCAAGTCAACATAGTCAAAAAATATTGTTGATTAATTAATTTTTTTCTTGGAAATTTGCTAAAAACAAATATGGAGAATTTCTATGGTGGCAAAGGCTATTTCCAAATTGTGCATTCATCAAATAAGCGCCAAAAGTAACGTTTTTTTTTGTTATAACTTATGTAAATTAAACTCCGTATGCGAATTTAATAATGAAAATAAATCGATAAATAAATAAAGTCGCGTAGTAATTACGAAGCGAGGGCCGTAGGATCACGAAAATATATGTTTTTTTCACATTATGAATATTATTTTTATAAACATTTTATTGTCTAGTAAGAATTTTCAGTTTGGTTTAGTAAACCCTTCTTAGTATCGTTATCAAAAAATGTAGTATTTCTGTACGCATCCCCCACGATGTATTTAACAGTATGTTTTAAGAATAAGCACAAATATAGAAAGTTAGTTTAGTAATTCACGTTAGCATAACACCCCAAAGATATAATCTTAATGTTGAGTACAGTTTATGAAATAATATGTGTTATTGTTTATTTAGTTTATAAATAAAATATAGTTATGGTACTTATTTTATTTAATTGTTTTAAATGTTTCTATTAGAATTTCTCACGTGTTTTATAATAATATTTGTAACCTAGATTGAGTAAACTTACATACTCTGAATTGAGTAGTGTTGAAGTCGTGCGAGTTGTTCGATATTTTGAAAAGAAAGAAAATAAAAATGTTTTTTTTCGTGGGTTGGTTCTTTGTAAAGATTCGGTGAGCCAGTAGTAGTTATGGTAGATATAACTATCAAAATTTACAAAGTATAGCGCCGAGGTTTTTTAATAATGTCGACCAAATTGGTTTTTCCCATTGCTACTGCAATAAAACGTACAACCACGTACGGTCTTGCAGCATACGTTAGTTGCGGAAACTGTCGACGTCACGTGTTTTAATCGCCATATCTCTTGTCGCCAATGTATTTTTACTTTTTAGGAAACCAAATTTTTTTTGCAAAGAAAAACATTCAATTCACTTTCAGTGAGCTCAAAATAGCGATATAAGTGACACGCCATGAAAAAAGCAAAAATACATGGAAAGTATAAATTTATACTTACATTGACCAAACGAAAATATTTATTACAACATTTTTGTTTTTTGATTTTGTCAAACAAAACAAAATAAAGAGGTTACCGCCTAAACGGGTTCGATCCAGGTCATTTTTTAATTAAATTTATTGTAAATAAGCCATCATGGTGGGGATTTAAAAGTTCAATAATTCAAGCACAATAAACATTTGGCGTTTTGTTTGTTATCATGAAAAATCATCTGGTGGTGAAAGTGAATGTTTCAGAGTAGATGAAAAATTATATTCTCAGAGAAAATATATTAAATGCATACAACATAATCCTAAAAAGTTTATACCGGAGATCATCAAGCAAATATAAATGAATCGGCCGTGCTAATTTAAATTACACCAAAGTAAACTTCGGAAATGGAACGTGTTTCTCCTTACCAAATGAGAATTCATGAAATATTAACTGAATATACAATCAAATCAGGAAAGAGCTTGACAAAATTGTTAGAGAATTATATTGTTGCTTAAAGTGTATACTGAGGATTTATCGATTAAGTTATTTATACCTGTTTATGGATCTCGGAACAATAATTCAACAATAATAAGTAATATTTTTACATAGAACGTATATTTAGCTACCAGCTAAAATTTACCACACTTGATTGCAGCTTTTAACGCGGACTGTATTCGATAGTCAAGTAACAATACGAGAAAAGCATCCCATAAGATAAATGGACGACTACCTTTTAATGAAGAAAACCTACTGAAAACGCAAGTCCAAATAAGGATGTAGTACGTGTCTTCAATCTCTATGTAATAAATACAACACGAAAAAATCAGGTTGTCCTTCTTGCTATTTGTAAATAAACCTAAATATGTAAAAATATACAATAAGTTTTACTTATTGGACTAAATAACATATCCGAGAGTGCATGTATTTTATCACATTTTAAACAAATTTAAGTAATCATATTATTATTACTTGGTTTACTTACGTATATAATGTGTATATACTTTTTATTATAACTGAAAAATTAAAGTCTCTGTAACGCTATGAAAAGGTGTATAAAGTTTTCCCACGGCCAAGAATTTTGACTTTGAAACACTCTTGCTAACAAATGAATAAAGATAAAAAATGTGTTTAATCAAATATTATAATCTCTCACAAATCCAAAGACTAAAGCGATATCAGAAAAAATTTCATTCAATTCAAAAACATAAAAGGTACCCTGGGATATTAACTGTTATATGGACTACTATCTAAAAAGGTCATATCATTTCACCTTAGCTTATCGGGGATTTCTTTGAATTCGCAATGTTATATTCTATCAGAATTCTTCAAAGCAATTTTTATAGATTAATGGAGAATAAATTTGTAAAAACGCTTTGTGAATGGAGAACAACTTTCATTAACTGCTTTCACTGTTTTCTATATTTCACTAAAACGTACGCATAAAAAGTTAAATTTATTTCAAGTACGCTGGTCTTTGCTTCTTATCGTCCTTTCCACAATATTTAAACAAATGTGAATAAAATGCAAATGGTGATTTTTACTCGATGTTTCTATGTTTAGACTAGACATAGAAACCACAAACAAATATTCTGGTCGTGAAGATTTAATGAAGTAAACAATAACTGAGATCCCATGTATAGTGGTTAGTAATTAAAATTGATAGAGCTTATCATTATTTATTTATATATATATATATATATATATATATATATATATATATATTATAAGTGTTTTAAATTAATACGCATTTATTAATATTATTAATTACATGAAGTAAATATTATCTGTTAATGGTACCACACAAAAAGGTGGCACATTAACATATACTGGAAATGAACTTAAATTAGTTCCTAAAGCTTCCAAAGAGTCTGTCACCAACCATGTCTCTCTTTCATGTATAAAACTGATAAGATAGCAGCATTCAGCAAGAATGGCATTATCCTAACTTTTGAAAAATTAAGATAATGGCTTACATCAATCACTAATTATTAACAGATATATAGGCAATCAAAACAATTTTTTTCGGTTGTGGTAAGTATAATAAATTAAGGAAAAAAAGGAAAAATTTTAATGGATTTTTCCTTTAATTTAAATTATTTCATTGGTTTTTCACATGTTAAAAAACGTATTTTACATCATATTTCCTTTTACTCATAATGATATTCAATTGAAAGGAAAACAAGGGAAATTTTAAGAAAAGTAAAAAGAATAAAAATAATGTTCACATGTCATTTGTTGTATTTGTAAAAACGTAACAGGAACGAGAACAAAATAAAACGTAAAATACATTAAAATAAATATAATTGACATAATAATGGTTAATACGTTGAAAAATTTACACAGAAAGAAATTGAAACGGAAATATTTCAAAAATGTTTAAAGGAAATGTCCGACCAAGTATAATGTGAATATATATGAAGTTAATATATTTGCTATATTCTAAATGTGAACATTGGAAATCTGATAAATATATTTAAGGAAAACTTTTTGGGAAGCAAAAAAATAAAGAAAATTAGACGTAGTCGGATTAATAATAATATTCGTAAAATGGAACCGACAATGTAGGTAATCAGAGCTTGTATGTGCTTGGCAATCACATTTAAACTAGAATTATAAAGACGTAAAGTCTATAAATTTGAATGTAAGGGGTAACCTCTGAAACTACTTATCCTATTTCAAGAATTACTTAAAATTTTACAACGTAAATTTGGAGTGATAAAAATGTTTATCTTGATTTTTTCATGATATTCTTATAATCACGAATAGAATTCCACGCAGAATTCTATTCGTGATTGATGATGAAAAAATTTATTATAAGAATATCAGTGCACAGCTAGATAAAGATAAAATACTTTTTATTAAAAAGGTTGATAATAGTGAGATCATACATAAAATTGTTAAGTTTGAAGTAAAAGAATATAAATGTTTTTAATGAAAATTATAATGGTATTATAAGATTACGTGTACATGGATACTAAATTTATGTTGAACGTTTTAAGCAACTGAATAATATATACTTTTTATGTATGTATATATATATATATATATATATATATATATATATATAAATGAAATAATGATGCGTTTATAGATGAGTTTCATAAATATGAAATAAATTATAATATTGTAAATATTTCTAGGTTCTAAATAATACAAGTGATCATGTTAGAGAAAGTTTGATCTTATTTTCATAAAAAATAATTATTTTCTTAACCTCTGGTTCGCAGTCGGGTCCTATAAAATATTTTTAAATTTTTTTTTAAACGTATGACAATTGACACCTTTAGATCTAAAAAACAATTTAAACACTAATCTGTTAATATTTATTATATTTTCAATATCATTTTGAATACTGATATTTTTAATCCCACTACATCTATTATCTTCCAGGTTTCCAGTTTTCTCGCTTTCCAAAAATGTTTCCTTACACATATTTATTTATTCGAACTTCATAAGTCACAATAAGGATGTAGCCAATGAATACCGACTTCATTTATCTTCACGTTACTTTTGGTCAGACGTTTCATTCCAAACTTTTTAAATGTTCTCGTTTTGATTTCTGTCTGTATAAATTTTTCTAAGTGTTTAACATTATTATGTCCATTCAGTTTATTTTCATACATTTTATGTTCTCTTTCATTCTCATTTCTGTTATGTTTTTACATTTATAATAGAGTAATAGTCATGTAGATATTTTTCATCATCTATTTTTTTCTTGTTACCTGGTTTTTTTAATTTTTCTTCTTTTCATTTTAATTAAATACCGCTAAGAATATAATTAACTGTAATACAAAATACGTATTTTTAACATGAGAAAAACCAATTAAATAATTTTAATTAAAGGATATATCTCACTATTTACTTTGATATTATTTAGCTATTCTTTGTTCCATATAAAATTAGGAATTAAAAGTAGGAACATACTAATAAAAGTACCAATGCTATATATTAACCACAATTAGAGTAGTTAGACTTGAAAGAAAAGGTTACATTTTTATTATATTTTAATGCAAATTTCTATTGAAAATCTGTACGTATTAATATAACCGTTGGATATATCATTGAAAATTGAGATAACGGCATTCAGAATAATTGCCGTTATCTTAACTCTTGTCTCTCCGTTTCTGTTTTACTTTCTAAGTCATTTTGACTTTTGAAAAAATTAAGATAGTGGCATACATCAATGCTTAATTATTAAAGAGATATAGGCAATTATTTTCTTCGGCTGTGGAACGTGTAATAGGCAATATCTTCACATTGTCAAACATTCATATTTGTAGTAATATGATAAACGTTCCAAATAACTTAAATGTTTAAATTTTGAAATGAACCTAATTATGTACAGAATTCTAGGCGTGTGAGTTTTTCTCGCGTTTAATAAGTATACATTATTCACAATTAAATGAAACTACGTGATGTAGTATTATTTCTACTTTCTTTAAGTCCTTTACCACGACCTAGGTTTCGTTGTATTACAACATCTTTAGGTGGGCTGTTAGCAAAGATCGCCTAGGTCATGGTAAAAAACTTAAAGAAATTAGAAATAATACTACATCACGTAGTTTCATTTAATTGCGAATAATGAATTTCTACAAAATTAACGCCAAATATATTCAATATCATGTATACATTAATTTAATATATTTCACTTCAAAACTACACTTTGGAAGTCTATCTATGTCTAAAATAAAAATAATTAAAAAATATTTTTAGTTTATAAAATATAAGTGTAAATTTTATTTTGCTAATACGAAACAATTTTTAATTAACATGCTTTTTAGCCTCACTTTTAACTTGTTTTTATGTTTAGTCTTGTTAAAGGGGATTCATCTAACGGCTAAATTAAGACGTAAACATTTTAAATAGAAACTTGCATTATAATACAGTAGAACCGTAAGTTTTTCTTTTAAGTTTTGGCAATGTAATTTTGGTCAATACATAACGTTCCTACTTCTATTAACATGTTCATCCTATTAAGAAAGGTATAGCAAAATAAATTGAATAATAATACTGGTCTATGAATACTTTTGTTCTGAAATGTTGGCATTATATAATATTAGCTATTTTAATAAATATTTAGAATTTTTAATGAATCTGTTTAGAATTATTGAAAAAAAATAGATGTATCTAAACAAAAATGAAAATCAACGTTAAATATTAAAATGAAAAGTGTACGTAGTAACGTTTTGAATATAAAAACATCTATTGTCATTGTTGACACAGAAGTTTGTAACATATTTAATATTTCCATTACGTCTAAATAAGTATTATCCAATTGCCTAAAATCTTCAATATAAAATTTCTATCCATTTACACGTATACTTATAATGCCATTATAATTTGGTTTAAAAATATTTATTTTCTTTTACTTGGAGTCTAACAAATTTCTATATGACCTCTTAATAACTATTATAATCAACCTTTTTATTAAAATAAATTTATCTGTGTGATTACCACGAACATGCTGGCTCTGAATATCTCAACATTGTCGTTTTCATCTTATTATTATCATTTTTAATACGACTACATTCATATATACACAATATTTTCTCGCTGTTCCATTTTTTTGCTTCGTAAAAAAAATTTTTAAAAAAATTTACCAGATTTTCAATATTCACATTTAGAATGTTACAAATATATTGACTTCTTTTATCTTCACATTGTACTTGTTTAGATGATTCTTTTTCAAACTTATTAAATGTTTCCATTTCATATTCTGTATAAATTTTTCAAGTTATAAATTATTTCAATTTATTTTCGTATATTTTATGTTTTCTTTCGTTTTTATTTCTGTTATGTTTTTACATATGTAACAACTGGCATGTAACATACTATTTTTATTTTTTTTATCTTAATTAAAATTTCTCTTGTTTTCCTTTTAAATAAGTAATATTATGAATAAAAGGAACTAAGATGTAAAATGCCTTTTTTGACATGTCAAGAACTAATAAAATCATTTAAATTAAAGGACAATTCTCATAATTTACTGTGAATTTTTTTGTTATGTTTTTAACGATATGATGGACACTTAATTGAAGTAGGAATTTCATATATTGACCACAGTTGCAGCAGTAAAACTTAAAAGAAAAGCTTGTATTTCCTTTACGATTTAACGCAAGCTCCTGTTTAAAATTATTACGTGTTAATATAATGGTTATATATATTATCTTTAACATGACTAAATATGAATCTGCCAAAACTTGAACATAGCATCAACCTATTAAGATGTAGGTCGAGAGAAATATTTAGGACATGCATTATATTTGAAGTTACTATTTGGAAATTATGAAGCCACATTGTGGAATTTTCGGCAATAATTTAGATTTGAATAAAGGCAATTTTTTGTCAATTCTTCAATACCCTGAGTTCCAAAGTCATATGCCACTTCATAGACGCATATTTATTACAATTCACCATGTGTATATTCTGAATTTTAATGATCATAAATATGTTTCATTCGCCACATACTCATAATGAAATAAATATCCAAACCTCTAAGAAAATCGCCGTAACGGTGAAACAATCTGACTACTTACATCGGCGAATGCTACTTTTTTTAAATCTGGCGCTTTTCCCCTATGAAAAGAAAAATTCTGGATTGTAATTATACGGAAAAATTCAATATGATGAGAATGATTTGCACAATTTACTTTTTCAAGTATATTTATCGTACATTTTGTGGATACCTAATGATATACTCATGCTTTATATCTTGCTTAGATGTTTTAGAATTACCTTTACATCCACCCAGTAACGGAACCCTCAAAATACTAATTTTAGAGAAGAATTAAAAAGGTTATTCATGGGTAACCATATAGAATATTTATTTAGCAAAATCGAAATAAAGACTAATGAAATCAATGTGTGATTGTGTTCTTTTGATACCGATAGAATTTTAGATAAGGAAGAAACTTGAAAAGTATAAAATATATTTATTTTGAAATGTAATAAACAAAACTAGGTCGGAGAGAAAAATTGGATATTTTAAACTGCAGAATGAAATATAATCCCGAATTTTAAATTATTTAATACTCAGTAATTTAAACTTCAATGAATGTTTAGGTACATTTTATTTTAGAGATAGAGAATTTGTTTTATAACTCAGAAATTTTCAGTTTTATTAAATATTTCAATAAGAGTGAGTGTGGAAGTGTTTTGCTACTGTAAATAAAATACCAGAATGTTAATATTATAAACTTATATACTAGTATCCTAGTTATAAGAAAGAAACTGTTGAAATCAATCTTTGTACGAATAAAATAAATGACAATATTCATTAATAAGAATTTTATCCCGTTTCGACATATTTTCACGATCAATAATATTTTTACCTTCGTGCGTGAATTATTTTCTACGTTAAAAAAAAACTACTTCCTGCTGATAGTAGAAAAGAAGAAAAAAACAAATAATAACTAATTCCACTCAATTTTTTTTCGCAAATCGATCATTGAGTTTATGCTTTAATTTAGGTTCATCATATTTCCTTATTTAATTTATCACCAAATATTTCGCAAAAAGACGAATAAAATGTATCAGAATAATGAAATAGGAATTATTTTTTTTATGTGATCATATCATATAATATTTCATTAGAATACTTGTACCAGTTGATATGTAACGAGGTGACTTTTGAAAATAAAGAAAAAAAAAATTGTACTAGACAGTTTGATAATTAATGCGGTAAAAATAGAAGGAAGGACAAAGAGGAGTAAATAAATAAAAATCCTGTCACGGCTCAGTAGCGCATTTAGTGAAAGAGAATTCACGTGTTGCAAATATGGGGAATGAGAAAATTTTTAAAATACGGACATATCACGATGATATTAATCATAAACTGTTATAATTTGGAAGTATTCTATATTAGAATGATTACCAAACATGTAAAACATTATTGATAAAAAAATAGCTGTGGTAATGTAACTATGACTTGCCAAGGAATGTATGATCATCATAATTAACCACCCTGTTTTTTAGTTTACGCCAAAGAGATAAGAAAGGAACCCTCATGTTGAGACTTTCACAGTTATTTTTATAGAAAATATAGACGCTGTAGACTTGGAAATTGGTATAGTTATGTAAATTGCGACTTACCTGTACCTTAACTGTACCTACTTCTAGCCGAAGAATTTCAAAATTATTTTTTCCCCTTTTTGGGTATTCAAAAGTCGATAAATTTTATGACCTTTAACCAGGTTGAGTGGCATTTTATTCTTGGTTCTTTTTATTCAAAAACTGTTTTTATTTTAATTTTACCCGACATTGTATTATATAGATTAACAAGAATATAAATGACTTAGTAAGAAATATAAACGCCATTTCAGTCGTCTTTGAAGTTAGAGTACCTATATCTTTCTAAACACACTTAATATTAATTCTGTGGACAAATAATAATTGATACATCAAATATGCTTTCTTGTTACCAGTTTTCTTGTTTCCGCTTTATATTTTAAAAACTTACATTGACGATATTAAAAATAATAGCAATCGTAAGGAACATTGGATTTCTCAAAGCTGCCCTACAGTGAATTCAATGAGTTTTTTTTATTATTTTATGTTTCATGTAAATTGAAACACATACGGTTACCTTTAGACCTTTGAAACACTCATATTCATTTTATTCAGTTATTCATGACCATAAATATTAGGTTGTATGATTAAATAATGGAATAAGTCTTACTGTAATACCTTGTTTTCCATATACGTTGTTTAAATAAAATAATCATTTATTTATTTAGTTTTTATTTTAGTTTCTTAAATCTACCACTAACCACTTTATTTACTACTTTATTAAGTTTTATGAATTATATTTAACATGTACTTACCGTAAAAATAACGCCGTCTATATTGTACTGATGTTTTAGAAGTAGTCACCCAACAGTCGAATGCCTTAACCTTAATAAAATGATATCATAAATTCTATTTCTGTTGAAGCTGAAAATGATTTCAATTAACGGTAAATACTTGAACACACTTGTGAATAACGATTTAATTAGAATACGTTAAATAAAACTAGGCCAAAGAGAAAAGTTTATATTACTGCCAAGTAGAAAATGAAATAATATTCAGAATTTACTCTCATTAATGCGACTATATACGCAACTCCTTTTCATGTTAATTTTGTGGTTATAACCTTCTATATTTTTCCAATAATGCAAATTTGACCTTAAAATTGTACGTAGATATTATTAACAGAGCTTTTATTCTCAAAAGTGCTTTAGGGATTAGAATATTTTTTTTAAATTTTTAGCTTTTAGGGATTAATTAAAATAAATTTTCCATATTTGCTATGTATATAAGAGAATTACTACAATTTGCTCATATATTCTTGATTTTATTGTATTTACTATAAATAACAAAACAATTTAACAGATTTAAATAGTTTAGTCATTTATATAGTATTTGATCAAAAATATATAATATAATTACTATTTTAGCCATCTCATGGCAATTTTATTTACCACGATATCATTGCATTTTGCAGTGAAGTGACTTTATCAAAGAATCAATATTAAAAAATTAAACTTCTCAATATTATCCGTCAATATGAGTGTTAAAGCCCTTTAGTCTGACATTTTTATCCAATTTAATATGAAATATAAGCGTTGTAAAAAATTTATTCTACCTAGTGGGAAAAGAAAATCGTATAGAAAGAAAGTAAATATAGTGTAAATATACGAGTTTTCAATTTTCAATGTCAATACCTCTTAAATTGGTTATGATTAGGGTTAAATGAATTGAAAATAAAGTAAAGAAAAATAGCCTTAAGTTTACCCACCTTATAAGCAGATATCAATTGGTTATATTTGAATTCGCAATTCACATACGGATGGTATGAATGTGAATTCGAAAAGCATAGACATTATAAAGTACGACTTAACAAAATTACTCAATTGAAAAAATTACTACAAAAGTATATACCAGATGCTGATAATTAGATCACACCTCAAGAATGAGTTGTGATTGTGCTATGACTCGGTCCCAATTTAATTATCACTCCTTTTCACTTGTGATTAGAAATGCAAAATTATTACATTATTTGTTTTTTATTTTCTAAAAAAAATAACAATTGAAACCTTTTCTTATTTCATTCACATTCCTTTTAATCTCATCTTGTCGCTTTCGTCTGTTTTTTTTCATTGTTAGTCTCTGCTTTTAGAAACTCTGCAACTCAACTAACCGAATTTTTTTCTATGTGTAAAATCTTATTCATTAACAATAATTTCAATGAATGAGGATATAGAAACCCAAACATAAGGTTTTTATTTTTAAAAATTGTCATTGGATTTATTGCACTTGACGATACGGAACATTCGAATAGTGGAAACTACGTAAGTAGACACAAAATATGTTATTATATTGCATAATGATATAAACGTGTATTAAAGTGTTATTTGTTATGCACCATTTTCGTACTGGATTGCTTTACTGCTTGCTTTAAAGTTGGAGTATTAATTAAATAGAATACACCTCCAACTTTGGGCACCACCTATGTGTCACGAAAATTAATACTTATCATAAATTCGAAAAAAAATAAAACATACAATATATTGGTGGATTAATTCATGATTTATATAAATATGAGATAGTCGATAAACAAAACCTACAATATTGTATTAGTAGAATGGTTCAAAATTTGCACAAATATGCGAGTGTCGTTTGCGAAAAAAAACAGGAAAACATATTGAAATTAAGTGCAAAAGTTAAGACAAAATTTACGTAATTCGAGGATTATAAGCAAAAATATATATCGGTAGTTTAAAAAAACGAAATATGATAAGTCAAAATTCAAATATGGGGTGAAAATCTACTTTCGAAAAAACTGAGTATTAATACTTATAATTTTTTTTTATTCTACTTAAACGTACATTCCTCATGTATGTTTTTTATTACAGAAAATAATATTTCTTTTCGCACTTAATAGTGTCCAATAGATTATCTCTGACAAAACTAGCTCAATGATAATCTATGGTATTATTACATTTCAAATATTTTAAAAGCGTTTTTAAATCTTTTTCCTCACTGAAAATTCGCTTGGCTTCAAAAGAAATAATATTCATAAATTAATTTAATTTGTGTTTATTTCAATCTTTTTAAATAAATGTTAATCTTCACCAATGAATAATTCTTTCAATTCTTCTCTTCAATTAGCGGTTCCGGAGTGAAGTTACTAGGTAGATGTAAAGGTAATTCTAAAACATTTAAGCGAAATACAAAGCGTGAATATATCATTAGGTATCCCCAAGCTTTGCAGTAAATACCTAATAAACAGTCAATTTTTTAAATATCTCTCATCATAGTTATTTTTTTCTTTATCAATACGATACACAATATGTTTTTTTGTCGCACCAAACACTATGAACATAATCTATATAACGGAGATCCAGTTGCTTGCTCGCATTTATGTCTTTACGTAACTCATGGCTATCCTTTCGGTTCAATTGCTTTATTTTGTTATAAAACCAAATGTGTAGTTACTGACACCACAGTATCTTAAAACTGCCGTGTCAGTATTTTTAAGCTCGTAGCAAACATAGCATAAATTTCACTTCTTTTTATATTAAAAGTTACATGTTTTTGTTGTTATAAATATTTATATATATATATACATATATATATATATATATATATATATATATATATATATATGTATATAAACTGTCCAATTCATATTTCTCTATTAATATTAAATAATGGCAACAATTCGTGCAACCACCTTAAACCGCTGCCGTCGCTTTAAGAAGCAATTTTAGGTGATCATTCTCCCTGGTTTATTATTATATTAATCATTCACATATGCGCGGTTCAATACCGCGAAAAGAAACTGTCTAATTTAATCAATTCGACGAAAGTTGATTCAAAGCGATATCGTATCGGATAATTAACTACGACGTCCAGGATTGTACTTCATATGAGCCACGTAGGCCTCGCCATCAAATATTCGCCACTAAATTTGTTTTCTCTAGCAGCCATCATATCATTTTTAATTAATTGCAATAATTAAAGGTTAAAGAAAAATTTTGATGTGAAATAATGATTAGCATATTATTAAAACAAATGTTTATATTTAAATTAATTTAAAATTGATTCATTAATTGAGATAAATTACGCTTTAATATATCTATACCCGGGTAGGTTTATCATGGAAGTCTATTCAATTAAACAGACAATATTCTCTCATGGATGGATGGGAATAGGAATATAATATAATATTCATAATCGCTTTAAAGAAGTAGATGTGGGGAGATTAAAATGACTCACGCATGACGAGTTAGTTAAGATGACAATGAAATTTTACCAACACCGCACAAGTAGGCGCCACCGGCGGCTAGAGATTAAGTGATAATATAAGCTCGCCGCAATCGCAATCTGCTGGAGTGAAGATTATGTGAAAATGTGATGGTGATAAAACACGTTGTTGACTTTCTGTAGTTGGTTTAAGTATATTCACGTAGGTTGTAGTTATGCCATTAACATTTGCTTTGAACTACATAATAATAAACAATTGATCCTCAAACTGTTAAGCCATTTGATTCATTATTTATTTTCTCATTCATAGAGCCACAGAATCGTGGGACTCATTTAATTTTTTGAATTTTCTTTTCATTAGAAGTTAATTGACAATTTTTATTAAATTTTCCAAGCAAAGATCTTATGGACAGCGATTACTGTGAGCAACTTCACTTTGGAACAGTCCCCTTTCTATAGTTTTTCGATCGACTGTGAAAACTATGGTGTGAACGGGAACGTTTATAAGTAAAATGCGCATATTAATTGTTTTTTAAAAAAATTGTTTTTATTTTTTTATTTGTTGTTTATTTATTTGCTATATTTCAACATTTTCAAAAGTTGTCATATTTCTGTTCTTTATATCCATTCAGATTCGTAATAGGGTATCAGGCTCGAAAAAAGGGTATAGAATAATTTTAAAAATGTAATGTTTTATTATTAATTTTAAATTAGTAATCTTTCACGTTCCAGCACGTTTTGAAATATTTGACTTCAGTTGAAAATAGCAACATTTTTACTGCCCTATTACCTCAAGTAATGTGACTCGCAATTAAATTAATATTTTTTAATCTGCGGCTTGAATGACTTTAATTAATGTTTTTAATTTCATTATGTGTTTTGAGTCACGTACAGTAAAAATCGTTTAAATATGTCACAATTTCAAGGTTGTCATGATTGTCATTATGAATAAAAAAATCTGTTAGTACGAGTTGAACTCAGAGAATCTGTACATTCCTAGATATGCATAAATATTAAAAGGTAAAGAATACGGCAATTAAAAAATGGAATACCTAATTAGCTCCAAAATTTATATAAAAATTTTATGTGTTTATTATTGAGATATATGCGGGTTAATACTGTTTATTTGTATTTAAAAAGTCTCCATAATAATTAAATATAGTGTGACACATATAAAACTATCTTATCGTTATATAAAATAAATCAATATGTTGATATTTGTTTCATAATTTTTTAATCTTAATAGGGTTTACTTCAATTAAAACAGTTAATCAATATTATAAAAAAGTGTAGCTGTGCTTACTTTAAAAAAAAACATTTTAAAAGACATTTTCTGCCATCTTTCATTGGCGCCTTTTTATCAGATGATTTAAGACTAAGGACGACAGTTTATCTACCTTTCAAGGATGAGCCGTAAATAATTGCACAGAAAGCACTCTCTCTACATGATTAACGATGTGTGTACTTCGAATATGTAGCAGATAATTTCCACATATTACGAGGCAAAAATTTCCGAAAGAGATGCTAAATAACATCGTTGACTCAGTAATTACCATTATCCATCCACTTCTATGATAAATAAGAATATCGTTGAGGAATATATTATAGATGTATTAGACTTTAAATTATGGCTGGAAATTCAAAATTAATATTTTCTTCACAAGCACACTCGCCTTCTTGTCTGATAGTCCTTCTATTCGATCCAGTCATTTATTTAAGTATATCAATATGTTTTTGCTTTACTTTTCTTATGATGGTTTATAAACTTTTAAACGTTTTATGTCCTCAAATTATACTGAATTACTAAATGCTTTGCACGTTTCAATCTTTCTCGTTTTCGTACAAATTTCATGAGAAATATTTACTTTATTTTACTGCTTTAAAGAAGAGTTGTTTCTGACGCATCTTAGGTTATAAATTCTTTGCGGAGAAAAATAAATAAAAAATATCTGTTAATAAATATTACATTCAAAAGAATATTCTAAGTCGATATAAAATAGCGTCAATACATGAATTTAAATTATTCATTATTACCTAATTAATAATAAATAATTACTGTTATTTACTATAATCGTGAGAATATAAGCAAATAATCTACAGAAAGCCAATAGAGTGCTATACCATCATCATAAATGAAATTTATCTACGCTGCCAGAGATTGCGACGAGCTGTGATTTTCACTTAATCTCCAGCAGTGCATGGCACGTATTTTTGCGTTAATGGCAAGTCTTCATGTTCACCTAAACTCCAGTCTCCATGGTTACCGGTGAAATCGACATAAGAACAGAAATACTGACCTTTCCTCTACACTTGATGATGAATTTTGATGCAAAACGCAAAAGAGCTAAATGCGTTACTTCAAAAATAACGAACTAAAATTTGATTTTATTTATCGTCATCTGTGATATTTAATTTATTTTTAAGTACCACCATAACCAGAGTTACACTCATAACTGTTAACAAACATTTATGTATATTTAAATCACATTAAAACAAACCTAATAGTTTTTTTTCCATTTTTCACTAAAACAAAGGTTTCTGATTTTTTTATTGGGGAAAATAAATAATTCCCTGCAGTACCTTGTAATATTTATACATTATAGTTGCCGAAATAAAACATTAAATTTTACCCGAGAACTTTCAAATCAATTCCACATCAGATGAACTATAACATTAAAAACAAGATGCATAAGCAAAGGTTTAAGACCATAAGGTCTTATTGCATTATTTTGTATTCGTTTTGGTGTTTTCAGTTTTAGCGCGTTATTTTTTTTATTGGGAAGTTAAAAGAAGGCCGCGATTTTCGTGTCGACGAGAAAAAATTTGTAAGTTCCTTTTCTCTTCAAGATTTTATTCAAATTATTGTGATATATATATATATATATATATATATATATATATATATATATATATATATATATATATATATATATATATAAGAAAATATATAAGAAGCAAAATTACATAATTCCTTTCCTACGTATTTTCCGATCATAAACTTCGGAAACTCCTAATGATGCTTATACTCCTTATGTCTATAGTGTTAACATTATTTCATTCTGTGCTCTATAATATCATATGCAATATAAATCTATTGAGAGACGTTAAAAAATGTATGCTGATTTAAAGACATGAATGAAGAAAAATACACAAAACGACAACATACCCTATTTTCACGAATCATGTAAATTATTGGTCTCTAATTGCCGATTTTTTTTAATATGAGAAAGTGTGAAACAACTTATATCCATATTCATGATTAAATACTTGAGATCTGAAATTAATTGTCAAAATAAAATATTGGTCGAAATAAAAACTGAATTGTTGTTGCTAATGGAGCTTTCTTTGGACTGGAAAACTTTCTCAGGTCACAATTAATTTGTAGGAAAACAAAATTTCTGCTATATAAAGCACTCATTAAACCGGTTATGGTTTTTGGCTCTGAAACATGGACAATGAGGCCCATTTGTGTATTTTTGAAAGAAAATTTTTAAGATCTATTCTTGGAGGCATAGAAGAAAATAATGTTTAGAGAAGGAGAAATAACTCAGAAATATATAAACTTTACAAAGACCTAGACATTCCAAAATTAATTGGCTAAATAGGCCTGCTCGTAATTAGAAATATTATTGAACATAATGCGGAAAATATTTATCTGTCACCTTCCATTGACATATTTTCATCGAATGATTAAAAACTGAAGACAGTCTATCTATCTCTCAAAGATGAGCCGTGAATACTTGTATAGAAAGCACCCGCTCCATATGATCAATAATACATGTTTTTCCTATTTATGAAAGACAATTTCAAAATATTTGAAGGCAAATTTTTCCGAGAAAAATATTAAATTTCTTTGATTACTCAGTGAAATTGAAAAACTCCAATATAAAATAATGTCATTACGAGATACGTTATGCGGGCGGTGATGGCACTAAGTAATGCTACGGCTAAAAAGTATTTTGAAATGTTACCTTGCCTGTTTAGGTTACTCTATGGTAAGCAGCAGTAACAGTGTACCGTATGATTTTATCAAGCACACTTGTCTTATTACCTGATCTTTCTTAAATCGGATAATAATCTCTTATTAAAATTTTCATCGTGTATTTTTCATTAAATTCCTTTTAATAGTTTATAAACATGAACTGTTTGTTTATTTACTAATTTTTTGTTTGCTGAATTACTTAATCTCTCCAGATGTACTCATTTTCGTATGTGCACCTCAATAATTTAACCATACTTATCTTCATTATTTCAATATAAAATCAATGACTCACGTTACGTAATCATCGTTATGTGTACTCTATAATAGAGTATTGCTCATTATGGCTCACCGGAAAGTATTTTTTCACCGAATTTCCTTAGTATATTGCAGAGGTTAATTGCAGAGATATATATAGAGAGAGAAAGAGATAGAGAGAGAGGAAGAGAAAGAGAGAATATTTACGTTCAGCTAAGTTATCATGTCTCAATTTTTTTTTTGTTAAAGCGTATATATTTTATAACTGGGTTAAACTTCATTCATAAATATTATTCTGTGAGGTGTTGCTAATCCAGGATTTTCTTTAAAAAACTTTTCATAAGTTAATTGATATAAGTAAATATTACCAGCATATCTAAGAATGGTGTTAACAATTTTTCGAGAATAATAAAAGTATTGTGTGTTATTATGAACGATGTCTTATTACGAATACTACATTTGTAATAATTCAAATATAATGAATAAAGACTTCCAACATTGATTCTCTGACTTTTAATCTGTAAGTATTCACAATAATTGACAGTTAGGGGGTAAGTTCTACCTTTCCTTGGGAAATTTAGTATTTTAAAGCTTTTGATTTTAAATCTATTAATAATCGGTGTCGATTAACCCACGTTACACAACTTACGGTTGAATTAACTATATAGAATTCAATTTCTATAACTTCATAATAGAGAATCATATTTGAGTTACATGAAAAACGTCACTAGCCCTTCGTAAATTTAAAATGTTTGTTTCGTAAATAATTATGAAGTGTAGAAAACCAAAATAGTAAAGTGTATTTCTGTAAAACATTGTCCATTACATTGTAAAAATGTTTCATTCTCTTCTAAATAAATAAGTTTTGTCTGTAATATTTCTGACGAAATTATTAACAGGTCAATATTCTTCAATAGTCTTTGAATCTAATAATTTTAAATTCCAACGTTTTGTACCAAACGTATTGCTTGTCGTTGAATTTTTTTTAATCAATAAAATTGTTTACATCTGAATACCTTCCAGTACTGTTATAAACGTTTCATTCCGTATAAAAGTTCAAAGATAGGAAAGAAAAATGTGTAAATTTATTTGTACACCCATTTAAACCACAGTTAACCATTTCGTCAGTCTATATATAATTTGTTGAAATGGAAATATGTTATAATGTTACATATATATTTCGGTTCTACTACGTAACGACATTATTGACGCACAGATCTTTCTTTTATATAAGGGAAACGAATCAGTTTTTCAACGCAAGGTATATCACAAGTAATTTTTTGTTAACTTAAGCTCATTAATATTATAACCGCCACCCTCAGTGGTTTTAAGGAACTCAGTAGGTCAGTTACATAAAGCAACCTTCATAATAGACTCTTTTAGATTAATGAAAGAAATTTTATATTATATTTCTATCTGCATCTACTCAAAAGAAAAAGGTTAGTTTCGTTTAATTGTGATTAATCTATATATTATGTAAATAAATAATTATATAATAATATTATCAAAAATCTAAAAAAATATCTAATAAATAAATATATTTCACATAATACTACTATATATATATATATATATATATATATATATATATATATACATAAAGAGAGAGTGAGAGACAGAGGGGGGGGGGAGTCAGAATTATAAATATATTACTAATCAAAGATTTGATAGGTTAAACAGCCGGAAAAATATATAGAAAAAAATTGTATGTCTTTGCTTACTTGTAGGCCTTCAAAACCTGTAATGAAAAAGAGATTCCCAAACAGAAAACTATACTAGAAATTCACCGTAAAGTTGTCTAACTAAAGCTATACTTCCCTTGTACGTAAGCGTCACAGAAAACATGTTCATATTATATAGTAACTTACTCGAATATTTTTTATATACTAGCTACAATAATTTGGTCGGCAAAATACATCTTAAAGACGTATAAGACGTCAAGAACTGATTGTGAAAAACTATCTCGAAAGAAAAAAATGAGCACCATAATATCATAGGACAAGAAAGAGAAATAAAACGGAGATACTCTTGTAGACCCGATATGAAGGACAAAGTCTTAAAATTTGGGAAAACTGCAGCTCACTCTTACAAAACAAACACGACAGAAAACCACGTAAACAACCATTTAAACTCCTATTCATATTGATCAATAAAGATGTAGCATTTAAATCGCTTCGAAATTCAAAAATCAAAATTTCCGCAACCAAATTGATTTATGAAGCCATTATAAATTTTGAATTTACGTAAGCATTTTACGTTTACAAAGGAAATTATTTTTATTCTGTCAATCAATTTAATTGGAGAAGGATCCTTACATAACGGGGTACACTTAAAATACTAAATATTAAAGAGGAAATACCATTATTATTATACTATTTAAAAATACTATTATTGTTTTTCACTAAGTTAATATATTGCCTAATATATCTTATACAGACGTTAGTATTGTTTTACAAATTGACCGAAATAATTTTTCATTAAAACAGTTTTTTGATCTTGTTTATATTATATTGATACCGTAAGAAATCGTATATTATATTTGATACCATAAGAGATCGTATTTTGAAAGAAATAAGATTTTTAATAAAACCTCGTTCAACCGGAACAATAGAATTATTCAACCCCAATGTGGAGAAATGGGAACGTACTTCAAAGGAAAAAAGAAAAAAAGAAAAAAAAAAAATTTTTCTGTTTTATATTTACATATTCCTTTATATTATATGCATTCGCACAAATAAATGACGCGCTCATCATTCATAAAACTTTGTCTGTGAAATCTTATTGCAGACCAAAATGATGAAATTATAAAGATTTCTTTATTACCTACAGCTACGGATATTTCAACTGATGTAACCAATTTTGATTTTCAACAAACTTTTCGAATGGAACATCAAATAGCATATAGAAAAAAATGCCAATGGCTTCATCGTGTTTTTTTAAATTTATTTATAATCAGTCCGGTTTTATTTTTTGTTCATCATTTTTTGATCACAGCTGATCCCTATTACTTTCTGTATGGACGACTTTATATGCAAATTCAAATAATAACCAGTCGAATCACATGTGTATGTCCTTTAAATAAATATTGACGGAGCGATATAATTATTCGGTTTCGTTTGAAACGTAGGTTGAATCTATTTTCTTTGCTGTAAACAGATAATATGAGTACTAGAATTACAGATAATATGAGTACTGTGGCCCATCGCTGCAACAATTCCTAATACGGTTTGAAACTATTATTTTATATAGAAATTGGTAAGTTTTTTCAACATTCCATTAATTTAGCTGTTTGCCTACTTATTGGTTATAATGTACTTTCTCAGGAAACTAAATTCTGTATTTATATTTGTTTTTTGAAGGTCGTAATAATACTTTATTATTATGAGTAGATATCATTTTTTGCTGATAATACATTATAAGCAAAAAAATGGCATATGTAGACCAAAGGCGCGTGCACTGCTCACCACCCTCCCTATAGGCACATATGCGTTTTACTCGCATTTTAGAAGAAAAGTACCTAATCACATTTTGGAAAATAAGTAACATCATTTTAACGAGTTTTTATGACCGCTTTTGGGGAAACCTATTTCTTTTAATGAAAGTATCCGACATTTTGAGAAAAATGCTCATGCATGCACGCACACACCTACAAGCAATACACACGTATGCGCCCCTGCACGCAAGCAAGTAGAAAAAAAACAAACTCGCTAATATAAAAGACGTCAACGTCGATGATTTTTAAACAACGCTTATCCCTATAACTTTTTATTTGAATGACTGCATGCAAACTCAATTATTATATCAATAGTCGGGCTATGTGGGCATGACTTTGTAATAAAATATGAGAGAGTGACATAGTTATACGATTTCGGTATGAAACGTACGTCGAATCTATTTTTCTTTTATACTTTTTTATAATACTTTTTAATAGTCTCTTTTCTCCTGATATAGTATGAGAAAAAAAAGAAATTAAAGCAATATTTTTAAAAACCGAATTATTTGTGGTTTTATTGAAAAAAATTGATGGTATGATTCACACATCAAAGCTAACTGAATCTCCACTTAGTTAAATAAAGTAGAATAATATGAGCGCGTTATCGGACTTTATTCATTAAAGGAGAATTTAGCGTTAACCACATTTTAAAGCACTCCGGCTGAATTTAAATTAGCGTCAGCTTCTTAAGGAAATTGCCGCGAATTTTTTAAATCGAATCACAGGGCTGAGAAGGAATTTTTGTTGGTTTCACATTTTTTTTTTTGGTTTTACAAAGTACGACAAAGAAATCCTTGCAATAAGATAAAGAAGTTTGAACTCAACATATTATGGTATAACCAATGTAATACGAGTTAATAACGATTGTATTTAGTGAAATCTTAAATTTGTTAATTTAAAATGAGAGGTTACATAACAACCTATAGACTTTACGAAAAACAATTTATGCATTATTTAATTACCTCTATGAATATCTATGAACGCTTTGTCCGACATATGCATTATATCTCTTAGGAATCTATCGAGTTTAGAGATATACTTAACGATGAGACAAATAGTCCAATAAATTAAATTGTACTAATGGAAAGCACACATTAACATTAACAACGGCAGCTGAGTCGAACGGAAATTTAAAGTACATCTTATGAAAAACATAGCAGTCCATTACGTCCGATAGGAAAAGAACTCTCTAATTTTTTTTTTTTGAAAAATTTAATATCTCATTTGTTAAAATGCAAAATAGTATAAAATAATATCTTATATTTTCGCTGATGTTTTAAGATTAGTTAAATATGCTTATTTTTTTCCTTAACTACGGGTTTCTTAAGAGATACTATAATGAAAAAAATCAAAATGTCACCGAATATCATTAAACATTGTATAAAATATTTAATTGATATTTAAAAAGTACACACATATGTATATATATATATATATATATATATATATATATATATATATATATATATATATATACACACACATATATATATATATATATATATATATATATATATATATATATATATATATATAACACTACCTAACGCTGTACACTAACACTGTACGCCATACATAATTAGACTTCAATTAAATTAACGGTTTTATAATTTCGAGCAAATGCATCCGACGGCTTAATTGTACACTATGTATATATAAATTCACTAATTGTGTTAGTATTCCTTATAAAGTAATTTTTTATAACTCTTATAGAATGAACTAATTGATTATTGCTATGAAGGAAATATAAATCTTGAATGCTGATAATAATGAAGAATACAAGTGGTATTTCTTTAATTTTTATTATATTATTTTGCTAAAAAAATATTTTGGTTTTGCTATAATCTGGGAAAGGTTAAAAGTACAAATACGGCCATATTTATACATACATTTATATTTTGCAAATATGTTTGACATTAGGTGAAATGCTTCAAATTAAACGTGATATCGAAATTATTCTTTAAAAATTTTGATGCGGGATTTCTTGACTAACTAATTCGATTAGCGTTGAGAAAAAGCAAAAATATAATTTATGTTGTCAATAACATATTCAGACACGCGCTAAAAGTGAAGAGAAAAAATTATATTATAGATGAGTATAAACTACATATAATAATAATACTATAGATGAGTATAACTACAAAATGTATTTAAGTCAAGCTTAAATATAATTAACTCTACTGAGGCAAATACTACGAGTATCTGTATTGTCATTCGAATGTGTAATGTCTAATAACCGTAGATACCAAGTCTGCCTCTTATTTCCCTGAAATTTAAATTTTTTTTACACAATATTTTGTTTCTTTTTTTTAATTTCGAAAGTAAGTAATCACTCTCTCAGACTTGTATTTTGTTTGAGGTTATATTTCAGAATATCTTTTGCAACTAAATTTTCGTAGACTAAAAGTAAACAATTTGCGTTCTTTTCGGATGAGAGTTTATGCAGTACAAACAGCTTGAAATATCAGGCAAGTATTTAAAAATAATATAGGTAATGAATGCATAGCCACCAAATATTTGTTCAATCTCACACTGGCAAATTTTGATCTTCAAAAAACCAAGTAAGTGAATTGAGATTAAGATGGGTGATGATGAACTGAAGCTATAGTGGCAGTGAATAGGTCTCAAACTACGCGCGAATTAGCAGCAACATTTGATGTTATTATTCCAACAAAATAGAACAGTTTGAAGTATATCGGTAAGTTTAGTAATTTGAATAGATGAGTTTCACAAGAATTAAACAAACAAAAGAGAAGAAAATGCTTTCGGAAATTTCGTTTGTTGGTTGAAGGTACATAATGGCGAACAATTTTAATTTCAACCGTTACGTGTGATGAAAAATGGATCCCGTTTGAGAATTGCAAGTATTCGGCACAATGGTTGGATAAAAATGAAATGCCGAAATATACTCCATATCCGAAAATTCACCACAAATAACTTTCTAATGATGTCTGATATTATCCACTAATAACCACTACATGGATATTATCCTTATGAAATATGAACAGTCCATTACAGTGAATATCTGCCAATTAGATGAAATAATTAATGCCTTATGCAGTCTTTGAATCATTTATCAAAAGAAAAAATATTTGGTTTTCAACAACTAAAGAAATCGCCTTTCGCCATCTTCGCTGCGGGAATTAACAAGCTACCATTGCAATGTCAAAACAGTGTCCATACTTTAGGCGCATCATTCGATTAATAATACTGAATTTTCCTTGATACATAGTAAACAAAATTTGGAATTCGAAATTGGACGCTGTTTTGACATTGCAATGGTAGCGTCGGCGTTCAGCGTCGCATATATTTTTATTGAATCACAAAATTTCTTACAAATAATACATATCAGACTTTAATTTTAGACGTCCAGATTAGTATCACTAAACACAATATTATTATTATTAAAATACAGTTACTTATGGATTTGTACAAAAATATTTAAGTATCTTAATGTAGTTGATAAAACGTTACATTACTTATAACCAGGGTTAGGAACACAGAAGAAATGAAGATAAATGCGTTAAATTGATTTCTTGAACTGAAAATTTGAGTGAATCAAAGTGAGTCAAAGTGGAATCAGAGTGAAGTGAATCAAAGTGAGTGAATGAAAACTTGAGTGAATCAAAGTGATTGAATGAATAAGCTCCATGGACAAATAACTTTCCAATAAACCAGGCGAAAATATTTACTAGTTTCATCTCGCTGTTTTTAATAAAGTATTTGTTTTATTACATATTTTCAAAATAATAATATTGTTATTTTATTCAATCATTATTATTCAATTTTACAAGAAATAATTCTGTCTCTTTCATATATTTTTATATTAAAACCTATAACTATGTCAGATGTGCCTTAAGAACGATTTCTTGTCTGAAGAGTATTTGTTTCAAAATTTACTGTTTTTAAAGTTCAGCAAGTATATATTTTTGATTTTAAAAAGTTTCGAATATTTCACATACCTAGGTAACAAATACTTTACATTGTTACGTCAAAAGTGTACACATGAAGCCATATATTGCTGAGCGTGGAAAAATTATAGGACATGAAGGAAGGAGTCCACACAAAAAAAACTGGAAGGTTATACCGTTCAGAATGTTAACATTTACAGAGTATGTATTTATATTAAAGTATAACTTTTTCCAAGACATGTTTTAACCTAAGTGATTCCCATTAAATTTTTACAAAATCCCGTAAATTTTTTTGCTACTTTACATGACTAAGTTTACAATAAAATGTTTTATTTCACCATATTCTCATGATTGAACGAAACTTTTTAAAATGACAAACAGACTATAGCGACAGAACATTTTAGTTGCAAACAATCTTTGAAATATAAATATATAGATGAACATTACATACTAAACTTTGAAGACTTGCATCATATTATAAATAGTGACAAGAAAGTTTGTCTCGATAGTCTGATATTTAGTCAAAAGAGGAAACGCTATTTTTTGTATCAGAAAAAAATATCAGTAATCATTTTAAAATTACTTAACGAAATGTTTAATTCCTTTTAGTTAAATTAATGTATTTTTGAATAAAAAGCTTATGTAAATAAAAGAAAAATAGTATGGCTTGAAAGTTTTAAATCTGTTAATTCTACTATGTATTGACTGTTCAATTTCTTAGTAGTAAATATACAAGTATATATATATATATATATATATATATATATATATATATATATATATATACATATATATATATATATATATACATATATATATATATATATATATATATATATACATATATATATATATATATATACATATATATAGATATATATATATATATATATATATATATATATATATATATATATATATAATATATAAAATAACCCCAAAATCACATTGGTGGAACTATCACGATTCTCATGTAAACCGAACAGAGCGTGAAGGGAATTTGAGATCAGCTTTACATGACAAAGTACAATTCAAAAGGACTTTATCAGCATATTGATATGCGCATATTAATTTCCAAATAAGTGAGATTCTAAAATATTTCAAAATAACTAATTTCTCAATTTTCATTAACGGTCATTACAAACCAACATGCATATCATGAAGTGAAATTCTTACAAAAATAAGATTTAAATTTTTAATCCAGTTTCTTGTTTAGAAGCTCATAATACTCGATCGAAGACTGCTATACTTGTGAAATATGGATTTATTTTCTTTTTATATATGTTCTAGGATCGATTCCCCTCAATAACAAATTAAATGGATAATACGCGACGGCTTTTCCTTTGCGGAAAATACCCTGCCATAAGTTTAGGCAGTTATTTATATACTGGTAATTATATATAGTAGTATAATAATTCAAATAATAGTACTTAATTTTCAAACGCTAGCACAGAAACGTGATGGCGTAGACTACTAAACGTTGATTTTCAATACTTATGATAAATACTTACAATTTCAATGAAGAGATTATTAGCTCTAAAACGCATGTATAATAGCTTATAATTGTTTTGGCCCTGGAAATACAATTATCATAGATTTAAAATATTTTTTGAGTTTGAGGCGGAAAGTAATAACTGAAAAGATGCGGAAAATAAAATTTGTTAATTACGCACAGAACCCGTATTAATAGGATTCCGTACAAGCTTAAGCATAAATAAACAGTTGAAATTATATAAGATTTTCATTAGACTGTTAACAATTGTGAATATTAATGCAGACCGCGTCAATATTTTCCATGTTATATCTTTCACAAGCGTTAGACTTCTAAAGTTAGAGACGCTTTGATTTGTCTTTGAGAGTTGATTTGTCTTTGTTATTTATTAACATATAATTTTGACAATTTTTATAATAAAAGGTGCTTCGAAATATTTCTAAGGCATACTAATATACACTAGGTGTAAAATTTAAATACATGTAAAAAACAGACATTTCCTATATACGACAATTGAAAACTGTATATCAAATTAAATATTTTACATTCCAAAGT
This sequence comes from Druceiella hillmani, assembly GCA_039881145.1. Taxonomy (NCBI): domain Eukaryota; kingdom Metazoa; phylum Arthropoda; class Insecta; order Lepidoptera; family Hepialidae; genus Druceiella; species Druceiella hillmani. Next base: position 2,087,997 of record JAYKKI010000142.1, on the reverse strand, counting down.
TGGTTTCCTTCCAGTTATTATCTAATAAATCTACAACTAAGCTACGAATTGCTACCAAATTTGGCATTCGAATAGCTCGTATAAGAGATTAACATATACATTGTTACTCACGGCTTTGGACGTGTGGGATACCACGAAACGGGTGTTTTGATCTTTATTACACAATAATGCTTGAACTTGGTTGAAGATATATTTCATAAACCTTATTTTTAAATATGCAATAAAAATGTTTTTACTTGAAAATTAAATCCATAACCTACAAGTTCTTAGTAGGTGGCTATACACAAAACAAGAGATGCATAGCACTCTACACTGGAAAGGTAAGTTAAAAAGTGTCTTAAATCTGGACCCATTTATATACCTTCGCAATACATTTCTGCTGTGAACAGTATGAAAAAACGTGGAACGTTTTTGCATCCTCCGTATCTTAACTTTATATATACATATTGAAGAAAATGATATATATATATATATATATATATATATATATATGAATATATATATGTATATATACATATATATATATTTATATATATATATATATATATATATATATATATATATATATATATATATGAATATATATATGTATATATACATATATATATATTTATATATATATATATATATATATATATATATATATACATATATATAGTCGGAAGTCGTTGGTCTGGGCACTTTGTGTGAATACTGATAAACTATCACAGATGTTAATATTAGTATATTAAATACAGAGGAATTGTAAACTTCAAAATGTTTTACAGAAAAGTATTTGCACACGAACAGAGTAAATAGAGAACGGAAACAGGCATGCTCGACGCGAAAATGTCAGAAGCGGTAACGCATCATGTCGCTGTGGTGAAGCAACGTGAAGCAGTGCGTCGTGTGGTCGATTATCCCTGAGACCTACTCAAATTTTTGATAAAAGATTTCACTGCAATCTTGAATAATTACTTAGGCGTATGTGTTTTACGTTGATCTTTAACATTGCAAGTAGATTAATTAAGTTATTTTTATATTGGGTTGTTGCAATATATTCATAGCTTTGATATAATAAATATGGTTTTTAAAGTGTTAGTTCTCATATTTATTTTGTTTATATTGCTTTTATTTAATTTTTTTTTCGTTTGTTGTGTAGTAATATTTTTTATGTTAACTTAATCTGAAGGCCCAATTTTCAGAAGTGTTATATAAATTTACACCGTAAATGCTTTTAAGACGTGCAATTATACGTTGCACTTTCATATTGCTCTAGCGAAGACAAGTTATTTATCTTATAATTCGGAAATAAAATAAAATATTTTGCGTACAGAAAAGCGCTTTCGAAAAAAGAAACATTTGCAAAAAATCCATAACCCATAAATAGGACTAATATGTCTAATGTTTATTTCTTTACTTTATTATATTTTGTTAAATAAAATATACCTGAAAACTACATTTAGGAAAGGAAAATACACACAAAAATCTACATTGAAATAAAATTAATTTTATATGTATGAAGTTGAGATGGGTCGCTAGGTTTTATAAAAAAATATCCTTTCAATGAATTTATCCTTATCTCCTTTAAAATGCGCAATAATGAAATTAAATTGTTGGCATCATTTTAAAACATGATAATGTAGAGTTTAATTAAAGAACGACTGTCGCTAATAATTTTCCTATTCAGCAACATTTTGTTTAGGTCTATTTTTAGTTAAGAAAATTTAAGGTTACATTTGTAAGTAGATCACCTCACGTTGAATTAATTTATTCTACTCGAGGCTTCAGCTACAGTAATAACGTGAAAATTATTGCGCTTCCTTATTAAATAAGTTAAGTATATATAAACTTTATTTTTCGTTTAAATTAACTCACATTTACGATTCAGAGATAAACGATGTATTATTATAATTTTGTGTATTGTAAATATTTTGAGGTTAGTTATTTGAATTGGTTGGTGGCTCTCTAAACGTCCAAGTGGGGCAATTACGGATTTAAATTTAAGAGAAAATATTTGACTACGGTTGGAAAATACATATAGACTTTACATAATTGAATGTTATGACACAGATATATTAGTCATGAAATTTAAATATTAATTCTAATCAACCTTGCATGCTTAAAATCCCATTATACAATTTATTCTACTTTTACAGATCTAATTTTAATATTCAATGTAATTGTACAGTTCATAAATTCCAAACGCACGATCCATGATACGGTAAAGTGAACAGGTTAAATGAATTGACGTAGTAAATTGTTGTATAACGTTTGTATATTTTTTTAACTAAACAAAAATCGGCTTAATCAATGAAAATAATTAATATCTTTGAAATCATATTTATATATTTCATATTTATATCTATGAAGTATCAATGTTTATGAAAAAATAGTAAAATTAAAGTGTAGAAATTAATTACCAATAAAAATAGTCCTCTAAAATAAGAAATGTTTTATTTAAACTAATATAAAAAAGAGGTAAAGTATTTGAATGTGTTTTTTTTGCTAGAAGTGATTTAGGGAACTACTAACCCTAGCTATATTTTAAGTAATTCTAAAGAAATGAAGCTGACCAGTAATAATTTAAGTGACACAATTTAACGTAAAGCTCGACGATAAAGAAGACAACAATCTGGCAAAGAATACCTTTGCAGTAAACGATACATACCTATGATGTATTGGAAAATTGTAGAACTTAAGCAAGTCTGCAGAAAACTGTGACAACATAAGTCTATTTACTAATGTTAACCCAAAGGAACTGGAAAACAGGTTTTAATAACAGACGTGAGCAATTGATAAATCTGTAGAAAGTTGTTTAAATATGTAAAATATTTAACCAACAAATAATCAAAGAATAGTTTCCAAAGTATAGTATGCGATTTTGCGTCACGATAACATTGTTGTTATCCTTTTTAATAGTCATATTGAATTTATATATTTAATTAATTTCAAGGAATTGAAAATGTAAGTTTCCCGAAGTAACAAGTTCAACTAATTTCGAGAACGTACCTAAAAGAAAATCTTAAATAAAACCTTTTTAAAAATATATCCAAGGAAAGAGCGGATAGAATACATCGAACTGAAGAGTCTAGGTGAACTTTTGCAACAGCTTAGCAACGAAAACATGAGAACATCACAAGCTTGCGCTAGGAAGTTTAGCATCGAACGCTCCTAGCGACTTAATAGCCAAAATATAAAAACTTCACAGACCCTTGTTAGGGAGTCTTGCTCCGAATACTCGCAGCGGTTTTCCAGACAAAATATAGAGCGTCATTAGTTGGCACTAGGGAATCAAGCACTGAACGCTTACCGTCCGATATATAAGAATGTCACGAATTTACGCTAGGGATCTAGCAAATAACGCTCGGACCGGTTGACCAGCCAACATATAAGAACATCACAAGCTCTCGCCAGGAAATATAACACCAAATGCTCACAGTGGTTTGCCACTCAAAATATAAAAAAGTCACAGATTCATTTAACCGAACCCGTCATAAAATGAGCTTAACGACGTATTAATCTGCACCGGATACATACGTCAGAATCACGTGTTAGAGAACCCACCGCCGAATGCTCGCATCGGTTTGCTGCACAAAGAAAACGATTTCGTATATCTCGCAGTTCATGGTATTAATAGTAATTTTTGTGAATAAGTAATAATCACATATCGCTAAATCGGGGCTGTATGTCGAATAACCCATCAATTGTACGTCCTACGTCTTTCCTAAAAGCAACAAGCAAAAAATGACCAGTATACCAATCTGCGATGTCATTTTATTTTCAAGAATAGTGGTTTCATAATAATCTGTCAGTCCGGAGAACAAAGTATTATTTTTTTGTAATGCTTCGTTTCTTCTTCAACTTTGTAGGCAAGTTGTCGAATATGAAGATCTGCTGTGCAGACTACTTCTTAGTTTCGATTTCCCTATCTCTCGAATTTTTCCAACATTTCGCAATATTTGAGCTTCGGCTAAATTTTGTTATTTCGATCAGCTGCAGCTTGGAGTGTTGACCATAAAGTATTTATTAAGACAAAGTAAACCCATAAATGTATCAAAAATATAGTTTTCCCCATATTTCTTTTACAAACTAAATGAAAATTAGGTATCCAGTATAGAGAATAATATTATAAAAACCTCAAGCATAACTTCACAATAAGAAAGACTGCTTAATAAGCGGATTTTAGTGCGTAATTTTAATGTAAAATTTATCAGTTAAAACTTAATTAATGTATTTTATAATAATTGCCTTTCATTATACTCATAATAAAGTAAAACAAGATAAAGCGTTGTAAATTCAAATAGTCTTTCCGTAAGGATAAAAAACTAAAGCTATTAATATGATAAAATAGAATATTTGGTTGCTTAAAAAAGTTATATTTTAAACTTTACAAATTTATTGAACGGTATTTCCGTGAATCTTAAAAACAAGTGCATGTTTTTGTTTCTAAGTCAATGTCAAATCTCTATTCATTTATGAAAAAATTCTTTTCAAATTCACCTTTCTTTTATTTCGTCCATGAAGTAATCAGTGAAAGTAAGTGAAAAAAAATGTTTGCAATGGAAATGTTAGTGTATAAGCATGAATCACATCAGAATATGTGGATCTGTATGTATACACAAACATACGTACGCATATAAGTACATAAGTAGTAATGTGTTAATATTGAAAGATATAAAGTCAAATGATTTATTCTGGGTTACATATATCTACGGGTATATGCGCGGGTAATATTTTCTTTTGTCCCAGTTTCTACCAAAGAAAATTCATATAATGTACATCTATTTAAACAAAAAAAGTATAGGTTATTTTATAAGCCTATATTATCTTATGATAGAATTTTGAAAAATGTATCGGCAGAATACTTTAATTACATGGATTATAATATTGATCGATACTAGCTTTTTTATCATAACATTATAAAATTTATTGGCGTCAGTTTAAACAATATATTCATGATGATATATTATATTGGAATCAATAATATTAGTTCATTTTGTGGGAATAGGAGAGTAGAAATTTGATTGAGAAATAAAATTATTATAGGGTATTTGGAAAGATCCGGATTACGAAATAAAATTACGATGCAAAATTAATTTTTAATTTTAACATAAATCTGTTATTTAATCCAGCATTATGAACTAAATTAAAAATTAAACCATTCTGTTAGATAACAATTTTGTGTGCCAAAAATCCAATAAATATTAAATAGCCGAAACAGAGAGGCCATGTATAAATATTTTAAAACATTGTAAAAAGCAACGGAAATAAAAATACTTGTTTGAAATCTAATTTTAACTGTTTGATCGGATATTAAAGCTGCTTAAGAAATTATTATATTGCTTAAGGAATCCCAAAACTATTACTAAGAACGGTATTCATGTGAAGCCTAATATATATTTATGTATATTCACATCAACAATATCGATCACGCAAAGACTGAAATGTGATACACCATAAAGCTTAAGATATCCAACAATACCTTAAAAATTATAGAAAAAGAGGGAGAACAATTGGCGCTATGGTTTTTATTTGGAAAAAGTTCTGAACGGAGAAATCATATTTTAGCTTGAGATATTCGATGCAGTTTCTTGTATGCTATATTTTTAAGAAAAGAAAGTAGAGTTTCATAAACGTTTAATACACTCAACACGTACATAGTTCTAATCACAGATATCACAGATAAAGAGAAATAATATCGCTTAAAATTTTCTTTAGTATGGATTTGTTGAGTTTATTACTTATCAATGATATAAGTGAAATGTGTACGCAAGTAAATGCGTACTCATTAGTATTGAAACCCTAATTTTGAACAAAACAGAACCAATTTATATAAAATCTTAATCAGTGCTCTATGAATTAACTTAAATATAACACGTCAATATCAAATTTTATTAATTTATGCGACCAAAATGTATATATGTATATATATATATATATATATATATATATATATATATATATATATATATATAATAGCTGTTACCCGCGGCGTTGCCCGCCTGGTTGTGGAAAAAGATGAAAGCCTACGTTCATTAGAGGACGTCCTCTTGACAGATATGATGATGTTGACTTAAAAGTTTTGCACATTACAGTAACACAGATCTGTAGACAATGTTGTAAGATCTATTATTTACAGCCTGTACATGTAAATTTTGCGAATTTGAAACACGAGAACATCCGACGTATAATTGCCCATATGAGAAGCATGGTGTGCCGAGATGTATTCCTGCCACTTTCAGCGTTTGGCCTTGGGATTTATTGATTATCATTGCAAAAACCAGCCTCAATGGGAATTGCAGTCTTTTAAATTGAAACGGCAAATTATTGGGTATTATTGGTATACGCGGTATTAACACACTTTCTCCTTTCGCTGTTCCTGTGAGGATCGTGGCTTTTACAATAAACCTACCCAGATCTGTAATGAGTAGTCTTGTGCCATTACCTAATCTTGGCGCGTCAAGATTACGCATCAGTAGAACTGGAACTCCAACCTTCAATTCTAATTGTGCGAGGGTACTCCTGTTAATTCTAAAGAGTTTAAGAATTGAACGGGATAAACAGTGCTATCGTCACTTCTCATAACCGTGTTTAAGGATTTATAAATTTCTGATTCGCCTGCTACCGCCTGCAATATGTTCAAGTTAATTTTATTAACGGAGTCATTTTTTGGAGACAAAACTGCTCTCTCACATAACCACTCCTGATCATTTATGTTGCTCTCCAAATTCGGGAAAACGTTCGCAATCAACTCTGCCTCCGTGGTAACTGGATGGCAAAATTCTTCATTGAATTCAATTTGTCCATCTCTATCAGTTTCAACTCGACCTTCTCTAATTTCCAGCAGCTTACTTGCATAAGCACCCGATTCCTGGTCATTATAAAGATGAACTCGTATGTTACATGTCAAATGAAACTTTTCAACTCGGGTCCATAGCGTTGATGATTTCAGACAGGCATTGATTTTGTCAGCCGGTGTGCCTCTTTCAATAACTGGCAGCGATTGTCTGAAATCACCAGCCAGTAAAACAACAACTCCACCCATCACAGCCTGGTTGCCGCGAAAATCTTGTAAGCTGCGATTTACCGCATCTACTGCGTGCTTATAGGACATAATGCATTCATCCCGATCGATCCGATACGATCAATTTGCACTGCTGCAAGAGAGCGCCACGTCCGCTACTCTTGCTGATGTTACACGTTGGAGCCTGCTCAGTAGTTAAGTTCAAAGGCAATTTGAACACTGAATGTGCTGTTCTTCCGCCAGTAAGCAACGTTGCAGTGATACCCAAGGATGCTACTGCAAGAGCTATTTTACGGTTTTTGCGGAGATGGGCTAACAAAAGGTTCAAAACAAACGTCTTGCCTGTACCTCCCAGTGCATCCAAGAAAAAGAGTCCTCCTTCTTCACTGTTGATGCGGCGCAAAATCGTGTCAATTACGTGTCGCTGCTCGGGAAGTAAACTTGGATCCGTATCATTTACATGGATTTGTAATGCTCCGACGTCATAATCTAATTCCCTTACCACTTCGCTAGACAACTCTCCACTTCGCTGCGGTATTGGTAATCCGAAATCAGACAATATTTTCCCCGACAATGATATTATTTTATCTTCAATCAGTTTTAGGCATTCGTTGGTAACTATGTCGGAGCCCGAACTTTGCAGTTGTAGCCTGTGTGCAATATCTTCTGACAATGCGTCCTTATATTTGTTCCACAGTTGAAGTGGGTCAGACGGCCCGCAAGTGCAAATTATTATTGCAAATAGTTCTCTGAGACTATTAGCTGAACAACAAAGAACGGCTTCTTTTAGAGTTTTATCCCAATAGTTGTCGTTTTCTAATAGCTCACGTGCCTCACATGCAGCTCTGAAAGTCGCGAAGACTTGTCCGTCCGCAATTTTAAGTACGTCAAAGCTTGTAGGACCTTGCACATGATGCAGTAACATTCGCAAGCAAAAGCAGTCAAAGTTGGAAACGTGCACAGTGTATATCCGCCCAAGTGCGTTTCCAGCTTTCACACCTGACTAGCCGTTTACCGGTGTTCCTCGGACTCGACGTTTTCATTCCTTTCTTAAAGCATTCCAAGTATAAAACCGAGGAACTTCAGCATAAAGCAGAGTTTTTGCGAAATCGTTTCTTTGAAAAAGAATAAAAAACGCAGTCAGAGTAGTTTTAGGAGGCGTAGTCGCTCTTTCTACAAAATCTTGCTCATCAAAATAAACGCTTTCGCCGTTTGGAAGATGTACCGCAAGATGAGTGAAGGTAGGGTGTCTTTCATGCAAAGGAAAACCCAAGATTCGCCATACTGCCTCATTGCTGCTCACATACCGACCGGCCCTGAATGTTTGAACTTCGTCCCGTGGATCGTTATTGACATCACCAGACTGGCGAACATTGAAAATGGCTTGATCACTTCCCTTGTTAATGTATTTACAGATGTATTTTATCGTCTCCACGGAACCACATAACTCAACATTTATATGCGCATTAAAAATGTTGGTCAGAATAGGACTGTAGGGTACAACCCACTTGTTGTCCACTTCTACTTCTTCTTGACCTCCTCGAATTTTAATCTTAACCGTTCGGCCTCCATTCTCTGGTGCTCTTCGCCGGTACAGCGGGTATCCCTTCTCATTGGTTTGTGTTTCGGTAAGTAACATCCACGGGTACTTTTTGGTACACTTGCTGTCCTTCATGCATGGCGAAGATAAATTATGTACACCGCTATGACCGTGAATCATATTTTAACTACTGTGTAATGTAGTTTCTTGTCAACATGAATATCGGGAATTTCTGCGCAAATAAGGTCATCAATTTGATTCGGACGCAATTTTTCTTTTAGCCACAACAACAAATGGACATGGGGTAAACTGCGTTTTTGCCATTCGATGGAGTACATAAAACATTGCACCTCACCATAAATTTCAACCTTCAACAGCAAAGCAACCAATTTTTGTACTTTGATCTTAAACACCCGAGCAATCAAATCATGTCGATCTGTCGCCTTCTGACCAGGCATCAGCTCGTTAATTATTTCTGGCCATGCCGGGTTGCAAGTGAAAGTAATGAAGAGGTCGGGGCATCCATAATTATGGACATATGCAAAAGCGTCTTGAGTATATTGGTGCAGGTATCTTGGGCTATTGACGACAGAGGAAGGAAGGATAACCATTTGTCCTACATCATTAGGATTTACTTGACCATCATTTCTAACTGCATCCTGTAAATGTATGTAGTTTTCCGCTCTCAACGTGATTTGATTTAAAGATATGTATCTTAGACGCTCGCTTTCTATTTTGACGTACATATCCACTAAAAACTTATGTAGAAGTTGCCTGCATCGTAGCAACAAATTTATATCATTTTCACGCATCATTAAATGACAAGCGTAGAAGTCCATACAGGAAACTTTTTTGTTGAGGACTGGCTGCCTAGTTTGCGGATTCACTATTATACTCCAAGGCATCGTAAAATCTATGCGTATCAGCGACTCGGGAGAGTCGTCCTTCGCGCGCACTCAGCACTATATCCCGGTGGGCAGTGGGGTCGGTACCCGCTACAACAGCAGCTAATTCGTTGGTAACGGGAGCATTGTAGCGCAGCTCGTGTTGACCACGTGGTACTCGATCTGGGTGGATCACTACCTTGCAACTTTCATCAGGCATATACTCAAGGGCAGTTTTAAATTCGTGCACTAATATGTCGTGATTATTAAGGACACTTTGTATTTTTTGTACGGTTTCCCTGCGTACTCCCTGAATTAATCGCGTTCGTCTTTCTACCTGTGCATCCTCATCGCCTATAAAATAGACTTGTAAAAATTGTGGGTGAATATTTGATGCTGGTAGCATGGATCCAATCCTGTGATACAATTGTCCTTGGATAGTGACAGTTGGTGAAAATCCTGGCATGGCAATAACTCTGTCTGCACCAAAAGAAGTCATATGAAAGCATATATTATATTTCCTGATATTATTTAGAAAATGTGGCGATTCATCAGAGTCACATGAAAAAAGCTCTTACTGGCTCTTCTAACAGAGGTATAGTTACCTTCCCGCTTGAATAACACATTCCAGGAGTTTCTTCCTTCCATTTTAACGCTCTACAAAATCTACACTCTTTATCCATTCTCTCCATTTTTATAAGCCTATAACTACCATAGTCTAAGACCGCGTCGTACTCAAATGCAGCGTTTTTAAATACACCCCACGTATTTCTAGTGAAAGTTTGACGCCTCTGAGCCGCTCTTTCAGCAACTGCACTTCTGCGAGCATCTGCATTCTTCCTCAGTCTCAGTTGCTCGCTGAGACGCGACATAATTCGAATTATTTAGACGCCGGTTTTTCGTGTGGTTTTCTGGTCTCAGCCGCTCTCAAGTTAGATTGACGTACTGTTTGCTCATCGCGCCGAGTTTGAGTTTGTTCTGACGTCTCGGCAGCTCTTAAGTTAGCTTGTCGCACGGTTTGCCTATCGCGCCGAACTTGAGTCTGTTCTGGCGTCTCAGCAGCCCTGAAGCTGTTTTACCGTTCAGCTTGTTCCTGTAATCAAATTCGCGATTGTTCTTCATTTTCGACAGCTCGCAAACTGGCTTGTCGTTGAGCTTATTCACCGCGTCTAACTTGCGATTGTTCCGGCGTTTCCATTGCTCTCAGCGCCACTTGACGCTCAGCTTGTTCCATTCTCCTTAGCTCCGCCTGAGGGGTAGTTTCTTGAGTTCTAGCCACTCTCATAGCTCGAGCTCTAGCAGAACTTTGAGATAGGTTTGATATCCGTTTACGTGTCATACTAAAAATTAGTAAATACTGTACTGTTTACCTCACGAAATTATGAAAAAGGCGATTATTTGATTACACTAACACAAATAGAAAGGACCAATCTATTTTGATACTAAGGAAACCTAATTAAAATCTTTATATCTAATTAATAATCTAAACACCCACACAAAATACCTAAAAAAATACAAAAAACACTTTTAACAAAAGAAACAAATCCTAACATTAACAAATTAAAGGAAAACTAAACTCTAACAACTATACCAATCAAAAAAGCAAATCAAAATCCGTGAGAATAGCCAAAGTAACCAAACAAATTTTCAAAACAAAACGCAATCTGACACACAACGGCAATGTAAAGAAAAGTTACACATTAATTAAATGACGTCTTCATAACAATTTATAACAGCATCTTAATACCGCGATTCAGATTAATACTCAGCGCCATCTAATTTATTTTGTTGGAACTATACTATTACTCGTACACGCAAAAAGTAGTTAGCGGATTTAAATGAAATTTTGCAAACAGATATAAAAGGTAATCTGGATTATCCCATAACATTTTGTCTAGGTAAAAAATAAATAAATAAATCTGATAAATAGTTTTAGGGTGAAGGAGTAACAAATACATTAAAGTCAAAAAAACATGCAAAATATCTAAAAATCATCCCATGGCATCCCACAGGAATATTTTTTCAGGATAAAATATTTTATGTATTAATCCAAGTTACCCTCTATGTGTGTGGCAAATTTCATGAAAATCGGTTTAGCAATTTTTGCATGAAGGAGTAACAAACGGTCAAAACATACAAACTTTCGCATTTATAATATTATTAGGATATATATATATATATATATATATATATATATATATAAATATATATATATATATATATATATATATACATATATATATATATATATATATATATGTATAAATATATATATGTATATGTATATATGTATATATATGTATATATATATATATATGACAATATTAAAACGACTCATTGTATCTCAAAACTTATTTAACTTATTTACCCTCCACACCCCCTCACAACTTCAACGGATATCACGATTCACGCACGCGTGCGTTTAAAAGTTCCGTCACGTTTTGCCAAATGTTACCCTCCTACGCTTTTCAAAAAAGGAAGTATCTTTCCTGCTACTTCATACGGTTGCTTTTCTTCAATTTTATCCGTAAACAGATTTCTTACAGCGTAGTTTTATTAGTTTCTATAGTTTTATCAGGAAAAACGTAGTGCTATAAAAAGAACATTTTACTTCAGTACCTCTGTATTTTATTCCCATTTAATTCGATTGAACTCAGTGATAAGATGATTTTAATATAAACACATAAGTAATCACCTCAATGAGTTCTTTTATTTTAACTTAACAGTTATACATTACGCGCTTTCGAACTATTTAAAAAAACCCATTGGCTTGAATGTTGACAATTGCTTTCAGTTACAATATGTCAAATTGCTTTTACCAAATAGATATATAATATAGGTTACGATAAAATAGATACTTTCAATAATATAAGTTGTACAACCCCTACAATTTTGCATTTTCTCAATTTCCAAGCTGGAACATTTTTTTTATATACATCGCTCGTTATTTGCTTTCAAATTTGCTGATATTATAGCTACATGCAGGTTCTATCCGTTAATGATATCTCAAGTTTCAATACATGAACGTGTTTGTTTGAAACATGTATAGTAGTCTAAAAGGAGACTAGAGAACGGTACGTTTCTACACACGTGTTCGTCTAAACTAACAAAACTAATATTTTCATTATTTCTGTATTAAGTATGAGTCGTTCTTATATCTTCTATCTCAATAGAAGGTATTTCATTCTATAATAATTCTAATTCAACTGATGGCCTTGCTAAGAAGTGTATAGACTTTTTTGATGAAGACATAAATGCAGGAGTTTGTTAGAAATATTTCATGAAGGCATTTTCGAACTTCATGTTTGGCATGCTTTGGGAAACATCTCTGATCCATGATAATATTTTAGCGCCATTATACACAAACATTGTTTTGGTAATATCGAAGATTGCGGAAATCTCCACTCGATACAACCAAATACTTTGTATCATATTCGGAAATGTTTATTGCCGTGTAGCCTAATTTTTCATGACAAATGCTTCATAAATTAAATAAAAAAAATTACATGATTTAGTCAAGCAAATTCGTTGTTTGCATATCTTTACTTGCTCGGAATAAAAACAAATCTTTCTCTTACTCAAATATAATCACTTTTTTATATATGCTTATGTACGTGCATGTATACAAAAATAGCGTGAAAAGTTTTTGTTTCATTAACCAAATTTACACCCTCTGAATTATTCAACACCCTTTCGCAAAAAGAAACATAGTGTCGCATATGTTCGGCCAAATTTTAATGCGATTTTAGAAGGGTTTAGTTCACGTTTTAGTTTCACAAAATTTGTTAATACTAATATTTTTGCATAAAGAAAAATGTCGAACCCTTTTGCGTGTGTAGAAATATTACATATTATATACAAATATATATATATATATATATATATATATATATATATATATATATATATATATATATATATATATATATATATATATATATATATATATACACCTCGTATTTGATTCTGTCACCAATTCCTAAATTCATTCCCTTGCTTGCAGTTTCATTTATATTTTCTAATAAATTGTAAAACTGACTTATGAGGGTAAACCATGTTTTCGGCTTTTCTATTTTGAACATAAGTACACTTGCTTTCTTCTTGGAGATAATACATATTCTGGTATTCCCTTTTGACGATTTATCTTTGAAGACTATATAAAAAAATAATGAAGACTATATAATAAATAGTAAATATATAAAAAAATTTTGCTGAAATATATGAATTCAGCAGCATGACTGCTTCACAATGGCATTCAAATTTACGTTTGTTAAGTAAATACATATGTTGACGATCCATGTCGAGACAAATTGCCATCTAATATGTTGCTTTGAGTGAAAAATGAACTTAATTTAAATAATTTTTAAGAAAATTTTAAATATTATTTACAATAAATTTGCATACAATCTAAAAACAGATATTGTTATCAATTGTTGTAATTCATTACATTTTGTTTTCTGAACATCTTCCCTTCTTCTAAAAGTCAGTCTAAATCTCTTTACAATATTACCAATTTTTTTTTAATTCTCTCAAAATAAACTACGATTCTCGGCATCGAATGAGAACGGCAAAAATAATTTACGCTATTTTTTCCACATAAATTCAGCATAATTTAATCATAAAAGGGGTAACTAGTTGATAGTGTGGTGGTTAAATTGAATTCGGATTTTAATATGTAGCAGCACATATTAAGATATGATTGGCGTTTTTACATTACTAAAAATATTACAAAATAAAATCAGATAATTATCATTAGGTCTTGGTAATTCCTGTATTTATAGTCTGTACAAATATGAACACAACCTTTAACTATACGTATTATGCTCATCATTTCAAAAATCCCTTTCAAAATTTATTTATATATTAGAAGGGAAAAGTAAAGTAAAGTATTAAAAAGTAAAGGAAATATATTATTTTATAGAAATAGATTAATTATATTACTCATAAATGAATCTTTAAATAATCGTTTTAAAATGTTTTTGTCATGATTTTTTTTAATTGATTAAATAGGCTAAAGCAAAAGTAAAACAGAACTACTAGTAAAGCGGGCAACATCTAATGCAATTTATTTTATACCAGTGACTTGGTTGATATCGAAACACATTTTTGGTACCTTTTTGTATAATAAAATATAAAATTATACAGTGTAACTATAGATTAATTCTCAGCATAATCGTAAACATTTTTGGTACCTTTTTGTATAATAAAATATAAAATTATACAGAGTAACTATAGATTAATTCTTAGCATAATCGTAACAAGATTACCAAAGGGAAATAAACTGAACATGTTCAATTGTTTATGTACCTAGGAATGCTGCCGAGGCAGCTTACGTCGCAACGCCGTATCACAATAAAAGGAGTACGTGGATGTTTATTGGTTTGCTTTTTTGATTGATTCGCCCAGTCATCATTCCTTTTTTCCGCCCCTGTTAACACATTCTTCAATTATCTTGGGGACGTTAATAGAAAATTAAATAAAATTAGCTTTATATTTTACACTTGTAAAAACCTAAGTTTAATTAGATTTACTACAAACTTTGACAGTTGAAAATTCACGATACTTTTGTGAACTAAGACATGAATTTCCAATACGAAAAAGAATATTGCAATAGCTAGAAGTAAAATATATTATTTGAATACGTCTTCCTCAAAACAGTTTCTTGGATAATTTTCCTTCGCAATTTTTTTATATATTTACTACACATACAACAAAAAATTGCGTACCAAAATACGACCCCAAAAATATTGAATTTACTTGTCTGCCAGTTTTTTATTTTTTTTGATGGTAAGCAGTCTCCACAAAAAAAATTAAGCTATACTGCCGAGTATAGTGTGAACATATTGCTTCTCAGGTTATTTGTATGTATGTGACAGTTGCTTTGTTTAAAAGCAAAACAATATACAAGCGCGAGCTGGAACTAAATGCTTACATTTTAAGTAATAACTGAAAAAGAAGACACCAGTCTTCAAAGATAAATCGTCAAAAGTTAATACCAGAATGTGTATTATCTCCAAGAAGAAAGGGAGTGCACTTATGTTCAAAATAGAAAAGTCGAAAACATGGTTTTCCCTCATAAGTTAGTTTTACAATTTATTAGAAAATGTAAATGAAACTGCAAGCAAGGGAATGAATTTAAGAATTGGTGAATCAAATACTAGGTGTACCGGATACTATTGCAAATGTTTGTATATACATATATATATATATATATATATATATATATATTTGTATATAATATGTAATATTTCTACACACGCAAAAGGGTTCGACATTTTTCTTTATGCAAAAATGTTTGTGTTAACAAATTTTGTGAAACTAAAACGTGAACTAAACCCTTCTAAAATCGCATTAAAATTTGGCCGAACATATGCGACACTATTTTTTTTTTGCGAAAGGGTGTTGAATAATTCAGAGGGTGTAAATTTGGTTAACGAAACAAAGGTTTGAAAAAGCCTTTTGTGGCCGTAGTTGGAAACTTTTCACGCTATTTTTGTATACGTGCACGTACATAAGCATATATAAAAAAGTGATTATATTTGAGTACGAGAAAGATTTGTTTTTATTCCGAGCAAGTAAAGATATGCAAACAACGAATTTGCTTGACTCAATCCTGTAATTTTTTTTATTTAATTTATGAAGTATTTGTCATTAAAAATTAGGCTACACGGCAATCCAAATTTCCGAATATGATACAAAGTATTTGATTGTATCGAGTTGAGATTTCCGCAATCTTCGATGTTACCAAAACAATGTTTGTGTATAATGACGCTAAAATATTATCATGGATCAGAGATGTTTCCAAAAGCATGCCAAACATGAAGTTCGAAAATGCCTTCATGAAATATTTCTAACAAACTCCTGCATTTATGTCTTGATCAAAAAAGTCCATACACTTCTTAGCAATGCCATCAGTTGAATTAGAAATTAGAATTAATATAGAATGAAATACCTTCTATTGAGATAGAAGATATAATAACGGCTCACACTTAATACAGAAATCATGAAAATATTATTTTTGTAAGTTTAGACGAACACGTGTGTAGAAACGTACCGTTCTCTGGTCTCCTTTTAGACTACTATACATGTTTCAAACAAACACGTTCATGTATTGAAACTTGAGATATCATTAACGGATAGAACCTGCATGTAGCTATAATATAACCAATTTTGGAAGCAAATAAAGAGTGATGTATATAAAAAAATGTAAGATTGGAGGGGTTTAAAAATGTAAGATTTGAGGTTTTAAGGGGGAGGAGGAGCTTGGAAATTGAGAAAATGTAAAATTGTAGGGTTTATATTATTGAAGGTATCTATTTTATCGTAACGTAGACTATATCTCCATTTGGTAAAAGTATTATGACATATTGTAACTGAAATCCATTTTCAACATTCAAGCAAATGTGTTTTCTTTAAATAGTACGACAGGGCTTAATTTATAACTGTTAAGTTAAAATAAAAGAACTCATTGAGGTGATTACTTATGTGTTTATATTAAAATCATCTTATCACTGAGTTCAATCGAATTAAATGGGAATAAAATACAGAGGTACTGAAGTGAAATCTCCATTTTATAGCGCTTCGTTTTCCTGATAAAACTATAGAAACTAATAAAACTACGCTGTAAGAAATCTGTTTACGGATAAAATTGAAGAAAAGCAACCGTATGAAGTAGCAGGAAAGATACTTCCTTTTTTGAAATGCGTAGGAGAGTAACATTTGACAAAACCTAACGGAACTTTTAACTGTTGTTCATCTAGGAGATATATGATATAATATATATATATATATATTAGTGATGTGTGTTGTTTAAACCTCTATTTATTGAATAAATTAACTGGGGTACCATACCACTACTTTTAAGATGTAAACTCTAACTCCAGTTTAGTATTGAATATATTTGGCGTTAATTTTGTAGAAGTTCATTGTTCACAATTAAATGAAACTACGTGATGTAGTATTATTTCTACTTTCTTTAAATTCTTTACCTCGACCTAAATTTCGTTGGGTTACAACATCTTCAGGTGGGCTATTAGCAAAGATCTTTGCTAATGGACCACCTGAATCTTTGCTAGCAGCCCACCTGAAGATGTAATACAACGAAACCTAGGTCGTGGTAAAGAACTTAAAGAAAGTAGAAATGATACTACATCAAGTAGTTTCATTTAATTAAGTTTAATATTTTATATCATACGGTACCATGCAAACTTAGAGTCTTCCATTTCATTAGAGACTCGACTGCCTAATGCATTAATTTGCAGCTTCATATGTAAAAAATGGAATGAAAATTGAAAGGTATTGTCGTTTTTCTAAAAATAATAAAAATGTTTATATCTCGATATCCAAAAATCTAGTTTTTTTCAGTTTTATTGCATCAAACATATCTCTGAGATCATTTCCACATATTTCAACGTTATAATCGTATAGAAAACAAATAAATTATTTAACCAAAGAAAAATACGTCAACATTTGATATTCCCATTCTTTTGTGAAATGGTGTTCGACTTAAAAAAAATGCTATAAAATGAGAAAATATGGTATATATATATATATATTTATATATATGGTAACCTTTGAAATGTATAATCCTGAAAGAAAATATGGTAACCTTTGAAATGTATAATCCTGAAGAATTTTTTTCCGAAATCTTACAAAAGTATTTTAAAGGGGATATCTTCTGGTAGCATCTCGCCAATAACCCCACAATCATTATTCCGAAATGTTAAGAATACAAATATAAAATAGTCTTTTGTATTTTGACAGCTGATAACGTGGTCAGAAAAAATAGTTGTAGAGTTAAGAAAACGTTTTGAGAAAAAAAGCGCGAACAGCTTAAAAATATTTCTGTCGCGTGGGGTGCAAGAAATAATTCAGTCGAAAATTCATAAAAAATTGGAGGATCATTTTCCCAAATATCTTAACCTTTTTATACAACAATGAACGTTCTTTCAAAGACTAGAAAGTTAAAAATTTGGAACATATTTTTATATTCTTTATTACCTCTCAGTTTTTGGTGAAGTATTAGCAAACGTAATCTATACTAATATTTGAAGCAAAAAACTTTGTTTTTTTGCGCTAGTCACTAAAACCACACGTAAGATTTGAAAAAAAATATTTGAAGAAGATCATGCTTTACATGTCAGCATACTACGATTCACAATTGAGCAGGGATAAGAGATATAACAAACGAGAAACATTGTTTAAACAGTGCAAGATAGAGATAGACTGACTTATTTATTGACTTAACAACCCAAGTATTACCACTGATTTATTCCCGACTCTCACGACTGTTATAGTTTCGCGAACAAAGGGTAAGCTTGTAGTAATTGCGAGGGAGAGAGCAGCATAATTAAGATAATTTTCGCAGGAGGAAAAGCTCGACAAAACTAACCTGTTTATAATAAAATTATAAGACAGTAAATTCTGTACACGGAAAACATTAAAAAAGTGATTGGTTTAGCATATACATAATAAAAAAATACAAATATTGTTTTAAAAATAGACGAAATTGAATAATTTGAGAGTTTAATAATTTTGAACTTTATTTTCTTTGCCATGAAAGTATTCATGGCAAAGAAAATAAAGTTCAAAAAATATTAACCAAAGAAATAAATATATATTAGATTATATTAATTATGAGCCCAGCTAACATATTTACCTTTAAAACTATTAATAAACTTTTTTTTCATATTGTAGGATCGATTAGATATTTGTTGTAAATTTTACTACAGAAAAATAAAAAAAAAACGTATAACACGAATAAATAATTTACGTAAAAATTTACATAAATATTTCTCTCGAATATAGTAACGGAATATTTTCATTAAACATGGCGTGTTCCAAAATAAACAATCCCTGTAGCCTACTTTACGTTAGATCGAAACTCTAACAAGCCCTATGCAAATATGAAACCGTCATCACTGTCCGACTACGCTGCGAAGATGCCATCAGATAACGAAGGCTTAAATAGGATCTTGTGCTTGTATACCTGGACTACCATGCACGGTGGCACATACGATAATGCTACGCTAAACTATTGAAACAATTTCCAATTGCAATTAACACAATTAAAATTAACTATTTTAAATACATCAGTATTTAATTATTTACATTTTGAAATAAATTAAATTAATAAAAATTATTACATACGGAAAACATAAACAAACATGCAATTAAATAAGATTAGTAACTTTACAATATGAGTATTCCAATTGCAAATACGAAGGAAGGTGTATAAAAATCAATATATTTGTGATATTTGTGCAACCCGGTGTTACTTCTTTTTAAAATTATCAAATCTTTGAAATGTTTCACGATCAGATCACAAATTAAACAACCGCTTTTACGTAGCGATACTTTGGCATATCTCTTAAATAAAATTTATTTATCACTATCTCAAAATGTTCCAAAAGCAACATTAAATTCATATCGAGCCAAACTAATTGGGTTTTAAATAAATTTAGGAATGTATGGTAAGTTCATTAATTATTAGTGAAATTTATGAATATTAGTGGGTATTCAAATAATACTTTATTTGGCACTAATAAAATAAGTAGAATTGGTAATTATTCTTCTATTTTATTAATAACGTGTAACGTTAACTTAACTATTTAGTGGCATTCTAATATTTTTTTAATGTTTTAAAAAATAAATAATATAAATAGACGTTATAAGGAACTCGAAACAAAATTAGATTCTTTCTATCTCACGAATATATCACTACACTTGGTCAGTGAGATCGAGCATGCAAGTTTAAATCAGAGCAATAGAAATCATCGCTACTATCACTACAGGCAAACTATACCACTATACGTTTTTCCAGTTAAGAGTAATCAAGATGCTCAAATTCTTTTTTTTCATAAACGTGACTCTTAAGTAAAAAAATTAAAAGGCCGCCGATGTTTGTTTTAACATTTTGTGACATGAATCGACGCGACGGTGTTTTGGAACTTTGGCTAAATCACAAAGTTCCTTGGCGTTAAAATTTTCCGTACCTGGCTCATATCAATGCCTAAACTTGCCTAAATTTTACGTAAGTTACTAGTCTTTATCATTAACCCCAGAACAGTGACGTCATCTTCAGTTGTTCTAACGTCCTTCACGCCGATCATCACTGAAATGATGAAGAAGTCACTTTATGAAAAAAGAATTTTAGCATCTTGGTTACTCTCAATTGGAATAAAAGTGTATTAGTATGGCTTGACAATTGTAATAATAGCGATGTTTTGCTATTCCTCTAATTTAAACTCTCAATCTCAATCACGCCACCCAAGTGTTATCGATTGAATTTGAAGTCCCTTGATGAATAATAGCAAAAATAATTAAGAAAGTATTATTGTTTTAGTCTTTGTAGAATATTTCAGTAAAAATTTAATATAATCTAAATTAGATTAAAATTTTCATTGAGATAATTTTATAGGTTTCACGTGATGTAAAAAAAACAGATTAACAGGAGAAAAAATAGACAGAAAAAAGGCAAATATTAATAATTAAGATAACGTTAGCCCAAATTTTAGCTCGAATACCAAGCATTAATCTAATAAAATTTCCTTTCGAAACGATCGGTATTATTTGTGCGAATTTGTTTAGAGACATGGAAAATAATTCTAAAAAAAATGTATTTTTGGTTCAGATATACCTAAATAGCAGATCCGAATATACTTTTTAAAAATAAATTTCATTAACCTACGCTCCACATCATGTTGCTTAGCCACGCCTATTATTTGTATTTGTTTCTGGCGTGTATCTGGTTCTTAAGCTAGCTTATCTTTTTTCAAAAACGCCACATTGCGTTAACAAAACCCACGCAATGTTCTTTTTAAACATCTTGACCGTAGCTCCGTTAATTTGAAAAAGGTGTCTCAATTTCAAATCAGTTTTATTGATAGACATATGAAAAGATTTTTATTTTTCCAAATAAAATGACGTATCAAATATAGAATTTGTGTCCATCTCACACGACTAGTGTTTACTGTTTTTCAAACTGCAAAAAATCAGCCTGTGAGAAATGATTATGTTATTAATAAACATTTAATTATGATTTGTAGATAATCTTTCTTAAAAATACGCTCTAATATAAAACCCATGACATATTGTCGCAAGAAATAATTTGCGTGATTTAT
Organism: Druceiella hillmani; assembly: GCA_039881145.1. Lineage (NCBI taxonomy): Eukaryota > Metazoa > Arthropoda > Insecta > Lepidoptera > Hepialidae > Druceiella > Druceiella hillmani. The sequence goes on along the minus strand of JAYKKI010000142.1, from coordinate 2,066,445 downwards.
TGATCTACAAATTCTTTTGTATTTATTTTGAGAATATGTTGAAATTTCATCCAAGTCTTCCATGCATTTTTCACAAGCCACTCATACTATTTCACACTAGTTATTTTTTATATCTCAATACAGTAACAGTATGATAATAGGATATCCCTTCAATTAATAAGCCAGCCTATATATATATATATATATATATATATATATATGTGTATATATATATATATATATATATATATATATATTTGTATATGTATATATATGTATATAGATAGTAGTTTTTTATTAAATTTATTTTCCAATGAACTTTTGCTTAATTCATCATTAGTTTTGGGTTGCGTGTGTCACGTAAAAATGAATACAATACGGTAAAAAGGTTTCTTAGTACTTGTGTAGTGATTTCAGGTAATAAAAAATTAAGATCAACTTTGATTTGTATTATATGATGGAGCTCATCCCGCTTTAGTGTTTATATTTAGTTTAATGAGTCAAGCATAGTCATACCAATTTCAGTGATGATCGGCATTAGGTACGTTAGAATTACTGAAGATGGCGTCAATGTTCTGTGGCTTATGATAGAGAGTGACAAGAGTAACTTACCGGAAGATTTATTGTAAGTTTATGCATTGATATAAGTAAGGTACTAAAAATTTCACAACAACATTAGGCGCCAGAAAGCTTTGTTATTTAAGTGAATTTCAAAAAGACTGTCGTGTTAATTTATATCACAGAATGTTGAAAAAATCATCAGAGACTTTTCAAAATGCTTCATTTAATAGAGATGAGGGAAAAAACAACACACACAACAAAATTCGTTGCATAAATATAATACACTAAGTGATAATATAAATACGTTATAGAAATATTTTTCATTGCACAATCATATTACTAATATTTGCAATCCACGAGTAAATAGATATTTTACTCTTAGGCGAGAAATACGTGTGAAAAGTTATAAAAAGTACTACGAGACTTATTACAATGTAAAATGTTCAGCAAGACGTGGTAAGAAATTATTATGGTACAAAAATATTCTGTTTTGCGTACCATTGTTTTCGTTACGTACCATTTATGTTTTCGCCTAGACGCGTCGGTTTTAAAATTCATTCAACTTTTATTCAAAATCTGCGATGTTGTCTTCTTTTGTTTTTTATTAGGTACATTATATAATCAAGATGGCCAAAACCAATGTGATTGTGATATTTTCAAAACTGATAGTTACTTAATATTACAATGGTGTCTGAACAACAATTTAATGTAATTATGATGTTTTCCGTTTATGTATCCCTTGTTGTACAGTTATAACCCAAATAGAACTGCGCTCGAAAGGGTATGATAGTTTAATTATGGACGATCATCTTACAATTCAAAAATATTTTTGAAACCTTACAATACATATATAAGTGCTAGGTTTCGTCAAGCGAAATTCTTACGATTCTCATGACATTAAGTGTATTGTGTTTTTTTTCAAATTTCGAGTCCAAAGTAATTTTAAAATGAATAAAATTATTTCTTGTCTGCGTGAAGTAACTTATATATTCACGTTGGGGAAAATATTTAAAAAATTGAATAGATTTTTATAAAAAGAACGTATGGCTATGGAAACGTTGTTTCTTTCTAACTTTATAATTAATACGGTTGGAAGTAATTCCTTTCAACTCGGATGAGAATATATTCTGATCGCGCATTTTTTAAATTATTAAATAGTTATGTTGATAGCCTCACGGTCTTGTGTTTGATAACGTTTTTATCACGGACTGTTACTTAAGAGGACAAAATCATAGTTTATTCCGTTTGTTTAGAGTGTGCACGAACATCTCACAGAATGTATCTAATTTTCGCGTACCCAATTTGATTAAGGCAAAATTATGAGACGCAATCTTATTATTTTTTCTGTCTCTTTGGCTGCTTTTGATGTAGTTATGAAATTGCTAGAGAATTCATGACTAATATTTGTAATGTCTTTTATCGCGTTTTTCTACTTTACTTATTAATATTTGTATTATTTTTTAAAACCAAATCCAATATATTAGATCAGTTTATAAATGTTTTTTTTAATCCATAAATTAGTTTGAAATCATTATATTTAGTAGATATTTTACTGCTTAAAATAATTTTTAATTGTCGTGTTAATTTACAGTTTAAACGTTTTTAGATTCAGTTCTGTCATTTTCAGTCCAACGCAATTTTATAATTTTACTGACCATAAAACTTGTTTATTTTAATTATATATCTATTTTATGAATGATTTGGGATTAATAATGTTAGTTTTTAAGAATATTAATACTATGTCATAGAAATATTATTGGTAGAACATGTTGTTCTCGACTTCTTTTTTCCAAAAATTAAGCACAAAATTTTTTTTTGCTCTAGATCACCTTAGTTACATAATCGTATTATTTAAAATCTATTAGCATCATAGAATATTGTATGTTTAATATTTCATTATCCATTGCTTAATTTGGATGTATGATTATATAGAATATTTACTTTATTTCGAAATAATTATTCAGATATTATTCATCCCATCAAAATATTGTTTTTTAAATATTCAGTAAAAACAAGCCTTGTGATCTATCCCATGAAAATGTATGAGATTCTTAAAGTAAAGTCGAATGAATTGTAATTATTCATAGTGCTTCCTGAGAAAAAGGAATCTCTCTCAATACCGACACATATCATTGAATCAAATGGTAAAATCATTTTCTGATTTTGACCATCTCCTATTTCTACCAACCAACTCCTTGCCTTGCTTAATTTTTATAACTTTTGACTTGAACTATCTCAATGCGACGAGCTTACTCGCGAGATATTCCTAGAAATTGTACTTAACTACAAAATCGCATTATGGAATCCCGACATCTAATTTGTCTCCGTTGATATTCTGACTAAGGTGATTGACATATTACTTAATTTCGTGGAACATAAATCATATTGAAGACTATCACTTATCCCAAAAAGGTACAATGAAGACATTTTATGGTAGCATGGAAATAACAAACGAAAGTATTAAAAATAATTTTATTTTAAAAAATACGCTTTCCTGTGAATATCAAAATCTTTGAAAACCACAACAACTTCTCGTTGGTCTTGAATTAGTTTATTTCCTGTGAAGGTGAGAGGTTCCGGGTTTATCCCGGATAAACTCGACTATATTTTTATAAATCTTTTAACGTTTAAAATTTTAAAATAGATTAATGCAGTGCACCGATATAAACGAGCTGGCCGACCTAACTCGGAAAGAACCGACAATATAAAGAAGCTGGCCGAATTGGGATTTAGTACGAAAGATAACATACGCGTATTATTATATTAAATTGTACTCAAATAAAAATATTATTCAAAAACAGAACGTAATTTTTGAAAGAATTCATTCAATGTAGTCAGTGAACTTGCTTAGGATGCCGGAAAAAGCCGAGTTTACCCGATTCAGCCTAACCGCCTCGGGTGAGCTGTTATACCTCTTACTTGCCAGCAATAATGCTTGTGCAGCATTGCATCCAAACATATAATGTTAACATAATAATACCATCTTATCTATAGCGTCTCAATACCCTGAGATCAGGTTTTGTTCGCAGAAGCGTCAGCAAATAACTATTAAGGAGAAATCAGCATGTCTACTATATAGCAAATCATATTAATATAACACCATCCGGTCCCCAGCGTATCAACACGCTGAGATAAGCCTCTGTTTTCAAAAACCTTAGCAATAACATTTCCGAGTTGAATCAGCATTTCTACTCTTTATAAACTGCAGATCCCAACCCCACAGTAGCACAGAAGTTCATAATCCTAGTTCACGTCAGTCTTCATTATTGTTTAGTCTAAAATATCATATTTTTTATAAAAGAAATTGTCGGTGATAATCTTAATTAAAAATATTTTGTAATTTTATAATAAATCTTAATTAAATAAAAATTTTTCACAAAATTTTTTTAAGGAGTCCGTGAGAACAAATTGGTGGCAGCTTAAGAAATTTTCAAATAAACATCAAGATATTACCAGATCAAACTATAAACATCAAGATATTATTGATTATCAAACATATTACCAGTTTTGCGTAAATTATTAACGAATCAAAACAAATCATTGTAATGAGCTTATCTCAACCAAACATTTCACATTTCTTAGTCATGCTGCTAACATACCTCAACCTACATATCGTTGGCCAGCACCACAACAAATTTCTATTAGTGAGATGCATCGTGACTATGACGCTCTGCAATATAATCAGATATTTTTCCATTGAAAGAGGGCTATCGTGTCAATATACACCTAAGTGAGACTTGAAAAATAAAACTCCTCTCGATAAGACTGTATCTGCTTCAGAATTTTACAGCTATAGGATAATGAAGAATGCTGTCTATTATAGATCATAGTCTTTTAAACAAATTTTTAGTCGACATGAATGCAAAAATAGGGATCAAAAAACTTAATTTTATTCATAACAACTAAAAAAATCTGTGAAGTGAGGAATATCCATCTTAAAGACGCCACGACAAAAACTGAAGTAGGGGTATGAGAGCTGGGATATATTGCCGGGTTCTTTATTGATGGAACTCGCTATAAGCATGAACGAACTCAAGATATATGTCATTGCGATCAATTACAATCCTGAAGCGTTAAAAATATTAAAGCTTTTGTATTAAGACCAACATTCTTACGATCGACATAACATAGTAGCACGACTTTTCTACCGGACAAGGAGACAAAGAAGCAAACCAGTTTTACAAAGTGTTCCTCAATATGAATCACGGATACATCGTAAATAGCATCTATAATAATAGATCTAGTAGTTATAAGAAAGAACTGAAATATACGAGACATAAATATGTATCGTTAAACATTTCAATAATTTATTTAATGCAATTAAATGAAGAGAGAAAATAAGATATGTCTTTTATTTATATAAAAATATTATGAGCGGGAGATAGATTTTTTGTTTAAAATTTCTATAATAGGTCAAAAAGAAAGTTTGATAATACAAACAACCCACAATACCCGCAGTAAGTGAATACAGTCACGTAAAGAGTTACATGTATATACGTTATAAATATAACCTTCCCTTTGATGTTGTGGTAATAAAGAGGCATGAGGTGTAATATTAGTATTCCGAACTTCATCTTATTGGCAAACTCTTAAGTGATACAAACACTCGAATATACTGGTATTATAAACCGCTTTGTGAGAGGATGAATCAAGCGTCATTGTCTGCTTAAAAGGAATAATAACAGGTACAAATAGTGATTCACAAATATTCAGGTACATAAAACATATATGCTCATTACTAAAGTATATACTGACCAGTAGCTACTTAAATGTATACATAACATTGAATATATTTGGCGTTAATTTGGTAGAAATTCATTATTCTAAATTCATTACTCTGTGATGTAGTATTATTTCTACTTCTTTAAGTTCTTTACCACGACTTAGGTTTCATTGTATTACAAGATCTTCGGGTGGGCTATTAGCAAAGATTTTGCTTTAAATTTAGCTATTTAAGGATATATACTAGCAAGACCAAACTATTAGGATTTTTTTTCTTTGCTGAGTATTTCATTTACTCGTCTTTTTGATATGTCATTAGTCCGTATTTCAAAAGTCATTACGAAAAATCTATGGTCTTATTTTACTTAATAAGTGATTTGGCAAATGGATAGAAAAAACTTTGTCGAAAATTATTGACAGTTATGTATAACTTATTAGTTATTTCTGGTAATTACACATATGAACAATGTGGTAGATATTATTAACATATAAAATCTGAAACCTAAATAGTAGTGGTTTTAAAAATTTCTTTTTAGCACCGTGTTTTATTATTTCTTTTATTTATTCGTAAGAAGTTAAACAATATAGTTAATTAGCGAATATTCGAGTACATTTCATGAAACAAACATTTATCATACTAATAAGAGTACTTTCCAGTTCTGATCTTGTTTTCTCTTACTTCGACCTTATGTTGATTTCAGGAAACTGCTGGGAACGAATGAATATTTGTCTACTTCGGTTCTATTGGAATGAATTGAATTTATTGTTTTACGTCAAGTTCTCACTCATCTCAAAGTTAGCCACGCAGAGCGAAGAAATAGGATTCACTAATATTTTTTTTCGTTACGTTAGGCTCATAAATTACCAAAATGAAATTTATGGTCAGAAACTATGTATTGTATGATTAAATATAAAACATATTTAACTCAATTACTGTCGCCAACAGAAAACACATGTTTGATAGAGATTTATTAATACCATAATTCATGCGTTAAATTAATGTTTAAGTTTACATTTATGGGATGGTGTAATATTCATTAATGAAACTTAGAATATTCTTGAAATTTTGTTCTTTAATAAATGGAAAGAAATAAAGAAAGCTGAAAATCTTTTTTACGTTTTATAATCCATTCCAATAAAACCGAAGTAGATAAATATTCATTCGTTCCCAGCAGTTTCCTGAATTCAACATAAGGTCGAAGTAAGAGAAAACAAGATCAGAACTGGAGAGTACTCTTATTAGTATGATAAATGTTTGTTTCATGAAATGTACTCGAATATTCGCTAATTAACTATATTGTTTAACTTCTTACGAATAGATAAAAGAAATAATAAAACACGGTGCTAACAAGAATTTTTTAAACCACTACTATTTAGGTTTCAGATTTTATATGTTAATAATATCTACCACATTGTTCATGTGTGTAATTACAAGAAATACCTAATAAGTTATACATAACTGTCAATAATTTTCGACAAAGTTTTTTCTCTCCATTTGCCAAATCACTTATTAAGTAAAATAAGACCATAGATTTTTCGCAACGACTTTTGAAATACGGACTAATGACAATTTTTTTCTTGAAGATGCAAATTTCAGTGCCTTTATTTCTAGTTAAAAAATATTTTAAATGGATATATATCAGTATGTCATTATCTATATGTAGTCATTATTATAATATATAATGTGTTATTATTACAATATAATAATATTAATATATAATTTTATCCAATCCTGAAATAAAGTAATATTTCTTAACATTAAATTAAGAATGGTTATGGGGTAAATTTATATTTTACAGATATTTACACCTCAACCATTCTTGTCTTTTAATAATTGCGGAATATATTTATTTACTTTTTGAACTAAAATACTGGTTCAAAAGTCTTTCTATAACATTTTCACTCATAATCAAAGCCAAGATTATTTTTATCATACAGATGATATTATATTGTAATAACTAAATATATAGGTAATAGAAATATTTATGTTTTTCTTTATTAAAAAACGCTTTAAAATTCTATTAATGTTAAATTAAAATTATTGCTCACCTTTCAGCTTACTTATGTTAAAAAAAAATTTTTTTTTTAATGGAATATGAAGACACATTATCATGATATTTGAAATATTATTAAGATATACATGATTAAAGCAGTACCATTCATATTGAAAAAAGAGTTTTAGTAACAAAATTATATTATTTTATTACACTTTAAGGCTTCGGTCAAAAATTATTTTTCTACCGACAATGTTGTTAACGAGAAAAAAAAGGAAAATATTTGGAAAATTAATTACATCTACTTTATTATGGAACTAAAGTTTGTGATTTTGAAACCCACAAGGACCACAAGTGCATTTGAAACTTACATTTTTACAGTTTTCTATATGAAAATTAAATCAACTTAACAAATCGTCTCTTTACTGAAAATTATATTCGTCGATTTTATGGAAATTTGTTACTGCATAAAGCTAAGTTGATACGGACGGTTATTTTGTAAGTTATCTACATGCATAGGCGAAAATCGCTACTACAAACTGACGATGATGGATGGATGGCGGCTGAGCGGTAATAGCGGTGATTATTTAAGGGTTCCCTTAATGCAATCAGGTCACTTTACATGGTTTGGCGTCACGGTTAAATATTTGAGCGCAGGAAACGCCTTTTGATTAATTATTATGCGATATGATTGGTAAAGTACGTGTCAAGATAATGATTCTTCATTTCATGTTTCACTTGCTAATTAATTTAGCACGTTACTCTTCAAAATCGGCAGGATTTGGTTGATTTTTAATATATTACATTATAATGTAATGTTTTATAAGACCTACGACTGTGGAAAAGTATATTGTTAAGTTTCAATATATAATAAAAATCTATGAATTTTAAAGTGTCTTGAAGGCAAATTGTTTTTGTAGTCATTTATATACTTTATTTAAATTGTTCATTCACTCTACGAATACTTTATTCGTCTAATATGACTACTGTTTATTATGGTTAATTTTTATTGCAAAGCGAAATAACAAGAAGGGTTTAAAAACAGGTATCTTTTGTTAAATTTTTTTCTAAAATATTGCACACTAAATTAGTTTGTACTAGTACATATGTTTCTATTGGGATATCACAAAAGAATTAAATTAAGAGAAGGATAAATGGGTATCTCCAAGCTTAGAAGTTATAAATTTTAAATAAACTTTTATCCACGTACTTTTTGTTTAACAAAATTCCATGATAAATCTATCTTTGAGTGATGTTTGACTTATGGATATGTAGATTAGGATTTGTAAGCCAGAGATATATTTTATATTGAGATATATTTTACATTTTTATATTTTAGTTTATACAGAATTTTAACTGCTTATGTCTGCGTGAATAGAACTATTAATAAAAACAATTTGTATTGAAATATAATTTTATGAAGACGCATTTTCATATTGCATGTTACATCTAAAATGCTTGTTTTATTATTTCAAATGTTGAATCATTACTACGAGGAACTAACAAGAAAATAATATCCATGTGCCTTCTACAATAAAAAATAACTTATTTATTTATGCAAACATATATTATCAGAATGTATATATTAAATTTATTTGAATATATTTAACAGCAACGTTAGTATAAACCATGCCCTTAAGTATTTAATGTAAAGATTTATCAATACATTAGACAACTGTGTTGTGAGGGTTATGTAATAGTTAAATATTTATTACATTTAAATCGAAAATTTATTTAAAGAAATTTTTATTGTCTTTATGTAACTCTATAAATATTTTATACTATGTAAAATGCATCAATTTTTAATTTTGGCACTAAGTCACTGACAAATCGAAACATTGAGACCACTTCCAATCTATTGAGAAACTTTTAATTTGGTATGCAGGCAGTATTTTTTTCGCAGAACGAAACGTTAAGACAGAGAAAAGTTAATTAAGAGTAATTTGGATCCTTTGATAAAGTTCATAAACGCGTATAGTTTATTAGAGTTTTTCTGAAAAATCTTCAAAAAATATCCGGAATTTTTACAATTGGATCATAAACAAAATTAAATCATTACATAAATTTCAAAAACCTTCGTTATTTTGTGTATCTGAATTTTCAATATTATTATAACTTCGTTTATTAATTTCAGTGTTATCAAATTAAGAAAAATTTTAATAGTGCTAATAACTTGCAAGAAGTCGTTGAGTAAGGTTTAAATGGGGTGAGATCATGTTGACTAGTTAGTTTTTTGCGTGCCCGCTGTCTGGCACGCAACAATTACTCAATTTTGCAACGGCTTAACGAATTGTGATAAAACTTCCACAGGATTATAAAATGTATTCACGGTCATAATTTTTGCTTTAATCATTTGGTATCTTTGAGATACCGAATGGTCATTCGGTATCTTTGATATTACGAAATTATGGTTAAAAAAGTAGCTAATAAAATGTGTTAAGAGGACAGGTTGTTACCTATATACACGAGGTGAATGTGATTTAGATATATCTTCTCTCGTAACGATATGACTCTGTCAGTAGTAAAACATTGTACTTTATTCTTAGTTTTGATAACAAAATTTGACTGTAATCCACCGTGCGAGCATGTGTGTATATACGTACTCAGGCGGAACGCTCAGAAGAGAAGAGAATCGTCGATGGCGTGGATCTATCTATGTAGACCAGAGGTTCTTAACTTTTTTGTGATGAGGGACCACTAAATTTTTGGCTTCTAATGAACCACTAACAATTTGTCGGTAATATAAATTATTATATGGTGTTTCTGTAAATAAAACAGGTACAAATCTATTCGAAATCAAGGGTATTATGACAGGTCTTTGTTACTAATTGAACTATATATGAACTATATAGTAACAATGTATGTTCACGAAGTCAGAAAAAAGCATTCGTCGGAAAGATGTCTTGATGTGATCGGCTAAAGTTCTTAGAGTGACACGTGACCATGCAGTAAAGGAAATTTAAATTTTCTTTTGAAGACTTAACTTTATTGTCTTGTCAGTAAATACTAGTACGTTGATCCCTCGTGATATTGCCTAGTTTTAACATTTTATTTTATTTTATTTCTAATATGTGGAATCAACTAATATAATCAGAAAAAGTATGTAAATACAACATATCTTCTTTGTTTTTGTGTGTTTGAAAGTACACCAACGACTCAGAGGAAAATATATCAAAGTAAGTTTTTTTTAATTAATGTGCAAAGTCTTAGAAAAAAATTATAAAGATATTTTTTTACTTACGAAATATTGTTTGGAAGGCGTCTTTGTTGGTATTGATATTCGAATAATAATAAAAGTAATCAAAGTTCATATCAAAATGAAATCCAAAAAAATTCAATTCCACTAAAATTTTCATAACCCCAACTTCAGAGCTATAATACAATTTCTTACAAGCTTATCTAATCTAATGTTGCTTATATATAGTTTCCCTTTCACATATAGGCTTCTTCTCACTAACTTGGAGCAGTTGGTAACGAATACGGTATCAAATTTCATCAAAACATGTCTGTCGATACAGAAAAGCTACGAAGACATTTGGACCATATATACGCTTGCAAACTATTACTACACTTATAAATGGGACATACCAATCTATTGGTATAAAAAAAATTAACAATAAAACGTGAACAGAAATAAAATTGTAAAAAAATTCTAATTTTTTGTGTCAAAAATAAACAAAATCAGTTTTTTTATGAAGGTAAAATATTTTTAAGTTACCAAATAAAGAAATTATAATTATCAGAAAATTTATAACTTTTGTTTTCACCTTATCCTTCAAAACCGTTTTTTTTAATATAACGTCAACATTTTTCATTTAGGTTCAACAACACAATTTCTAATTTTAGAAATTATATAGTGTTTAAAGTTATCAAACATTATTTTTGAAAAATGAAGCCAAACATTTAGTTACAACGTTATAATTATTTCGTTTCTTGCGAGATGTATAAATGACATCTAAATTTACCCAAAAAATTCGATACGAAAACGAGACAGATACATTTATTAAAAGCTTAAGCACTAGGACTTATGCATAGTTTTATTTATACACACATTCAATGAAAAGTTATAAAACTCATTTATGATTTGTTCTAAGTTCATGTTCTTTATAACATGAATTGCAATTAAGTGTTATATTACACAAATTACTGTATATTAATAAATAGTTATTTTTAAAAAAATTTATATTATTTTAAATATATGAAATATTCTAAGCATATATCGATAATGTATACCTAGGTAATGAGACTTCACCAAGTAATTTTGCGATCTACCCACCTCTACTCCGACCAATTCACAATGAAATCCTTGATACAATGGTTTATTTAATTTAACTTTTCACCACCTTACTCTATTTTCTTTATTATAGACACGTGTGGAGATTGTGGCTTAAAATGTACTATAGAATTTGCTGTTTTAATAAAAGTTTTCAAACAAAAAAAATTGGGTAAAATTTCGGAACGAAAATATTCTGATAATGAATGGTAATAAAACAATTATTATAGTTAAGAAGTATGCTGGATCTAAAAATAAAAAACAATTTGAATTTATTGATACCGATCTAAACAATAACATTTATTAAAAAAAATTCAGACATATAGGATTTTATATCGATTCCTGACAGCATCATAAAATTTAGTAATTGAATTTTATCATTTATTTATTTGACTTCAAATTACACATCACCGATTATGTAGTTATTTACCATTGATATTAGCAGAAAAATAATTGAAATTCTGATTAACAAAAATTTTAATAATTTATCAAGACACTGAAAGAAGTATTTATTTAGCTTTAAAGTATTTAATCTGATTTTTTCACGTTTACCCAAAATTCTGAATTTTATTTTTAAAATAACGATTTTTTATATTGCACGTTCCTTATATTAGTAGGTAGGTATGCCAAGTACTAATTGTTGACCAATTTTGATTTCAACTTCTAATAATAAGCAAAAGTTAATTGACGTAAATTGGTAAAATTTCAGTCAATCATATTTGAAAACTTTAAGCGACCTTTTTTTCAATGATTAATCATAAGAGCGACTAAGCATTTACTACAAGTGTCGTGTAAGTGTGTGACAGTTTCGCATTAAGTTACGGACGACCATGTCATTAAGAAGCAATGTGAAAGTAATTTGAAATATCCGTTTAAATCTTGAGCTTTTTTTTAAGTTTATGGATTTATTCTTAATTAAAAATAATAATACGAAATGCATGTGGTATTATTTTCTCTAATTTATTTCAAATGGTCGAAAATTTTTCGAACTAAATTCTAATCTTGGTCTTGTAGGCCCGTTAAAATTGAATTAAATCTTTTAAAATTGTGTAATTTTTTATTTAATAAAACCAGTTATAATAGTAGTATATATTATGTTATAACTTCTGAACCACTAATCAATGGTTATTTCAATAATAAAAGTGGTTCCTTATGTTGGCATCCTTACTTCCGTATGCTGGGATCATGCCTCCAAAGAAAATATTTTTAAGAAGATAACTTTATTTTATATTTGGAGAAAATAAGAAGACTAATGAAATATAAATAAATATATATCGAAACTATAATATTCCTTACTTAAACTTCCATAAATAAAATTAAAATTAGGTATCCGGTGCATAGAAATTAGACCACTTTACAGCCACAGAATATTTTACTCAATAAGTGTATTTTAGCCCCTGTAGAATATAACAAATCTATAAAAACCCACTGACATATATAATTAAAATTTTATGGAACATTATAAATCATCTATCCTATCGTCGCCTTTTATTACACCCTTAATAAAGTAAACCCACATAGAGCTTGACAAATTAAAATATTTGCTATGAATAAAAATAATTGCAGCTATTGCTTTACTATAGTACGATTATAATGTTTTGTTACTGCGGTAAGAGACATTTTTAATTTTAATTCATTCCTACAATGTCATTTGTGTGAAATTTTATAAAGAATATATGAATGTATTTTACGTTTCAAAGTTAATCTCTAAATGTCTGTCAATTTATGAGATTACGTCTTTATTTATTAAGTTTCATAAAACAAAACTCGTAAATTAATATGAACCGTGGTAATTTTCTTATATTTCATATTTCCTGAAACTTATTTACGTGTTTCTGACTTCACAATCTTGTATCTGCCAAGGTCATAGTTAGAAGAAAAGTATTTCTATAACAGGACTCTTGGAAACTACTTTAATGGAATATACTCAAAAAATAGGTAGTTATAAGTGTCCTTAAAAACTAGGGAAAAAGATATTTATATATAATATATATATACATAACCATAACGTATTTTGAATAATGACATTGAATATAAGTTTGAAGAAAAGGTGTTTTTATGAGCTGAATATTTTTAGCTAAAAATATATATAATAAATAGTTGCAAAAACAATAGTTACCATAATATTAGATCGCTGTTATATTTTTATTTTATTTCGATATTTTTTATTTTATTTCGATTTCCGTAATTTTATTGTTATAAAAAAAAGATCAGAAAAACTTGGATTCGAAATGTCGTCGAAGACACTAATCAACCAACATGACAATAATGAATTACTTTATAATCCTAATATTCGTTCTATACTTCTTTGCAGACGACATTTCCAGTTTTTTTTCTGGTGTTACAATACCCAGGCTGTTCGGTCACAATTTGAGTAAGTGGCATAAAACTGATCGTTTAATAAATAGTTTATTCTTATGTCTACCTAGACCGATTTTAATATTCATTCCTAAGTCTCGTTAATTGTCATTGCTAATTAAGCTGTGACCAAAGAAATGTAAGCATTTAAGCTCAAAGGGGAAGTCGAGCGATATAAAGGGTAAACGTGGTTGAACGCTGACTTTCCCCTATCACACCAGGTCAAACGTAGAGTTTTCACTTTCATAATTAGCATAATTTGGAAAAGAAATCCACAAACACATATTTTCATAAAATCATTACTTTATATCACATTGACAAAAATATATTCTGTTTAATTGTGCAAAATTATTTCAATAAATAAATTCGGAATAATGAATGCAATTAATGATAGTTATTTAGATATTTCAATTATCACCATTTCTTTGTAATTCAGTGATCATATACATGGAAATTCAGTGTAATTCAGTGATTATATATTGGACATGGTACTAATAATGCCGAAGTCGTCAGAATATACGCTCAAGGTTATCGAAACCGGCGACGACCAGTGGAGGCCAAGTTATTATCAACGCAATTACAAGATTACGTGAGAATAGGCTCATCGTTCCATTGAAATGAGGTAGTACTCCACGAATATCGGTAAATATGGAAGAAAATGTGTTAAGTTACCTCAGAAGGAAGCCACATTCAAGTACCAGGCACTGTGGTAGATTATTTAACTACCACAGCGTAGAATAAATTACACTGAACGGGCCTTACAAATGTATAGTGAAAATCCTCGTCGGATCGAAAATTTCATTTGATTTGATGAAAGTTTATTTATGAGAAATTCAATGTGGAATCGACGAATTTATCACCATTGATCGCAGAAAGGCAGACATCCACATGTCATACGCCAGTTATCTCATTTATAGACTATTAATATATGGGCTGGTATATACGGTAATACGATTATTGGCCCCGTTTTCATTAACGGCACTTTGAACCGCCAAAGGTATCTAGCGCTGCTCAATGATCCCTTCAGCCGATATTTGAACAATATTCCGCTAGCTAGGCTGCGAGACGTGTAGTATGAGCATGATGGTGCTCCACCCCACATTGCGTCTGAAGTCGGGAGCCGTCTCCAAGAATTGTTTGGTGATTTTTTTGGGGGCTGGGTGAAACAAGTTGTATTCCGCAAGGAATCACAAAATGAAGCCGAAATGAGAAATCGGATTATATAAGCTTTTAACATAATAAGACAGCGCATTCGAGGGGACCACGACCTAATGAGACGCGTTTGCGCCAATAATTCTCGTCGGCTGCAAAAGTGCCTCGAAGAACGAGGAAGATACTTTGAACTTAAAATTTCGGTAACTGTAAATACATTCTAAAACAAAATAATTTGTATTTTAATTACTATGTACGCGCGTTTCTTAGTTTTCTGAAACCGATAAGTGACATTTCATTTCGGCTCTTGCCAGTTTGCAAAATTTATAACGTTGCCAAATTGTTCAGTTAATACCGTACCCGTAAACTCATATTATGCTCCATAATTTAATTTTTTCTTACAATGGTTAAACAATAATACCACCGTTTCTAAGCACCTTACTCAGTGTTAAAATGTGGCAATACTGTGATACTACTGTACTTCAAAGGAATAATTTGTAATTAAACATTCGCGTAGGAGTAATCAAACGTCACATAATTTTAGAATTGCGTTTAAAATTAAATAAAGCTGTATAGAATTAATAATTCTCTATATGCCTCCGTAAAATACTATCGACTTTTAGTTTTAATTTAAGCCGATATAAGAGAAGAACTCACGGTAATAAACAACTTAGCTTGATCTACAAGGACGAAAGATATAAATACAATGTATGAGCAAATATTCAAATTGTGATCGAGCCTATTCACATTTAATACCACAAGAACAGGCATTGAGAATAAAACGTGTCAAGCATGAGTAGTATTCACACTACGAGGGTTTTGTACATATTTAGGTACTTGTAAACATTTAAGAGAAGATAGTATTTCTAATTTAACTAGAAACAATTTTAATTTATCACAATTAATTTATATTTCCTAATATATCTTTTACAGGCGTAAAACAAACTAATTATAAAAAATATATAATTCCACATGGAATTAGAAATAATAAATTTTTGGGTTTTTCCCTTTACTTGTGGTATAAGATCTCCTACTATGCCGACTTTCAATATTGTAGGTCGACTGAATGTGCCCTATATGTTTTGATGATCACCGTGTAAGTCTATTGTATGAATAAAAAAAATACGCTTGAAAGGGACCTTAGTTTTATTTATATCACAGACAATTAATTTCACATTACCTATTAAATGTTGCGTAATTGATTATATTTAAAATTAGCTTTTATTTGAGTATTAAGGACTTCAGTGGTTATTAAAAGAATTTTTCCACTTTCAAATTCTTTCATTAAAAGTTTTAATATCTTGGGATTCTTCCTAGAGTGATCAATATCACATTAACATTTTCCGGATACCTTATCAAACGATTTCCATATACTTGTATGTTTTTATAAATTGCAAAATGAAAAAAAATTAACAAATATATTTATTAGTTGAATGCTTAATTAGAGTATGTAAATACATAATAGAAAATTATAGATAATAATATTACTATCTAATATAAAAAAAAAATATCTTCGCCCTTAAATAGTTAAATTTAATGTGTCGCATGTGAAGCCCTTAAGTCAATAATTTTACAAGTAATATGTCTCAATTAATTACTGGGTATCGTCAAAATGGACATAAAATATAAATTATTTCTTTTCTATTGCCACTTTTGTCTACGGATCCTTAAAGAACAAGGAGATGAACAAGATAGAAATAAGAAATGCAAGGAGTTAAATTATATGAATTCATTGAAGAAAAGTATAATATTGTAACATAAATTGTACGTAAAAAGAAAAATTTACTTTAACTGTACGACTGTGCTTTTCATTAAGAATTAATTCGACAACACAACTATTGTTACTCGATATCTTTTAAGAAAATTGAATAAAGTTAGAAATGTCCCAAGAAGTAACTAAATATTAAGTGCTTTGTATTAGCGTCAACCGAACGCTAAGGTTGACATACCAATAACGTAAAACCGTTTTGATTTCAAGTGAATAACGTTGCGTGTTATTTCCACTTATCAAGCATTTAATTTTACCTAACGATTATCACTTAGTACCACATACAATTTTAATTGGATCTATTAAAAAGTTTGCTGGTTTTCTTGTGTTTGAAAACGTTTACACTGTTTTAAAGTAGGTATCATAGCATACAAAAATATATGCAAACTTCAATGACCAGTATCGAATTAGTTTCCTTAGCAGCACAATGGTACACACCGCCGCCGAGATTAGTGCCAATTTTTAAAAATGAAATTATATCCAATAAATTTGTTAGTAAGGTAAGAAACCCTTTTAATTTCGTCAAATTCTCCGTCTATCTGTCACAACTTCAGACTTTCTACCCTTTCAACCCATCTACAAAAATTTTGTAAGTGTGTGCTTCATACAATCACATCAATGATAATAAAACAAAATACGAAAAAAAGGTAATTTGTTTCTCTCTCTCTCTACATAAAAAAAAATATATATATACATATATATTTACATATATATATATATATATATATATATATATACATATATATATATATACATATAAATTTGGGGCGAATACATAATCCTTCTTTGCGTATGTAATAGAGTGTGGTGGTATCATTAGATACACCCTTTCTTCACATATACCGTTGAGCAGAGTATCGAGACTTACATTGCTGGAAAGATTTTTTTAAACAAAATTGAGGTTCAGTTTTCCATTATTAACCGCTTTTTTGATATTTTAACCCCCTCATCCTTCCCTCTAGTTTTAAATTAGGCTATTAAAAAACTGAGGGTAATTTCTGATCCAAACATTTGAAGAACTTTGAAACGAAACTGAAAGTTGAGATTTTAATATTTTCATTAAATTGTGTTCACAGGACATGTCACCAGGCGTCAATAGAGCAGACAGGATCAATAGGTTTTAGGGGATATAGTCAAACAAAACCGTACTTAATGCATCTTCTGAAATGCATTTGATTTTTCATATTGAACTCCTTTAGATCCTGTAGATTTTCAGAATGTGCGAAAATATACCTGTAACCTTTTGATGATTGATATACTTTTTTAAATAGTCTTATATTTACCTAGCTTTTTATCTTTATATATGCATAGCTTTTTTAGTAGCCTTTTAATTATGCGATGCTGGCTTTCTTTCCTGTAATATGTGCAATTGTAAAAAACCTTACTTTACTATACGTGATCATTGCCAACGTCGTAATAATGTAGTTACAAAAACGTTCGTGCTGTAGTGAAAATATGTTTAGTACTCCTAATTTTAATATTATAAATGCGAAAGTGGGTTCATAAACCCTTTCGTGCTTTTCTTGCTTTCATGTTTCAACTACGCAACCGATTCCTTATCAATTTTGCATGCTAATGTGAATTGTATGTTAGGCTCTAATAGTCATCTATTACGGAATCAAATATAGTTTTATCCGCAGTCCATTAAGGAATACTAAAAATCGACTTAACGTAGTTTCTTTACAATTGATTTGAAATAATATAATAATCACACCCCCATATATGGATATATATATGTACACCAAATCTGTAAAATACATATATATATATATATATATATATATATATATATATATATATATATGTATATATATATACATACATATAAACATTTGTGTGTATTTGCGTGTGCGTGTACATAAAACATAACGAAATTAGTAGATGCCATGAGAACCACATTTCTTATTAGATGGGCATAAAATTTGGAACGAAAATAGCTCAGATTACAATCTGCAACACTACATCGGTTCAAATTTAAAACTATATATAAATAATAAGTTTTATACTACGACAAAAGTAAAGAAATTTCAGTGAAAATAATTTTTCCATAATTATCGGAAAAAAGTAAAATCCATGACACGGTACTCCCACACGACCTCATTTACTTTTTATAAAAATTCCTTTGATAAATAGTACGTTCGACTTTATATTGTAGTGCATCCCTAATCAAAACTTCTTATTAAATTTCTACTAGAATATTGCACTACTATGTTTACACAATAATTTGAAATTAAAATTTTATGAAAGGATTAATTAATTTTTTACTAGAAGTTTTAATGGCGAGTTATTTCGGGAAAATAAATTTTCACAAAAGTTTATCCGAAATCAAAGTCCCAATTCAATGCGAATTTTCAGACAACTTAAATTACGTGTAATTGTCCCACGTACACTGTCCCATTTTATTTCTTCTTTAAGGACATATATTATACGGGTAAACAAAACTACGAAATTTATCTTTTTTGTTTATCATCGGCGTGATTTTATTTTAATATGCTTGGTTTACATGTTATTTACGTCCTATCACTTATTAGTATCATATCTTTTCCTAAATATAAAAGTATTGTTAATCAAATAATCACATAAGTTTATTAGGCTTTTGGCTGTTACGGCGTGTGACGTTATTCCACTAATGACCTACCTTTATTGTAGAATTTAAAATTATATCAAATATATATCCAGTATCATAGTTATAAAATACAGTATAATAAAATAATGACAGTTATATGTAGAATATGTTATTTATCACTTTAAATTTTAGTTCAATACTTGAAAAAGTTTAGAAGATATTTGATTACTATTTCAGTATTTTATTCCAAATATATATGATATCGTTTAAAATAGCGCAAATCTTTATTTCACTTTATTGAGAAGATATGCATTTTGAATACGTATTCACATAGAGATATCTAAATTATGTTCTATAAAGATTCAATTTACCAAGACAATGATCTCTCATTGGACGATAATGAAATTTCGTAATAATATTACGTTTATCCATGTGGATATTATAATGGCGTTAACGCGACAACTGTATTTCCGGCAACAATGATGCTCGCTGCTGTACGTATGCATTAGGAGATACATTTATTAGAAGGTGACAACAGTAACTAATGAGCTCCACGAAGGATACGGTCCCGGAGATTATACTATATATTAATCGAAGTTACAAATTTATAACTATTTATAATTCTATGGGGAATCTTATATTTTGTAATTAGATTGTTTTATGCCTGTGAGATATAGTAGGAAATGTAATTCCATTGAAACAAATTTAATTTTTGTTATAAGTTTAATTAGAAATACTATCTTCTCTTAAATGTTTACAAGTGCCCAAATGTGTACAAAACCCTCGTAGTACAAATACTACTCGTGCTTGACACGTTTTTTTCTCAATGCCTGTTCATGTGGTATTAAGTGTGAATAGGCTCTATCACAATCCGAATCTTCGTTCATACATTATATTTATATATTTATATTTTTCGTCCTTGTAGATCAAGCTAAGTTGTTTATTGCCGTGAGTTTTTATTTAAAATGACACAAAAGAATTAATAGTATTTTCATTACCTTCCTAGTCTTTATTTAATATTTTTTGTAACTTTCAGTTATTTATAAGGATTCCTCAATTAAATTGTAAAAACTTTTAAAAAAAAATAATACTGCATATTGCTTTCATAAATAATTCTAAACTAATGGGCTCCGTCAGCTGCAACAGACTAATAAATTTATTCGTTCGTTAGACAAATTATTTAGATATTAATTTTCCGTTAAGACAGATGTTGAAGGTGGTACTCTAACGATACATCCCTCACACAATATAGCTGACTGACTCACAGAATATAGCTGAGATTTCTATCTCGCAGATATTACTTTTAACTAGTTTAATGATGTATATATATATATATATATATATATATATATATATATACATACATACATACATACATACATACATACATATATATATATACATATATACATATATATACATCTATATACAGAATTACGAAGATAGATTTTACAGCAATTGGGACTATTTATCTCGCGTGAGATAACGGAGTTCTGAGACTTTTTTAACATTGCATTCGTAATGGATAAAAAATTTGATATTTTAAAATTTTTTATGTTATTTCAAACAAGCTAGCTTTACAGTTTTCATTGACATCCGAGAAAATGGCGATTTCGTTTTCAAAAGCATTTAATATCATTAAATAAAATTTCTATCCATACACTTGACAAGTATTTCCATATCCATAAACTGTTGTAACGTCAACATCATTTGGATAATTTGCTTTCTTTCATTTGAAATATAAAATACTATTTTAGATAATTTTTTAAAAAAATTAAAATGCAAAACTGGGTGCTATTGTACTAAATTCTACCTTTGCAAAATTATAGTTTCATGACTACATATAGATCTGCCTAATAATTCAGTCTGCAATATTCTCCCATGGTGGCTCATCACAAAATTTTTAGTTATCGAATTAAGAAGTAAGTATAAATATTGATGCTAGACTTTAAATTTAATTTAATAAACAAGTGTGTTAACATTTTTTTCTGTTACCTAACCATGTAAATTTAGTCTTACAAGAAGAATTAAATGGGTGAACTAAAAAGCAAAACGACACATTTTTATAAAGGCCTTATAATAATTATGTCATGTAACAAAAAAATACCAAATAACATCATTATATACTTTACCACATAAAAGTGATATTGCCTTTGCAGAAATACCAATAAAATTGATACTCGTGAATTGAGGGATGTATCAGATCCATATACGTTACTAATAATACTCTCGTAAAATGTTTTTAGCTACCTAACATATAACAATATTAATAGTATTATATATTAGATAATTATAGGTCGATGTAAAAGTGATTCATTGAGTAAACCTAACTTGAAGCGCAAGAGAACAAAATGACCTAAAAGAACGCATCTCCACTCATCCAAAATTAAATTATAGAACTATCATCGTCGGTAAAATAGCTCCGTCCTTTTCCTTCTCCTCGTAAAATTATGCGATGTTATTTTTTTGCTCTAAACCCACGAAAAATTGCATTATGTTAACCAAGAATAAAGGTTAGTACGATGTCAGTGCGATTTGCCGATTTAAAAGTGAACTTAAAGACAACTCTTATCATTGTGCGATATAGACCCGATTGTGTAATCAATATTAATGGCTCCACCACACAGGGGTGGGTTGGCACGGCGAAAAGGCGCTGGTGTGTTTTGTCATTTTTTAATGTATTGAAATCTACGAACGACATTCCACCGGGCGCATTGTCGCGAGCGTGTTGTATGTGAATCCCCGTTGCCGCCCGTCCCGTCTGCTGTGTGAATAAAGCCACCAGAGAGATTAAATCAATTTCGAAATCCAATAAATAAATAATTATTTCTATAATTCTTCTATAAATGGATGCGTAAATTTATGTTTCGCAAATGTTACATAATATATACAAAGAAGACCGGACCTAGCTTCAGAGAAATAGAAGTTGGTCTTGTATAAAAATATTAACAATTCAGTCAAGAAAGGGCAAGAAATAAAATACAATTTGTAATCATAATACAAAATTTAAAAAAAACTGTTCGTAAACGCGCGTACATTTTATTTCTTATATACCAATAATTACTAGTAAAAAAATTGATAATAACAAGGTAATTAGGTACATAATAACTTTTTAGAAACTATTACTAAATATCATCAATAATGTTTGCTTTTTTTATTGTGTAGCCATAATTTGATATGCACTCTAATATTGAGTGTTGCTACATATCAACAGTTATCTTAAATTAGTATGTAAATTTGTAAGTAGCTTTAAAATGTCATTTTATCCACTTTGACTTTACAAACAATTGATTGTAGAGCATAAAGTGTGAATTAAAAATAATTATATGACTTGCGCCGTTAATGTGGAGCAATGAGTACCATGAATCTTTATAAATTGACTGATATGTACTAGATTTACAATTATGTCGATTTACTTCTCTCTTCTTATTTTTACTTCATAATCGATGTGTGTCGTGACGTATACAGACTCTACAACTCTCATTTCTATCCGAATTACATTTTCTTGTAAGCGCCACTTTAGGTAACATTCTCTGCTCTGATTTATCTAATATTATTGCGAAAGCTAATAGGCTATCGTCTGACAAAAGATTTCTAAATTTTTCAATGTTATATTTAATGACAAACTAAATTACAGCGTAAATGTTTAATGCCAATGTTAACCTATATATTAGGTCACATTTGTTTTATATTTTTATTTATATTACATATATATTTATATATATATATATATATATATATATATATATAGTTATGTTTTTAACCCCGAATTGCTGTCAACAATTTTTATTAAAAAATATATATGTTACACTAAATTTAAGTATGCACCAATATTATCTACTACTTATCACCATCTAGTTTTCAGTGACAATTTACCTATCTTGTAAAATTTCAGTGACTGATTAAAAAAAACTGTGCGAGGTCGTTTTGGTAAATGGCTATGTAGAACCTGAACAAATAGTTATCAGAGAGCGCAATGTCCGGCGAATATAGTGGATGAGTAAGTAGCATCCAGCGAAGCTCCTCTAATTTATCACTAGTATGTTTTGCAATATGTCGTCTAGAATTATCATGTAGAAAATAAACTCGATCCTGCTGACTACTCAATTTGTTAGCTAATCGGTCCAATCGTTCACAGTAAATATCTGCATTAATTGTAGATCCCTCTGGAAGCAACTTCCAATGTATAATGCACTGACAATTATGGTCATATCTTTTGGAAATCCTTAATATATCACAGTTTAAAATTCTTCGCGACACAAGGTCGATTGAATTTTAGGATGGTCATTGTTTAGCATTGACTCGTGTCTTCCCAAACTACTCGATCCAGGTTTCCAATCATCGTTCATTTTTATCATATTACAGGTACAAAGGTATTTAATGAAGCGACGTTTCAAAATTCTATCATCACACTTCGCCACACTCCTAAATTGAATCAACGGGTCCGGTGCGCAGGTTCATTGCGAAACATAGTCGTTGGGTTGAGGCGGCCGAGCGATTCATTGAATTTACTTCGTAACTCGGGTGAATTGGTTCATTCGATCTAACTTAAAGTCAGTGAAGGTATTTGATTTCTAATTTGATGTCTTTGACTAAATTATTACGCAATTCATTTTAGTTTAATTGTAGTTTATTTGATGGCTTTTTCAATACTGTCTCTTTTGGTGAATTTCTTTCTGTAAGTAGGTACTTATTTTCAGACTTAGTTAGTAGCGCAAATTAGATATGATTATGAGTATGTTCTAATTATAAAGCTAATATTTTCTAGTGCTACTTCAGTATTCGTGCGTACGTCTATTAGAGGTGATTTTGTTGGGAATTATTAGACGTAAAAATTTTAAATTAAACACAGTCATAGAGTATGGTGACCCAATTATGGACGTAAGGTATAAGAAGTTCAATTCTTATTCTGCGGTTTAATTTTAGGACATACATTTTGGAATAAAAAAGTATCTTTCCATGTTAGCGTGCAGATTATAAAATGCTTTGACAGGCATAGTTCAATAAGTATGTTTATTGTTACCAGAGTTTGGTCCAAAGATAAGTAAATTTACTGTAAATGATTGGTTTGCTAAGATTAATAATTGTGCAACTGTTTATAATTGGTGCGATAAAAATAATAATTTTTTTGCGGCAGTAAATACGTTTTGCATTTCTACCTGTAAGTAGGATGGAAATGCAAAAATTTGACCAAACCTCTTTACGACTTGGGAAGGTTTTTCCAAAGCAATCAAGTCAGTTTACCGGTAAACTAGGATTTGCAAAATTAAAAAGGGTGTTATGTATACTAGTACGCCTGTTCATAATCTTAAACTGTATTGTTTCCCAAAAGATGGAAAAATAAATCGTTTAAAATTAAATTTATCACAAAAAAATTTGTAGATTTTGCCGCGGATTGGTTTCATGACTATAGTATACGTAAGGCATGATATGCTGGGTGTATTCAACTCAAGTAATATAAATAAAGATCAAAAACGAAACATACTACTAATATAATAAACATCATAATCGTAAGACAACAAATGTTTGTCATAATTGCGGGAAAATAGGCCACATAAAAATAAATTGCACTAAACCGATCACAGGCTGGAATCAAAAAATCGAAAATAAACAAAATTATAATAAAAGGCAAAATAATACAACTTGCAGAATCTATCACATATCCGGTCATACTGAAGAGAGATGTTTTAAAAGGAAAATGCTAGATAATCGTCAAATTAGGATATTTTAATGACAGATGAAACTCTTAAATCGCTAAAAAACGGCGATAAGAAAAAAGACCTCTGAAAAAATGTATTATAAATAAAATGTTTATTGAATGTACTATATATTTGGTTAGTAATAGTTCGATAATAAGGGAAGGGATTTCTAGAATCTTGAGAATGCCTTTTCTCCTAACGAATGCCACGTTAACTGAATTCAATCACTCGCTGGTTGCTCTAATAGCTTCAGCCAAACCATCAATATTATCGATAATATAAGTTGCGAAACTGATTTTTTTATAGTTGAAGACGAGCAAATTTTACGAGAAATATTAATTGGACGCAACGTATTCATTTATGCTAGTATAATGGTTATGTCATACGTTTCAGAAGTGCAATTTACAAGAAAGACGGCACACGAAAAAACAGAACGAAGACGTTATATAAAGAGGTATACTTAATTAATGAAATCGAGAAAAATCCTATGATTAAGAAATCTATTGAAGATTCAGATGTGTTGCTGGACACTTACGTAGAACACAAAACAATGTTAATAAAGTAATTAAATAAATATCGTAGATGTGTAGCTTTAAAGATGTTCGAATTAGGCACGGTAAAAGGCGCGGAAATGTAAATAGAATTAACTAGTGATGTGCCTATTTTTCGTCAACCATATCAATTAGCTTTAGCAGAACATGAGAAAGTAAAAGGAATTATTAACGAACTGAAAAGTTTTTCCTGAATGAAAACATTATTCGCGATAGTAGATCGCCGTATGCTAGTTCGATATTGTTAGTTAATAAAAAGAATGGAGAGTTGCGTATGTGTGTCGACTGTTAAATAAAATTACAAAGTGTGTGAAATTCATACACTTTCAATACCATACACTGACGACCAAATTGATCAATTACGGGGTAAAAAGTTCAATATAATTATTAATTTGAGATCGGGTTTAAATCACATCAAAATGTACGAAGGCGGTACTTGTGATCTGTAGAAGTCGATGAATGTAACAGAAGTCCACGTAGCGAATACTGCATGAATTTGGTTCTACAACATGACACCCCTGTACAGGCACACGTCCGGAGCGTGTACTTTTCAGAGCAGAGCAAAACGGCCGGTAGTTTAATAATTTCGCAGCAAGTCGCTGCCGCGAGTATGAGGTAATTGCTGTTCACTATCTGCGTTGATTGTGTGGGCAGGTTTGGGACGGTCGATTGAGAGCATCGCTTGCCTTCCTGGTAGTTGCACTAAGAAGGTTTTGCCATCTTGTTTAATACTCGGTGCGTGCTATCGTATGGTGGTTGCAAAGACCTCTTGATCACATCGTTGCGTACGAATACTCGTTCACAAGTTATAAGGTCTTGTTGTATGAAGATGGGCTGACACCTCGAGTGTGATTTATGACTTAAGTGTGTTGATAACGGGACGCAGTTGTTGCACGTAGTTATAGTCCAAGTCCCCTTGCGTGTTGGTAGTCATTATTATGAATTCGCCGGGTAGTTTAAGACTTTAGCCATAGTTTAATTTGGAGGTGGTCACTACCGTGCGTAAGGCTACTCGTAATACGACCTACAATATGTATATATGCATCGATGATGTTTAGGCGAGATATTAGTGTGGCTTTCAGTGAATGGTGCCAACATTCAATAATTCTATTACACTGCGGATAATACAGCGTAGTTCTTATTTCTTCGATGTCATAAGGCTGTTACAGTATGAAATAGTTCATAAGGCTGGTGAAAAGTTGACTTTTGAACTTGATGACTGGTTATCGTGACGGGGCATCTAAATCTTGCTATCCAATGCTCGTGAAATATTTAGCAACCGATTCAGGGGTAATGTTGTCCGTAGGTA
The DNA here is from genome assembly GCA_039881145.1 of Druceiella hillmani. Classification (NCBI taxonomy): domain Eukaryota; kingdom Metazoa; phylum Arthropoda; class Insecta; order Lepidoptera; family Hepialidae; genus Druceiella; species Druceiella hillmani. The sequence goes on along the minus strand of JAYKKI010000142.1, from coordinate 2,039,513 downwards.
TCGCCTCGGGACATCTCGTCGCGCGATCTGTAATTGTAACCGTGTAATTGTAATCTGTGTTGTACTCGCCGCGCGGTATGGTAGGTAGTGGCCCGACGATGTCTATATGGACGGGTTGGAACCAATCGGATAACGGGAAACTCGAAATGACGCTTGTGGTGCACCGATGTATTTTGCTTTTTTGGTAGATAATACATGCCTTAGTCCATTTTGCGATGTCCTAGTTCATTAATTGGCAAAAATATTGTTGTATCACCATTTTACGAGTTATTCGGATGCCAGGGTAACCTAAACCGTGCTCAGATTTGAAGGCGGTGTGACGATATTTCTCAGGAAATATTCTGGGTCGAAACTTTACAAAATAATTGACACTCGATGTTGGGTAGATTGACTTGTTTGAGCGATAAGTTGCAATATTATGCTAGCAACTGTATCGCTCGATCCGTTACCTGTGCCTGTGCTATTTTATTGAATTCAAGCGTCGACAAGCTCAATATTATTTCCACCACCAAATGAATAGTAGTTGCCCCGTTCTTCTCGGTATTTCGGTGGGTGAAGATGGCATATCAAGGACATAGGTGGTCGATAAAAACAATAAGTTCGCGCCCTTTGAACAACTTTCTAAAGTGTTTGATAGCCATATACTCGTATATCGCCAACAGTTGACGATCGAATGTACTGTATTTCTGTTGGGCGGACGAAAATTTTGTAGAGAAGTATCCGAGCGGTTGTCACTTAACTTCGATGTATCGCTGTAATATAGCACCGGTAGATAGGTTGTATGTATCTGTAAATAGTGCGATAGACGCAATGTGCGATGAGTGGGCGAGTAAAGCTGCGTTTTTAATGATGGCGCAAGGCGTTACGATGAGAGTGGAGGCTTTGTGGCGGCATCGACTTGAGTTCTGCTATATCGAGAGCGAGTCTGCAAATTTCGTTCGATAGGGACTCATTAGCTGTAGCGGCTGTTGCGGGTGGACGTTGCTGTTGAGCAACTTGCGTGTGCTCAAGCAACTTCTCGGCGAATAGTGCGAGGTCATCTAGTGGCATGGTCTTGGACAGTCTGTTAGTTACGACAAGCAGGTCACGAATTTAGGCTGGTAACTGATTCAGCAAAGTTTTGTTGGTGTCGTTGTCTCGAAGTAGCTAAACCACAGGCGTAGCTGGTCTCTTCAGTATGGCGATAGAGAGATGCCTGCGACTTGCGGTACTATTGCCCGTACCATGGTGTCGAGCAGAGTTTGTCCTCTGGATGATGTTTTTCAACACAGGTGCGTCGTCGAACAGAGATTTACCCTCCAGATAGTGTTTCTCGAACGCCGGGTCACTACTGAAGCGAGTAAGAAGGCAGTACTCGTGATATGTAGAAATTGATGAATGTGACAGAAATTAACGTAGCGAATACTGCATAAATTTAGTTCTGCAACATGCACTTTTATACACTACCAACACCACTCCAAGAGCAAGAGAGCGATATATTAAAGTCGAGATAGAGCGCTGCGACAGAGATGGACGATCCTCGAGCAAAATAACGCATACCCCGCGAGCCCCGTGCCTTGCACCGCATAAACAACAAAACGGCACCCACCGCTGGCGTGTTTGACAGTTCGCCGTCGATCATTAGGAAAAACAGAGAGAGGTTTTACGTTGCGATGCGCATGTTGCACGGTTTCCACTTCGCCAGCGAAGGTACTACGCGATGTTTCTAATATGCAAACCGAGAAGTTGCGATGCGCGGGATATAGTCGTTGTCTGTCGCGTACTGGCTGATATTATTATTAAATTGTTTAAGGATATGTTTATATTATTAAACAATTTAATTATTTGAAGTCGTCTTCCGCGCTTAACAATGTCTCGTCGGTAGATAGCAGTAAGTGAAGGTTCAGTTTATTATTTTACATTGTATTTTTCTTCTGTGGTGTTTAGTACCTTATGTACTATTTATGTAAATTATCGTTTACAAAAAAAAGTATTGAAATATTTTCAGATTTTGAGACAAGTTAGAGTTGTAGAGTTAAAGTGTAGTGAGAGTTGTAAAGTTAAAGAGAGTCTAACAATTAGTCTTTGCAGACTATAATTTGTGATTAGATCGTTATTTTAACTTACAAGTAGTTTTAGGGCTGTGTAAATAATATTGAAACCATAAAACTTTAAATGTTCCTTTTATCACTGTTTAGCACCAAGCTCATTACATTTGACTGAAAGAAGAATCTACTGAACATCAAGACTTCACACATTTATATAATTATCATCGTTATCATATTTGTCTTAAATGACAAAGTAATCTTATGGTAAAAAATCGGTCGCATCGAAATAATGCATTTGAAAACAAGTTGAAAATTTAAACTCCAGTATTAATAAAAAACGATATGGGTCACATTTATATTGTGGTAAAGTTGTTCCGCGGTAAAAAAAAAACTGTTATTGGAATGGTATTACATGGTATAACTTTTTCTATACATTAATTAATTATGTCCATTGTCTCGTACGGCATATATACAAACATTCAATTTGTATTATTAGAATATTAATAGGACTCATAGGGTTTAAGTTTTCTAAGTAAATTTTAGCGATCTCCATCGATACACTTTTAATTAATGACCTATGTAATCTACCAAAGTCTACCTAGAAATGATATTTGTTTATGTATCGAGTTATGATTTTAATAAATATTTACTGATGACAAATATTTGTTGTAATCTGATTCTGTGGTTTATTTTCAAAATAGTTTATTTAAATGGGCATAAGAAGTTCGGCATTATTAGCACTACTCTAATTACTCAATGTATTTTTTTCAAAATATGTATATTATGGATAAGTTACAAGTTTGTTCACAAATTTATTTTTTCGTCTATGGGTTCTGCTCGAGCAATTCTTTATAAATTGTTTCACGGCAACGCGTATTAATATCTTTAATATAAAGTGTAATCGCCGTGGCTGACGAGTATTTTTATGGTATTACGCTCGATGTAATAAATAGCACAGAGACATGGGACAATAATAGCTTGTTCGACAGGCATTTTGGAACCTGATGCCAAAGAGGTTGAATTGAACGTTGTGCAAGTTTAGATAATGCCTATTAGGGAGTCAGTAAAAATTCATGTGGCAGTTATGAAAGCAGGAGAAAGAAGGCATGCTCGTCTTGATCTAGAATTTTCAGACACACCTGTTACTTTTACGCTTATTCCCGACTCCGGATCAGTACATTTTACTGGTCAGCACTTGCTGGTTGCTTTGGTTAAAGAATTTGAAGACATTGAGGAAATGGAAGAAGAAATTTTGTATGAGTAAGAAGATGATGGACAAAATAACGAGGAAGATAATGAGGATGGAACCAAAGGTAAGAAAGCAAAGTTATCAAACAATGCCAAAGGCAAATCACCGGCACCCAAGAAGAATACCAAGAAATAAACACTTCTGTAAGTGGAAACCTATTTCTGCAACGGTATGATACCATAATTTGTCTCTAATATAATCCCCATATGGTCTTTTATATATTTTCTAATTCCTCCTAGTGGCTAATTTATTTAGACTTCAAAGTCAGGGAAGTACATTTAATGAATTTTCCAAATGGCTTATTTTTACCATCGTAAAGGACTTGGATTTAAGACTTTTGTATCATTTTTGTTTTTTTAAGATGATTAATAAACAGCCTTGTGACAAATTATATTCCCATCATTTGTCTTTAAGTATGGTAAGCTACTATAGTTTTAGGAAAATTTATTAATATTGAACTAAGCTAAATGTAAATTGTATGAAGAGAAAATTAAGTACTTAGCGAGGAAGATATCCATAGAGGGAGTAAGACCAAGACAAGAGAAGATGAAAGTAGTTTTAAAAGTTGCAGAACCAAAGAATGTGTCAGAAGTACGGCAATTCTAGGGAATAGCTGGGTATTCCCGTAAATTCATTAAGGATTGCTCTCAGAAAGTAGCACTTCCTACTGATCTACTCAAAAAGTGTGTAGAATGGGTTTGGGATAATAAACATTCGCAGGTCGTACAAAAAATTAGAGACATGTTATATAGTCGAGCGGTACGACAGTTAATTTATGATCCAGATTTACCAACTGAAGTTCATACTGATGCAAACTCTATAGGTTTAGAAAGATAATAATAATAGTGGCGTAATCGCATTTTAAAGTCCAAAAACAACAGCTGTTGAGGAAAAGTACCATCCATAAGACTTAGAAACACTTGCTGTGTTGCTGCTTTGAGAACGTGGCGTATGAACCTACTAGGAATAACATTTCAGTAATTACAGATTGCTGTATAGTCCATGCTTTCGTTATTTTGGTAATCGTTTCGTTATTCGGTAATAGTTTCGTTGTTTTGGTTATCACTCTATCTTGAAGTTCAAGATAGTGTGATAACCAAAATATTAGTCCAGGAAGGCAAGCATGAAATAGACCATTATTTTGATCAGTCCGATTTAAGAAATGGAGTACTACTTCGAAGAATAGGAAAGGGGAATAAATGGGTTGTATCTGAGGCGTGTAGATGGAGTATCGTAAAACTGAGTCGTAGGAGTGGAGTATTGTAAAATGACCAGGAACATTTTTTCTTAGATAGGGCGGTAGAACAAGTAAAACAATACTATTGGTTTAAAGAAATGAGAAAGTTTACTTCCAAATATGTAAAGGCACGATTAAGTTATCAATATTATAAAACCTCCTTAAGTAGTAAACCCGGTTATTTAAACCCAATTGAAAAAATAACGATACCATTCCACAGGCTGCATTAATCACCTAGTTCTTCATATAAAAAGTAAACATAACAACACATATACTATGATTAGTAGATGAATTCACACAATTGTGTATTCTCGAACCTATCCAAAATACTAAAAAATGGGTCTGCAAAATTCTGGAACAAATTTTCAATTTATTTATTTACCTGCTCGAATAATGAATAATAGGGACACAGCATTTACCTTTCATCACTTCGAGACATTTTGTAGAGAAAATGGTATGAAACAAATATTAAACGCAATAGCCACTCCAAGGGCTAATGAACAATTTAAAGGACTAAATTGTGTCATTGTAAGCTAATTGACCGCTATCTGTGCAGATGAATCGGAAGATCAATAGGATCTTAGTCTTACAAAAATTAACAAAGGGCAATTAGTCAGTCAATCGAATGACAAAGCGATGTCCTGCATACCCGCTATTCGGGTATATACCAAGGAACGGAACTGATGCTGCATTACTATAAGGAATACAAGAAAACCCGGATGAAGTTGGTTTGGCTGAACTACGAAAAGAAACTAAAAATGTTACGAACGATGGGCAGAGGTTCCAAAGTAAGCGGAGGATATAACGTAGGTAACGTGGTTATGGTGGTTTTCAATTTTGCTGACAATCACCAAAGTAACAAAATGTTTGCTAAATGAAAGAGGTCATTCGAGGTGACTGCAATACTGGTCAATAGCCGTTACGGACTTAAAGATTCTCGAAAAAGAAAAAAGATCGAGCACAAAAGAGCATCGTAGTGGCAGATAGTCTTCGAAAGTGGGTCACTTTCGATGATGTGGAGTGACTTGTGGGGTGAGTTTGCATTATTTATTTGAGTGAACTGTTTTAGATTGAGGCTAGTATCAGTAGCCGATGACTTGATGAAACCGACTGGTAGTTGCTCAGTTGAGCGATTCAGCAGCTGCTGAATAACAACCGGGTCTCGTCCGACTGATTCCATTGGTGGGTCAGCAGGCAGTCCCGGCTAATGCCGAGAGCATGTCAGCAATTTTGTCCTGGGTAGTCAAGAAATATGGTACATAACTCTGCTAAAGACGTATAAGCATATTCCTGCGGCAGGGGTTGGATTATGGTATTCGTTGAGTAAAGGAATATAATAGGTTACTCTTGTCAGGTTATGTATAGACTCATTTCTGTGGCAAGGGTTGGAGCATGAATTGATCCTTTGAGTTAAGGAGTGTGATACACTATTTTGGTCAAGTGCTCGGTCTTAGCGACGCTGTCATTATTTTAATATTTTTTATTTTGACGTACTAAAAAACACAAACTCACTGTATAATGAAGAGCAATAAGAAATTCAGCTATACGGGCAGAATACGTGATTTTCTCTAATTTATCTTAAAACCTTACTTTATAAAAACCCTACCATACTTTATAAAAACATGTATACTGCGTTATTTCAAACGATTATACTTTGATCTATCACTAAATGAGTAAACTATCCAGGGAAAATCCAAAATATATAAAAGTCACAATTCAATTGTTTAAAATGACATGATTTGTTTAGTAGAATGGTCTCGCGAGGAAGCAAAATGTTAAGTAACTTTGAAAGTGGTTTCAACGAAATAAGATTATTTCATCATGAATTATTATTTTATTTTAATGAACTAAACGATTGGATATTTACTGACGAATTAAACCTTTCTAGAATTTAGCATTTTTATGATTTTTGAAACTATCACCCCTAGTTAAATAATTATTCCATTTATGATATCATGAAACGCTAAGATTATTTACTGGTTTAGGAGATTTTTAATAGCTTCTGTAAAAATTTATATTTTTATGAGAATTTTAGGTCTGAATATTTTAATGCACCACGTTCATATTAATCAAATCCTGCCATAACCCGCCGCAATTGAGAGAGTCAAAATATGCCTTTCTTCGTTCTATATGTACATCTACCAGTAAGATCGAAATTTGTGTATTTTTTATTACTTTTAAAGGAGAAAGTATCATATAAGAAAACCTCAATTGAATGTTAAAATACCAAAATTAAAATATTTCAAACTAAACCAAGTGTTAATATAGCAGATTTTTTCAAGTTCCTTCAAAACTATTCTAAAAAAATCACATTTACGTGACAGAAAAGAATATTACAGTCATAAAATATTTTGAAATTTAATCATAAGAATAACAGTCACCGTCTGCTATCGAACATTAATATTCTAATAACATTTATAGATATCTTAATCGTATAGGGAATATATTTAGACTCTACCTTGCAGAAAAATTAAAGTTTACATTAAAAAGTAATAAATGACAACTAAGAACTTAGTACAACATTCTTTGGTGATTTTAATAATTTCTAAAACTAATGAGATAGGGTAAAAAATATTCCGAAAAACAATAACGTCAAGTTAAACGCATCCCATATATTTTCACATATTTTAACAAAGGTTCTGTTAGATTGGTTTGCATACTACTTTCACTATTGCGTAGAGTACCTATTTGTTCAGAGCAGCTTTGCTTAATAATAACTAGAATATTCCATCAGGCAAAACATTTGCTTTATTGGCTTTATAGCAGAAGTTTCAATATTCATAATTCGATTAAATATTAATTAGAATTTGACCTTTCTTAAAATTTATCTAATACAACATATTTAAAAGGATACAAAAACTAAACCAATTTACATATTAAATAATGCAAAAAAAAATACTTAAACTTCAAATCTTCCGAAAACTTTGTTAATCAGACTCGCTAACAAAGTTTCAGGGGATTTTAAATTTTAACAATTTTTTTATGAGTAAATATGGTTTCCTCACCGGAAAAATTTTGAAAAAGGGGTACCCGGAAAATTAATTAATAGATTTCGATCTTCAGTTATATTTTATTTCAATTATATTTAAATTTGAAACTCCAAAGTACTTTTACTTTCGGAATGAGATTTAATAATATTTTTACAGTGCAATCAGATTTTATATCACAAGCGTTTTGAAATATGTGTCGTTAACTGAACTGTTACTCACTTTTTAAATAAAGCCAATTTTGGAATTTCTTTTCATTATCGTCATGTGTCAGATTTTCGATTATCAGGAATGACTTTGTATATATATACACTGACTTATTTTCTATAAATATATATCAAAACATTTTTCTGCCTTGTAGTTACCATTATGATTCACTTTCTCTTAAAAATTATGAATGTTCCATCATACTTCTGCTAACAAGTTAGTTTCACGATCACGTTTTTAGTAATATCGAAGGATCTTAAGTAAACTTACGCACTGTACGCCTCTTGCCAAGCGTCTACGAAACAATAAATTTATATGGATATAGATAAGGTACGTAAAGCATTTCTACTTACAGGTATAGAATGAAGATGTTGAAGCTTTTTAAAAATTTCACACCAAGATTTTTAAAGGTTTTCGGCGCAGGATCATCTCAACCCGGTTTCAGAAGCCAAAGTTGTATAATTACATGGCTACCACCAGTAAAAGTCTGAGAAGAACATTTAATTCGTTTTTGTCATTTGTATCGTGCAAATAATGTTTATTTCTGATTTAATTAGAATTATCCAAAATAGTGAGATAACCCTTATGAGAGAACAATATTTATTTATTACACTAGTTAAATTTACTCTATGTCAAAAAGTGCAAAAGGACCAAGCTAAATTGTATTATTTGTTTATGGACTAAAAAGATATCCGCCACCTTCCATGGGCTAATCCAATTTGAATATTGTCTACTTTCAATGATGATGTATGTTATACCAATAATACTATATATCGTACTCGCACAATTATGATATAAAGTTAAAACCTTTCATAATTATAAATATCTATTTTTAAGTGTCACTTCTTGCCTCGATGTCTTATTCTTCGGTTCATATTATTCGATATTAGAATAAGGTTCTATTTTATGGTATTTGTGAAAGGACTACCATGAACTACTTTTTTTATTAGTTTCTTATGAGTATACTCTAAATATTTAATCATCGTAAGTTGGCAGTTTATGTTCCAAAAATGATAAATTAAAGAACCACCTCCTACAGCGGTGCGGAATGTTCTTTAATTTATCACATGAATTTGTGCATAACTATGATTCAAAATATATTTGTTTTTATAATACCTTAGGTAAAAAATGTAAAAATGTTATTCTGTCAAATATGAATTTAGCAAGAAAGTAATAAATTATTAAGAAATAAAAAACTAATAGCAATATATATATATATATATATATATATATATATATATATATATATACACATATATATATATATATATACATATATATATATATATATATGTATATATATATATATATATATATATATATATATATATATACATATATATATATATATATATATATATATATATATACATCTATATATACATATATATATGTACATCTATATATACTATATATATATATATATATACATATATATATATATATATATATATATATATATATATATATATATACATCTCTTGTTTAATATAACTAGTTTGATTGAATAGGTGTGGAATAATATTAAACAATATTTTGAAAGTTAGTTCTAACTTTGCAATCAAGAGATTCAGTTTACTGTCAACTTACGGTGTTGACAAATCCGTTATTTATTGGGTGTGCCAACCACTGTTATGGGGACATTCAATAATGAGGTGAATTATTAGACTGAAATATTCGCCCATATATGGGATTTCCCATCAAAAGCTTTAAAATTAAATAAAACAAGTTGCCTATTAGATATACATTTTTTTATTTTTTAAGAATTTTTTATTACCTTCCATTATCATTGATGGCATTGGTTATGTTGACTTTTAAGTCATCAATTATTTGCGGCTGATGTGCATAAATTTGTGATTTAACGTAGCCCAACAATAGAAAGTCTAATGGCGTTAAATCACACGATCTCAGACGCCAGTTGTCGTGGGTGTAACGCGAGATAACTTTGTTATAGAATTTATCGTACCCTTTGTTACATGTGCTGTATGGCTCGTAGCTTCAAAGTTGCGTCAAAACAATTCCCTCTTCCATATAAGCCTTTGAGTATCAAACGCTTCAACTGCAGGACGAGAACTACTTCCTTGATTTTCCGGTACCGCCGCTTAAGTTCTCAATCGATGCAGGAACGAAAGCTTCAGACGCAAACCCAAGTTCTTTATTGACCCGTTCATTCGCACAATTTCCAAGTTCTTTTTCCAAGCCTTTACGAGCGTCTTCGGTCTGAGCAAGAAAATCTCTGTCTGTGTGATATTCTGTAGACAAAGCAAAACAAATATATAAAAAACGTAAATGACCCACATAACAAATAAAACAAAACAAAATACCCAGCTCATTTAGCTGGGTATGCATGTAGCAATATGTTTGATACAAACAATAAATTTTGTTAGGAAAGTTCTAATTTTACACAAGATCTATATATTGAAGGAGAAAGCGACCACTAGCCATTGATAATCATATTTTTCTGCTCCAATTTGATTGTTCAACTCTCCGATCTCGATCGAGAAAAAATCAAATTTTCATTTCTTTCAAAATTGTCGCCTGGAACACAGGTTATGTCAAGTGGGGTAAAAAAAATGACGTAGGTTGCCATTGACGATCTGTAAATAGGATGCCATATGCCTTTTTTTTATTTTGTGAAATAATAGACAGGATACCGCACCATTCAGCCAGTTTGTGAGTATCGATTGTATCTTTCATTTTACACAGGAAAAGAAATAATGTTTAGTTTTGGATACAATTTGAATTTAAGTCTTAAAACACAAAAGGAAACTATCGACGACGACGAGACGATGAAAATTTCTCTAGAGAAAACACTTTGTACCTCTTGTAAGGAAAACTCTTTTCAGCTTAAAGCTACAAGCTTTAGTACTTCAAGTAAAAGGTTTCTTTATGTGTAATTTATTTTATGTACAGTAGTCTATTCGAAGAAGTAAATTTATACAGGTCTATTCACTTATTCAGGCCACGCATAACGCACGGAACGTTGTTCCAGATGTTAGGTGAAATCTTTATTGCAAATTTTTTTTTAATCGTTGTGGTTTTAATCTTAGAGGAGACGAATTTTTTAACATAATCAAGTTTAAAAAGTTTATTAGATATATATTATATCATTATGTCATCTTTAATAACCAATCTATTTATATGTAAAATGTTATTTTCTATTTCATTCAGGTACAAATGTTAATACACGTAAATTTGTTATGTAAATTTGGGTAACATAAACTCTCAGTGTAAATTTTTGTATCTACTAACATAATTATAAGTCGCCTAATTGATTTATATATAATAATATTGACATTTACATTCTATACCTATGTTCATATATAATAGAATTTGGAATCATAGCTCTAGTTTTTTTTGTAAGCTTTAGGTAAATTCCTGGTAATGTTGTTTTTAAAATAAAGCTGACCTTAGCTATTTTGGGGTATGGGGGAAGGGTATTGTGTATATTCTATGGGTATTTCCTCATCTCCAGAAATAGCTTACATAGATTTCAAAAAATAGTTTTGTTTTTCTTTATCACTCGATCTTTCAAATGGTATTAATAAATAGTACGAAATTAAAAATAAAACATTACGAGTCCTTTATTTACCATATCTAAAAATTTTATGATTTTAATAAATATTAAATGGTGACATATGGACATTAATCTGCTTTATCTCGATACCAAATTACAAGTTTCAACGGCAAACGGTATCTGAGAAAATTGTTTCATATATTTTCAGGAAGATTTGCGAACTATTATAGATAAAATTCTAAAATTAATATTATTGGCATCATTAAATTTTCTTTTTTTAAATATTGCAGCATACTTACGGAAAAAGAAAAAAAAATTACGCAAACTTATTTGTTCCTCTTCACCACTGACTTGATATGTGAACATATGAACACAATGAAAAAAGTATAGATATCACACTATCATAGTCACTAAAAAAAATTAAAGCCTCGTTTAGTCGCGGAGCTTATCAAATGGATGTAATTAGATCCAAGAGAAATTAAATGCTCAGAAACACATTGCGGTTTTATTGCGTAACGATTTCTACTTTAGTTCATAGGAGCATTACCACAAATATCAAATCATTAAGCTGCACCAAGTTTTACTTTAATTGACAGGAATAGTTTTCCTGTATAGGAAACATCCCGTAATATCCTGCAACATGAAATTTTTTCATACTTCATCGCTATTTTTGTTGTATTTATTAAAACTACTACTACCTATTTTGCACACAATACCAAATGGAATTTGGTAATAACCTTACAGATCTTATCACCTAATATAAACAACCTAATATAACCGTACATATCTTATCACCTAATATAAACAACCATTAGAAGCCTAACGATTATCGTTTATTTCTTAATAATAGAAATGGGTACATTACCTACTTAAAAGTAACAATTTCCCTACCAATTGTAATTTAATATCCGAATATTGACATAAATAGCTGGCAGATACCTTACAACTATTTATTTATTTATAAAGAATCAATTATATCGTTGAAAGCATAGAAAGTATAGAAAGTTGAGATATCACATTTTGATCTTGTTATTAAGTACCATTTCTACAATTGTGGGTCGTGAACAAGTAATATCGTAGTACTGAAGTAGTTAATATCAAATTTCACCAACATTAAAGAACTGAGAAACAGAAACACGTCAAGTACAGAAAATATTTTTAAAAAACTAACCGACCTGAACGGCATCACTGACGGCAGAGGCACTGACAATATCTTTCTAATTATCGATATTATATCATTAATATGAATCTTCCTCATTCCACTGCTGGGCTAGACCTCCATAATTTCACGTCCCAGCATCCAGTCCTCCATTATCTAAATGAATAATATCGTGTTGATATTGAGATTGAACCTCCCTTTTCTCATGAAAGTATGAATACTAACAACTATTTTGACTTGGCTTTAACAGATCACAAGATCTGACTTTATTACTATAAAATTGATTTTAATGGCATAATATGAAATCATTTAGAAATAAAATAAATATTCGAAACAAGCACATACGGAAACTAAGTAATATATATGTCGTAGGCCGATCGTCGAATTAGGCCGATCCATATCTGCCTGGGCGCATTACGATACGCCGGCATTTTTTCATTTGCCTATCTAATACCCGTCATATCGTTGAAAGCTTAACGTTCGACGATTTGCCTGGCCATACTTAGGCAAATCGATTTCGTACGGTGACCAAAGTACAAATAAATAAAATGAAGTTGATAGTAAATATTTCACTAGTGAATAAAAATATTTTTTTATGATGATTTTTTTAATTATGTTTATTAGACATTGTTCTGCTTGAAATATTGAATATATTTGGCGTTAATTTTGTAGAAATTCATTATTTACAATTAAATGATGTTGTAATACAACGAAACCTAGGTCGTGGTATAAAAATTAAAGAAAGTAGAAATAATACAACATCACGTAGTTTCATTTAATTGTTCTGCTTCTCAAAATTATAAGAATAAGAAACATTCTATCGTGGTTAGGTTTAGAGGTACTTAATGGTAGGTGGTAAAACGTACTTAAACTCAAACTGTTCGGCAAATATTTTAAATAACGCGTGACAATCTTAACGATTCTTAAAATAATAACTTATATTAGTTAGTCAGAAAGAAAATAATATCATCGCGTCGGCTTCTTATAATTTTAAAATTTGGTTAGATCTTATTAATGAAAATGTCATAATATCTTAAACGTTATCAAAATAATCAAACTTATTTATCAAAGAGAAAGAAAAAGTAACATCACGTAAGTTCGGCTTCTTAAAATTCTACAATAGGCACATAGACTCACATTAATTTGTTTATTGTATTTAGCATACTTATAGTATTGTATTAAAAGTATTAAAATCTTAAAAATTATTTACGTAAATGTGTAATTAAAAAAAACATCTCTTAGTTTCATTAACATCTATAAAATTCTCAAAATTATCAATCTTAATAATTAGTCAGAAACAAAAAATAACATTGAGTAACCCTTGAGCTCTCTCAAATTCCAAAAATGGAGTGTAGAATCATAATCATTTTAGAAACCGCATTTGGTGCAAACTTAAAAATAAAATTATCTCATGAAAGTCTTAAAATCTAGTACATTACTTATACTCACCAGTCAGCACAAAAACACACATGTTTATAAACACTTAGAATTTAAAAAAGTGAAGCAGTAGTATCATTTGTTGATATACGAAAGACTTTGATGGCATTTAGAAGTGCAGAGTATATTGTTTTTAAAACAGGTGCACCTTTTGGTGTGGCATTGGTTTTTGACCGGTTTACATGAACACTTCTGAAAACCTTCGCCATTAAACAAGGACTTACAAGTAACTCCGTGACACAATGATATGAGTGACTCAGAAATAAATCTATTGTAATAATTGCTGAAATTTATAAATCCTGACTAGGGAACCAATTTTTTATAGTTCCAGGAGAAGTACCAATTTTAAAAACACCATTTCTTGTGTCTACAATTTTTCCTGATATATTTTTGGTATGAAGCGATCCGCTATCAAATTTTGGGAACATTTCAAAAGTTTATTAACTAAAACGAGCAGAAATTTGAGGAGACAGCAATTCCATTCAACATACTCTTCGGCCATTCAGCCTATCGCTGTATGTTACTCGGAGGAAAGAGTCGTAGAAAAATACTAGCTTATTACGTGACGTAAGGTTTATATTATTTCCAAACCTTTATGACTGTGCGATTTATAATTTCCATCCTATACATATTATGAAAAAAACCCATTAAAAAGTTGATAATATCTGAATCATTCTTAGTTTTGAGTTTTTTTATACGTAATTTAATATTATTACTAGCTCTTATTAATTTTCACTTATATCCTGTTCTCACCATTCGTCTCTAATACAAGTTTATAATGTTTTTCCGTGTATCCGATTGATTTTAATTTTTTTTACAATTATTTGTATTTCATTGCAACGTAATATTTTTAAGTTTTTGAGCTATTTAATACTGAATTCAAAAAGTCATCAGTGAAACACCTTAATTATTGATAACAGATTTGTCGTATGGTATCATGGACTACTCTTCCTAGATGTTCCTTTTGTGTTCAAATATATCTAAATTTTCGACAGAATTACATTGTTGGTAAACATGGTGATTTTATATTTTTAAGAGTAATAAAATTACAAATATACTCCCAAAATATGTTTTATGCGTATTTCATTTTATACTATCCGAGCAGCCGATGTCCAATGGAAACTGTTAAACTTACCTGATGGACTAAGTTGGTAAAACAACAGTTACATCTCGTTTTAATAAGATATTTGAAAAATTTATTACTATTTATTATATGCGTCAAGTCCAGCGAATACATGTCACGGACCATACACCATCAAGTGGTTAAAGATGAATTCTGGAACCACGCAGGAACTGATGTTCATTTACGTTAGCAAGTACTGTTTATATCATAATGCAAGTTATATTACAATAATCAATTACAACTACACAAAAAAGCTAAATGCGAAGACGTGCCACCCACTCGATTGTATCTGAATACCCTCTAAAATCCTCAACTCACAAATAATTGCTTAAATTCAACTTAAATAGACTTTAAATTGTAAAACGTTAGTTGTATTATGATCGGTGCTCACTTGGAAATTTTCTGTGGCCTTGAAATTTATTTCATTTAAGAAATATGTAAAGCATTTAAACTGCATAGGTTTTAAAGGAATCGTAAGCCGTTTAAACAAGTATTAACTTTCTCATTTGTCAGTTCGTTTCAAGCGATATTTAATTTATTATTTGACTTAACTCGTTTTTCCCAGGAAATGGCCTGGTTTAGTTTCATTAAAATTGTCTTGTCCAATTTCCTCAGAGAATTTAATTAGAATTAATTAAAAATTTAGAGACGAAAATTTGTATACTCTTAGCAAGCATCATTATTCAATGGATATAAAAAATATTAGAATTTTAAAGTGTTTCTGGAAAGCTTCTCATTTAATTCAGGTTTTACGAAACAACAGATTTAACATTTACATATTTAATGGTCATATTTGTCGAACCAAAACCAGAGACAATTTATGCACATCAAAGTGTCTGCTTTTTATTAAAAAATATATATAAATCAAATTACGTGAAATAGGAGAACAACTATTTTATGAAATATGTCAATACGTGAAAAAAATTTATAATTCAAAATGGTTCATAAATACACTTTAGTTTAACGATAAAGACGCGCAAAAAGGTAATATTTTTTTTTATTTATATTAATACTAGATTTGACCAGTGGCTCTGTTCATGTAGAAAAAGGAAAAAGTAGTAGTACATTTTCTTGAAAAAATTATAATCATTATTTTTAATATTAAGACGATTTTATTAAATGGGAGCAAAATATACGTGTTTATTTACGTTCTTGACTAACGAGATATTTCTTTACATTGATGTTCATTTACCCATTTGAGTAAAAGCGTAAACATAAGTATACATCTTACACACATAGTCAGTAAATAATACCGTTTTCGATTCGAAATTAATAGTACCTGTATTCTATATAGCTACTAACTTAGGCCAGTGGCAAGTAATTTTAATGGATAGCGGTTGAGTCTTAAAGGCATCAAAGCGAGAAAAACACTTTCGCTTTTATGTTATTAAATATCAATAATATAATTAGGATTAATATTATCACAAACCATATTGTCAAATCCATACTATCAGATAAATAAAGAATACAAAGACCAGATACATAAAAATTTAAAAACTACACTTTAGTTGAATTTTAATTGAAATTCAGCATTTTTTAAGTAAAACTTCTTTAACGACCTCTTAATCATGCCGTCACGTTAAATTTAGTACCACTTGGGAGTCAGCCGAGTGCTAACATGACAAGAAAAAATATCAAAAAGTTTGTTCGAACGCTAGTCTGTTGTTGAATCGGCATTTCGCCACTGTTTTATAAAATTTTATTTATTATCGCCAGAAAATGGATGATTTATTTTTTAAACATTTTATGAGAGAAATAATTGAAAGACACCGAAAAATTTAAATAATGTATAGATCATTTTTATTGTCTCTGATGTTTTAGTTAATTAAATTCAAGTTGTAATTTAAATTATTACGATAATATGCTCGAACGTATATGGTAATTTTATTAAATTAATTTTAAAAAATAACATTTTGTTTGACTTTAAAGGCCCCGCCCAATTAAAAATGAAGGCTACTTCTGTTTATTTTTCGAATAAACTTAGAAAATATTTGATTACACAAATGCACGGCTTCTTTTTTTTTCCTACATGTCATGAGGTATATTTCATTTTTCTTTTTAAATTTTGTATAATAAAAATAAAAGAAGGCTTAAAAATGTTAAAAAACCAAGATGAATAATTACCAATGAAAATAATAAAAAAATATTGTATTTTGTAAAAAGAAAATCTTTTAAAATTCACTTATTTATAAATAACACGTAATGCAATTCATATAAATAGACATAATATTTTAGAAAATGTAAATGAGAAGGTTTTTATAAAGGGTATATAAAATCTGGTTAAATAAATTTAAGTCATATACTTCCGCTATCCCTACACACTTCGTAATAATGTTCTTCCAAGTCGCACTTTTATCGTTCACATTTAGTGAGGATATTGCGCACATATTTTACACTATGTCCTTGGCACCCATTCTGGAATGCGAACGGCAGGAGATCCGCGATATTGAATCATTATTCTTCGCGAATAAACAGATGTTTCTAATTATCAATAATACTGCATGATTGTATATAAAGAAAAGTAAAAGTTACCAGTAATACTGCAGGACTGTGTATTGAGAAATGTAAAAATTAATAATAATACTGCAAGTTTGTATATCGAGGAATGTAAAACTTATCAATAATGCTGCAAGTCTGTATATTGAGAGATACAAAAATTATTAATAATACTGCATGTTTGTATATCGAGAAATGTAAAAATGATCAGTAATACTGTAGGTCTATATACTTAGAATGAAAAGTAATCATTTGATTCTATTATATATTTCACAATACGCTTTGAAGGAAACTTTTTGCATATCTTTAGAACTTTTTGCATATTTTTGAACTAAGTAAAAACATGACAAACCTTTTCATTGTGTCATTTTTATTAAAATAGCAGCCCATTCATTGAGAAATCATGAAAACGAGAATTTTAATTGGATAAGATACTTTAAGTAAAGTCGCTAAGCATGAATGTAACTCGCATTATGATGGTTCCGTAAATATTTTGTTACGT
This sequence comes from Druceiella hillmani, assembly GCA_039881145.1. Lineage (NCBI taxonomy): Eukaryota > Metazoa > Arthropoda > Insecta > Lepidoptera > Hepialidae > Druceiella > Druceiella hillmani. The sequence continues at coordinate 2,021,572 of JAYKKI010000142.1, read as the reverse complement.
TTAAACGTTTATGTGAACAGAGTATTTCTATTAAACTATTTACCAGTTGATCATGTCACTTGCATGCGATTTCTATGAGCTTTTCCTTTAGACTTTTAAATTACTGCTCAACTTACCAGATCAGGATCTGACTATGAGTTCTGGATATGAACAATGGAATACCTTAATGGATATTAGTAAATCACCGTCATTGAAGATAGTTGCTACGGGTAGTTGTTATTTTGCAAAATGACTACTCAACTTACCAGGTCAGGATCTGACTATAAGTTCTGGATATGAACCTTAATGGATATTAGTAAATCACCATGATTGAAGATAATAATCTTTTTTAGCAAATGGTTCTGGTAGTTGTTGCTTTGCAAAATACCTACACCGTTGATCAAGTTAGAGTCTGATAATGAGTTCTAGGGATGAACAATGGAACACTTTATCGGCTGGTAGTAAATAAAATGTAATTCAAGATATTTATTACTGGTAGTTTTTACTTTGCAAAATAACTGCACTATCGACCAGGTCAGTGTGTGACGATGAGTTCTGAAGATGAATAATATACTCCTTAACGGATGGTAGCAAATCGGTCGTGATTCAATATGTATGCTACTGGTTAGTTGTTACTTTAATTATCATATGCAAAACCTGAAATTGGGTTTCGGATATGGAGAATGGAACTCTTCAATTGGTAATTTTTAATTTGCAAAATCTGATATTGGACTTCGGATATAGAGAACCGAATTCCTCAGTAACTAACAGCTAACCTTGGCAACTACTACTATCGATTCATTTCTATGTGTTGTTGACAGCAAAATTTTAGATAAAGAGGAAATTAAATATACATATATTATATGTACTAACTCTTTGACTTTCAATAATTAATCAAACATTCTAAGAAAAAAAGAATTCAATATTAATCACTAAAAATTTTAAAACAAGATATCTTTTAAAAGTTTAGGTTGATCGGCGTAAATATCTTTTAAAAGTGATAAATTTATCGGCGGTGCTGACATGACTTCAAAAATAAGTAGTACTTACTTATTAATTGCAAATAAGTAGGTACCTATTTTAAGTTAATTATTTTTTGCTTTTTAGTGCCTAACTTTTTTGAAGTCAGTTTTTAATAGCTATTTCATGATAATTTCCTTCTAGAAAAAGCAAACAAACGCATATAAAACTTTTTCGTCATAATCTCTTTTTAGTGATAGGATTTTTTAATTTTTATTATTCCCTCACGAAGATAATTAATTTTATTAGGTTTCAGCAAAAGTTATGATGAGTTATAACCAAAATTGGTTAAAACATAATATGGAGAATATTTTATTATTAAATTTTATATGATGTTACCAGAAACAAATATTACAATACAATGAGGTAGACAAAAATGTCACAATCTGGTATTTTTTAATGAATTGAAATAAAACTTATGAACACATCCAGAAAATGTTCTGAAACCCATGGTCTCAAATGCTCATTTGATAACTACTTTCACGCGCTATTCTGGAAACAAGGACGAGTGTGTAGAAAAAAAACATAAACGTAATTTTATGAGTTATAGATTAAACTGATTTCATTCAAAGGTTGCAATAAGTTTTGTAAAATAAATCTGCTAGCGAAAAGAACAATATAAATTAAGAGTTACATTAAAACAATAAAATCATTAATTATATAAGCACCGTCGGTATCTAATACTTGTCGCCAACATGTAGGCAGAGCTAATTTTTCGTTCTTGCAGAAACCTTTGGGTCTTTGACCGAAAAACCGGTGAAGTTCGATTTTGATATGACATTCATCTTTAAATTTTCTATTACGTAAATTCTTAGACAGATAGCGAAACAGATGGTAAAATTATGGTGAGAGATCGTATAGATCTTGAGCGGCGAGATATATCGATAGATCTCAAGCAGCAAGATATGAAATTTAAAATGAAAATAAGCGGACAAAAATCACGATAAAGCCATGTTATCAGCTTTATTGAAAAAATAATTTTATGCTTTTTGTATTTAAATATGTTTTCAAGCATATGTGACCGACAACTGGCTCAAATGAAGCGTAATCTGAAAGTCCAATTATCAACCATTCTTTAGAAAAGTGGTGTCGTATGTTGGCAATAACGCAGCGAATGTAGTTTTCCAAATAGTCCAACGTCTGTCGTTCATCATGTGGCTCAACGTCTGTCGTTCATCGGTTGTCTTAAAACCTTATTTAAACACAAATGCCATAACATTATCTTTTCAGAAAAGCCTATACCATGCACATTATCATGATTTTTATCTGTTTATTTTAATTTTAAATTTGTATACCTCAATAAAAAACATTCCTTATTTACGCCGATTTCTCCAATAGATTCTTTTTGAATTGTATTAAGTGTAATCTCGAATTAGTACCATAAAACTTCATCGAGATCTTGTTATGATATCTAAAGGTAAGCAATAGAATTTCTCAAACATAATTATATTATATACGATTGTCTTTATTCGGGTATAAATAATGAGCGATGACTCCGCGGATGATATAACAAAACTAATTTACGATTATGATAGAGAGGTTAATAAGGGACTACGTATTGATAAATTATAGTTACGCCATAATTAGATTAATTTATCTGAACTAATGTGCAATGATTCTCAATATGACGAATTAAAAATAGCATGAAATGAAAAACTAAATTTCGACACTATACTCCCTAATTCTTAACAATACTAGTATTACGATCGGGTAAACTCATTACGGCTGACTCCTAAAGTCCATAACACTTCTAAAACTGCCAAAGCAGTTTTCAGTGCAATTTGGAAACATTTTTCCGGTCAATAATTCCCTCTCAGGTTGTGAGAAATATTGACCTGCATAAGTCATATCCAGTGCTCATTAAGGAACTCGTAAAGTGATTTACCTGAGTTGATTCGATTAAAAAAAAATCTGATCAAATGAAAAAGAATAACAACAAACAAAAAAAAGTAATTTTCATAATGAAGCTTAACTTGTTAAATTTTGCAAAGAAGATGCTTCTAGTATTAATTTTATTAATTTTTGTAATCTGTTATTAATTTTAGTATAAAATTGAATAAACTAAAAACAATATTTCATTAAAAATCAAATTACGCTAAAAGAAAAAAAATGTAAAATTTGGTGTCAATATAAATGTCAGTTTTAAACACGAGAAAAAAATGATCGAACATTTCATTTACGCAGATGTACGCATTTATTTTAATATAATTTTATCTTTACATTATTTTTCATGGAATAGTTCTAATTGTACATCGATACTCGTATCTCATCTTAAAGTCCCGTGTAAGCTAGGCTGATTTGATTGAAGTAAATAATATTCTATGCGACTTAATAACATGTTAACATGGAAATTAATATAGAAAAATAGTCTCCATACAGGGACGTTTGAAAAAAATTGAAATAAACAAAGAGAAATGGAATCCAATAGCTCAAGAAAAGAACCCTAAACATTTAGAACGCGCTCATATAATAATATACTTGATATTATGTTCTATAATTGTTAAATTTTCCTTTCTAAAAATAACAGAGAAGAGTTTAATAATCCAAAGGTACGTGTCTCATTGTCGGCTATTCACATCCCGTTTGAAGTAATGTTTTCGTAATGATTATTTAAAATAATATTTCTTTTCATTTTGCAGTGATCTATTTCATAATTGCAACGATAAATGTATAATATGCGACGAATTGGTTATTATAAATAAAATAAAATCTATTTTATGACTATAAACGGTGAACAAAATTTGTAAAACACTTATTAATAGATTAGACTAATTATAGCTTTTGCGAAATCTTCTATTTTGAAGTAAAATCTACTCCCAGCACGGCTAGAATCAAGAGCACACCTTCAGAAAAACTACGCCTTTCATTTGAATTTATTCAGTTAACATTATGACTTACTTTGCGCATATATCGGGAAAATCGATAGAAATTTGTCGAATACTTCTGAATCCATTTCAGCTGTTTTATCTAGTCTCAGTAAATAAGTTATTGCTGGTCAAGTGCATTAATTAAGTGTATTGCTGACTCCGCATAGCCGGAATTTTCTCGGCAATAAAACTCGCTCATCGTAATATAAATTTGAATACAAATATAAAAGTCCCCTATATTTTTTTCCTGGTGCACACAAATAATACTTTGTAGTTAGGAAAAATTCATGCATATAGAGATAATATCTTTCTTAAAAGTAATTTTGCTTCATGGAGATTACCTCAATCAAGGGGTTTTATGTAAATTAGGTACAAGTACTTTCTGATTTCTACCTTTATATCCTCGAAACTTATGGACTATAAAACTTAATTTAATTTCAATAAATAATTATTTGAGAAATTATGTACTGGATTATAATTGGATAAATAGCTTAGGAACAAATAATAATTTCGAATGTTAAATTACACTCAGACGGTACTTATATAATATTGGTATATTGAGTAATACAAAATCTGTACGTAAACGTACAAAAATAGTTGCGTAAACCTTTTTATGTAAATATTAAGGGGTCTATCTCAGACCCTGATGGTTTCGCAATAAATTTCCCTCGTTTTCAAGACAATAATTGCTTTTTGTTTACTAGACACAAAATATCAGCTGTTGTGAATCTGTGATACATCAGGAAATTTGCATTACCTTTACCTTTTGTTTTATATTTTGGTAAATTTATTTTATTGTCTGTACGAGATATTATATCTGAATAACCAATTCTGTTATTCCATTCGTCACAGTACTGATAATTACAAACTGAAATTTTTAATCAAATTACTAGTTTCAATGTTCATATCTATTGTGAAAGGATACATATTTTCCAAAGTTTTGAATATTTTCAATATCATTTAGTTATTAATGTAATTATTATACGAAATATGACTACGGTTCTATAATCATTTAGACCTGTTTTATAAATGTGGAATCTGAAATTTATGTTTAAAATATTAAAGTTAATAAATTTATATCACAAATTAAACTAATGCAAAAAACGGTTTCAATTCTATAGTAGTTTAAAATTAATTTGAATTGTATGGTCTTTCAAACTCTGTTCAAAAATTTGAAGTTCAAAAGTTGAAAGCACTAATGTAAAAAAAATACCTTAATCTAACAGTTATACATATTTAAATAGTAGGGTTTTAAATATTTGAATTCAGCGTCTCATAGATCCGCCAGTATCCATAATAAAGCCATTAATAATACGGGAAGCAATAATTGCAACTTCGGTGAAATAAATAACAAAACCGGCCAAGTGCGAGGCGGACTCGCGTATAAAGGGTTCCGTAGCACGAAATAATATTGTAATTATAACGTTTTTTCCCAAGACCGTGAAAACAAAGTTATTCTGCGGTGGGTACCTAATATATCCCATATTTCAAAAAATTCACTACATGTCTAATTCAAATAAATTTTCGTTGAAACTTTATTTTAAGTTCCCGGTCTTGGACATTTTAAGACTTCAGAAGCGCATATCTCATCACATTTTGACTTAACCTTTTTATCATTATATCATTTTGATGGAATCTCTGTCATTTTTTGAGACCTACCATTCAAATTTCATTTATATAGTGCCAATAGTCTCCGAGTAAAACGGCTGTGACATACGGACAGACAGGTGAAGATACAGAGAGATGGGCAGACGGAATAGATAAAATTAAAGGGATTTTATTTTTGCGATTTGGCTACAGAATCTTAAAAGTTATTTGAATAGACGTATGTTTGTGGGCATGGTTGCGAGTATATATGTGATGACTAAAAGATAGAGGTATTATTACATATAGAAACTTTCTGTTCTATAGTTTTCAAATTAACTGATCTGCAATCGTATTCTTGAATCGGCTTTTACTTAGCGTGAATCTGATCCACGTGATTTATTCTCTCTCGAGGAATGTGGAATAAAAGTAAGAATGGGAATCACTAAAATGCAATACTACTAGAAATATTTAGTAGTAAATGCGAGTTTATAGTTTTAAAACTTTAAACCAACGGAAAGATTTACGTACATAGAATATTACCTCAATTTTAATTTTGAAATTTGCCTTTGATTTGGCGAAAAATTAATTATAGAAAAATACCATCCACATTATATAGTATGAACATTAGTTTGTTTCGCTTACAACTCTCTCAGAAAATATTTAAATGTGCAAAATACTTGGAATTGCATATGCTTATTCATATTGTATCTAATATTATATAATTAAGCAAGTAAAATCATTCAACAAATTTATTAATTCACCTTCATTCTATACGAAATCAATCATGATTTTACAAAATTTTCCGAAATTTGCCAAACGCTGCAATGTATTGTATGGTCACATCTCATCTCACTAGTTCCTGATTTGCCTCGCCGATTACTAGTTTTTTGTACGTGTCATTTGGCAATTTGTACAGATCAGTAATTGTTTGTGGACATTTTTTAAATACTGAGCAGAAGTTTTTTATAATCAAAATATAATTTTGGCGTTAATTTTTATTTGATATTATTTAGAGTTACTATATGTTACGGTATAACCTTCATGCAATAAAATAACAGTCATATATGAAATCCACAACGCAGGAGCCATGTTTCTCGACACTCGTCATTGTTAAATATTAATTTTACATATTGGAAAATTAAAAAGGATAAAAAATTCTTATGCTCATGATACTTCTAAACCTACGTGGTTTTCTCTAAGTCTCATTCATTTTAACTCATAGTATAAGTAAATGAGTATAACTGCGAATAATCTTAGTGGTAAATATATTTCCAACACAATATTAGGAATGTATCATAGATATATTATAAATATATTAATATTTGGTATATTATTCTCTAATCTCTTTTGCAGCCAATGTCGACCGGCGTGATACAGTTAGCAAACAAATCACGTATGCGACCGTTTTTGCAGTTACTCTCCTCCATAACGGAATGTACAAGCCTCATCGTCGTAAATGTCAATTGTACCAGAGAATTTGCACTTTTACGACGCAATGTTACTTTTGTGGGAAGTTATGAATTAATATGGAAATCATAATTACAAAATTATTATATAAAATTAAAAACCTTTTTGAAGTTACTATCATACATAAATTTGCTGATGTTCACTTAGATATGCCTTTTGTAATTTCAAGATACCGTTATATGACTTTGAATGCAAATATAATATCTCCTGAGAAGACGAATCACGAAGCATCAGAGATAAATGTTTCAGAGGCTGCAAGTGCGTCTAGTGCTGGCTAAATAATTGGTTTTGTAGAATTGTTTGCTTAATACTTTGTCTCAAATTGTATTATTAATCCCACAGTGACTTTCTATGTATACAAAAATAAGGTGGCGTTTGAAGTTGACTGTAATTGTGAATGGGAATTTGAAATTTTGGTCGCTGTACTACCGCGCTAACTAAGCGCAAATGCCATAAGTAAGTTTTTTTTCACATTTGAGGTTTTTATCCCAAATTCTTCATTTTGGCATCCTGAGCTTGAAGATAATTTCTATGATAATGTATTAACCTGTTTAGCTATTGTTTCTCGTTTTAATTGTTTACACGAAGCCAAAAGAACCGAATCTATGTTTCAGATATCATTTGTATACAGCATCCGCACTTAGATTGTGAGTGTGTATGTGTATATATATATATATATACATATATATATATATATATATATATATATATATATGTATATATATATATATATATATATATATATATATATATGTATATACATACACATATATATACATTCATTATTTGTGAACATATATAATTTCATGGCCATAAAACGCCATTCAAAAGCTTATATTTCACGTTTTCCATAAGTTCCAAAGACATATTTTTATCCACTGCTCCTGCAGAGTTAAAAATATGTCAAAATTCATATTTTGTATGGAACATGGCGGTGATGTTAAAAATTTGTATATATTATGTTTTCACGTCTGTAAAAGATATAGTAGGCCATATATTTTCATAGTGAAAAATTGGTATTTGGTAAATAGTTAAATAGAAATACTAGATATCTTTAAGTAAAATACCTGAAGGTGTACGTAACCCTCGTAGTGTAAGTTCTACATATAATTGACCGGTTTTTTCTTAATCCAATAGCTAACGCTTTAATTTAAATTAAACTTAAAAATGACTAACACTAAATGCACAACTTTTTCTAAAAGCTATTTGAATGTTACTAAGAACTATATTCTAATAGTGTTGAAATCGTTAAAAATTTAAAAGAAACTATACTGAGAGAGATTTTTTAAATAATTTTAAAAAATATTTGTAGCTTATTTTCATTTCAAAACATTTTCAGAGTTCCATGCTTATTAGTGGAAGGCTCAATATATTTACATGACTTTATCGTAAAATAAAATGACGGATGAAAATTTATGAAAAACTAACCAACTTGCGAACTGAACGTTACATTAATTAAAATTTTAGTTAATTTATATCTGAGCATCAAACTGACCTAATTTCTTTAAATATATTATCTTAAGAAACATATTTTACATTTTGACACTAATTTAACTGCTACATTATCACATTATTTCCAGTAAGGTGGAACCCTTTCAATATCATTAACAAAAGATTGTAATAACGGAGTATCATGTATCAAAGACGCTGTATTTCATTCTGTGTAATAAGGTTGGAAACCTTGCAGCTACCAGAAGAGTTTCACTGGACTTTATATCATGAACAATATCTATAATAGAAAAGGCAAACTAGTAAGTGATAGTTTTTGCTTTTAATGTTCCTTATTTGTCACTTAACGTAAGGCCGGACAGAGTTGATCACAAAACTTAATCACTAATTTAAACATTTTCACTATTTCTTTACTATACGTTCTAAAATATAATTATGTACAATTTCGTGCCATTAAGTAGGGTATATTTTTATGTAGAAAAAAGAGAATATGTAATTTTCTATTGAATGAGCCGATACCCGAAAATGTTTATTATATGTAAATTCTATATTAAAATGAGTGTTCATAAATTTACTTTCCAGAAACAATCATGTATAATTTAACATCAAATTGTCATGTACATTATTTTCTTTCAATATGACGCTCCAAATTAATTTGCCACAAAAAGCTTTTCGTGTTCTATCTTCATCTTAAAACAGTTAAAAATTAAACGCTAATGGGAGAGACGTAAATGGCAAGCATAAAAAAACTGTAAATATACCGGTTTTTTAATATGATACCCATTTCTCAAATAAAGTTTTAATTACATCGGAACATAATGACTCCCGCGTAAATTATCTATTAAATTTTGCGTAATGAATAATGATGCCTAAGAGAACCTATTACTTTACTTATTAAGTACCGGAAATGTTTATTACGATTAATTAATCTGTTACATTTTATAAGTAATTAAAACAAAATTTTAATTATATCCTATAAAAAGTTTTTTTAACTGGAAATTATCCCTAAAATGATCGATATTACTTGAACATTTTTCGGAGACTTAAGTCGTCCCTTGTCCCGTACTCATATAACTTTTTATACCTTACTTTTAATGTTACCAAATTATTTTCTTAGTAGAAACCTTTATTAGAGTATACAAATCAGTTCATAATACAAATCATAGATAGTACTATTCTTATTTTAGAAATAATATGAAGTTTTTAAAACAATAATTTTATAAATATTTAATACGGTTCTGGTTCATCTAGACATTTTATAGAAATCAAAACTCAAAATAGACCTTAAAATATAAGTGATATTTTTTTAACGTATAGAACGTATGAACGTATAGAGCCTTAGCAAACGAGCAGATGAAGAAGGTATAAAATTTTAAAAAAGTATTGAAGAAATACTATCACTTGATAGTGACATTCATTTATATTGCGGACGCCTTGTGTTGTGTTCTAAAATGTTATAAGTCTTACACTGCCATCCTTAAGTCTATATATATCGTCTTATACGCGCGTACCAATTTATGGTATGTTGTTCATTTGGAAAAGTCATAAAAAGGTTTTTTATGCAATATTTTATACATGAAAAATGTTGTATATTTTGATTTATACAATTTTTACTATTCAAAATTACAATGTTTTATTTGAAAAACCGGAGTTTGTATTAAAAATTAACCCAAAATTAGGCAAATTTCCCAATAACTTTCCCTAAAGCAGTGCGGGCTAAAATATTCGTTAGCAAAATAAAAACTAATTTGCATTGACGATGAAAGCACATCTCCTTTAAAAATAATTTCATTCTACTAAAATGGAAAACACCACCAAATTTTATTTTATAACCTTGCTCAAACTAAGAAGTATAAAATAATAAAAAATATGAATACTTAGTTGGAACTTTACGGCACAATATTGTTTCCGAATATAAGTAAATTTACAAAATGCTGCTAGACACTTTTGGAGTCGATGCCAAGTGAAATGTAGCATTCATCCATTTGTTTGTGGATGTGCCATATACATTAGAGAGGATAAAAGCATCAACATGGCATAAATTCCAAAAATCTCTAGGAATAGTAGTATTTTACAAATTTGTTTTTATTCAAATATTTTGTGGTAAAACTTCTAATCAAGTAGTTATATTTTTTATTCAGTACGGTCGATTAAAATCGGTTAATTTTTTGTAAAAAAGTGTTATTTATTATGATCTACTGGGGGCATTCAAATAAAGAAAGAACCAACCAAATTGGTTGAATTGTTCTGAAGATATGAGGTAACATACACAAAACAGCAGCATTGCAGCAACAGGCTAAGGAATTGGAATCCGGAGTTCATTGATAGTCTCTGTGTCCTAAAGTCTCACGATTGAAGCGGGGAATAACTCTACAGCGTCAAGACTGAAAAGTGGGAACTCGAAGTTCAATAACACAGTCTCTGCTTGGATTCCAATACCAAATTAAAAACAGCAGATTATCAATTTACATGGTTTAGCCAGGCAGTGCGTCTGCAGCATCTAACTAAAAGGTTGGAGCCTAATGTTCATTAACAGAATCTTTGAACATCAGGTTCCAACTCTTCAATCAAACTTAAACCTCAATTATCAATTGGAGTCATATCTCGCAGATTAGGCAGGCTAAAGACCTGTGATATCGGGATTTATGGGTCAAACGATGAAATTATCATAATATTATCACTAAATAACTGCACAAAATTCTTGAGAATCGATTAAATAGAAGTAAAAGTAGAAAAATATATTGTAAGATTTGAATCAACGACACAACATACGGAACGTAAAACAAACACAACCTTTAAAAAACGTGTCCGTATATACTTACCTACCTATTTGCTTTATCACTTCCTTGTTACATCAAGACGAGACAAACAAGATCGATCTTAAGGAGTTCACTCATCACTAAAATGTTTCAGTTTTTGAGCTCCCTCACTATATCCTGATTTTGCAAAGAATAAATTTATAGCGCCCTTAGTCTCATCGTTTTAGACTATCATTAAACCTATTTAAGTCATATAAATAAATGGTCTCAAAAATAATTTATTATTTACAACTTGCAACTGAAATTATTTTGTTTATATACATATTATACCATAATATATGTGTATTACGTCATTTCACTTGTTATATAAATTTGTCACTAAATGTGAAAGTGGTTACTATTCAAATCAATACAAAAATATATCAGGCTTATTGCTATTATAACATGTTCTGTTATTGAATTGTGATTCGATATTTTATGAAATATACAAATTATGTCAAATAATTCTATGGACTATTGTCATGATATATTAGAGTAAGTTAAAACAATAAAAATTTAATATGGTATTAATTATACGTCACTTAATAAATGTTTATTTAAGTTAAAAAAAAAATTTTGTTATGTGCTTTAATATGTTATTTCATAAGTATATAAAACGGTACAAATTATAATATATTGCACATAACTTAGAACATATTTTATTTTTATTTTGGTATTTTTTACCAAATCCATGGAAACCCTTTGGAATAACTTTCAAATTTATTAAGTGTATATTTCTTTTGGACACATATCCATTAACTGATATCTCAAATTACAGTCACGCGCAATCAGTATGTTTAGCTCAATGGTTCCCAACCAGTGGTCCGTGGACCACCAGTGGTCCGCAGAAGCCAAAATATGGTCGCGCGATTTCAGTGTCATTAATAGTATTTAGTATTACATAACTGTGTGAGGAAGTGAATCGTTCATTATACTAACTTTATTTTTTGTTCTTGTTCGTAAATAATATAGGTAAGTGAACATTTTGTTTTGATAAACCCTTTCCGTAGGTAGGTGTTTAAAATGATCGGTTTCGGGCCGTCATTTATTAATGTTTTCAATGCGTCTATTTATGTTTATGTCTTTTGGCGGGATCGTACTTACCAATGTAAAGTAGTATATTGTTTGTAAACTATAACTACTTCGGATATTATTTCAAAAATAAATATTTGTATTTATGCTAGTTTACACGATCATGTTAAAATACCTAATTTTTCGCTTTTATTTTCTTGGTTTTTATTCGGTTTCATTTTTGTATCTTATTTTCAGAATATGGCACCTAAAAGAAAATGCGACAATAGTTATATAAAATTTTGGGTTTACCTTGATAGAAAATAACGGAGAAATAAAACCGTTTGTGGTCGTTGTGGCGCCGTTTGAGATTTATAAATTAATAGCACAATCTAAAGAACCTCACACAGTCGGAGAAACGCTCGTGAAACCGTGTTTGCTCAAAGCCGTCGAAGAAATTTTGGGATTAGAGGCCAAGAAAAAAATACAAGATATACCTCTGTCCAATAACACGGTCAAAGCTTGAATTGAACTTATGTCAAATGATATAGAAGAGCAACTTATTTCAAGAATAAAAAAGTTGCCATTTTGCTTTGCAGTGTGAATCGGCCGACATTTCGAATTGTTGTCAACTACTTGTATTTCTTTTCTTTTTAGACGACGAAAACAAAATTAGAGAAGAATTATTGATTTCACGGGAAGTGGAAACAACATCAAAAGGTATCGATGTCATGAACGCAATATCGGAATATTTTGAGAAAAATAATCTTAAGTGGGATAAACTTGTTGCTCTCTGTACTGATGGTGCTCCGCCAATGTTGGGATCACGTTCCGGGCTGGCGACGTTAGTGAAACAGAAAAATCCTAAGGTATTATCAATGCACTGTATCATACATCGCCAGGTGTTAGCATCCAAATCTCTTCCAGGATGCCTTAATGATACACTGCAAATGGCCATACAAGTTGTAAATCTTATCAAAAGCAGCGCCTTAAATACACGCATTTTTAAAAAATTGTGCACTGAAATGGACTCCGATCATGAGGCACTTCTCTTTCACACAGAAGTTCGATGGCTACCGAAAGGTAATATGTTGGGAAGATTATATGTACTGAGAGCAGAGGTTGAGGTTATTTGCTTATCTTGTGGATATTTTCAGATGAATTTGGCTTATCTTGTGGATATTTTCACACACTTAAATAAATTGACTATGCAACTGCAAGGTTCCAGGAATATACAATTAGAAAACGCCGCTATATTTATTTTTGAAGATAAACTTCGCGCTTTTATTTGCAAACTACAGTTGTGGTTACGTGAAATTGAAGAAAATAATTATTCTGCGTTTGCAACAATAAAAGCACTTCGGGAAGACAAAAAGTATGACGCTAGTAAAGCATATATACAAGAAAACATCAAGACTCATTTACAATTGTTGATTGATGAATTCAATCGTTACTTCCCAGAATATATCGAAGAAGCTAAAGTGGATCAAAAATTGATTCGTAACTCTTTTAGCACGGACGTTGGTAAAGTAACTGAAGGAATCCAGGAAAAAGTCATTGAATTCCAAAATGACAGAGACTGCAAGGATGCTTTTGAATCGTATTCTCTCGAGTCGTTTTGGTGTAAAAAAGCAATTTCTTATACAAAACTTCGAGAAATCGCCTTGCGCTATTTTATGGTTTTCTCAACAACTTATTTATGTGAGCAAGGATTTTTTGCTTTGTTGGTAATTAAAAACAAGGCGAGGAATCGTTTGAAAGTAAGTGATGATTTGCGTGTAGCTTTGAGTAACAATATTAGTCCTAGAATAGCCGAACTCGTGAAGAAGATGCAAGCTCAGAAATCACATTAATACAAAATTACAAAAGTTTATCCTAAAATTATTATTATTTATTTATGTAAGTTCCTATTGAGCCTTTAATTAAAATGTATTACATTACTTACAGTCTATTTTTATTATACCTACATTGTGGTCCCTGCTAACAAGAATGATAAAAAAAAGTGGTCCCTGGCCAAGAAAAGGTTGGGAACCCCTGGTTTAGCTTATGGATTTGTGGAGTATTTGCAAACATGCTATTTACTTTGAGAATGGTTTCCCATCAGGTATTGGGTTTTCGTAACAATATTACGGATATCCGTGTGGAGAATATTATAATGGCGTTAGCAAGAAAATGTACTTCCGGTAACAACCGTAAATTTATTTCCGGTTGACGGCTCTTTACAATCTATATGCGTTGAGACATATAACTGTTGGAAACTGACAATGATAATACAAGCCCCGCGAAGGATAGATTGAAACTACACATTAATAGAAATGTAAAGCTTTTGGTGTTCAAAGTTTAATATTATTTGCTTTCTATATGTAAATCGTTTAATCGCCTTTCATGCAGATTATGGGCTTTAATTTAATCCGTTTTTGAATTAACAGCGTGAAATGGTGTTATAGAAAACGTAGATATATTTGCGTATTCAATTTACATATTTGACAAAACTTGAAAGTCGATGTGGTATATTGATTCGTGTTGGTAAAATTATAGTTGATTTGAAAGGAGAATATATTATAAAGCAATTACTCGCTATAATTTATCATTTGCGATTTAATTTAAGTTCTCATATCTCCATATACATCGATAAATTAATATGGTTTTAAATGTTATTAAATACAATTTGATTTATAGTATCAGAAGTAAAAAAAAACAATGGGAAATTGTATTATCTAACAATTTAATTAATTTACTGTTATAACTAATAAATTAATCTGAAATAGTTCTAGCGCCATTTCCCGTGAATACGCGAAATCCAACTTGCCTATACTTTGCACTTTTAACCGGCAATGTAATTTCTAAAAATGTTTGATCGTTCAAAAAACTATTTCGATATTTTTATGCAAATCAATACTGCTATTGCTTATAATGTTTACGGCTTATGATCTCTGTGGTTCTTGATACCTATAGCTTATGACTTATAATTTTTATTGGTTGTAATGGTATTATTATGATTGTTATTGGGTATGATATCTATGGTTTATGGTTTCTATGGGTTATGATGACCAAGGCTTATATTTTCCTTGGCTTACGACATCTGAAACTTATGTTTTCTATGATTTCAGATGTCTGTGGCTTATAATTCTACGACTTTCAATTTCTATAGCATATAATGTCGATAATGGCTTATGATATCTATGACATAAAATTACTATGATTTGTATGCTTATGGCTTATAATTTCTGTAGATTATTGTTTCTATGGCTTATGATACATATGCTTCGTGATTATTCCAATGGCTCATGATTTGTATGGTTTATAATTTCTAGAGCTTTTGATTTCTATAGCATGTGATTTCTGTCTTAACATTTCTATAATTTTTTACTTCTGAGGCTTATGATGTCTATGGCTTGTAATTTTCATGGTTTATGACTTCTGTGAATTATGGTGTCAATGGTTTATGAGTTCTATGCCTTATGATGGCCACAGTCCATGTTTTCTATGCCTTATGAAGTCGAAAGTGTATTAGTTTCTATGACCTATGAGGCCCGTGCTCACTCTGCTTATGGATAATAATTTATTTTACCTATTATGTTTACGATTTATGATTTCTGTGATTAACGGTTTCTATAGCGCATGACTTTTATGTTTTCATTTGCTTATGACTACTATTATAATTACTATGGCTTATGATACCGATGGCTCATACATCTGTGGCTTTGGATTTCTATTGCTTACGATTTTCATAATTTATGATTTTCAATTATTTATGACTTCTATGGCTTGTGATTTTCATAACCTGTTATTTCTATGGCTAATGATTTCTAAGTTTTCTGATTTGTATGAAATTTATGACTTATAATTTTCAGGGCTTTTAATTTTTTTGAATCATGATATCAATGGTTTATGATTTCTATGGCCTATGATGACCATAACCTATGTTTTCTATGGCTCATAATATTTAAGGCCAATGCTTTTTATAGCTTATGCTGTCTAAGGCTAATTATTTCTATTACATATGAGGTTTAAGCCTTATGAATTGTATGACAGAAGAAATTCTACGGATAAGGTTTTGTTTAACTTATTATATCTATGATTCATGAATTTTATATTATTTTTTGATTTTTTTATTTTATTGATATTTTTACCATATGATTTCTATTGTTTATGATTTCTATGGATTATTGTTTATATGACCTATGATTTTGATGGCTTATGGCATAAAATTTCTATGATTTACATTTCCATGTTTTTTTATTTTTATTATTTATGATTTCTATGCCTTAGTATTTCTAAAGTTTAAGGCTTCTTTTGTTTATAATTTTCGTGGCTTATGATTTCCACGGTTTATAATTTTTGTGGCTTATGATTTTTGTGATTCATGGCATCTGTGATTTTGGGTTCTATTGTATGTGATTTCTATAGTCTTTCGTGTCTATGGCTTATTATTTATATAGTTTGGGGCTTATAATTTTATGGTCTATGGTTTTGTGCCTATGGCTAACGATTTCTATAGACTAAGTTTTTATACTTTGTGATATGTATAGGTTATGATTTCGATGGTTTATGATTTCTGTAGTTTATGATTTCCATAGTTTATGATTTCCATTACTTATGATTTCTGTGGCATACGATATATAAGACTAGTGATTGAGTTCAACTGAGTTGGGTTAGACTCGGCTCGGCTTGCTTCGGCTCGGTATATATGTGTTTTAAAAATATTGAGGAAATTTTGAAAATTATTCAAAAGTGCAGATCTTATGAGATGAATTGATAATTTAGTCACTTTAGTGAATTAATTAAGTTTGACAAAAAATGGTCTTTATGCTATTTTTAGCAGATAGGAAAATGTTTATATGTTTTGCCGAAATAATTCAGTGATTTATTAAAAAAAGAATTGTTAATGGAATTTGTTAGAATCACGTGATGGGGCATATTACCCTAAACTTTTTCACTGCGAGAATAAAAAATAGCTTATGGGCTTAAATGCGTATCTATTTATATTGCGTTAGGTTAGGTTAAGTTTCTAAACCCAACTTGTTACGAAAAAAAAATTAAAATTGAAATGCTGTAAAGAAATCCAACTATATACCATTTTCATCGACGACTTGAAACCATCTTATAGGCTCAATATGGAATTGAGCCTATAAATATGGTATGAATAGGTATGAAATAAACCTAAAAATTTAGTGAATTAGATTAAAAAAATTGGTCAAATGCAAGCTATACTTGCACAATTAATATTCCGTTCCATCAGCCCTAAAATTTTAGTTTTAATAGTAATGCACCCCGACTATGTGATTAAAAGAACAACAACCAATGCCGTGTTACATCGCGTATGTGAAGAATTGAGTGGGGAGTGTTTTGACTAAGACAAATTAAAATCGTCTCATCGCAAATTCTTTAATATTAAAATTTTTCAATCTCAATCTTCATAATTATTTTTCAGTTTTTTCACAATTTAGACGTTTTTCCCAAAAAAAATATTTCATCATAAAAATTCATCAAATTTATTGTGGAAGTTGTGGTTATATAAGATTTTGTTTGATTTCATTTGATATGATTAAGATTATCACTTAACAGAAATTTCTTTTAATTTCAAAATTTATCCCTGAAATTAACCCACAGAATCAAAATTTCACTTTCGGTACATCTTGGCTAGTATAATACAATATAAGTAGGCTACTATACTCTATCTCTGGATTAAATTTCAAAATTTTATGCCGAATTTTTTTAATAAAGAAACTGGATAAAACAATCGGTTGAACAAACTATAGAATCAGAGATATATCACTCGAAATCAGATGAATAAATACGTAATAAAATTGAAATATTAAATTTTATGCTGATGCCGAGAATCGGTACGAACCCAGATATTTTAACAAAAAAGAATCGCTTTGTCAATAATTATTATTCATCAGTAATATCGTAAAGTTTGAAAATTGTTATTTTTAGGTAATAGCTTTGTTACTGTTTATCACATTTCATTCTTGGAATGTTTTTGATCCTTGACATGGTTTATTATTTCTTTACGTTCAAAATTTTATGAAAACAGTTTTATGAAAACACTTCGACAGCCTATTTTAAATCACTGCCTTCACTAGTGTAGATCATGAAGAATACTAGAATGGCAATAGAATAAGGCGGTGGTAAGTTAAATAAAATGAACGGTGATTTAAGGACTTGTTTCGTTATAAGTTGACCGGGAAAGAATCATGTAAATTCCAATGTTATGTATTGTAAAATATTAGGTATTTTCAAAATTATTTTCTTTTGTTCAGAATTTTCTGAAATTTATTTGCAGATATATCAGATTATCATGTTATTAATTATAATTAAGTGTTATCTGCGCAATAACACTTAATTGTAATTAATATCACAATGATATTTTATACATAAATTATGGAAAAAATAAGTCATAAGTGAGTTTTATTACTCTGGTCAGTGGATGTATGTGTAAATAGAACTATAAATAAATTCCATCGCCTAATCAGTGGACGGTAGAATTAAGTTGAACGGTAAAATTAGATCTGTAACACTGAACAAGTCATATAGACGTTTCTAAGCACGCATTTTAATTATAAATAATATATATTTTCTGGAAATAATATTTCAATAACATAGGTAGACATACGTATATTTTTTTCAGCTATCGGCAAATATCTTCACTTAAACTTAAATCAATTATTATTTCCCTCAAATCTTTTGAAACAACTAGGCTCAAAATACATGACGTGTAAAAATTTAAATAATACTTCTTTTCCTCTGAATCGTAAATATGATTAATTTAAAAGAAAGCCAAGTTTCATAGACATGTAAATAAATTTAATAAGGAAGCGCAATAACTTTTAGGTTGTGACTTTACCTGAAGTCTCGAGTAGAATAAATTAACTATGGACGATGTACTTACAAATGTGATCTTAAATTTCCTTAACGATCAGTGGGTCGCAGCAAAATGCTGCTGACTAGGAAAAATATTAGCGATAGACTTTCTTTAATTAAACTCTACATTTTCGTATCTTGAAACAACAACATTTCCTGGGTAATAAATTTTATTTAATTATCTCAGGTTTTAAATTACTTATAAATAATTTTTAAAAAATACTAGCGTAGCGCACATTTAAAATTGCGATAATCAAATTTCTATTAAAAATGGCAATGAATTAATTCTGCGAAATATAGCACGATGTAAATGCCTATTGCACTTAGAGAAGGCAATATAGCACAATGCCAGCACAATGCCCAATATAGTACGATGTAAATGCCTATTGCAATTAGAGAAGAAGACATTAAAAGAAGGCACTGGAATTATCTCACCATATTTATTATATTAATATGAAACATATTTTCCGAGGTATCTGTCGATCCTTTCTTGTGCTATTTACAAAATTAATAAAGCTTACTAGCACCAGTAGAACTCGTACTACGAAGGTTCTCTACACGTTTCGACGCTTATCATATTTAAGTGTATATAGTATTTCTACCAAACTATTTACAAATATTAAATTTTCACAACGTAAATACATCCAACGTGTCGTATGTTATAATTTTCTGAGGCGTAAAAAGGTGGTATATATTTTTAAAAAATATCAGATCTAAGATAATCGCTTAAATTTTCCTGCAATCTTCTAGTTATTTTGACAAAACATCTTTTTTCGTGATTATTGGTTCAGTAATATTAGAAACAAAGGGAATGCTATATTTTTAAAAATTTTTAAAATATCTTTTTGAATTGCAATTTGAAATGGAGAAAGAATATTATAATATTCTTCATAACAAGCGTTTTCCAATGATGCTCCACGTGATATATAATATGAAAACAGAAAAGTTTCTAGTATCTTTCCTTTCTCCCTAATTTTTATACGAATATTATAAAAAAGTTGGTGATAAAATATGTGGTTTAATGATATATTAATAAGATATATTACTTACGCTAACTTTCAAGTTTCTATATTCCATAGTTTGTGATACAATAGGTTTTGAAAGTAGAAATTTTCTTTTTTACGTTTTCTACTATATTTTTCAAGAGCTTAAAAACATGGGAAATATTTTAAAAATAATGAGAAATTAAACCATTGCTTTAGTTTTCATATAAACTTTGTCTATAAAAACAATATTATTTCCATAATTTTAAGTTGGGTGGTTTTGAAAATAAGAAGGAGGGAAATACTTTTTGCAAATCTTTCAGTATATTTCTGAATACATACAATTATGGAATTCTTTAAATCCTCATAATTAACCCATTCAAATGATACACCGCGCTAAATTATTGACTTAGAAAAAACAATTTGATCACGTAATTTGCCCTTCGTAAAATTTTCTCATTAATATTTTTGAGTTTCATCCATTTCGATAAGTATGAGTTAATATGCTTTACTAATGTGTTGTATTACTCAAAACGTAACGAAAAATTATAAAGCGATTTGTCAATAATTTAATTAATAAATACTACTTTAACTCAAAAAATTACACCTCTAACCAGAAACTTGAATATTAGGTAAACTTTATATACTTGCTAGTATTCACATCCGTGCAAGTAATTCGCCACTAAATTCTAAAATAAATAGAATACTAAATCAAAAACGCACCGTCTATATACGTCAATATACTTAAGTTATTGATTTAATAAGAAATAAATGTTTTACTTCGCGCATCTTGCCATCTTTAAACATATCCCTATATAGATTAGCAAAGCGAAAATGTACAAAATTAATTTCATTAATTCTCAAGATCGTTCAAAATTCAACCCACACGTGCTTCAATTGAAAATGCATACTTTTCTAACATTGTATTTAACTTTTTTAAATTGACGTATTAAAATGACTAATCAAAATATTTTTCTTCGTAACAAGAGTCTATCTTTAAAAGGTAATTTCACGACTAATCGTTGCTATCCAAAGGAAAATATTTCTACATTAATGCTGTTTGCACGGTATGGCATAATTTATATACGGATAATGAAATACTCAGTCCTCGTAATTGATTGAAATACCTAATCCCTCTCAAGATATTTGTCATTCGTATCGCATTGAATCAATAACGAAGATTGAAAGCTCCACCGATGCTTGCCAAAATTCGGTTTCGTACATATGATTACGTGTTTAAATAGTATAAAATATATGAAGAGACAATATTTTAAGAGCTTTTGTTTACTCATTGAAATATGCATTTTTGGTTAACAAGTCGGAAGCTAGTTTCTGCTTTGGTATATTCGTATTTATTTAATATTTTCAAAATTTGTTAAAGTGGATTTTAGGAAACAAAACTTTAAATTTTCTTAACACCAAGCACCTAATTGTCTGTTGTAAAAATCGAATACGTGTTTAATAAAATTTTTTATCTTTGTTACCGAATTCGGGGTTTGTCACAGCCTTAATTGACGTTCGTAATGTATTTGTCGTGTGGTACGTGTATGTACTTATCTATGAAATTGTTTTGTATATGTATCGGATATATATATATATATATATATATATATATATATATATATATGTATATATATGTGTGTGTGTGTGTGTGTGTGTGTATACACACACACACGTATATATATATATTCAATTCCTAAAATATGACATTTTTCATTGAATTTATTTTTATTATTATAAAAAAAAATATAAAAACTTATACTTTATAAATATTTCAAGACTTCATATTAATTAAATTTAAGTTCTGATTGAAATGTTAATTGGAAATTAGTTCTTTATTTGTAATATTTGCTATAAACTTTTTCTCATTACTATACATTTTTTCTTAAGTTTTCTGTGCACTTAAACAACAAAATTCTGCACTAACTCAATTATTTATTATAAGCATTATTTCAATTCAATCATTGATCGTCATTCATTAGATGGTCAATCGTCTCCTACGTACATAACTACTTTTATAATCTAAACTTATTGAAAAGAAATAAAAACTTTATAACAGTCAACATCCTCTTCAGTGAAACAACGAAAGAAGTTTCCGAGCGAGAATAATCGACGCCTTTTTTCTATTCAGTTTCTTTTCCGATTCAATTATTTCTGTAAGAAAATTCAGGCATGATAAATTATCCAACGACCTTAATGGGCCCCTTGTCGCAAAAAGTATACATTTTTTGGGAATATTTATTTTTGAGAAAAGGCTTTGACATAATCTGTTTCTTACAAACCTTACATTTTTAATACAAAAAATATTGATAATTATTGTTATCATTTTTCGTTACTAAACCGAGTTTACCAATTTTATATATGGCCTCTCCCTAAAATTTATAATCATTCACAATAATTCAAAATATTTTGACGTGTGATAGCTCACTTTTGATTCGATAAAGCATCCCGTCTAACGTTATAATAAGAAGCAAAAGATGATTTTAATAACAGCGTTATTTGCATCAAATATATATAAACAGAATAACTAATTCAACAAGTTTTATTTTGTTAATTAGTTTTGGCAGTATAACCCAATCTAGTCTTGTAAAATCTTGGCCTCGACCCGATCCAAGTTTAAAAAATAAAACACAGATATCTATTACACAAAACGAACACTTTTTTGCCTTGACAGACTATTGAAAAAGGTACATTTGATGTTACACAAAATTCACAACTCAAAACGTCAATCTGACATATAAAAATTCTATGATGACAATTTCCATTCTATGCAACTCTTTGACCACAGACAATTATTTGTTTGACATTGACAGTATTAACTAAAACAATAAATCATTTATTATTGAATGTAAATGACGGATATTCTAATATATTTGTAATTTACAATTTAATATATTCGTAACACATATTATATACAAATTTTAATTTTTATGAGTAAAATTAGTCAAGTAAGTGTTTATCATTTATTAGATCAAAACATAAAGCAGCTATTTTATCAATTTATATGGAATGAAAATATAATATACTTTATGTCAAGAAATATACGCAAAAAAAAAGAATCAGTCCAAGAACCTTATTTAATAATGTAAAATATTCAACACATATAGGTCGTTAAACATAATAAAAATACGTAGTAACGACTAATCCCTGTAACGAACTTTGTATTATAGAATAAATAGATTTCAAAAAGTAATATTTTCTTTATTTCATACTAATTTGCCCAGCATTAACAGAAGGGAAGCTTAATAACTAATCAGTATGGACTCATTATATTTGCTAGAAGATTGCGGAGATTTTTATCGTTTACAGTGCAAAAACACAAATGACATGTATATAAACACAAAGTACAAACCGACCACATAAGTTAATCATGTGCATGTCATCACTCTAAACTAATTTACATCAAATTTATCATGACTCTAAACTAATTTACATAAAATTTATCATGACTCTAAACTAATTTACATAAAATTTTTGAAGTTTTATAAAGGAACTCTTCTAAAGGAATGAACTTTAGTAATATCTTTATTTTATATATAAGGTTTATATTTTTTAATTATCATTTAATATGTGTTTTTTTCGTTTAAATTTTGTTACCTGTCAACCTACTTGGATTAACAAATATGTTATGAACAATTTTAATCCAAGCTAACAGAGATGTGTAAGACAGATCTGTACTTTACGTCAGATAGTACATCTATATAAAGAAAATATGGAAGAGACGTTAATATCACTATAAGATAGAAGTGGAAATGACTTGGAAATGACAGTGGAAATGACTGACATTTAAGTTTGCGATGATTTAGATTGATTACTTTTTTTTAACTAAGTTCCTTCTATGACGAATACTATTGACGCATACTAGTGTCTTTATGTTAGTAGAAAGGAAGCTACAAAAATTACAAAACAATAAACCCCCAAAAATATTATTTAGGCGCCTTGAAATTTTAATGAACTGTATTGTAAATTCTATAGAATAAAATTACGAGAATATTTGAATAGGTATTAAGTATGACCAGAATGCCTCGAATGAATATTTTTAAAGTACGACGAAAATATATTTTAGCAAGATAAAGTTTTCATATCACCTTCACTTAATATTATTATACATTTCTAAAAATACTATACAAAACAGAGGTGTTATCTAATTATTAGAAGCCAAATCGGATTCATATAATTGGATGAGAGAGAAATCACGTCACCTGAGCATAGGTAAAACGTTCACGCTGCCTACTGAACATTTCCAATACTCACATGAACTCGAAATTCGCATTTAGCAATTATCAAAACATTTACATCAATTTTTTTCTTATATTTTTATAAACAGATTTCATAAATTTAATAAGGATACTATAAAAATGTCATCCTGCCTGAAATAAATTTTTGGCATACTTTTAAAATACACATTCATAGCATTCTGGCCACTCTTAACCTTTCACATTTAATAGCATTTTCATTTTCGTTTTCTATAGAGTTTAAAATACTCTGTACTAAAATTCCAAAGTGCCTAAACAATATTCTCGAGGGCTTATTTTTCACAACTTTTTTATGTTTGTCATAGGAAAACAACCGCAAAAATTTGCCAGTACTTTTATTTGCCATTCTGTTAATATAAAGTCAACTACTGTGTAAAATTTTATTGTGCCTAAAATATATCCCCAAAATTCGTTATTAGCTCTCGTAGATAAAAGTAAATTCACACATAAACACATACAATCGAAATTGTGTGCTTTGTGTGACGTAAAAGAAAAACAGAATAAAATTATTTTTAATTAATTTCGTGAAATGAATGCATAATAAAAAAGTTTTAATAGACATAATATTCGTAGTATACCTAATCATAATATTTCTCATTACTTTTTATTTACTTATATAGTAGTTAGAATTTCACCATCAAACCTTCCTATACAACCTAGTGTTGTAATTAATGACTTAAACGAATTAAACCATCACTTGAATTTGAATTACTGTTTCGTTGACTTCCATCTCACGCTAATTTTACTCGAGTCAGGTTGTTGATAATACAAACTTACTTTCTATAATTATACAATAAATCAATTATTACGGGCACATAATTTTTCCAAGAAATTGTAAAATTGGTTAAATATACTTTCTACTTAAAGAAAAGAGTCGGCATGAACATTTTTCCGCTCAACACATCAACGCACGTAAATCATTAATGCAAAACAAGTAAAAATCTGAAAATTACCTATGAAAATAAATTGTCACTGCAGGATTTAGATCTATATAAAGCTTATGTCAGGTTTAAGCAATTCACTTAAGGATTTAGTTTAAATATACAAAGTAAATCATAAGCTTATGTCAAGTTTAAGCAATTTACTTAAGTATTTAGTTTAAAAATACAAAGTAAATCAGTCATCTTACCGTAATGTTTAATGGGTTTCTTTTACTAAATAAAATATAGTCTGTACTCCTTCAAAATTTCTAATGAAAAATGTAAAATAAATTTAAAAATGTTTAATTACAAAATTAAAAAGTATATAAAATAATATCCACACTATGGATATTACGCTATATTTTGAGAAATCTTATATTGAACTAATTAATATTAAATACTATTTATTTTCCATAATTTATGTAACTTCGTTGAGAAGACATCCAATAAACTGGTTATTAATAAATTAAATTAATATTATTAACATGTTTAGTAGTAATTATTTTAATATGGAATATAATAATATTAGAAGCAATTATTATTAACTCCATTAATATATTTAGTAAAAACCCAGAAATATCATATTTCATATTCATATTTCAGCAGAAATGTTTGGGTCATCAAAAAAGATTTTCGAACGACTGATATTTCTTATCGATCTAGTAACACTTGCAATATTTACTGGATTCTATATATTAAGTAATTTTCTTAAAATGAAGTCCTTGACGACGACATGAAAAAATAAATGCGAACCAAAATTCATATGAACTAATCAAATCAAAATTTTTAAAATTCTTTACTACATCGCAGCATCTTGCCACAGCAATAATTAAATAAATGAGATATACATTTTATCATATCTCTACTCCCTTAAGATTATCTAAAGAGCAAAATCACCATCTACACTTTAATCACAAAAGAACACTTGCGTAAAAATGAAAATCCTTGCTAGGGATTGTCCTTACTCAACCCATAGGTAATTAGAATTTACAGCGTAATTTAAAAACAAACTCCGCCACTCAATATCCAGCTAATTACAGAACGTCCTCTTGTCTCATTATGCATCGTAGTACAATACCACGTTTTCATTACACCGTTATGTCCTTATTAGTATATGAATAATATTTAACACAAGTACGGTCCCGTGTTAATTAACAGACATCAGCGAGATTAAAAGCTATTTATCGGACAAGTCATGCTAAATCGTTAGAAGCAAATAAAGTTTCGTTTGACTAGAGATGTATGCATTTTATCAAGACAAAAGTTAATTAAATAATATAACAAAAATATCAATTCACATTTCTAATGAAGAAAGTGAAATGCTTGTGAACTGTTGTACACTATTCTATGATATATTTCGCAATGCACAATTTTATTTTCAAATTCTGATGCTTTATTTAGACGTAATATTGAAATAGATAGTTAATTGTTACATTGGGTACAAAACAAGTAGTTTAAATTAAAAACATACAGCAAGCACAGCAAGAAAAGCCCATTATTCTTTTAGGTGAAAAATAAGCAATAAATTTGAAAAAAAAATTTTATTACTTAACCTTGACAATATATACACACACACACATACACACATATATATATATATATATATATATATATATATATATATATATATATATATAATTCTATATTCATTTATTCTTGGCTAACCACGAGACTTCTCTACAACTCTACTGCTAAAGTGATAGTGTTATTATTTTTTTAAATCTAAATTTATATCATCCCTTATCACTTATCGTAGCAAAACTCGACATCTCTTCATAGTAGAACTCGACATCCTATTTATTATATAGAGTTCCACCATACATTACGTGATGCAATTTATACCTTAAATTAAAAATATTAAACCAGATTCAGTTCTTCTTTTAAATATTTTTTATACGAATAACGAAAAAAGAATAGGTCATATTCCGATTTTCATCGTAATTTTATAATGTTATATTTATTTCCATGTTAGCACCAACACAGCATCTTAATGTAATATGTCATTAATAATTAGTGACTTGCCTACTTGAGGTCGTGACCTCAATCCTTGCTTTAATATATTTTTCGTGATACCTGCAGGCATAAAAATAGAAATTATTTCATATTTTTCCTTATTGAGCTTTTTTAATTCGTAAATTGATAGGGAAAAAAATATTGGAGTGCAATAAAAGGCAAAAAAATTTCGATTCAACTGATTCCATAAAGACCAATTTGCCATTATTCCTACGAAAATTTATTTGTTTGAACATACATTCTCCATATGTTGATTTCTTCGCCATTGTAAACAGTCAATGTTCCTTTCATAGGTATTGTCTTCCCTATTTCAAGTAATTTTATATTGTGTGTATTTTATCCTTACTATATTTTATTTAATACATTTTTCTTTCAACTTACACTCATTTTCTTTCGACATGCTAAGTTTAGCTTCCATTGTAAATTAAATTACCATAGAGATAACAATATTACATAATTTTATTTACAACCAAACATTTTTTTAGTTTAAAATAGGCTTTAATTAACGTATACAACTGAACATTAACATGGGACGTGTTACATATAATTGATGCAAATTAAATCCCGACACACAGAAACCATAAATAATGAATACCACCAAAAGTTAATAGTATTTCCAGGTAGAATTTACCTTGCTCAGTATGCAATTTACTTCTTTTCTGGAAATGAAATCGAGTTCTTATATATTTTTAAAACAAAGAGAAAATCACAAAAAGTAAACTTAACTCCATCTTATTATATAATTTCTTATAGCTAACAAAATAAAAAAAGTTAGTCAGGATTTATTTCAGTATTATTTGATTTTATTAATATCCATCAAAAATAGTTAGTGTTTCAATATACTAATAAAATTATTGTATCGAAATAATTTCATATTTTTAAACTGAATATATACGATAAGAACAACCACAATCGTATTCGCAAACTATAACTTCTTTTGGTGTTGTGATTTCCATATAAAATGTAAACTGCAAAATTTTTAGTTGTGGAAGAACCTGCGCGGTGCATCGATAAAACTAAATTTCCAGAAATGGTAAAATGTCGAAACTTTACCGTAGCTTGTGGGGTAGATCACAAGGCATACCACTTTTGAGGGTGCGGCGCACAGCATGAATTCAGTTTCAATTTCCGGCCACTCGTCGAATAGAGCTCGATTACTGCTGTGGTTGGCAATAAGAGATTGTTCACGTAGCAATAAGTCCGTATTATATATGTGTGTATATATATATATATACATATATATATACATATATACATATATATATATATATATATATATATACATATATAATTTGTATAGTAAAGTACGTGAATATATAAATTAAATACGTATATTTGAGGATACAAAAATAAACAGTTTGCAGTTAGGAAAGTGTACAAAATAAAATTCTGTTAACAGTGACATTAATTTCGTGCTTTTGTACAAATAAATGTGTTCTCCGCTCTTTTCGAGTTTTACGTGTCTTTCTTCATCGATCCAGTCGAGCTTGCGCGTTTCATATATTTGCATGTTAGATCTAGCTATAGAGAATGTAATGAGACACAGTCTGCACTTCGTCCTGATAGCTCAAAGAGTTCAGTGGAAATAGTATTTACAAAGTATTAAGGAAAATAATCTCACTTTTAATTGAAGAAAGTTATGCCAGTCCGTCCGTGACGGGCGATTACTATTTGACAGTCCCATATTATGAGGAATACAAAAATATTTTCTCACTATTTTAAATTTAAATTTAAGAAAAAACTACGCGAATATAGATCACTCCCTCCACCCTCCTCCTATTTCTGAAAATGTGGAACCAAAACTGTAAAATAGAAGGTTGATAAAATTTTACAAGAAGATTACGAAAAAACTGTAGCTTTTATGCTAGATCTTAAAGTTTATTTTATGAAATATTTTTATGTCTTAAAAATGTAAAGTGGGCAATATATTAAGGTTGCAAAAAATACTATCTGTTAATAGTTTAATAGAAATGCTATGTGCTCTTAAATATTTATGTACTTAACTGTGTACGGAACCTTCTTAGACAAGTTTTCTATTTTCTCTAAAAAGAGTTTCTTTTTATTCTTGTGACACCTGGACCTCTTGTATACCTCATCAATTTTTGCGAGTTTTGAGTCTTGTTTCAAAATTTGTGATATAAATTATAATCTACACTCTATTTAAAATTTTACAAGAACTCTAAAATACGATATACAGGAAAATATTGGGAAATATCGGGTTCAGTGCACTGAGCAATATTACTGCTCATGGATTCGCTTAAAAAATAGTGCGTACAAAAGTTCAAACAGTACCATACGAATGTTTTCAGCGAATATATACAATTTTTCAAGTCAATACTGACTGAATAATATTCCAATTTAAATCAAAATCATTACAATTATAAGTGGTAAAGGAATATTAAAATAATTTTCATTTATATAACAAAACTACTTCCCTTTTCCGACATATCTCTCAAACGACCTTCATTAAAAATTTTCTTTTTCTATGAAATATTACAGCACCATCAATGCGCGAGCTGCGCTAATATTTTTATGTAAATTGAGCCAATTTTCGATAACATTACAAGTGGAAGACAGTCCCCTACTCGACACTTGCTGCCGGCAGACATTCGCCTGTTAAACACACTTTCTTTAATAAATTCTCTTCCCACTTCGGCCCCCAGTTCTCCTCTTAGCCATAAACATTAATCTTATTTATTTTTAGTGTTTTGTACCAACAATAACAAAACGGGATACTTATAGAATAACTTCGATGTCACTGTGTCCGTAAATAACAAGTATTTTTCACAGTGGCTGATAAACGTAAAATGTTGAAATTTGGTATAATTACGGAAAGTGATAGTTTTATTAAAAGTATGGAGTGAAAACATTTCAGTTTTTGTTTTGGGTTGGGAGCACAAATTAAAAAAATAAGTAGTTCTTTTATCCATTAGAAGAAAACTCCTTAAAATCACGGTCTATGCTGGGCTATTTCCAAAAGAATTGCTCAAATATTTTGGAAATTTATATTCAGTGGAGATAGAGCATGTATTAAACGAAAATCGTCAAATACATGGGTACCACTACCCCCGTAATTGTTTTCTTAAACAATTGATCGTACAAACACTAAATACGCAACTACGACTTACATTTGGTCGCTCATTTCATTTCCAGGTGAACTGTTTATGAAATAATTTTGATTGACACTTGTATCGATCACATTTTCATAATTTAATTTAACTATTAAGCAATCAGATCGATCAATGATTGTGATTCATATCTCCTTTTAATATCAATTTGCAATATATTTTAGGTTTGCAACTATATATTCCACACTTTGGGATAATATTAAAATAGTCTAAATAAATGTTAAAAGGAAAATTATTGCCTAAAATATTAAAGTGTTTTAAAAATCAATGCACAGGTAACAATCTAATCCTGATTTTAAATTTGAAGTACTCTTTAAGAGTGAAATGCTGTGAAAATTCAAAACTGCTCGATTTGAAAAATGATTTTTCAATATAAATAAACCTAATAACAGCGCATCGCATAAATTTTACATGGGAGATTTCCTTCAGGATCATAACCATGAAACTCTCGTAACATTCAATTGACTGACTACTCTGTTATTTTTACCGGGTAGTAAATATTCACTAGGTAGAAATGAACTGTGTAGAAATGAACTTTACATTCACATCACGTTGGCATATCACCAAAAGCCCAGGCAAAAAATTAACAAAGCCCCTTTTGGGTTAGCACCTTTTAAAGGACGATAATAAAAGGACTAGCATGAGTACCTTGGTTGCGGCTTTCTCAAGATACATGGTAAATTGGAAAATTGGTTCCATGTCGAGGAGTGAACGAGCACAGGCTGAAAAAAGAATAATTTATTAAATAAATTTTCAATTTAATAATGATTTTCGAATTTAGTAAATTTTTTATATTTTGTACGTGTGTCATAAAAGCTTGGATTCGAATTTTTACTTCCGGCAGTATAACCAAGTTAAATGATGATAATTGAATATCCTTACACAAACGGTTTAGAAAACTATTTGGCAGCGGCGAAATTTATTCATCCGTCATTTCAATATTCAATAAAATTAGAAATTGTTGTGACAAAAAATGTTTTTTCTTATAAGCGGTATTTGTTGACTTTCTCCCGTATATGTTTATTATACCTCTAGGCTATAGCTATTCCAAAACGAAGAAAAAGTTTAAGCATTCTTTTCCTCGTTCATACTTACGTTTACTGACTTATGGTTTCTTTATACAAATACGCCTTTAGGACAGGTGCAAAGTAATAGTTCGGAATGTTATATCGAAATTCTCGTAAATTTCACATTCATAAAGTGTTATAGGTATACAGCTAGAAGTAAAACACGTATAAATAATATAAACATGCTGAAAAAAAAGTTGTGTTAACGAGTTTACCCTACATACTTGACAATATGAAATTGAGGTATTTATAACATGGAAGCACGGTATCTAAAAATGATGAATAATTTTTTGCTTATATAAAAAACATTTCAACTTTCTCACTTCGACAGATACCGTTTAGTCCCATAAGATTCCATATGTCATAATATCATAACATCCATACGAATCGTATTCGGTATTCGGGTTTTCTTATCGTTTCAAATTTGAAGTGAAGTGAAGTGCTGAAGTGTAACACTTCACTAAATGGAGATGTAGGCGAGATGTGAAAAACATGAGATTTCAAGCCGTACGGCAACTCGCTATATCAGTAGCTGTCACATACTGTTTTCTTTTCTAGATGAACAATGCTATTGTCCGTACTATATAAACATTGTTCGTATTATTTTTACCCGCCTTAATTAACGCCTTATTTATTTTTAAATAACTGAAACAATTATAATGTTTCAATTATTTTAAATCTAACAGCAGCCCACAATCGCACCTTTTACCAACTAATCATGGACATTTCGGATGTTAGAACACATCGCGAATTAGCGTCTCAATGACCATTCAGTTTAATAACGAACGAAACGAGCTGAGTAAGTGTAATAAGATACTTTTAATTAAATTTCGTATTTTGAAAAAAAACAATTACTAAATACCTACTATATGAACAATATAAATTTTAATTAAACACTATTTTATTAAACTCCGTTTTGTTTTTCAAACAATTCATTTTACGGTCGAGTAGACATTTATAAAATCCTGTATCAAAGTTTAAAAAATATTTGTAAAAATAAAGTACGGTATGTACTTCAAAATGTTAATTAAAAAAATATCATCAAAATACTGACAAAATATTACTAGAGGAATATTACTAGAAGGAGCATAATAATTATAATTTCATGATAGTATTATAGCAATGCCTAAAGCATTTCTTCATAATTTTTATTTCTTTATTATAAAATAAACGACAGCAATAGTTTTAATCTTTATCAGAAGTATTTACAAAAAGGTTTTTTTTAATATTCAATAATAAGTCAATTTTCATCAAGTGCTTTGACATAATTTTATATGAAGCGACGGCAGAGAACGAGCGTTTATATACTCATTCTCTTCAGATTATTTCTTTCTGGTATAATGATATTCCAATGATCTACTAGCCCATTAACACAAAAAAACACAGAACTTGATATAAGCTCGTGTCAGAGTTTGTTGGCCGTCCCACTGTTATTTATCAAAATTAATCTTTAATACAAGATGGTAAATACCCAAAGTGAAAGTTTTAAAATGTGAAATAATTTGCGATAATTTAACAAATATTTTGTGAAGCATGCATGAAAAACGTAATGTTAAGAAAAAAATAATAATTATTTAAAAATTGAAGTTTGGAAAAACTTGTAAAGGAATATTTTCTTTTACGTAAAATAAATAACGAAAACGAAAGAAAACAGTACATCGGGAAATTATTGATATAAGAAGTATCAAATATAAATAAATGTATATGAAAAAATAAATAGATGAAAGCAAATCGAATACCATAGAACTAATATATTTTCCAAAAGATTCAGGGGCAAAAAAGGTAAATGATATCGCAGAAAAGATCATTGAAATTAAGAAATGCCCAAAAATATCACACACAGATAGCCACAAAATTAGAAGAATGTGCCCGAAAGCATCCGTGGGAAGAAATAAAGTGAAAAAGGAATTTTAAGAAAATACAAGTATGGTTAATTTTACGATGAATTTCAATAAGCGGATAACGGCATTAACATTTATATTCATTCATTCATTTCACCTTGTTCAACTGTTCACCTACCGTCAGTCTACCACAATCTAATAGATTCTGCAGTTTTAGATGTATAATAATGTATAAAGAAATAATAATAAACAAATTTGATGAACTTTAATTTAATCTTTCTCGAGTTAATTAGTAATTTTGATTTATTCCCAGTCAGTTTATCAATTCTTTTTCCAAAAAGCATTAAACCAACTGAAGTATTCTTTTTTAATTTCATCCAATGCCATAACGTGATATTTATTTTGTTTTTCATTCATACATTCCACGTCTTCCTAAATTCCATAAAAACTGGAATGTGTGTTTAAAAAGTGACTTTATGCATATATTCATCCTTCCACGCTTCAATTATAAATTATAATACAAAATTGGTGTATACGTTTGGTATGGTGATACAAAACCCAATTTTTTATAAAAATACGTTTCACTTTTTTGCAAAATTTTGATTACGAAAATGAATTTTTTAAAGAACATATGTAAGAATTTTCTTTTTACTTCGAGTGGGATATAATTGGGAGTGAACTTGAAAAACCGAAAAGAAATCAGGCTAGCATATTATTACAATTTTCAAATTAAAATAATTTAAAAAATTATTCCCTTTCAGACTCTTTATAAGTACTTGCCCGTGTCTGTTCGTTTGTTTTTAATTGCAGTAAATTTAATCTTTAATTGCAGTAAATTGAATCTATCATATTACATTAGTACAAAATATAGCAACTCAATATTAAGTAATGTAAAAACTGTTGTTTTACTGGACGATAAAATTAATTGGTGCAAACACTAGATTGTTTAATATAGCCTTTAACAATTTAATGATATTAAACTCTTAGTAACCTCAAATATTTTATTGAAATTAAATTGAATTTCAAAGTTTTTAAATTTAAAATATTTTAATTATCTGATATGGGAAAAATCTTACAAAATAGTGAATACCAATTGTTTAAATAGGCCAACTTTTCAATGCAATATTTAATATTCTTGATTTGGATGAATCAAAAAATATTTATTCACTTTGATAATATTAGTATTTATTAAAAATTTTATTTATAGTAATTAGTTGCATAAAAAATAGCCAATTTAATATTTTGAAACAAAATCTATTGGTTACAAATTATTATTATCAAGGAAGCTGCATTTGATCTAATTTATACTATAAACTACTAAAATTAAAAATCACATCAATCATTGCTGGAATTGGAAAACAAATCTCCAAAATTCGGAGACGCGGTCTAAACTGCATATCAGCGTGTCAACTCTTAATGATAATTAATATATTTATTACATAAAGATTAACATAATTATTAACACAAACATTTCTAGAGAGCTGAAGAAAGTTTTGGCATAAGCCGACATAGTCTATATTCATTTTATTAGTCAATGTGCATTTTTGTGCTGCGAACAAAATACTAACGCATGAAAATATTTTAATGGAAATTCCGTCCTGTGAATGGAGGACGCACATGAATTGTGTGGGAAGGTGAGTCGATAATTAAATTCCTCGATGCTGTAATGAAGATATAATTCCAAGGATGTTAGAAGAAATTTACGAGTATATTTTGGCCTGAAATATGTTTCTAAAATTATAAAAATATCGAATTAGCAAAAAGTTCGAAGAAAGTTAAATAACAACTTTTACTCACATAGCTAAAATTAATGTTTAAAAATACTATGCAATTTTATTATTTTTATTTCAAAAGTCTTTAAATAGCTTCTGCAAGCATGGTAGAAAAATAAAAGAATAGGATAATATTAACGTATTCTTCGTGTCACTGAATTTACAATAGTCAACGTGAGATTGGAAAATGGACTGAAACCATCACCCATATTCACCTATCGAGCAATAGAATGTACACTCAGTATAAATTAATCAAAATTCAAATATATAGTAGCTAAAAATATGAATTTTTATTTATTAGCTCTTCATTTTATGATTGGTATACCAAATTTCCAAAACGTAACTTTATAATTTTGTCATTCCTGTCTGTCCGCTTGTATATCCTCACATCCGACATCATAGCTCTGTTTAAGACCAATTTACGTAAACACATAGAAGTAAAGAAAACATTTTTTTTGTTATTATAAAAGGCAATCAAAAATATTTCGCAAACTTTTTGTAGGACGTTCGTTCGTAAGAAATAAGTTTCCAATGCGTTTTACAATGACCAGTCCCACCAATTATAACCGCGAATGTCAAAAATCTTATTCTATACAACGCTTATTTATTTAGAATATTATAACTAATAAATTCTAATAATTTTTGTACCCAAACCATCAAAAAAAGAATTTATAAAATCACGATTGATTAAACTTAACTACATAAATCACGTAGTTAATTACAGTACACATCCGCAACTCCCGTATAAACTTGACAATCAATCAAAATTTTACTTACTATTGAACTAAGAAGGACTTTTCTTTGAATAGCATTAAAATTGAAAAACTGTTATTTCTTAAAAAATAAGAACGCCGCGCGCATGAACAAAATTTGTAAGTTCCGTAATGGGTGACCTTTTTTGATCAGTTACCTTTGTCCAACTAAAGGACGAAATGTTAAATTACTTCCTTTGAAAGTGACAAGTATTTCATTGTTGTGGGAATGTTTAGGATCAAATTTATTTGCAACATATCGAATTTCTGTCAATTTTCCTTTTCCAGTATCCCGATAAATGGTTTTATTTAGGAATGAGAATATGCTTTATTACTACTTCTACCAATTATTCAGAATCATTTTTCTTCACAATTTTTTATTAAATATGCATTTTAACTGTAAGATGATAAAGAGGAAAGGTCTTTTATGTGATTCATGGAAATCGATGTGCTCTGCAAAATACTGAGATAGTAATGATACCTGGTACAATCTAGAATAGTTTAAAAAAACGAGATAAGTTTTTCCACTTATCTTAAAGTAACAGGTAAAGGTCTCCTGCTTTTGCATCCATATCACCAGAAAAGTTAAATGCGGAGTTCTCTAGCCAAAACTGGGATTTATAAGTATTATTTTCAAATCCTTATTTCAATTCCTATTGACCTTGCTATATTTTGGCCATTCCCACTACAGTGTTGGACATAATCTATACATATTAATAAAATTAAGGTATCAATCTATGATTTTAAAACTAGTGACTACTTATTGATGCCTTACGCTACTCATGAGGTACTTAACCACAATCATTTTTCAAATTATTTCTTCCCATCAGACGAAACACGCAGCCGGACTGTGGCCATCTTACGTGGCAGGTTTAATTGACATGAGTTTCCTCTTAAATTAATATAGGCCTTTGTGTCCTACGTAGTTTGTCTTGGCAGCACACGAGTGTGTTCTATAGATGCAGAAGCCTGGGGCTGGGTCGAAAGAATCGCACCGCCGCCAAAGTTTGTTAGCCATAGAAATATTATAGTAGATAGATAAACAAAGGTGAGAGAGAGCGTAATGATGTATAATTGCGATGTTATGTGTTAGAAAGAGATAGCGAAATAAAAACCGTTAAAACAGTTTTTGCAGCGCAAGTCGGCCTTAGTGCCGCACGGAACATTGCATTCGGTTTTTTTATGATTTTGAATTTACACTTAACGAAATTGTTAAAATAAATGTGTCTAGATTAATAATGACTTTTTTTATTCTTGATTATGGCACTATTCATCGAAATAATTCAAATAAATGCACACTTCACAGGTAATTTTTAAATAATAGTTGGCATACTTTTTGTATTATTTTTTTTAAAAAACTAGCAGACATTTTGGTATTTCACATAAGACAATTTCACAGAATAGTATGTCTAATTACAAGTAATACAAAAGTATACATCAAAATATGATTTATTAATTTTTTTACGTAAAAAAATTTATTGGAGTTTACGCTTGTGTTAAATCCTCTTATCGATAATTTTGTTGTAAAAATTAATTGGTCTTAGTATTGCAGAAAGCAATTTTATACCAACAGAATTAAGGATTGAATTTTTTTAAGGATCCATTGCAAATTAGAAACCTTATAATTTCATCATGTCTGTCCGTCAGTCTTCTGTCCATGTATCACAGCGCAGTAGTTATGTAATTTTTAAATATTTTGCGATTATCCATATTTTGTCAATGTTTGCGTTTGGTCAATTCATGGGAAAGATTTTTGATCCAAATCTTTTCCGCGTACGCAAATGCAGTATTAATGAATTTTTTAATTGTCTTTCAAAATGCAATTAAAAATGACAATTAATATTTCATTTCGATTAATTATTTCCCCTTTTCAATCGTAGGTTTTAAAAAGCTGAATATCATAATAATATACTTTTACCATTATTCCAAATATTTTAAGGGATAAATTTAATTTAAATATTTTAATTTTTAAAACTTAACAAACCGTAAAAATCGAATAATTTTAGTTTTAATTTAAATTTAATCCTTATTTAATCCTTCCATGCGTTTCGTCTAACGGAAAGAAAAAAGTTGAAAAATTATTGTTTGTGGTTAGGTATTTTATTAGTAACATAAGATATCAAAAAATAGTCACGAGTTTTGAAATCATAGACTAATACTTTATTTGTATCGCATAACATATTTATAACTTATTTTTAAGTATAAAATAATTCATAACATAATAGATAATTATAAAAACTTAATTTATTTCTTGGAAATCTAAATATTTTTAAAAACCATAAAGACATCATTTCTAAACAATTATTTTTAATAACTACCTTAATTAAATAACTTAATTAACTCTTAAATTTCAGAATATTTTTATTTAAAATGTTTATTTTTTATAATTGTGTATATACATAAGACATGATAAATTAAATTTACTTTAAATAAAAAAGCTTCTTAATTACATTTTTTTAATATCTCATCCTTCAATTTTGCAATTTATTCATATTATAATAAAATAAACTAATTTTGTTTTCAAATTATTTGATTTGACGAAACTATTCTCAACGTAAATGAAATACTTAAAGAAAGTTTTAATTTATCTTTAATCTGATTTAACTTTTTCTTTTTAGTAACATATGGCTTTTAGTAACATACTGCCTTTTCCGTTACTTTTTCTTATTTTTCTCGTGTAAGTTTTGCTTTTACTTAATTTTTAAATCTTTGTTACTCCACTTGAAAATCGTTTTGATTTAGTTATATTGGAAGATTAAAAGTTCTAAAAATCTCTAAAAATTATACAAAATGTATCGGCATTTTTATTAGTATTGAACACCGCTAAACTTACATTATCTTACATTTATTCACACACAAACATTTCAATTTACGTTATGCGGAATGTCAAACTGAGGTGGCTTTGTAATAAATTTATAGTCAGAGCAGCATGGAACTGTGCACTGATCGAAATACATGCGTATACGTTTGTATGGCCTGTGATGATCTATCGAGTCGCATCATATGTTACTGTGACATGAGTAACTAATAAAATAATTATGAAAATTCACGTAAAATTTCCATATAATTGTTACTCATTTCTTAAACCAGCTTGAAATTTTAAACATTTCCAGTAATTTATATTTCTGATAGTACTTACAGTCCATTCAATTCCAAAAGAATTTTTATAAACAATCGAATTTGAAAGTAAAAATATGGTTAGGACAAATATATATTCGATCAGCTGAGATAATTCAAAAAATTCGTTGTATTATATCCAGATTATTATAAAACTGTGTATATAATCAAAATATTAACTTCAGAAAGTTTCACTATATAAAATTTTACACCATTATTTTACACACACGAATTTAAAATTTTACACGGTAAAAATGGACAACCCTTCATTTTGTTTGCGAAATAGTCAGACGTTTCAAACATTTCGTGAAAATATTCGAAATCTCGACGCTGAAAAAGTCTAGATCATATATGCTATTCATTAATTTTATGAGGCGTTAGAGTGAGATAGCTACAATGTGTCAGCTTATGCTGCTATATTTCTAGATTTGATTACCTTATATACATATATAGTTATGGTATATTTGGCGTATAGATAATTAAATAAACATTGTGACATTAGTTAGTTTCTTTTCAAGTAAGTGTTGGTATTAAAATATTTTCCAGTTTAGCCTACAAATTGCACACGTACTTTAGGATAAAGTTTTTATAATAACTGAACTTTTACTCTTATTGATATGTATTATTTTAAATTATCACGTTTATTTTAGATATTGATTATAAGTTTTAAAAAATAGAACTGATATAATTCCAATTGTTTTTTGAATATTGATCAAAACTCTTAGTCACTAATTTAAACAAATTTATTAATCAAGTTTTTATTTAGTTTCGAGGCGGGCATATTTACCATTAAAATTGACAAAGCTTGAAAAGTGAATTCTGTGATATATTATTTACATAACGTATGTTTGATATTCAAAGTCTACGTAAATTTTATCGTGAACAAATTATAGACATTTTTATGACTATGTATCTACAAATGTATTTTAAAACTTTTTCAATAATTGAAAAAGTTACTTTTTCAAAAATTTAAAAGTTCATTAGCAAATTTAATTCATTTTAAGATGTATCTTAAAATTCACCCTTAAAGACGTAGGTGTTAACAATGTAAAGAAAAACAATAAGAAATAACATTATTGAAGCAACCGCTATATGTAATAGTTAATCACGTATAAATTAAAATAAAAAGGAAATAACTATTTTTCTGAATAATAAGAAGTCATCGTTTCAAAGGTATAATTTTTATTAAATAGGATGTGTTTCTCGATATTATTTTACTTCAATATGATCAAGAATCACTTAAGAGATCTTTAATTAATGATACGCTTTGAAAATATTTCCCGATTATGTAGACACACGATTAACGTATTTCTGAAAATATAGAAACAGGTGTTCGTCTATTCGGGATTGGAAATTTATCAGAAATGGTAGCTTTATTATTTAGCATCCTCATTATTATCAGAATTGCAAGTTTAGTTAGACGTTTGAAGAAATTATTCTGAAGAAAATATTATATTATATTATAATTTTTTTGTTTATGAAAAGATAGCGTCTCAAATAAATACGCAAAACTCAACCCATAGTCTGCGGCAGATAAAAATTGTCAAAACTTCATTGCCTTAAATTAGTTTAACAGGGAAACTTAACTCTTGATCTTTCAGAGCACTTTCTTAAAAAAACAATCTTGCAGAAGATGCTTATTCTTAAGAATATTATATAATTAGGTGTCTATAGCATTAAAAGTATTATTTCGATGACTTATGGTTTTGTGTATTATGAAGTTAGATATAATTTTTCCAATTCAATATCGTATTGACATAGAAATGATTATGATAGAGAAAATATTTTGGTTAACTTGAAGAGGATTCGAACTCTCATCATACATCACCAACCGTAAACTTTAACATAATACTTAAACCACAGTAATGATTCAATTATTATTAAAAACTGAACTTAAATTATTAAAAAAAACTATTAAAACGAATTCTGATATTTTCTGTATAATAAAACCTAACACTGAAATAAATATAAGGTAGAAAAACGCATTTAATCAAAATTAATTATCAAAAAATGTCATAATTCAATGAAACTACGTGATGTAGTATTATTTCTACTATCTTTAATTTCTTTACCACGACCTAGGTTTCGTTGTATTACAACATCTTCAGGTGGGATATTAGCAAATATAGCTTTGCTATCAAAATCAGCTTGTGAATAATGAATTTCTACAAAATTAACGCCAAATATATTCAATATTTAAAAAATGTCATTTCAATTTTTAAGATTATCTGTACTTGTCAAATAAAGGAACAGCCAAATGGAAGAAATTCTACAAAAAATACAGTTGCATTTTAATGAAGTGACTCGAGTTAAATTCCAATTATTTATAACCGTCACTTGCCCACAAATAAAAAGAGCTGTGATTTATTTGAACAACACTGTGCAAGCGCGTACCACGAGAAGGAAAATGCCGAAAGAACCCATGAAACTGTGTTACGGGAAATTCGAGGAGAAATGATGAAAGATATGTCCAGCGTCACGATAATGGCTTATGCCTTTATAGGTATTCCTTTCATGATTTCTTTTCTGGAAAATTTTTTTTTTTTTTTAATTTAATGTTCTCTTTTATTACATATAAGCTTTTACGCAGCTTGTTTTTTGTCGACTTTGAATACTTTGTTATCATGTCTTCAATATGATATATTTATCAAAAATATTTGAAACATGGATACAATATTTTGCTGAGCAACGTAAGTGCCTTTATAGTAACGCCCATTTATGGAAGATTTATTAACACATAAATATTGTTGAGTTCCAAAAACACCGTTTTTTCATTATTTTAGGTTCAGTATTATGAAAAAGTGAGAAACCTGCAACACAGACGGAATGAAAAAATAATTTGTGTACTTTATTTACTTCATCCCTACCTCCAAAATCCTAATATGCATATTATGTTTTTTTAATATTAATAAAAATCTTTCAGAGTCGTACTGTACTAAACTGTTGTACTATTTACAGTCACAGTTCACATAAAAGCAAAAAAAAGAAATTGAAAGAAATCATTGAAATATAATGACACAGATTTCTTTGTAGTGCGAATATATTACATTTTCATCATATCTTTCCGGTTAAAGTTACCATATTTTCTTCGTACTCTCATAATATATATTTAGTACCAGTAAAAATACGATGAGAAAAAATAATAGATTTCATAAAATTTTAGATTTATTGTATACCATTTAAGAAATCATACGTGATTTCTTATTGTCGCATTAGTTATTATGTTTATAAATACAAGTAGAATGTTTGCTTTCGACGTTATATATGTACCTAATTAACTCACTCTTAAAAATGTAATAAATGGAATTTAATCTTATCGGCTGAAATCTTGTTTAGAATATTTAGGAAGTTATCTTTCCACAGAAAGTAATTTTTTATTCCATTTAAAATCTACGTAATCCTGGCACAAGGACCTTATTATAGATCAATTTTATAATGCTTTATTAAATTTTTATGTTAATAACTTGCAATTTTCCACAGAAATATTTATTATAATGTATATATTTTAACATGGCATAATTGATTTGAGAGATTCTTTTTGTGTCAATAAATTATTAAAACCTAAAATAACATGTATAATTAAATAATGTATCTGGTATAATTTTTCACGGATGCCGTTATCGAAAACGCTTAGCTTTGACGAGGTTTTTTCAGGGAAACAAAGAAAATGACTTAGGTTAATTCAAATATAATTATACGCTAATGAGTTCTAAAGACAAATTTCGTTTCCTTAGTGCTGGTTCATATTTAACAGCGGAAACTAATTTCAAGCCAATCATTTGTTAATTTTGATAACCTTCTCTACTTCCCGCCCTTTGTGGTTGACACAATCTTGGTCGCACTCGGAAGCAAATTGTTTGGCTGCGTCAAATTAATTAACTTACCTTCGCAAAATGTGGACGGGTTCACGGCGGATGTAATTTTACAAATCTGCTTAATAGGCGTGAGTGAACATACGCTTGTGTCTTCGTTTCATGTCGCCAAAATAATCTCTGAAGGGATTGTAATTTTCGCCTTAAAGCTTCAAAATAAAATAATTGTAGAAAGCATGCATTATAATCTTGTCGAAATATGAAGAAATAAATATAACTTATATTCTATTTTAATGAACAGAATTTCAATTAGAACTAACACAATTCCGCTATTTAAAAAAAAAGAATAAATTCTCTGGAAGCACATAGTTATTCACGTGTAATCAAAATTAAAAGTTTACGTTATGTAGTAGTCTTTAACGTGATAACACTGAGAAAATGCTCTGTGACCTCATCTGTATATAGTATAAGAAGTCAATTTTACAATTTTTTACATACTTTGAACAATTTTTTTTCATACTTTGAACAATTTAAAACTTGTTTATTAATTCAAACTCCGTTGTCTTAATAAAAAATTAATATTTACTAAAATATTCAACGTTAAATTAGGATATGCCTAATAACCGTGAAGCGGGTTGTGTATCCGATAGTGCAATTTTGCTGTTTTTCAAAATTGGCG
Organism: Druceiella hillmani; assembly: GCA_039881145.1. Classification (NCBI taxonomy): domain Eukaryota; kingdom Metazoa; phylum Arthropoda; class Insecta; order Lepidoptera; family Hepialidae; genus Druceiella; species Druceiella hillmani. The sequence goes on along the minus strand of JAYKKI010000142.1, from coordinate 1,978,187 downwards.
ATACACAGTACTGAAAGTACTTACGCCTTAGTATCCTTATATACCTGTCGTCAAAACTGACTTCAAAGTATCGCAAATGTGTGTGCTATGACGCGTTTCCATAGTAATTTGCAGACGACTACTTTTTTGTCGTTTTAATGTCGTTAGAATATCCTATGTTTGAGTTGCCCCTAATAGTATCTGTAACATAGTTATATAAGTTTACCTAACTAAGATATAAAAATGGATTCGATTTGTATTAAAACGAAAAAAATTATTTTTAATATCACCTAATGCCTTACTAAAACATAACATTCTAAGCCGTAAAAATTTTTATTTTCGCAGTAAATTTTTGTAATGTGTTTCTCCGAAAATAACATCCTTTATCATATATCAGAATAATGTTCATGGATATATCAGTAAAATAAATATTGTTTAATATCATCCTCGAATTGTACATTACATACGACACTTAAATTAAATCGTAAATAGCTAATAGAACGAGACTGCTTTAAAAATTTCAGACGATCAAACATGATTTGATGCTGCGATACTAATTGCAGCTTATAAAAATGTAATTTTTTTTCTAACTTCATAATTATTAAAATATTCCGATTATATCAAGCTTTTTTTAATATTCAAATTATATTCCAGACGCAAACCCAACAGGAGAGGCATCAAGATGGATCATTGGCAAATTGAACAATTTATCTGTCAAATACGAATCCCTAAAAAATGATTTTTTCTAAATTTATGTCGTATGAAAATAAAAAAACCCTTATATCTAGAAATATGTGGAAAATATACCAATACAGTCACTGCAGGAAGAATGCGATATTTCTTCCCCTGGATTCAATACATATTTGTCAACATATATAATTAGAATATACCGTAAACATATATTATATCGTAGACATATATTATTTATAGAAACCTACAAACCAATCGGCTTCTTCAGGATCAGACTTTATTAAAAAATGAGATTTGTACATCCCATTTTCGATTTTGTTTACAGGGGAAATCGGCAAAAATTTTTGAATGGGTGATATAATTTATCGATCTATTAACACTTACAATGTTTAGTTGTTTCTGTATATTGCTCAATATTCTTAAAATTAAATCCTAATAAGACGATAACATAAAAAAAATATTATAACACATGCGAACCAAAATACATATCAACTAATACAACCAAAATTGACAATTATTTACTACACCGCAACTTATTGTCACAATTCTTTGATTTAACATGAATTATTCCTTGAAATAACATGTACCTTAAAATATTTATTTTATGATATTAATTGCAAAGAGTAGGGCTCTTTGCAATTAACCAAAGAGGAAAATCTGCACCACGACTATAAAAACACTTGTTCATACCCGTATAAACATAAATCGTTCAATTTTTTATCGGATATACTCGTATCTATCCAATACATTGGTAATTAACATTTACAAACACCGGTACGGTCCCTTATTAATAAACAAGTGTAAGCACGCTCAGATGCTATTTGGAAGCAGAGTACAAGACGTTCCTCATCCGAATCGTTAAAAACGAAGTTTCGTAATAAATCCTTTACTGATTTGCGAGTATATCAACTCAGGTTATAGGAACATAAAAGAAATTATTATGTATATATTAAGAAATATAATAATAAATAATTCAGTGCATTATTAAGTAGATACTTAATTGTCACAGAAAATACCAAAGAATTCATAAAACACCAAAGACACAAAACAAAAATAACGACTAAGGCAAATTATTCTTTTAAGTACTAAAAGGGTGACTCAATTTAGTCGAATCTAAAAAAAATTATAAAACATGTTAATATTTACCCATAGCAATTAATTGTATTTTATAAGGCTAATTTTTTTTTCTTAAACACAAGACTGCTTCTGCTCCACTATTAAAAGTGACGTCGGTTTTTCCGAACCTAAATTTATATTAACCCTTATCACTTCGATATCGAGTAACGCTCGACGTCGTATTTCTTACTGGAACTTCCATGTCGTGTTTATAATTCACCTAACGCCTATATTGAATTAGATCCAACATTATGCGCCGCAATTTCTAAATTAAGTTATAAATATTAAAGTAGATTTTTTATTTATGAATAGAGGAAAATTAATTGGTTATTTTCCGATTTAGGTCATAGTTTTATATAACCATTATTATTACAGACATATTACCAATATGCATCTGAAGTTATTTTAAAACTATCCATAATTAACAACCGTAACTAATGCAACTAATGCAACATATTTGGAATTTTAGAGTTGCGTTGCGAATAAGTATCTAAAAATTATTCAATAAAAAACGAAACGAGCTGAATAAGAATAATAAGATGCTTTTAATTGAATGCGACATCAAGGTATTAATATCATCTTAAAAAAACACAATAGCTACTAAATAAATTTATAAATTTAGAAAATGGCTGCTAAATACCTATACAATAAAATATACATATTTTTCTTAAGCATTTTTTTAGTGTCTCGATTTCATTTTATTGGTGAATACAACTTTATGTACAAAATTTTAACATAAAATTAGAGAATAAGTACAGTAAGGACTTTATACATTTTAAAATGGACGAATTGGTAAGCTAATTTGAAAAAATAAAATTAACAAATGTTTATTAAAATACAAATAATATCAATGACGTCATATTAAAGAGACACATTATATCCTTACAAAACTAACAGTAGATATAATTCCATTTGTTGAGTACACATATACCATGAAAATTTACACATAAATACTAATATTAAATAACACGAATAGAATAATGTGACACAGAGCTAAAAAAACATATAAAAAGAGTCAGTTATAATTACAAAAAAATTATTTTTACATTAATGAGCGAGCAAGTAAGACAAGGGTGCGAATGGAATAGCATTGCTGTAAGGCAAATCGGCACGTTCACCATTGATTAGGACAGAATCATCTTAAAATGACAAAATTCATTTTGATCTTGTCACACTTGCTGGCGTAGTGTAAGTGTGATAAAACAATTAAATATCACTGTCGTTACATACCAGGCGATACGAAATGAAGAAAAAAAAATCACAAAAAATTTTGATTTCGTATTATCTACATATGCTTACGAACGAAGTTTTATTCCTGAAAATTTTTCAACAGTAGGCGTGTAATTCAAAAATTTTGTCTAAATACAAAAATATATTTTGGCAGATATTTTCATAAAATAAAGCTATGAGAACAAACTATCACACATTATGAGTCACAATTCGTAATAATGATGGTTAAGTAATAGTAGGTTATCCTATTTATGTAATGGCATGTCCATATAGTATAATGTCCTTGGTTAATACTTATAACGAGTCGAATTCGAATACCAGGTCCATTATGAGAAATACAATGAATGAAGAATTCCTGCTTTAGCTCCAGTGCAGGATTCCCACAAACATAACGCTAAAGAATGCGCAGGGCATCAGTTCTATAATACTTCCTTTCAAACTTAAATCAGAACGGAACGATTTGTAGTGCATTTTCCATTTTCATTGAAATTTAAACTTGCGGATTTTTGAGTTTGATGGATATTATACTAGCCCATAATAATACAATAAAACAAGTGAAGAAAAAATCAGAAAAGTGACTAAATTAAAATTAATTTATTAATAGAACTTCTTTAAATAAGGCAAAATTAGAGTCATCGCTATTTAAACTACAATCTGAAAAAAAATTCTAAAGTCATCATGTCGAACACTAAAAATATCCAAAAGATAGCCGGGTCCTAGTCAGTTGAACAAATTGACGAATTGATAAGACGATGGATAACAGCCCTTCATGGCTACATGGCATTCATAACGACTTATCAAATACCAGGAAATGGATTCAAGGATTTACGTTAATAAATTGTGCTTATAAATAACTATGCCTTGAATGAAGTGTGAATCGAAATCTATCGATATTAGTATTTATCAACATCTTACTATATACTACTAACACGTTAGTAGTTACATTAAACGATTATCGAAATATTTATCAATGTTACGACAAATTGTCTCGTAATATAAATATACAATATAAGTTATAGTTTTAATTGGACGATTAAAATTACATGCTCTATAATATGTTAGTATACATAATTAAGGTAAATACATGATTCAATAGAACTGTTGCCTTTTTATTCCATTTATAAAATTTTAATAATAATTGTTTTAATGTAACGCACTGCCGATAAACAAGTAAAAAATATTTCTTAGGATCATTGCTATAGAGTAATCACTTACCGTAGAACGTAGATTAACGAAGTGATAACGTGGTTTTAGTTTTATGATGAGAAATAAATAATTTTATTATTAATAAACACGGAATTATATTGTTTTAGCTTTAACCTTGTCTTTGTAAGATATCTTTGACTGAACCGTCGTAGCCAATAGTTAAACATATGATTTTAACCTCAAAAACTTGTTTAAAGTTTGCCATTTCACGTTTGTTACATAGGCCGATCGTCGTTTTTGTTATTTTTTAATTGGTTGAAATTTTTTAAAAGTACTGATTCGGATAATGATATCGATATTTACAGAGGTGGTAAGAGTGGTTCGTATGCGAAAGGAGCAATTGGACAAAAGCAGGAAAAATCCTGTGAAGATATTGAATGACAATCAATTTAAGCAAAAAAACAAACGTGTAAGCGAGAATTAAACTACCCACCTCACAATCCAGATTTTACTACCAGCGATTACTTGCTTTTTAGTAGTTTAAATAATAATTTACGTAGCCGAGGATCTGAGGACGAAGATCAGTTGAAGGCAGCCATAGAATAACATTTTAGGGCAACCATACGAACTATTTCTTAAGTGAAAAGCAAGTCCTTTATAAAAGGTGTGAAAAATGTATAGAACTTGTAGATTATATTGGAAACTAAATTTTTTTAAGACCATTTTCTTGACTTTTTGTACTTTAGGTTCAGGAATGTTCAACCGCCCCTTGTATTTTGCTTTAAAACATGACATTCTTTGGCAATAATAAGTCATTCACTTGCCTTTCTATGTTTTGTTTCTATATGAATTTATCACATTTGCCATTTTAAGTTCTTAATTGTAAATTAGTAATGTTATAGTTATTGAAGATCTGGTGTATTTATTTCTTTGTATATTTTAATGGCTGCTCTTAGACATGTAATCTACTAACACTGCTATAGAATTCTTTTCACTAGAAGTGTGTAAAAAAACTATACATTTTTTAATTACAATCACTTATGGACACACTGACATATATAATTTAATTTTGGATCGTCTTCTCATATTCGTAGATAGAAGTTAAATTAGGTATAAAGGTAATTTATTCTATTAAAATAACGCTGCTGGTATTTGTACTGGTTAAAATATTTTGCAAATTAAAAATATATACTTTAGGCTCTCTCTTCAAATAATATTTTAACGTCAATTATATTAAACATAAAATAGAATATCTGAACCATGTGATAATCTTCTCATTTAGTAATTTCCTTGTTAATTTACAAAACTTACAGCCTACCAAACCGATATTAAAGTAAAATCAAGTAGTGTGAATATAACAAACAGTGTAAAGCAAAAAAAGAAAATAAGATCAATTAGTATAAAGAAAACTGTAAAATTTAAATAGCAGTTATAAAGAAATATATGAACAGAGAGAAATATAAACCTTTTATAATATATGATATAAAAGGAGAAACATTAATACCCAAATTTTTCTAACATTCCATTTTATTTACGAGTCAATCTAACATTTTTAAAATTTTCATTTTAATTAAGTATATATTCTTTGACATCCATAGCGTGTTTCGCTTTGAACATTTGAAGCTCCTTAATTTTTCATGAGTAGTCCAAAATGCCTGTATGTTTTGGATAAATTAGATATTGCCATCTTGAAATTCCATCTAGTTTTCTGTAAAATAATAAACACTCTCAAGATTTCAGACTTTTAGCCATTAGGTTTTATTTATTTCTATACTTTAATGTATCTACTTGATACATATGACGGACTTATTGCTACGAGAGCAATCTCTTACAGCCAACCAGAACACCAGTCTAGCCCCGCTCGACGAGCGGCCGGGAATCAAACCTAGGTCCCCGTGATGCGCTTCGCAGTCAAAGGCCGTATGTCTTGTGATCAACCCAACACACCACGGTGACGACTCAACACACCACGGTTTTAGGGAAATGGATAAAAGTTTGATAGTATTATATTAAAGAGTGATTATATTTATAAATTACAACAACAAATCACTTTCTGCGTGTAGAGAATGAAGCTAGCCAGCAGAAAGATTAGGCAGTTTAGTGTCTTAAATTTATAAGCAATTTTCTCCATTAAATAACGATTTCAAATTTTTAAATTTTCTTAAAACAAGCAAAAAAATCCAATATATTCAATTCAGATTAGATTTTTTTATCCACTCATGATATTATACAAATATTAACAATGCTACAAATAATTGTGCATGTTATACTTGTAGTTTTTTCAAGTTCAGACATCAAGCTCGATATTTGCTTGTTCCGTTTATTTATTTTCTACAGAAAAACCAAACAACAATTACCTACAATAATAATAAGACTAATTTATTGACAGTTAAGAAACAAACTTAACGCTGGCCTCAAATTTTAATGGTTAAGCAAAACCTATTAACATTAGATAATAAATCTCCATCAGAATCGAACTCATTTCATCCTTTGTAGATTCTGCAGAGTGAGACTTTTAAGGTTGGAGCCGCCTCCAGATTGATATAATTGTGAATAAGTTTTAACACACCATTTTAATTATATTACACTGTATTTGGACTTGCTCATGGCAAAAGGAACCGTGTAATTATATAATATGATTTTATTCATATCTCTATATTCTTTACTCAGATATTTATTTAGAATTTTAAAGTTTACACTATAATGTGACAGAAAAAGGCGCTTATTTTATTCTTAATACAATCCCCCACCCACTTCTTCGCGATGTTTTGCCCGTAGGATTTTCATAAAGGTTGGTTTGGAGTTGGTTTTCAAATCGGAAATGAAATTGTCAGGGTGTCATATTGTATTATTATACATGTTTTTTTTAATATTTCGCTCAAGCAATCACTCGTAGTGCTTTTTAGGAAGGGCAAGCTGTAAACACTGAAAACGGCTTTGAAGAGGAAATAAATTGAAAATTTCTCTCAATAATTGAATCACTGGCATTCAAAAACAATAAACTCTTGACATACTTACTCGGTCTTATCGAACTATGTCCTTAATCGTGACCATGGAAGAGTAATTCTTGCTTAAAAAGTTGAGCGCAATCAAAAACTGTCAACTTCACATGAGTGTTTTCGGTGATACCCGAACGCCACCGAACGTATCTAACACACACTACAGCTGGCCAACCGTAGAACGAAGTTGTCCGAAATAAATCTCGGCCAATTATATATTACACTAGCGAAATGGATGGTGATTTGATAGCTGTCGAGCGCTTGAAATAGGCCTTCACATATCTGAAACCATACCTGAATCTCTGGCGAATAATATTTAAAAAAAGGTAACGAGATTCTACCTGCCGTCGAAAAGCATATCACAAAAAGAGCCACTATGCTTCCTTTAAACTTGGCATACTGGAGAATAGATTGGATATGATTTTAAACTCAACACAATATCAAAATACGCGTGTTCTTGAAGAAATTATAGGAATAGAAATCCACGAACGCATTGCCTGAGATTTACGATATATTTACTAAATATATATATATGTATATATATATATATATATATATATGTATACATATATATATATATACATATATATATATATATATATATATATATATATATATATATTCTTAATAAGCATAGTTGGATGAGTCTGTTTAATTGCCGGACGCGCCAATGTACGCGCGAACCTCATGCAGTGGAACGTCTTCCCTGTAACGAGATTAAGGGCGAGCATCTGTGGGTTAAGATATCAAATATACACTAGTATATGTTTGTATTGTGTATAATCCACTACTAACGTCCAATATTATTATTTGATAAATGACCAATGTTTTTGAACATATAAATTCAAATGTGTTGGTATTTTGGTGATTTTAATTTGTATTTGTGTCCTAATAAGTTCTTACATTAATCAATATGTCTTTTCATATTGCTCATATCTTAATTATAATAATGTATATAATACAAGTAGACAAATGCTACATATGGTACTATCAAGTGACGGTGGCACGACCGTGGAGTGTTTGTGGCCGAGGACTCATATTATTCCGAACTCGCCGTGAGTATCCATATTACATAACTTTTATCTTTTATTTATTTATCTACTTTAATGTATCTAACTAATATATATATATATATATATGATGGACTTATTGCTACGAGAGCAAATCAAAGGCCGTATACCTTGTGATCAATCTAACACACCACGGTAATAACAATGTGCTCAACAGTTTATTGCTAAACTCTCTTTTAACATTGATCTCTCCAACAACTTGAAATTTTAAAAGGGATATTATATTTCACTTTGCCGTCTAGTGTCTAACGTCGATAATTATAGAGATTTGTATTCAACGTGAATGTCGCCGTAATTTTTTTCAACAGCCTAGTCTACTTATCGTACATCAAAACTCGTGCACGTTACAGCATGAAAATAAATGTGGATAGTCCAGATAATATTCCGGGTAAACCAAGAAATCAACCTAGTACTAACATTTCTACTAACATGTATTGCTTGATGAGAGGAAAAGTTCCCTAATATCCTATGTTCTACCTAAAGATTCAAAATATTACCGTAAATGGTAAGACAAAATAAGAGAAACAATTGATATGGCAAGACGAAAATAACTGAAACTGCAAATGATTACCACACAAAATCATATCAGAGGGCTTGAAAAAGTAAAAGCGTCTGACCAAATAAATGACATAAATAAGTTTCCATACTAATGAAGAGGAAAACAGCTTCCTGGAACACAAGCATTTGATAAAGTCTTGCATGAAGGCTGACAATTTAAATCTCATAAAGATTTACCAAAACAATTTTATGAGATTCTTTAATCTTACTTAGAAAATACAAACTTTAAAATATGTTAAGACAAACAGTTTCTTGCGGGTATTCTACACTATAGTTTACTAGTGCAGTATTGCACTTTTTTTACACAAGGGACTTGATAATTAACGAAGAGCTAATGACAACATTCTTTACTGATGACACAATTATCATTTCCGACGACCAAACACCGCACAAAAATGGTCCATTAAATTAATTGAAACCAAATCTGCTCAAATTAGCTCTTTATTGAATTAAATAAACCTACTTCCATTATTTATTAATAATAAAGTTATTTTCCTACATAGTAAAATATTTATGAATGAATATAGATGCAAAATAAAAATGAAAAAAAAACAAAAAAGAAAAGAAAGAAATTAAATACAAAATGCACACAATTACACTGGCCGCTCGGTCGAAACTCAGAATTTGCTGTCAAGAATGAAATAAGCTAAATAAATATATCTGTCATCCAATTTGAAACCAGTTTGGACCTACGGCGGTAAATTTGGTGATGTAGTGGAAAAACAAACATCGGCAAATTCAAATGAAAAAAAGTTGCTAGGCGGTCCACTTTACGTTGGTCGTAATTACGTGGTGGCGTTTTTTTGAATGGGTAAAAATTTTCACGATCCATTAATCCAACTAGTCCTACAAAGAATTTTTCACTTCCTAAAAAAAGTTGCGCATTTCAGCACCGACGCGCGACTGTAGTTTATTCCTTAAGTACGATTGTATAAAATAGGTAATACTGTATATAAATATAAATATCATTAAATGTAAATGAAAAATCCTTTAACAAAAAAGCTGACAATATAATTAGTTTCAAGTAAAACACAAATGAACAAAATAAAATTTATACAACAAAATTAAAAACATTTAGTAACGTCAGACTAAGAAGTTAAAATTAAAAGTTTTTTTAATTTTGTAGGATAGAAGACACCGAATAAGCACACATAATGACATTTATTGAATACATCTTGATTTAAGCTAACGATAGTAAACTATTTGTGTCACGCTCTGTCATTTCGATTACACCAGAAGAAAATGCCAATATGCGTGTCACGCTCCGTCATTACGATTACACCATAAGAAAATGCCAAATAAACATATTGATATCTCACTCTAAAGATTCGCAGAAATGTTGCGCGGAGAGCAACTAACGGAACGCGTCAAAAAAAGAAACTAACAGTTACATTTTTTAACGCTCTGAACTTCTAATTTTACGTCACATAAAACTTCATACCGGGCGCTATATGTGAAAATCGATTCTTAAGGAGTAAACTCCAAAAAGCCGAGTCTGCACTTATATCAAATCGTATGTCTAAGACCTAATAGTCTGCAAAGATGCAGTACCTAATTTAGTTTAATCGGCGATATTAAAATTAATTACCGATATTAAACGTAAACATTATTGAGTTTCCACAAAGTAAACCATTTTCCAATGCGATTTAACTATGGCTTAGTGCTAACAACACTGGTTTATGGTGATTACACCCAGATGTAAAAATAATGTCATTTAGTGTAATTCATGACACTAAATGAGATTCTGAAATTCCAAAAAACAGACGTTTAATTTAAAAAAAAAACAGAAAAAATAATTGTTGAATCAATTATTTACCGTTGAATGTTACAATATAGTCAAAATCGACATAAGTTATTTCTTTTCTGTATTGATTTATAAAAGTTTCTATGAAAATTAACCAATAGTAGTCTGTTAAACCAACCAACAGTAGTGTGTTTTTCACAAAATCCTTGACAACTTTCTTCAAATAACTTCAAATCCTAAAAAAATGTTCACCGTATCCGTTGCTCATGCTTACAAAGGTAGCAAGAAAATAAATACATATGAATGGCAATAAATTATTGTAAGGGAGAGGTATATTAATTCTAACTCTATGGTAGTTTTATAATAATTCCGAAATAATTTGTTCATAAATTTCGATACTTTATTTCTTAAGTACTCTTTCCATATGGTATAGCATTTTGAAAGAATACTAATTGTCTTTATAGAAAATAGCAAATAATACGGTCACGCCTGCCTAATTAATTACATGAAGAAACCAAAACATTGTTACTATAATCAAAATAATATAAACATACTGGAAAAAAAACTGAGGAAGCAAAGCACTAAATAAAATTTGGTTCAAGACATATTTACCACCAATAACGATTTTTATTTTTTAAAGCTAATCTTTGATGTAAAATTATAAGTAGAGAAATTTAAAATTTTCCCAAAATAATTGACAACAACGGTTTGCTTGGAGAGTTTTCTCTCTATTTGTTTGTCTCTCTATTTTTTTTTTCAACATTCTCTATTTTTTCAGCACGCAGGCTGGGGCGCATCGGGTTAAAATGCTTACATATCTAGTGTACTGCTCTCCAAGGAGTGTAAGATCAGGAATGTCAAGTCCTGTAATTTTTTTAAGCATGCTTCGTGAAGATCTATTTCACGTATGTACCAAGTACCCTCACTGAGCATTTTCCAGATTATTTTTGAATGGATACATCGAGTGAAACCCTTTGCTGTTTTGAGTAACATTGGATATTATATTTCTAGTTCAGCTAACTTGGACTTGTACACTCTGGGGAGTAGTTGTACTATCCCGTAATATGATGGGAAGCAAACTAGCTTTAATCACTTTCATTTTTATTTCTATTGACGCTTTGCTATACCAACCAATGACGGGAGCTATCACGCCGCGCATTTTTTTCACTTTTTAACATTATTTTTTGGGTGTCCTTTCATAACTAGCCTCTGATCTAAATGCACTCCTAGATACTTTACTTAATTTTTTTATTTACAAAGTCTTTTTGTCATTTTTAACTCTAAGCCTTTTCCTAAATTTACTTTTGTTTGTAAACATCGCGCACTCGGTTTTCTCGACGTTGCACTTCAGGCCCGTCTCTCATAGTACTCAATGATCTATTCTGCTTGCTTAGACTCGTTCAGAATACAGAGGTCGTCTGCGTATGGCGACAAGGTAACCCCTGCCACCTATGACTTTGAGAGATCGCTCATGTTGAGGTTGAAGAAGATTGGACCGAATATAGACCCTATCTATAAAATTGCAAAAGTTCTTATTTCCACGTCTTTAATATCGATAAGTGATCCATAAGTGATGCAAATTTCGAAATTAAAAATATCGAAATTTGCATCACTTATGGAAATAATTAGTATTTCGTAAATTTTCTCTACACTAGCTGTATAATATTTTAATTAACTTTCAAATTATACTTAATTTCATTAGATATTTATTACTCTCAATATATTGAAGAGTATTGAGAGTTTTATTACCGTTTTTGAAGGTAAGATCAAACAATTGTTTCATTTGGAGAAGGAAAAGCGAGTCTGGCTTCTGAATCAATGATTTTTTTACCCAGTTAGATTAAAGTTTCCAGACTGCTAATTTTCTTAACACAAGATGCAATAGAACTCACACACCATGGGCATAAACTTGACTTTATCTCGTGGAATCAGTTGCCTTGACTGCTGAGAGTAAAGGTAAAAACCATCGTATACATAGAGTTGAGAAGGTCAATGAAACAGATCACTTAATGAGATGAAATGAAGAAAAGATACAGAGAAATAATTCACAATAAATTTCCGCTAGAGCCTCCGAACAGTAATCATGACGCCCAAGTATCGAGAAATTGACGCGACGGACTTCATCAGCGCTTTACGGCAGTTCAAGAACAAAACAGCACCGGGCCCTGATCAAACCAAATCTGATGCACTTAAACTAGATGGGCCTGCCTTCCATGCGGCTCTGGTTACTATATTAAATTACACGTTGCGCGCTGGCTACTACGCCAAGAGTTGGAAGCTTGATGACTGACACCGATGCTTTGTTTGTAGGTAACAGCGTGGTCATGTTGATCACCGACCTCAGTAAGGCATTTGACCTTTTTAATCCCCTCCACGCTTAACAAGAAACTTCTGAAGGCCGGGATGGCCAACAACATGATCGAACTGATCGAAAATTATCTCGATGGAAGGGAAACTCGAGAAAAGTGCAGAATGCTCTACAGAGAGATGCAGATGATGCCGCATAATTTACCTCAAGGGTCTATATTCGGTCCAATCTTCTTCAACCTCTACATGAGCGATCTCTCAAAGTCATAGGTGGCAGGGGTTACCTTGTCGCCATACGCAGACGACCTCTGTATTCTGAACGAGTCTAAGCAAGCAGAATAGATCATTGAGTACTATGAGAGACGGGCCTGAAGTGCAACGTCGAGAAAACCGAGTGCGCGATGTTTACAAACAAAAGTAAATTTAGGAAAAGGCTTAGAGTTAAAAATGACAAAAAGACTTTGTAAATAAAAAAATTAAGTAAAGTATCTAGGAGTGCATTTAGATCAGAGGCTAGTTATGAAAGGACACCCAAAAAATAATGTTAAAAAGTGAAAAAAATGCGCGGCGTGATAGCTCCCGTCATTGGTTGGTATAGCAAAGCGTCAATAGAAATAAAAATGAAAGTGATTAAAGCTAGTTTGCTTCCCATCATATTACGGGATAGTACAACTACTCCCCAGAGTGTACAAGTCCAAGTTAGCTGAACTAGAAATATAATATCCAATGTTACTCAAAACAGCAAAGGGTTTCACTCGATGTATCCATTCAAAAATAATCTGGAAAATGCTCAGTGAGGGTACTTGGTACATACGTGAAATAGATCTTCACGAAGCATGCTTAAAAAAATTACAGGACTTGACATTCCTGATCTTACACTCCTTGGAGAGCAGTACACTAGATATGTAAGCATTTTAACCCGATGCGCCCCAGCCTGCGTGCTGAAAAAATAGAGAATGTTGAAAAAAAAAATAGAGAGACAAACAAATAGAGAGAAAACTCTCCAAGCAAACCGTTGTTGTCAATTATTTTGGGAAAATTTTAAATTTCTCTACTTATAATTTTACATCAAAGATTAGCTTTAAAAAATAAAAATCGTTATTGGTGGTAAATATGTCTTGAACCAAATTTTATTTAGTGCTTTGCTTCCTCGGTTTTTTTTCCAGTATGTTTATATTATTTTGATTATAGTAACAATGTTTTGGTTTCTTCATGTAATTAATTAGGCAGGCGTGACCGTATTATTTGCTATTTTCTATAAAGACAATTAGTATTCTTTCAAAATGCTATACCATATGGAAAGAGTACTTAAGAAATAAAGTATCGAAATTTATGAACAAATTATTTCGGAATTATTATAAAACTACCATAGAGTTAGAATTAATATGCCTCTCCCTTACAATAATTTATTGCCATTCATATGTATTTATTTTCTTGCTACCTTTGTAAGCATGAGCAACGGATACGGTGAACATTTTTTTAGGATTTGAAGTTATTTGAAGAAAGTTGTCAAGGATTTTGTGAAAAACACACTACTGTTGGTTGGTTTAACAGACTACTATTGGTTAATTTTCATAGAAACTTTTATAAATCAATACAGAAAAGAAATAACTTATGTCGATTTTGACTATATTGTAACATTCAACGGTAAATAATTGATTCAACAATTATTTTTTCTGTTTTTTTTTTAAATTAAACGTCTGTTTTTTGGAATTTCAGAATCTCATTTAGTGTCATGAATTACACTAAATGACATTATTTTTACATCTGGGTGTAATCACCATAAACCAGTGTTGTTAGCACTAAGCCATAGTTAAATCGCATTGGAAAATGGTTTACTTTGTGGAAACTCAATGACACTTGAAGAAGTATATAATTAATATTATTTGAATAAATTAAACCGTGATAGTGATAATCAGCAAATTGTTTACTGCAATTTATATGTAAAAAAACCAGCTCTATTAAAATACGTAAGGAGACAGGTATTTTCTGTATATTAGAGGCGAATAAATTTTATAACATCCGTTTACGCATAAAATGATTCACATATCCTACATCGAATACGATAGCTGCTTATTATTCGTACAGTCGTATATATGTGTTGTGGCCATACATTTCAACCAACTGAAATAAAATTGTATCCATTTCAGTCATTTCATATACACAAAAATACACAGAAATATTTGCCCCAAACTTAACACATAAGATATATTATTTTCATACAATTAAATCAAGCTTTTAAATTAAATCGGCAATTAATGAAATATTGTCGCAAACCTCGCAATCCCTCCGTAATGCTTACAATTAATACGGGTCTCGACACAAAGCTGTCAACTTCCTGGTATTGTGGCGAAACTCATTATACAGAGCGCATATTCATATTTTAGGCGTATTGCTACAAACTTAACACAATTTGGATATATTTACATGTTTGTTCTGCTTGAATTTTGTTATTAATTCGTTCATTTTATAATCTGCAAAAATTATAAAGGGTACAGCAGGCCTTTTCAGGACTTGAATAAATTAGGTTTCTAAGATATATACAGTCTTGTACATATTATAAAGTCAAGAAATTAATAACAATTGGTGTTTTGAATTTTGTTTTCCGTTACCTTTCTTTTGTTTTCCAGGCTTAATTTGTTGCTTAGAGACTCTGTTATGCTCTCTAGTTGTTTTCCATCTTCTTGGACCATAATTAAATCATCGAAGAACTGCAAATGTGTCAGTTTACGTTCATACCCTTATTTTTCTGGTTCAGCTTCCTAAATATTCTTACTAAGATTACTATAAATAATGTCGATAAGAGCGTTGAGATGATTTTACTCTGCGCTATATATGAAACTACGAACCTGGCGACTCTAGCTTTACTCCTGCTCTACTATTTTTGTATAATTACTTGATAAGTTTGATGTACTCAATATATATTCTTCGTTAGTTTGAAGATTCATGTTATATAGATTCATGGAATATTGAGTGGAATGCTTTTGAGTAGTCGATAAAACTAATATGTATGCTAATTTCGTATTCTAGGTATTTCTCCATAAAAAATAAGTAAAAGCTCTAGATGCAGATTCTCCCTCACGATCGTATAAAGTAATTCCTGGATATGAAGCTTCCCACTCTTACGTATTACTTTTTATCCGCCTCTCGGTCAACATGGTAATAAACATCTCTAGGAGATAGACAGGATTCGTGACCATCGAACGTCTGACATGAAACCCGTATGCTAATCATAGATTTAATTTCTGCTGCTTGAATTTAAATTAAAGCGAAGTCAAATAATTTAGCCGGCGTGAATATAATAGGGAGAGGTATTAATTTAATTACATCTGACACCGGGCCACCCGCACTGGAATTACCCGGGTAGCTTTCCAACACTAGTGATAGGTGCCAGTTAATATCGAAACTTTTAATATATGCTTCAAAAATTACATAAAATATCAGCGCAAGTTTTAAATATATACCAGAGTTTACTGTAAGGTCCGATTGATCTCTTTATCTTGTAGAAAGCAAGTTGAAGATCACTATCAGAAATACTTGTGAATTCAGCATCTGCTCAACAACGGCAGCAAGAGTTCGCTTTAGCAACATCTAGTCGAGGAATGTTCGGAAATCCTTAGCAAAAACTTTCGCTGTCGCTGAGCCGCGAACGACTTAGCCATCGCGTGAAGCGACGTTACAAGCGCCACAAGTAGTTCTTTAGGCATTTATATATCGAAACGGTACACAGTTGTATTTTTAAGTTTAATTCTATATTATAAATGTAATCAATCGGTCTTAAGATTATTTATGTAGCGTTTGACAGTAGATCGTAGCAACTTAAAGGTTTCGTAGTCAAAGGAGGGTCATTGCTTTTTCAACGTCGATAAAAATAATGTTTACGTTTAATATCGGTAATTAATTTTAATATCGCCGATTAAACTAAATTAGGTACTGCATCTTTGCAGACTATTAGGTCTTAGACATACGATTTGATATAAGTGCAGACTCGGCTTTTTGGAGTTTACTCCTTAAGAATCGATTTTCACATATAGCGCCCGGTATGAAGTTTTATGTGACGTAAAATTAGAAGTTCAGAGCGTTAAAAAATGTAACTGTTAGTTTCTTTTTTTGACGCGTTCCGTTAGTTGCTCTCCGCGCAACATTTCTGCGAATCTTTAGAGTGAGATATCAATATGTTTATTTGGCATTTTCTTATGGTGTAATCGTAATGACGGAGCGTGACACGCATATTGGCATTTTCTTCTGGTGTAATCGAAATGACAGAGCGTGACACAAATAGTTTACTATCGTTAGCTTAAATCAAGATGTATTCAATAAATGTCATTATGTGTGCTTATTCGGTGTCTTCTATCCTACAAAATTAAAAAAACTTTTAATTTTAACTTCTTAGTCTGACGTTACTAAATGTTTTTAATTTTGTTGTATAAATTTTATTTTGTTCATTTGTGTTTTACTTGAAACTAATTATATTGTCAGCTTTTTTGTTAAAGGATTTTTCATTTACATTTAATGATATTTATATTTATATACAGTATTACCTATTTTATACAATCGTACTTAAGGAATAAACTACAGTCGCGCGTCGGTGCTGAAATGCGCAACTTTTTTTAGGAAGTGAAAAATTCTTTGTAGGACTAGTTGGATTAATGGATCGTGAAAATTTTTACCCATTCAAAAAAACGCCACCACGTAATTACGACCAACGTAAAGTGGACCGCCTAGCAACTTTTTTTCATTTGAATTTGCCGATGTTTGTTTTTCCACTACATCACCAAATTTACCGCCGTAGGTCCAAACTGGTTTCAAATTGGATGACAGATATATTTATTTAGCTTATTTCATTCTTGACAGCAAATTCTGAGTTTCGACCGAGCGGCCAGTGTAATTGTGTGCATTTTGTATTTAATTTCTTTCTTTTCTTTTTTGTTTTTTTTTCATTTTTATTTTGCATCTATATTCATTCATAAATATTTTACTATGTAGGAAAATAACTTTATTATTAATAAATAATGGAAGTAGGTTTATTTAATTCAATAAAGAGCTAATTTGAGCAGATTTGGTTTCAATTAATTTAATGGACCATTTTTGTGCGGTGTTTGGTCGTCGGAAATGATAATTGTGTCATCAGTAAAGAATGTTGTCATTAGCTCTTCGTTAATTATCAAGTCCCTTGTGTAAAAAAAGTGCAATACTGCACTAGTAAACTATAGTGTAGAATACCCGCAAGAAACTGTTTGTCTTAACATATTTTAAAGTTTGTATTTTCTAAGTAAGATTAAAGAATCTCATAAAATTGTTTTGGTAAATCTTTATGAGATTTAAATTGTCAGCCTTCATGCAAGACTTTATCAAATGCTTGTGTTCCAGGAAGCTGTTTTCCTCTTCATTAGTATGGAAACTTATTTATGTCATTTGTTTGGTCAGACGCTTTTACTTTTTCAAGCCCTCTGATATGATTTTGTGTGGTAATCATTTGCAGTTTCAGTTATTTTCGTCTTGCCATATCAATTGTTTCTCTTATTTTGTCTTACCATTTACGGTAATATTTTGAATCTTTAGGTAGAACATAGGATATTAGGGAACTTTTCCTCTCATCAAGCAATACATGTTAGTAGAAATGTTAGTACTAGGTTGATTTCTTGGTTTACCCGGAATATTATCTGGACTATCCACATTTATTTTCATGCTGTAACGTGCACGAGTTTTGATGTACGATAAGTAGACTAGGCTGTTGAAAAAAATTACGGCGACATTCACGTTGAATACAAATCTCTATAATTATCGACGTTAGACACTAGACGGCAAAGTGAAATATAATATCCCTTTTAAAATTTCAAGTTGTTGGAGAGATCAATGTTAAAAGAGAGTTTAGCAATAAACTGTTGAGCACATTGTTATTACCGTGGTGTGTTAGATTGATCACAAGATATACGGCCTTTGATTTGCTCTCGTAGCAATAAGTCCATCATATATATATATATATATTAGTTAGATACATTAAAGTAGATAAATAAATAAAAGATAAAAGTTATGTAATATGGATACTCACGGCGAGTTCGGAATAATATGAGTCCTCGGCCACAAATACTCCACGGTCGTGCCACCGTCACTTGATAGTACCATATGTAGCATTTGTCTACTTGTATTATATACGTTATTATAATTAAGATATGAGCAATATGAAAAGACATATTGATTAATGTAAGAACTTATTAGGACACAAATACAAATTAAAATCACCAAAATACCAACACATTTGAATTTATATGTTCAAAAACATTGGTCATTTATCAAATAATAATATTGGACGTTAGTAGTGGATTATACACAATACAAACATATACTAGTGTATATTTGATATCTTAACCCACAGATGCTCGCCGTTAATCTCGTTACAGGGAAGACGTTCCACTGCATGAGGTTCGCGCGTACATTGGCGCGTCCGGCAATTAAACAGACTCATCCAACTATGCTTATTAAGAATATATATATATATATATATATATATGTATATATATATGTATATATATATATATATATATATATTTAGTAAATATATCGTAAATCTCAGGCAATGCGTTCGTGGATTTCTATTCCTATAATTTCTTCAAGAACACGCGTATTTTGATATTGTGTTGAGTTTAAAATCATATCCAATCTATTCTCCAGTATGCCAAGTTTAAAGGAAGCATAGTGGCTCTTTTTGTGATATGCTTTTCGACGGCAGGTAGAATCTCGTTACCTTTTTTTAAATATTATTCGCCAGAGATTCAGGTATGGTTTCAAATATGTGAAGGCCTATTTCAAGCGCTCGACAGCTATCAAATCACCATCCATTTCGCTAGTGTAATATATAATTGGCCGAGATTTATTTCGGACAACTTCGTTCTACGGTTGGCCAGCTGTAGTGTGTGTTAGATACGTTCGGTGGCGTTCGGGTATCACCGAAAACACTCATGTGAAGTTGACAGTTTTTGATTGCGCTCAACTTTTTAAGCAAGAATTACTCTTCCATGGTCACGATTAAGGACATAGTTCGATAAGACCGAGTAAGTATGTCAAGAGTTTATTGTTTTTGAATGCCAGTGATTCAATTATTGAGAGAAATTTTCAATTTATTTCCTCTTCAATGCCGTTTTCAGTGTTTACAGCTTGCCCTTCCTAAAAAGCACTACGAGTGATAGCTTGAGCGTAATATTAAAAAAAACATGTATAATAATACAATATGACACCCTGACAATTTCATTTCCGATTTGAAAACCAACTCCAAACCAACCTTTATGAAAATCCTACGGGCAAAACATCGCGAAGAAGTGGGTGGGGGATTGTATTAAGAATAAAATAAGCGCCTTTTTCTGTCACATTATAGTGTAAACTTTAAAATTCTAAATAAATATCTGAGTAAAGAATATAGAGATATGAATAAAATCATATTATATAATTACACGGTTCCTTTTGCCATGAGCAAGTCCAAGTGCAGTGTAATATAATTAAAATGGTGTGTTAAAACTTATTCACAATTATATCAATCTGGAGGCGGCCCCAACCTTAAAAGTCTCACTCTGCAGAATCTACAAAGGATGAAATGAGTTCGATTCTGATGGAGATTTATTATCTAATGTTAATAGGTTTTGCTTAACCATTAAAATTTGAGGCCAGCGTTAAGTTTGTTTCTTAACTGTCAATAAATTAGTCTTATTATTATTGTAGGTAATTGTTGTTTGGTTTTTCTGTAGAAAATAAATAAACGGAACAAGCAAATATCGAGCTTGATGTCTGAACTTGAAAAAACTACAAGTATAACATGCACAATTATTTGTAGCATTGTTAATATTTGTATAATATCATGAGTGGATAAAAAAATCTAATCTGAATTGAATATATTGGATTTTTTTGCTTGTTTTAAGAAAATTTAAAAATTTGAAATCGTTATTTAATGGAGAAAATTGCTTATAAATTTAAGACACTAAACTGCCTAATCTTTCTGCTGGCTAGCTTCATTCTCTACACGCAGAAAGTGATTTGTTGTTGTAATTTATAAATATAATCACTCTTTAATACTGTGTGTCTGTGTGACTGTCTGTCTGTCTGTGTATCTGTGTTACTGTCTATCTGTCTGTGTGACAATCTGTGTGTGTGTTTGTCTGTATGCCTATGGCTATCTGTCTGTGTGTGTGTGTGTGGGTGTGTCTATCTATCTGTGTGGCAGTCTGTCTGTCTGCCTGTCTGTGTGACTGTGTGAGAGTCTGTCTATCTGTGTCTCTGTGTGACTGTCTCTGTATATCTGTGTGACTGTCTGTATGTGTGTGTGGCTGTCTGTCTGTGTATCTGTGTGACTGTCTTTATCGATGTGTGATTGTCTGTCTGTGCGGCTGAGTGTCTGTCTGTCTGTGTGATTGTGTGACTGTCTGTCTGTCTGTTTGTCTGTGTAACTGTCTGCCTGTGTATCTGTGTGACTGTCTCTCTGTCTGTGTGTCTGTGTGACTGTCTGTCTGTCTGTGTTACTGTCTGTCTGTCTGTGTGACAGTCTGTGTGTGTGTGTGTCTGTGTGAATGTCTGTATCTCTGTGTGACTGTCTGTCTGTGTGAATGTCTGTCTGGCTGTCTGTCAGTCTGTGTGACTCTCTGTCTGTCTGTGTGACTGTCTGTCTGTCTGTTTTTGTGACTGTCTCTCTCTGTCTGTGTGATTGTCTCTCTGTCTTTGTGTCTGGCTTTCTGTCTATCTGTGTGACTGTCTGCCTGTCTGTGTGACTGTGTGACTGTCTGTGTGTCTGTGTGACTGCTGCCCGTGTGTCTGTGTGACTGTCTGTCTATGTGTCTGTGTGACTGTCTGTCTGTCTGTGTATCTGTGTTACTCTCGGTATGTCTGTGTGTATGTTTATTTGTCTGCCACAGACTTTCTGTGTATCTGTGTGACTGTCTGTGTGACTGGCTGTGTGTCTGTGTGACTGGCTGTGTGAATGTTGTGTGTCTTTGTGACTCTCTGTGTTTCTGTGTGTCTGTGTGACTGTCTGTGTGTCTGTGCAACTATGTTTCTGTGTAACTGTCTGTGTGACTGTCTGTGTGTCTGTGTGACTTTCTGTATATCAGTGTGACTATCTGTGTGTCTATCTGTCAATCTGTCTGTGTGTCTATGTGACTGCCTGTCTGTCTGTGTATCTGTGTGACTGTCTGTTTGTCTGTCTGTTTTTGTGTCTGTCTGTGTGGCTGACTGCCTGTCTGTCTGTCTGTGTGACTGTGTGACTGTCTATCTGTCTGTGTGTCTATGTGACTGTCTGCCCGTGTGTCTGTGTGACTGTCTGCCTGTCTGGGTGTCTGTGTGACTGTCTGTGTGTCTGTGTGACTATCTGTGTGTCTGTGTGACTGTCTGTGTGTGTCTGTCTGTCTGTGTGTCAGTCTGTCTGTGCGTCTGTCTGTCTGTCTGTGTGTCTTTGTGACTGTCTGTATGTCTGTCTGTGTGTTTGTCTGTCAGTGCGTCTTTCTTTCTGTCTGTGTGTCTTTGTGACTGTCTGTATGTGTGTCTGTGTGACTGTGTGTCTGTGTACCTGTATGACTGTGTTTCTGTGTTACTGTCTGTATAAGCACCGCCTCCGTTTTGTGCTCCGCCAATTCCAAGTTAACTGTGTTCATACACCTTCTGATTTTCTTGAAGGTAATATCAAACGCGAGTTCTATCTCCTCGAGTTGCTTTGCAACGATTATTACGGCAACATCATCCGCGTATGCGACGAGATTAACATCTCTTGGCATTGCCACTTTCAGAAGCCCGTCATACATGATGTTCCACAAGAGTGGATCCAGTACCGAGCCCTTAGGTACTCCTTCAGTGATGTTATATTGCTTCCAACCTGCCTTCGTATTATACTTCAGCCGTCTATTAGTGAAGTAGTTTGCTACCCTCTTCTGAAGGTAAGATGGTACGGTCATCTCATAGGTTCCGCATAATACAGTTCTAATTTGCTGAGTTGAAGGCATTCTTGATATCCAGTGTGGCCACCAAGCAGTATTTCTTTGTACCTCCTTTGTCCAAACTAGTTCCTGCGATTGCGTTCTTGGCTCTATTGACAACAAAGTTTATCGCATCCAATGTTGATCGCCCTTTCTAGAAACCATACTGGTTGCTGGCCACCTGCGGATCAACTGCTGCGTCAATCCTTTGGAGAATTATTCGTTCCAATATCTTGCCACCTGTGTCTAGCATGCAGAGCGGACGATAAGAAGATGGTTCTTCAGGCGGTTTCTTCCCCTCGGGCAGAAGGACTAGCCTCTGTTGCTTTCATTTATGAGGAAAGATACCTTTTCTGAAACATGTGTTGTACACCTTCACCGGTGCTACCTTGATGGCTGCCTTCGAAGCAATGTTTGGGATTCCGTCCAGGTTCGGAGCTTTGTTATTCCCCACTCTGTTACACGCCTCCATCAGTTGGTCTTTTGTGACTGGGGGGATTTCCTCAATCTCGAACTGTTCTGTCAGATAAAGTGCTTCGCGCTGTTGCGGGAATAGCACAGTGACTATCTTCTGTAGGAGTTTGGGACACGTAGGCATCGGCATCAGCTGGTTTTTAGGTGTGTCATAACAGCCTAATATGGTCTGCCCCACGGGTCCACGTCCACTTCGTCGATAAGCTCTATCCAGCATTGTCGTTTACTATCCTTGATGGCTTTGTTCTGTTTCCGACGTACCTTCTCTTGTACTCTGTCCTCAAGTTCCGCAGATTTAGTCGTCTCCAGCCACGCTGAGTTGCTCTTCTTCTTTTGAGGCACTCTTTTCGTAAGACACCGATGTAATTGTGCGACCAATGTACCGATGTACGATTATTTATGCCGCGTTTTCGGGGCATACTTGCATCACAGGCATTCGTTACTCTCTTCGTTAATTCCACTGTTATCTTCTCAGCATCTCCCGCGACGATTGGGCCGCCATCTAGAGCCGCCGTGAAAGTAATATGATGAAAGGACTTTACCTTCTAACCAATTGTCTTAATCTTCATGTGGGCGTTTCCAGTACTGCGGCCAGTCGAGATTTCCCACAGTAATGCGCAATGATCACTGGCTGTGTAGACACCCATCACCTCCCAGGATCAGTTCCCCTTGGCGAGGCCGCCGCTGACGAAAGTGAGATCCACGATGGAACTTGCATCTCCTTGGACGTATGTAGGTATATCGCCACTGTTAAGGAGGACCACATCCAATGTAGCCATGGCCTCCAGTAACGCTTTTCCTCGCGTATTAGTTTCTTTACTGCCCAATAATTGAAGTCCTCGGCGATTGCCACGAGTGAGTGCTGCTTTGCATTCTCAGTCAGGCGATTAAAGAAGTCCGTGAATACATCAAGTGGAAGATTGGGTGGAGCGTAGCAGCTGTAAAATGTCTGTGTCTGTGTGTCTGTGTGTCAGTGTCCGTGTGTCTGTGTGTCTGTGTCTGTGTGTCTGTATGTCTGTGTGTCTGTGTCTGTGTGTCTGTGTCTGTGTGTCTGTGTCTGTGTGTCTGTGTGTCTGTGTCTGTGTGTCCGTGTATCTGTGTCTGTGTGTCTGTATATATGTGTCTGTGTGCCTATGTGTCTGTGTCTGTGTGTTGGTGTGTCTGTGTCTGTGTGTCTGTGTTTCTGTGCCTGTGTGTCTGTGTGGCTGTGTCTGTGTGTCTCTGTCTGTATGTCTGTGTCTGCTGTGTATCTGTGTCTGTGTGTCTGTGTCTGTGTGTGTGTGTGTATCTGTATGTATGTGTGTGTGTGTGTAAGGAATTTGTAGGGTGTGGGGGTTACGTTTATTCTGCCCGTGAGTAGTGGTAAACAATTTAGGTGACACTCCGACATTAATACGTTTTATAACAAATATCCTTAATTCTACGATCTGTTTTAAGATCAGAAGGCATACAATAGTCCAATTGTATTATTCGAATTTTTTTGGATTTGCGAGTAATAACCAAAATCAGCTTTCTTGCAAATAATTTTCGAGTAATATATTTTGTGCATATAAATGAATAAACATATATATTGAAAAAAAAAGTAAGTTACATTTTACGAAATAAACTAATATAACTACAATCTTAACAGAAACTAATGATTTCAATATTAATCATATTCAGAATTAAGGATATTTGTTATGAAACGTATTAATGTCCGAGTGTCACCTAAATTGTTTACCACTACTCACGGGCAGAATAAACGTAACCCCCACACCCTACAAATTCCTTACACACACACACACATACATACAGATACACACACACACACAGACACAGACACACAGACACACAGGCACAGAAACACAGACACACAGACACAGACACATAGGCACACAGACACATATATACAGACACACAGACACAGATACACGGACACACAGACACAGACACACAGACACACAGACACAGACACACAGACACAGACACACAGACACAGACACACAGACACAGACACACAGACACACAGACACAGACACACAGACACACGGACACTGACACACAGACACACAGACACAGACATTTTACAGCTGCTACGCTCCACCCAATCTTCCACTTGATGTATTCACGGACTTCTTTAATCGCCTGACTGAGAATGCAAAGCAGCACTCACTCGTGGCAATCGCCGAGGACTTCAATTATTGGGCAGTAAAGAAACTAATACGCGAGGAAAAGCGTTACTGGAGGCCATGGCTACATTGGATGTGGTCCTCCTTAACAGTGGCGATATACCTACATACGTCCAAGGAGATGCAAGTTCCATCGTGGATCTCACTTTCGTCAGCGGCGGCCTCGCCAAGGGGAACTGATCCTGGGAGGTGATGGGTGTCTACACAGCCAGTGATCATTGCGCATTACTGTGGGAAATCTCGACTGGCCGCAGTACTGGAAACGCCCACATGAAGATTAAGACAATTGGTTAGAAGGTAAAGTCCTTTCATCATATTACTTTCACGGCGGCTCTAGATGGCGGCCCAATCGTCGCGGGAGATGCTGAGAAGATAACAGTGGAATTAACGAAGAGAGTAACGAATGCCTGTGATGCAAGTATGCCCCGAAAACGCGGCATAAATAATCGTACATCGGTACATTGGTCGCACAATTACATCGGTGTCTTACGAAAAGAGTGCCTCAAAAGAAGAAGAGCAACTCAGCGTGGCTGGAGACGACTAAATCTGCGGAACTTGAGGACAGAGTACAAGAGAAGGTACGTCGGAAACAGAACAAAGCCATCAAGGATAGTAAACGACAATGCTGGATAGAGCTTATCGACGAAGTGGACGTGGACCCGTGGGGCAGACCATATTAGGCTGTTATGACACACCTAAAAACCAGCTGATGCCGATGCCTACGTGTCCCAAACTCCTACAGAAGATAGTCACTGTGCTATTCCCGCAACAGCGCGAAGCACTTTATCTGACAGAACAGTTCGAGATTGAGGAAATCCCCCCAGTCACAAAAGACCAACTGATGGAGGCGTGTAACAGAGTGGGGAATAACAAAGCTCCGAACCTGGACGGAATCCCAAACATTGCTTCGAAGGCAGCCATCAAGGTAGCACCGGTGAAGGTGTACAACACATGTTTCAGAAAAGGTATCTTTCCTCATAAATGAAAGCAACAGAGGCTAGTCCTTCTGCCCGAGGGGAAGAAACCGCCTGAAGAACCATCTTCTTATCGTCCGCTCTGCATGCTAGACACAGGTGGCAAGATATTGGAACGAATAATTCTCCAAAGGATTGACGCAGCAGTTGATCCGCAGGTGGCCAGCAACCAGTATGGTTTCTAGAAAGGGCGATCAACATTGGATGCGATAAACTTTGTTGTCAATAGAGCCAAGAACGCAATCGCAGGAACTAGTTTGGACAAAGGAGGTACAAAGAAATACTGCTTGGTGGCCACACTGGATATCAAGAATGCCTTCAACTCAGCAAATTAGAACTGTATTATGCGGAACCTATGAGATGACCGTACCATCTTACCTTCAGAAGAGGGTAGCAAACTACTTCACTAATAGACGGCTGAAGTATAATACGAAGGCAGGTTGGAAGCAATATAACATCACTGAAGGAGTACCTAAGGGCTCGGTACTGGATCCACTCTTGTGGAACATCATGTATGACGGGCTTCTGAAAGTGGCAATGCCAAGAGATGTTAATCTCGTCGCATACGCGGATGATGTTGCCGTAATAATCGTTGCAAAGCAACTCGAGGAGATAGAACTCGCGTTTGATATTACCTTCAAGAAAATCAGAAGGTGTATGAACACAGTTAACTTGGAATTGGCGGAGCACAAAACGGAGGCGGTGCTTATACAGACAGTAACACAGAAACACAGTCATACAGGTACACAGACACACAGTCACACAGACACACATACAGACAGTCACAAAGACACACAGACAGAAAGAAAGACGCACTGACAGACAAACACACAGACAGACATACAGACAGTCACAAAGACACACAGACAGACAGACAGACGCACAGACAGACTGACACACAGACAGACAGACACACACAGACAGTCACACAGACACACAGATAGTCACACAGACACACAGACAGTCACACAGACACCCAGACAGGCAGACAGTCACACAGACACACGGGCAGACAGTCACATAGACACACAGACAGATAGACAGTCACACAGTCACACAGACAGACAGACAGGCAGTCAGCCACACAGACAGACACAAAAACAGACAGACAAACAGACAGTCACACAGATACACAGACAGACAGGCAGTCACATAGACACACAGACAGATTGACAGATAGACACACAGATAGTCACACTGATATACAGAAAGTCACACAGACACACAGACAGTCACACAGACAGTTACACAGAAACATAGTTGCACAGACACACAGACAGTCACACAGACACACAGAAACACAGAGAGTCACAAAGACACACAACATTCACACAGCCAGTCACACAGACACACAGCCAGTCACACAGACAGTCACACAGATACACAGAAAGTCTGTGGCAGACAAATAAACATACACACAGACATACCGAGAGTAACACAGATACACAGACAGACAGACAGTCACACAGACACATAGACAGACAGTCACACAGACACACGGGCAGCAGTCACACAGACACACAGACAGTCACACAGTCACACAGACAGGCAGACAGTCACACAGATAGACAGAAAGCCAGACACAAAGACAGAGAGACAATCACACAGACAGAGAGAGACAGTCACAAAAACAGACAGACAGACAGTCACACAGACAGACAGAGAGTCACACAGACTGACAGACAGCCAGACAGACATTCACACAGACAGACAGTCACACAGAGATACAGACATTCACACAGACACACACACACACAGACTGTCACACAGACAGACAGACAGTAACACAGACAGACAGACAGTCACACAGACACACAGACAGAGAGACAGTCACACAGATACACAGGCAGACAGTTACACAGACAAACAGACAGACAGACAGTCACACAATCACACAGACAGACAGACACTCAGCCGCACAGACAGACAATCACACATCGATAAAGACAGTCACACAGATACACAGACAGACAGCCACACACACATACAGACAGTCACACAGATATACAGAGACAGTCACACAGAGACACAGATAGACAGACTCTCACACAGTCACACAGACAGGCAGACAGACAGACTGCCACACAGATAGATAGACACACCCACACACACACACACAGACAGATAGCCATAGGCATACAGACAAACACACACACAGATTGTCACACAGACAGATAGACAGTAACACAGATACACAGACAGACAGACAGTCACACAGACACACAGAAAGACAGACAGTCACACAGACACACAGACAGACCGACAGTCACAGAGATACAGACAGTCACACAGACACATAGACAGACGTACAGACAGTCACACAGGCACACCGACAGACAGAAAGTCACACTGTCACATAGACACACATACAGACATACAGCCACACAGTCAGACAGTCACACAGAGACACAGGCAGACAGACAGACACATAGACAGTCACACAGACACACAGAAAGTCACACAGACACACAGACAGCCACACACAGAGATACAGTCACACAGACAGACAGTGATACAGAGATACAGATAGTCACACAGACACACAGCAGTCACACAGACACATAGATAGTCACACAGACAGATACACAGTCACACAGACAGACAGTCACACAAATAGACAGACTGACATACAGACAGACAGATAGTCACGCAAATAGACAAACAGACAGACAGTCACACAGATATATAGACAGTCAAACAGAGATACAGATAGTCACACAGGCAGACAGTCACACAGAGATACAGACACAGAGACACAGACAGTCATACAGACACATAAACAGTCACACAGTCACACAGACAGACAGTCGCACTCATAAGCAAACAGACACACAGACAGACAGTCACACAAAGATACAGACAGTCACGCAGAGACACAGTCAGTCACACAGACAGACAGTCACACAGATACACAGACAAACATACAGTCATACAGACACAGAGACAGACAGGCAGTCACACACACACAGACACACAGGTAGTCAAAGAGACAGTCACACATATACACAGACACTCACAGAGTCACACAGACACACGGGCAGACAGACAGTCACACAGACACGCAGACACAAAGACAGTCACACAGACGCACAGACAATCACACGGACACACAGACACACAGACTCACAGACAGTCACAAGGACATACAGGTAGACAGACAGGCACACAGACACACAGACAAACAGACAGTCACGCAGTCACACAGACAGATAGACATGCAGATACACAGACATTCACAAAGATAGTCACACAGATAGTTACACAGACACTCAGACGGTTACACAGACACACGGATACATAGAGAGTCACACATACAAACAGATACATAGAAATCCACACAGACACATAGGCAATCACTCAGACAGTGACACACACAGACAGACAGACAGAGAATCACACAGACACGCAGACGGACAGACAGTCACACAGACAGACAAACAAACAGATAGACAAACAGACAGACATACAGACATACAGTCACACAGACAGACAGACAGTCACACAGACAGACAGACAGTCACACAACGATACAGATAGTTACACAGACACACAGACATACAGTCACACAGGCAGATAGACAGTTACACAGCTATACAGACAGTCACACAGACACACAGACAGACCGACAGTCACACAGACACACAGGCAGACAGTCACACAAACACACAGACAGACAGTCACACAGCAGGCAGACAGACAGACTGCCACACAGACAGACAGACATACAGATACATACACACAGACAGACAGATAGTCACACAGACATACAGACAGTCACATAGACACACAGACTACCATACAGACACCCAGATAGTCACATAGACACCCAGGAAGTCACGTGGTCACAAACACATAGGGCAGACAGGCACACAGACACAGATGCACACACACAGACACACAGACGTATAGAAAATCACACAGAAACACAGACAGTCACAGACAAACAGACACACAGACACACAGACAGTCACACATACACACAGACAGAAAGACAGACACATAGACATACAGATAGTCACACAGACATACAGACAGTCACATACACACAGACACACAGACACACGGACACACAGACAGTAACACAGACATACAGACAGTCACACAGCAGACAGACAGACAGACATATAGACAGACAGACAGTCACAAAGACAGACAGACAGTAACACATAGATACAGACAGCCACACAGACACACAAACAGGCAGTCACACAGACAGACAGTCACACAGATACACAGACAGACAGTCACACAGACACACAGGCAGACAAACAGTCACACAGACAGACAGATAGACAGTCACGCAGTCACACAGATACACAGACAGTTATACAGACACTCATACAGACACACAGACAGTCACACACACAGACAGACAGACACACACTGTCACACTCAGACAGTTACACAGACACATGGATAAACAGACAGTCACACGGACAAACAGACACACAGACAGTCACACAGACACACAGACACACAGGCAATCACACAGTCACACACACAGACAGAGAGACAGAAACACAGGCAGACAGACAGACAGTCATACAGACACACAGACACACAGACAGTCACACAGACAGACAAACATACAGACATGCAGACAGACAGTCACACAGACAGACAGACAGTCACACATCGATACAGATAGTTACACAGACACACAGACAGACAGTCACACAAATATACACACAGACAGTCACAAAGATACACAGACACACAGACAGTCACGCAGACACACAGACAGACAGACAGTCACACAGATAGACAAACATACAGACAGACAAGCACACAGACAGACAGACAGTCACATAGAGATATAGACAGTCACACAGACAGACAGTCACACAAATAGACAGACAGACAGACAGTCACACAAAGATAGACAGTCACACAGACAGTCACACAGAGAAACAGACAGTCGCACAGACAGACAGACACACAGGCAGACAGACAGTTACACAGGCATATCGACAGACAGACAGTCACACAAACACACAGATACATAGAAAGTCACACAGAGAGACAGACCGACAGTCACACAGACACACAGACAGACAGACAGTCACACAGACACACATACAGGCAGACAGCCACAGAGACAGACAGACAGATACACAGACAGTCACACAAAAAGTTACCCAGGCACACGGAAACACAGACAGTCACACAGACACCCAGACAGTCACACAGACACAGACAGTCACACAGACACACAGTTACACAGACACACAGACATTCACGCATGCACACCGACAGTCACACAGCATACCGACAGTCACACAGACACACAGTTACACAGACACACAGACATTCACGCATGCACACCGACAGTCACACAGCATACCGACAGTCACACAGACACACAGTTACGCAGACACACTGACAGTCACGCATGCACATTGACAGTCACACAGCATACAGACAGTCACACAGACACACATAAAGTCACACAGGCACCCAGACAGTCACACATACACCTAGACCGTCACACAGACACACGGACAGACAGTCACACAGACGCGCAGACAGACAGACACACAGACAATCACATAGACACACAGACCCTCACACAGATACACAGACAGTCACACAGACACACAGACGGACAGTCACACAGAGATACAGACAGTCACACAGACACACAGACACAGACAGTCACACAGACACACAGACGGACAGTCACACAGAGATACAGACAGTCACACAGACACACAGACACAGACAGTCACACAAATAGACAGACAGACAGACAGTCACACAGAGATACAGACAGTCACATAGACAGACAGTCACACAGAGATACAGACAGTCACACAGACAGACAGACAGTCACACAGACACACAGGCAGACAGACGGTTACACAGGCACATCGACAGACAGCAAGTCACACTATCACACAGACAGACAACCACAGAGACAGGCAGTCACACAGACACACAGGCAGACAGACATTCAGGCACACCGACAAACAGACAGTCATTCAGGCACACCGACAGACAGAGAGTCACGCTGTCACACAGACACACATACAGACAGATAGTTACACAGAGACACATGTAGACAGACAGACACACAGACAGTTACACAAACAGTTACCCAGACACACGGACACACAGCCAGTCACACAGACACACAGACATACAGACAGTCACACAGACACACATTAGTTACACATACACAGACACATAGACACGCAGACGCTCAGATACACAGACACAGACACACAGACACACAGAGATATAAACACAGAAACGTAGACCCAGCCACACAGACACAAACACACAGACACAGAAAAAGACACACAGACACAGACACACAGACACACAGACACAGACACACAGACGCACGCACGCACGCACGTCAACACGCACGCACGCACACACCCTATTTAAATATAACATAATCATTGGAACATTAAACATAACCAACCACTCGTACTTATAACGATTTCTCTTACTATTACATAAACATAATTATGCAGACGCAATGCTAGAACTTGGAAAATATTGCCGGTTCATTTTTATCGATAATACGATTTATCGGTACATTTATGATACTTCTACTTGTGGAAACTTGCAGTAAATTTGATACTTACCATCAAAGTTGAGTTCAATCTTAGAAATTTTACAAATTATCTATGTGGATAACTTGTTAAATAGTTTTTGCATAAATAATAACATGAATATTTTTTTTATTTCAGTGAATAATATTGGCATACCAAACTGTAAGCATTTATAATTTCCCGAAGAATAAGTTCAATTATTTAAATAACTCGATTTAAATTGTAAACTACTGAAGTTAAAAGCTAAATCAATCATTGCTAGAATCGAATTAGCACGAATTCGAAATTTGCAGACGCCACATAAATTTTGTTTACGACGAAAAAACACGCCTCAACTGCATTCCAATATCAAATGTACATTAAGTACGAATCAAATTAGCACGAGAAGGTTTCCATGCACTGGTATATACAAATTTGAAAAGTTTATTGCTCAAAATATTTCTATTGAACTATTAATAAATATTAGTATTATTTTTCAACGTATTAAAACATTGCTAGCTATCTTTCAGAGATATGAAAATATCTCGAATTTCATAAAAACTGCAATCTTCTAGCAGTAATAGTCTAGTCAGATTCCACCAACTCTACTTTTTTACTTAACTTTTGACTCGATAGTTTTGAAAATTCTGCATTTTTTTGTGTATTCTGCAATTTCGGAATTTGGAAGACGTATCTTATTCGAAACATGTTCTAATCACAACTGTAAATAAAGATAATTACATTGTTTTGCCTCTGATTTCATTTTAATAACATTTTTATACATAAGTAGGCACAGTTTTTAATAAAACTCCTTTAGAATATACACAGGAAATAGACGTCGTATATTGCTTAATATAAAACGTATTTCAGAATAATCTTTCTTCTTTATAAATGCGCATAAAAACTAGTCACGTTAGAACTAATCATGTTAGGAAACGGATTAGTCCTAAAAAAAGAACTAATAATGTTAGGAAACTTGATTTCATCTTAATTTCATCGAAGTCTTTATTTTAAATAGCTTTTAGAAGAAAAACATTCCATTATTACAGACTTGAAAGTATTTGTTATAAATTATATTAGTCTTGATCTTTGGTCACCTGATACTTTGATTTAATATATTATGGACAGTATTTTACATCTTAATTGCATTACTCTAAATGACAATCAGCGTACAACGATAATCTTATTTCTTTATGAACGTACAAAATTATTCAAAGAGTCTGTTTCTCTTGTCACTAAATATAATCAGAAGATAATTATGTGATTTTTTTAATTGAATACAACGTGTTTTAATAATTATTCCAATTTTATTGCCATGCTCTTTGTTTTATACAATTTCATTTCGTTAACAGGTTATTATTTCAATTTCAATCCACTGTACGAGTTATGTAGGTATTGGAAATGTGAACCATGACATGTAGTCATTAAATAATCAAGCCATCGCTATAGTCTCTAGCTACCAATAGAAATTTGCAGAACAATACCGTTACAGTTTACAGAGGCGGTATTAACCTATGTGTATTTTTGTACTGCGATTAAAATACTGGGCGCATGAAGATATTTTAAAGAAAATTCCGCCGTGGAATGGAGAACGCACATGAATTGTATAGATAGTTGAATCGATAATGAAATACTTCGAATAGTCTGAAGGCATGCTCACACTATAATGACGGCTTGAAATAAATTTCTAAAGTAATATAATTTTAAATATATAAAATATATAGGTCTACGATACTACTAAAAGTGAAATAATTTTGCCCTTTACCATATCAGAATAAAATAATGAGGCCGGAAAGTTGTGATAAGAGCTCTTCAGTAATGAAAAGTTAACTCGAGTTTGGACTCCTTTGACTTGACTTGGTATAAGCAAGAAAGTAACGAAGTATCCGTCTATATGTCTATATGTTACAGCGTCGCAGCTTTTTGAGTATAAAACTTATTGATGTAAGTGAAAATAAGTAAAATAATGGTTCACAATTAAATGAAACTACGTGATGTAATATTATTTCTACTTTCTTTAATTTCTTTACCACGACCTAGGTTTCGTTGTATTACAACATCTTAGGACCAACCAACAGCATTTATATGTTTCAAACACAATAGCGGAAGCCTGGTTCGTGCGGGTTTTTCCATTGCTTATGTTAGTGAGTTTATTGCAGGGGCGCAGTGTAGGTTCTATTATATTACCGAGAGTTATACAATGTAACAGTATTTTAGTGAGGGTAATAAATTCAATTGTTGTTGTTATGTGAGGTTATACAATGCAAACTTTACGGTGTATGCAACAAAATTAAATGGAAGTTATTATCGGTAATATATTTATACAAAAGCAAGGGTATTTGAAAGTAAGGACAAGGGTAATACACTAATTCATATAATTAGTCTGAAATAGATTCATAAATGCCGAACATATGAAATAAATTATTCTCCGCATTTAAAAAGCAATTTGAGCGATTGTTTATTTGAAAAGGTACTCGTAAACTCTCAGTACAGTTATATAAAAACCTGACCATAAAAACTGGAAGCGCCGTGAAATTTCTCCACGATCTAGATGAAAGAAAAGAGAAGCGTCGACTAAATATCCATTAATGGCATTCAATACTCCTTGAATAAGACATTTTAAGCTGTTAAATACTTGTAATAATTAAAAGGTGATTTTTTGTCAATTACAAAAGAAGACGAGTTTCGAGATTATTGCCCAGTCTTATGCTCATTTTATTCATCATCTTACTTCTTTGCCTACTTATATATATATATATATATATATATATATATATATATATATATATATATATATGTGTGTGTGTGTATGTGTCAAAATTGTTTGTCACACGTGATACATATATATACGTATCACGTGTGACAAACAATTTTGACATTAAATCACCTACGTGACCCAAGTTAAAATTAATATCACCTGAATAAAACCTTTCAGATCTGTGAAGCATCATGCTTCTTATTTTCGTAGAAAAATCTAATTGTCAAAGGTGTGCTGATTCTCTGATTTAAATTTGAAGAAGACAACATTTTTTTCATTTACGTACAAGACCTCAAACTTTTTAAAAAATAAAGCACTTTAGAGGCAATTTTCACTACTAACGTATAATCACTGAGAAATTTAGACTGAAAAAATCCTAGGTATATAAAATATGCAAGTATATACAACTGCGTAATGCAAATACATTTTTTTTAATGCGTAAGGATACTGTGACGAATCTGTCCTACGTCTCACCTAAGAGTAGGCGAAAATTAATCACCGCACTAAGGCGATGTTTCCTATTATTAAATAAAACTACAAATGAAAATGAAATATTATTCACTGCCAACTTTATTTTATGAAGAAGTTTTCAGCTTAATTGCATTTTAATAAACAAACAAGTAAATAAACATGTGCCATTTTCGTACAGTTTATGATAAAACGATACTTACCGCTCCTATTTCAACCTAAAAAATATTATGAGTAACAAATCTTTTCGATCTTATATAATCTTTTCCGAATAAACATTTTCACTACTAAAATTAACATTTTTCTGTTTATCTCATCCCATCACATACTGTAAATAATGACTGATACAACATACATGAATTTTACCTTTGCATGTAAATATTGACAACAATAATCTTTAAAAGTGTGGCTGATTAAACTTAACTATGTAAGTCACGTAGTTCATCAAAATGCAAATTCACAACTTCCTTGTACACTGGACCATCAGTCGACATTTTACTTTCTACCAAACGAAGTGGAACTTTTCTTTAAATTACATTGGAATTGAAAAGGTTATTCAATTCCTCGGCCGATATTCTTACTTGTAGTTATTCCTTTGTACGTAAGCGTATCATGTACGTACACGAAATATGTAGGTTAAGTAATTAATGACCTTTTTTGATCAATTACCTTTGTCCAGTTGGACGAGGAAATGTTAAATAATTTCCTTTGAAAGTGACAGGTATTTCATTGTGTTTAGAATGTTTAGAGCCAAATTTGTTTACCACATGTTGAATTTCGTACAAAATTCCTTTTCAGTATGTCGGCATATCGTCACATTTAAATACTGGGGATTCGCTTTACAACTGATACTACTAGATATACAGAACCATTTTTCATGTCAAATTACATGAAGTACGCCCTTTGAAATGTAAAACAAAAAAGAAGAAACTACTTTTATGTAATTTACTAAATTAAATTAATTCTACAATATATTGAAGATAATGATACCTGGAAAAAAAAGTTAATATTATTCCATACATCTTACTGTTGCAGGCAAATATTTCCTACCTTTGCGTCTACATCGCCAGGAAGAGGTTACCACAGAATAAGTAGTAACTTACTATCAGCCAACGATACTGGGAGTTACATACATTATATACAAATCTCAATTGAAATATTTATCGATCTCATTATGTTGCGACTATTCCCACATACAATATTGAGCGTGATCTAAACATATAAATTGAAAGTTGAAATATCTCCATATGTTTAGTTTTTTTCTATATTTTTGATGAAACGCAATACTCGCTGTTCGCGTTGGGATTCATATAAACGTGGCGGGTATGATTTATGTGGATCTTCTTCTAGAACGATGTGGGTTTTTGTCAGTAATTGGATATAATTTAGTTATCATCATAACACGAAAATTCGATCTTGGTCCTATATGGTTTATCTCGACGCAACACGAGAATGGTTATGTAGGTACAGAAACGAGAATGTGGTAAACAGAGGGAGGCGCCAAGGGATTGCGGCTTGACAAAAACGTTTCAAGTAGGCTATGATTACATGCGTATGCGTCTACGTGTGTATGTATCTACGCTGTCGTTCCGACATGAGTCACATAACCCTTTCTTAGTAGAATTGTATAGTACCTGTGTTGTAATTACTTACTAAGTTTTTGTCGTTTACCGATATTAATGATTTTATAAGTCTTAATTCAATATAGGGTGTCGAAATTCGAATAATTTTAAATTTATTACTTTGTTTAATTGTTTTATTTTATTTATTCTTTTAGCCAGAACTGTTTCCTACTTGTTTCATATACTATTCTGTACACACAACGTAAAAAAATATGGTTTATTCGATTATAAGTTCTTGCACTGAATTATAATTTTTTTAATTTTCATTATTTATTTATGTGGAACCTGGCAATCTTCAATACTTATTTTAATTATATGGTCGAGTTATTTTTTGAAT
Source organism: Druceiella hillmani (assembly GCA_039881145.1). NCBI lineage: Eukaryota > Metazoa > Arthropoda > Insecta > Lepidoptera > Hepialidae > Druceiella > Druceiella hillmani. The sequence continues at coordinate 1,940,055 of JAYKKI010000142.1, read as the reverse complement.
GTCAATAATGTTAAAAACCAATTAATAGTAATGTCGAAATGGTCAACATTTTGCTGGGGTTCTTTGGGTACTTATTATTCTAATGTATTATAGTATAATAATACTTAATGTAATATAGTAGTATGATTGCGAAGTATACTTACAAATTAGTAACAGTTATAAATCAGGGACTGGAATAAATCAGTAATTTAAAAAAAAATTTACTAACTTTGAAGCTTATATAAACGTTGCAATTTGGGTAAATTTTTAATTCAAAGAGATATAGTTTCCTTCTTCAATTGCCATTTTTTAATTACGTGCATGGAACTTTGTTCTTTTTTATCGCCAATGAAAATCATATTTATTTTTGTTTCGAATAAATATTTATCTTTTCATAACTCTACGTTATTTTATATGTTTCTTAAATTATGCTAGATTCCGACAAAAAATTCAGCATTGATGCCACAAAAACAGTACATCTTTTTTTCACAAAATGTATTATTTTTAATATTAAATAAATACTTAAATATTAAATTTAAATTAATTCTCTTAAAACTAGAAACAAAGGATTTATTTTGAACAATCCAGTACTATTGTGATCTTTCAAAAAAATAGAAATACGTTACACAATACCAATCGGCCACATTTCTCGCTCTAAAGAGAGAAAATTTTAGAATAGTCTTGTAAAAAATAAACTAAATTACGTAAAAAATAAATTAACAACTTTATTACAAAATATCTATTAGTTTTAGAACATAATTTTACTTAATACCCCGAAAAGTAAAGTGCTTGACTTTGTCTCTCATTGGTATTTGGGATAATCTTGTGATAGAGTAGTAAGCATTGTGACAGAGTGGTAATAAGCTACTGAAAAAACAGAAGATAGTAGATAGTCTACTTAAGACTCTAATTTTAATCAAATTTTTAGACATTTTTTCAAAATCACAATAAGGACAATCGTAAAATTCGTAAACAAAGCAACAAAAAAGTCTATGCCGATAGACAGCTGTGAAATTAATTTTTATTTTTAGTATAGTAATAATGTATGTATTTTGTATGCCGTGAATTACAATTAGTAATATTTCCAAAATTAATGATGTCACTTGTATTCAAGGCATCTCAGACACGATTTCTATATACTTCGTCATGAAAATTGCCATCTAAATTACTAAAAGTTTGTTTATAATTTTAATAGATAATATTCATACTAGTATTATTGAGGAAGCAAGAATTAAAGAAACTACGCAAAACTCCAATTTTTATTCAAAATGTATTCTTTTATTCTTGCAAATTGGCTGTTAAAAAAGGACGACACGTGTGATGTCAATTATTTTATAAACTTCCAAAAAAATCTAAATTGTTTCAAATTGTTTTATTTAATGTTCATTTTATTATAATAAATATTAACGTGTGTTGTATTAGGTACTCTGTATTCTATGATGCGATCATATAACAGTTCGTGTATGATTATAGAATATATTTGTTATTTTTTGATAAACCAATAATTAACAAACCTTAAATAATTCTTGCGTACACATGTTTCGCTTTGTTCGTACCGTTCATGTGTTTAAAAAATTATACTAATGATAAAAAGGGGCGTGCTTCATTAAGATGTGTTTACTAATTTCATATTTCAATCGAATATGTTAATTACAATTAAAAATTAAACTAAAGCTAGTTTAATTGTTAGTTATCACCGAACGTTGTTCATTTAAAAATGAGCCACATTCCAATGGACAATTCGTTTTGTTTTTGATAAAAAAGGAAATCACAACAAAAAAATTTACGTTTGTGCTTAACGGATCACACGACAGAAGTAAAACTTATATTATAATTCCAATGTATGTTTTAAACGTTTTTGAAAATATCTGACTTAAGAATAACAAGAACAATATTAAATATAAAGTTATAGAACTAATATTCAAAAGGCAAAAACTCTTTCAAAGTATTATTTTAAATTCTCGGTAGTCGATGAAGTGATAGCTCTATCTATACTATTATTATAAACAGATCAGATTAGTTTCTTTCTTTCTCTTTAGCGAATGATCTCTTGAACTACAGAACTGATTTTAAAAAAGTCTCTAATAAAAAACTATATTATCCCTTACAACGTAGAATCAATTCAGAGGAAAAAGGGCTGCTTGACTCGGCGTGCGCTGACCAAATGGTTGGATATACGTAAAATAATATCCTAGGAAAATATTAGTCATCAGTAGATCAAAAAAATACTACATGTCTTTAGTCATTACTCCATAAGCTTTAATGTTTAAACCGCAATGACGTTTTTATGTTAAAAATAAATTGAAAATTATAATGACCATTCGAACACAGATGGCTTAAATTTCACTTTGATAGAGACATCTTGCGTGGTTTTCTTTCAGATAATGACCATAGGTAAATGTCTACAGCAGACTAGATCTTAACTAAACCGAGTTAGACAAAATATGTAAAGAGACCAGTGAAGCAAATGAAAAAAACAGTGGAACTAAAGTTAAGTTAGTATTTACTTATCATTTTATGGATGTTTTTAATTTATCATCAGAGGCAGTTGTTCACTTATGGGATATCAGAATTTGAAAAAAATAGCAAAATCGAAGTATTTTGTAAAAAGTGTTATATGAAGACTTGTTTCGCAATCTTCGAGAGAAAGAGAGAGAAACGCGTAGAATTTTATTAAAGAGCATGTCTTGGCGTAGAGTTAAATCATGGCAATCATTAGGATGCAGTTATTTTAGTCACCGTTAACGTAATTGAGAGTGCAATGGTTTTTTAGGTATTTAGAACGATCACAAAATGATTACCAGAAAAATGGAAATACTAAATAGCTAATAGAGTATAGACAGCTTCTAGCCTTTTGCGTGAAAACATATTTCGCAGTTGCGGTATTCTAAAAGTTCTTCTAAGGTCCTTGTTCTATCTTAAGAGAGACTAAGAAAATCATTATGGTAATGAATAATGATCATTTGTGTAGCCCACATTAGTTGTTATCATTGTTTTATGATTGACTCCTCTATAATATTGTTCTATATATTTGCATTATAAGTTAATCAAGACTAACAAGTAAATTAGAATTAAATTAAAGGGACCAAAAATAATTGAAAGCTGTTAAATGGAACGTATAAAATTTAAATGCGTAATGCAATTAAACTGGTAATAAGCGAGTTAACATACCACACATACGGATATTGATATCTGTTGTAATATAATTATATGACTCGCTATATATAAATATATTACTTCAATTATGCAAAATAAAAATTCAAATGTTTTGTCTATTTTTTTAAATTGGTTAAATAATAACAACTAGACCGTTTTTTTATAAATCGCATTAAGACTGCTTCCATGATCTAATTATGTTCATAAAAATAAGTAATCTAAGATATTTCAGTAATCTTATTTTTTCAAACGCATGAACTCATTTACCAAGTACCTACGTTAAAAAGAAAAACATAAACGAAATTTTAACAAAAATTTGAATTATTAGTAATTGTCAAAAATATAAAATTCCAACAAAAATACTTACGCTGCCTGTTTAGGCATTTGAAAATTCACAGCTCTATCTATTCATTATGCGTATATGCTAATGTAGAACACTAATATAAAAATACTACTATAGTTAAAAAAATATTTACCCTAAGTAAAGAAATTTATAAGAAAGATCGTGTTGTTTTAGAAAAATAAATCCTATAAGAAAAACTAATTAGGACATAATCTGTTAACGGGACAATAAATATTTTCCACCAGTTCTATTCGATTTCACATAAGGCAGTTTTGGAATTGCCCCAACATTTTCTTTCTTACGGAAAGAGGCTACACAGTTTCATTGAAATAAAACACAACTTAAATAACTTTATTTCCAATAAATTTTTATTGCAAATATTGTAACTAAATAAAGTTTTCCATCTAATTTTAATCATTTTCGTGATTTAAGTTCATTCCTAGCGTTCCATAAGAACATTGATAAAAACACAACCGCAAAATAACTTCAAAAACACTTCTTTACTTGGCTATTGTAAAGAGATAAAGTTTGAGTTTCTGTTATTTTCATGGGTAACCTATTAATACTTAAGACCATTTATGGTTATTTACATGTGGTAACCTATTAGTACTTAAGACCATTTATGATTACGGCAAACCTGGTTGAATCTTACGTTGAATTTGCCTGTTCTAACTTATAACTAGATTTGAAGATTTGGTTTTACCGCAAATATTTGCCTACTTAAAAAATTTGGAGAGTAATTTTATTTCAAATACTTTCGTCCCAAAAATCGAACAATCATTAGTAATCATATTTTAATTAAACTTACCAACTCCTGTCCTTAATGTGTTACAACTGATAATGTGTTTGAGGACAGGATTAATTAATTTTTTTTTCAAATGTATTTTACGTGCTTTATGAAGGTGTTTAAAACACCTTTATAAAGCGCATAAAACACATTTATAGTTTTATGCGCTTTATGAAAGTGCGTCATCCTTTAAAAATGATTTACAAATTATTTGCATGCATCATTAGCATATTTAAACTGTAAACCAGGTAAGGTGACTGCTAAAAGATGGCTAAGATGGTATATGGAAACAGTTGTTGAAAGACATAATGAAACTCGTGCATATTTGTTTTTGAATATTTGATAAATATTTAAAAAGTTTACAACTACTTTAATTATATAATTATTTTGGTACTTACCTAAATTTAGCGTACGTTCGGGAAAAACTGTTAGTGTCGTACTAACATTTAAATTGCATATTGGATGTAATTAAACTTGAAAATATCTGCCAGTTTATATAATTAACTTTGCAGTACATTCAGTTTTACGGTGCTTCTGTAAGATGAAAAAATGTGTCGTCTAATGGTAAGTTGTTTAGACCTTCTATTTTTTCCAATTGGAAGCCAAGGTGTAGAGACGAGTTAATTGATGCTATTACAAGAATTATCAAAAATAATCACAACAATTGCAAATAAGATAAAATGCAATTTACTTCTCAGGAAGTAATAAAACCCGGTTTTGAGAAAAATTTAAATCAACATCTTTTTAAGTGAAAGGTTTTTTTTATAGTAATACCTATTTTTTTATTTATTCATTGAAAAAACCATATCCAAATTATAAGTTCCCCAAAGTGCCGGACATGCACAAACATCAAAAGTATAATACTTTACAGTACAAATAATAATACAAGTAACGAAAAAACAATAATTAATAAAACAGAAAAAACACGCATTAATTAAAATTAAACATAAAACTAAACTACGTTACAATATAAATAATAAAAACGGCAAAATGTTTGTTGAAACATTCGCGAAGTAGGGTTCTGTGTACGTTTTAAAATTGGTGCTTACCAATGAAATAATTGAAAAAGGTAAATAATTCAAAATACAGGAATTTTTTTCAAATTTCTTAAAGTAGTGGCTAAAAAACTAGAAGCGATTGCCATCCAAATTGGACCTCACTTTTAAACCTGATTTCGCTTAGAAATAAAAAATGATAAACGAAACTACAATTTTATTTTGCAAGACGTTCCTGATAACATCCCACCCAATGACGCGAGCAATAAATATTTTCATGTTTATTTTTTAATTTCATACTAAGAATAACTTATTTAAATTACACGTTTGAAGCACTAACAATTTTTTTTTGCAAATTGTTCTGAAAATTTAGAAACTGTGAGATCACAAACGCACGAACATAATCTTCTTTTTTACACTACGGAACTTTAAAAATGATATAATATAAACGCGACAACTACCTAAACATAATGCAAACTAGAGCATAGTAGTTTTTTGGTCGTTCAAAACTACGAAACCGTAATAATATTTTAATATAAATGTGCAACGAAATACATATGTTCATACAAAACTGAAAAATACGTACGTTGTGTTGAAAGCATTCCTTTTTTTTAATATGAGGAAAGAAAGTAAGGAAAGTTTATTTTGATTTTAATTGTGATGACTATATTATGGATAAGTTCTGTTTTGAATATGAATATATCGGACCAAATATATGTAAAAGCAATATGAACACGATATATAAACACGAGTTAAAGAACGGTTTATCAATATTTATATTACAAAATGTAGACTTGTATCCTGTGTTAAACTTTTATAAAATTTGCATAATGCCAACTTCAAGTAAGTAAAATAATGAATATATTTAGCGTTAATTATGTAGAAATTCATTATTCACAATTAAATCTAAAACTATCATTGCTAATAGCATACCTGAAGATGTTGTAATACAACGAAACCTAGGCCGTGGTAAAGAACTTGAAGAAAGTAGAAATAGTACTACTGATGTAGTATTATTTCTACTTTGAGGGTAGTGAATTAAATGTGGTTCAAGATATTTGCTACTGATAGTTGTTACTTTGTAAAATAACTTGACCGTCGACCATGTCAGAGTCTGATTATGTGTTGTGAAGATGAATATTGGAACGCTTTATCGGACGGTAATAAATCAATAGTGATTCAAGATATTTACTACTGGTAATTTTTACTTTGCCAAATAACTGTGAAATGTCAGGTCAGGTCATAGGCTGGTAATGAGTTCTGAAGATGAAAAATGCATCTCCTTAACGGATGGTAATAAATCAATCATTATTCAGTATCTTTGCTACTGGTTAATCGTTACTTTAGTCACCACTTCGCAAAATCTGATATTGGATTTTGGATATAGAGAACGGAACTCTTCATGTGACTTTGTAAGATTTTATATTGGACTTAGGATACAGAGAAAGGAGTTGCTCAACGGCTAACAGCTAATCACCGGCAGGTATTACCATCGTTTCGTTGCTGTATGTTGTTATTAAGCAACTTTAGACAAAGAGGAAATTATCTATTTACCAACTTTTGCCCATGACTTTTAATGATTATACGACATTCTAAGAAATATAATAATTGAATGTTAGCTGTAGTGTGATGATTAATATTCTTAACCACTAAACATTTGAAAATTAAATATCTTTTAAAAAATCGACTTCAAAAAAGGTAGGTACTAAAAAGTAAAAAATAATTAACTCGAAACAGGTGCTTCCTTATTGACATTAAATAACTAAGATATTTATTTTTGAAATCGGTACTAGCACTGTCGATCAACTTAAACAAATGTAAAATTTTATATTATAATCACGTCTTTTAAGAATCTATAATCTATTGTGATTACATTAATAATGGAACGTTTATCTTTTAACTTTCATTTTAAATTAAATTATATTATAGATTTGATTAAGTTGGTCCATAGGGACTGACTTCAAAAATAATAGCTTAGTTACTTATTATCAATTAGCAGGTACCTGTTTCAAGTAAATTATTTAGAAAGACATTTTTATTTTTTTTTCTTATTTTGGTTACTGATATATAACACACTTTAAGTAATTTATTTGTAAATATAGGAGAGTTATTTTATTCGGGATCCAATATAATAAAACAGTGGTTTTTGTGTATTAATTATTGTCTTTATTATTGTATTTCGAGTTTCTTGTCATTTGGGTGCAGATTTCAGAAATTTATTAAGTATTTCTGATTGGACATATGCAGGTTTAGTAAACTTTTGAATAATCTAAATAAATTACAAGCAATGGTTTCATCACGTCTTATTTCTCACTATACAAGTAAAATATAAAAACATTCGTAAAAATTTTGAAATAAATTGAAATAGAGACAAATTAGTAAAGAGAAAATGATATGAGAATAATTTATAAAAGTATTTAGAGGAAGCAAATTTAAAATTTTACGTGCATATATAAAAAATATAAATGCAATAAAACAAGGTGGGGAACAAAATGGATGCATAAATATTAATTGGATTAAACATTCATTTTACGAGGTTACAATTTTGATGAACTAATTTCCCGCAAAGACATTGTAGTGACAGCTGTTATAGTAAACATGGACCCAGTGATAAGCTGTGATAGCTAAATGCACAAATAAAAACTTGATCGATTCAAATAATATTCATTTTCATTTTCCACAGTACCAATTGACTTTCTCAAAGTCAACTGGAAAACCAGTTTTGTCGTAGACGTCCATACTTTAAGTATTATACGAATACTATAAAATATACAATTTTATCTCGGCTCCAAAAATTTGTATCTTAATTGAAGCGAATTTAAATTTTCCATTTCGATAATATATTTAAACGGAAATTATTATGGCAGAAGAAATATTTCGGCTAGTTTTAATAAATATTAGTCAATCCTACGTTATAGGTACTGAAGGTACTAAAATACAAAAAAAAACTCTAAAAGTATGTTTAAAGCACTATAATACTTAAAGCAGTATCATAATATATAGTAGATTTCAAATGACATTAAAATTATTTCTCATATTTCCTGTGACAAAAATTAACACTGAAATAAATATGTAACGGGAAAACATATTTAATCGTAACAAATTGTCAAAACGGGTCATTTCTCTTTTTAAAATTACCAGTGCTTGGTAAATAATGAAATAGTCAAATGGACGAAAAAACACAGTTTTCTTTTTATGAAGTGACTAGATTCAAATTGTAGAATTTTTATAACGGTCACTTGCTTACAAAGAACGGGCTATGATTTATTTGTACAACACGGCGTAATCGCTTTCCACAACAAGGAAAATGTCAAAAGAAGCCTTGAAACTGTTACATGGAATATTGGAAGAGAAATGGTGGAAAATACGTTCAACGTCACGTTCATGGATTATACCTTTATCGGTATTCCTTTCATGATTTGTTTCCTTCGAAAAAGCCGACCTTTTTACGTGATATTCTCTTTTATTACAAATATGCTTTTACGCGCTTTTTTACTTTGCGATTTTGAATATTTTGTTATCGTTTCTTCATTATGATATATAAGTTTCTATTGCATTTTTTTCCGGAAAATATGACAATTTTTTCTGTCATATTACATTTTTGAAATTGGTGGCTTATTAAAATTCTTTATGACTTCATAAGTTTCATTAGGATTATTTCATTGTCCAAAATTTTACAATACATGTGATCGTCATGGTAATCGACGTAGTTATTTAATAAATGTCTCAATTTAGTCACCCCATAATTGCTGCAGTCACAAGGAATGCAGCAATTATGGGGTGACACAAGGAATGTTATATCATATAATGCTATCACAAGGAATGTTATATTTACATATGATGTATTATTCAAATTATTATTTTTTTTTTGCAGAAAGAAGGTCTGAACGCATCAGTTACAATTGGAGTTACCTTTTTTTATTTCTTTTACTGTATATGAATCACTAACAAAAATTATCGAAAAAATAAATAAATTTTAATGCAAAAAAACGTGGGGTGTTTGATATCAGTGGTCGTAAATGTAAGATGAGAGCTTTTTTACATTGAATTTTAATTTCTTGTCAATCACTCTATATTTCAAGTTTATTCAATAAAATATTACATTATACCCATTTGTGAGACCTCCTTTCGCTCTGGACCAGAATCTATCTATTTAAAGATTATTTTTTATTATTTATTTCATATTGCTAAAAAACGTACTTTTTAATTTTTTTTAAAAAGTGTACTTTTAAAAAAACTCTCGTATTTCTTAATTTTTTAGCTACAAAACTGTTGTATTGTGATCGATTCTTGATATGTTTGGAAAATTTTAAATAATTTGGACCTCAAGAAGTGGCTACATTCACATTACATACATAAATAGACCTGAAACCAATATAAAGCATGTTAAAAAGGCCGTATTTTTTTAAAGGAACAAATTATGAAAAGAATACTGATAAAAACATAAGCCATTAACGTGACGCTAAGTGTATTTTGCGACATTTCTCTTCGAATATTCCATAAAAGAGATTCCAGGCTCCTTTCGGAATTCTCCTTATTGTGAAATGTCTCCATCTCGCTCAAATAAATCATACCTCGCGTTCTTTTGTAGAATAATGACGGTTATAAATCAATGCAACTGAAATCAAGTCACTTTATGAAAAAATTTGTGCATTTTTTATCCATTTTCCTTTTTAATTATTTGATAAGTGCTGATGATTTTAAAAATAGAATGATTTTTGTGTTAATTTTTTTCTCACGAAAACTATCTTCAACTAATATTATTAATTATTTGATAAGTGCTGATGATTTTAAAAATAGAATGATTTTTGTGTTAATTTTTTTCTCACGAAAAGTATCTTCAACTAATACTATTAAAATTATCCGAAATGTTTTCTCTGTCATAACCATTCCTATTTGAATAGAGTATCGAAATGGAAAATTTAAACGTACTTTAATTACGATACAAGTTATCAGAGCTACGATAAAATTGTTGGTATTGTAATATTTGTATCGTATTTAAAAGGGTAGAGAGTCAACAAAAAGGCTAGTTTTCTAGTTGACAATGTGAAATTCAATTGGCACTGTGAAAGAATGCAAGGCCTAAAATTGTCAATAAAGTAAAAATGTTAACAAGTCATATTAAAAATGTTAACAGAAGTAGAAAATTTACTACCCTCGTAGGCGTATATTATGAAATTATAGTTTGTGTCCGGTCAAATATCCGTAGATCTCAAATAAGTGAAGGGATAAGAGCCGTTCTTGTTCGTTCTTGTTCAGTCACAATTGGAGTTACCTTTATTTTACTTCTTTTCCGATGTGTAAATCATTAAACATATCATAAATTTACAACTGGCACAAAGACATAAGTCTAAAATATTGTTTTATATAATGGATTGCGTTGACTGCTAAAGTAATTATTTTAATTATCTATATTAATATTTGAAGTCATCGACGAAACACACGACCATTCAAGCAAAAAAATGATAAAACATCTTCTCCTTGTTATCATACTGAATACCTCTTCGTTATCCATTAGTATAAGTAAGGATGCTTGTAAAGATTTTTTTTATAATATTTCTTACCAAATTAGCGAATATACTCTTAGTAATTTGATCTTTTTTGAGAAGTAAATATTGCTAACTCCATTTATAATTCTATTCAATAATGCAGAATTTCAATTATAAGTATTTCGTCATATTCCAGTGAGATTGTAAGGCGCGCTTTCCACAATTATTTCATTTAGAAGACTCGAAGAGCAAAGGAGTCATTCTTATTTTTAGTAACGTAAATTATTTTTTTAAACTTTTATGACTTTGATTTTTTTCCCAATATTAGTTATATATGTCAACAATTTTATATATTGTCTTCGGTAGCCTGTAAATTTAAAATTTTCGAAATTGTATCTACCACGGTTGTAACTACTGAACCACGGTTGTGACAATTGTAATATATAGCTGTTACAAATAGCCGCGATTATGACCAATGATTAATTAATCCTATTGGAAGTCCAAGTGTATAAAACAAAATATATCTTTATTGAAAAAATAGAAACATTTCAATCGAAGCAATATTTTGTTACACGTATATTCTCAAAAATAGCCTTTGAATACTAATTATTCTCTGAGGTATTCAAGTCTAATTATTTAGAATAAAATTTTCCACACTAATATACATTTTCTAGTCTAATTAGTCAGGAACATTGACAATGTTTTGTTCAAATTCAAGTTCTGGTAGTAATAATCTTATATCTCTAAATTATTACTACTATAACTGGAAAACATTGTCAATATTTTTGGCTAATTTTCAACAAAGTCCTTGAAAACTTAAAGCTCTTCGATTTCATTTCTTAGTAATAATGACACTTTTTTACAAAATAGTCAACAATATTTAACTATTTGAAATTTAGAATCTCTCTATCATCTTCTCTTACACCTATTAACATTATATTTCTTTGAGAATAACAAACTTAATATTTGATGTTTAGTATTTGTTGCACTGTCAGCTATGACATCACATATTATGGAGTTTCTTCTTATATAACACTTAAAAGATATTCCAGACAAGTTAGCTCGCGTAAAAATATTTTAGTTAGATTTGAATTTAAATCTTAAATTTTTAGCAAATTCTTTTCAGCTTTCCCTTTTAACTTTGCAGCTTTTATGCGATCTCGCCTTCTTTTCTCGACCTCCCCCTTTATTCTCTTTTCTTCTAATGATATTGCCTTTTTTACTAAGCGGCATCTATTGAAGAAAGCGGTATCGATTAAAAGTTGCTTTATTAAAGTCTTTAACTATAAATATATTGGTATATTTTTAATTACCCTTTTAACTAAATGTCGTCACAACCATGAATAACAGTCACAGCCGTAGTAATATAGATTCTATGGTCGTTACTCCTATTGTTATGACTATTTTAAACCGTGGCTCGCATAACATCAAGTTTGTTCGGTCTATATTGACAGTCAATTCACATAATATATAAAAAGTACTATCCAAATAATTCATGCAATAAATAAAAGAAAATATAAAAAATTACCTCCAATATTATAACCACGGTTTTGGCGTGATGTACTCGACAAAATGCACAAGTAAATCGGTCTTACAGATACACCATTGCAGCCATGTTGGTGAACTGTTTCACATTACATAGTGTTATTGGGACTAAAATAGAGACTAGTATTGCCAAAGTCAAATAATAAAATTCACAAATTTACCACGCGACTAAAGAATGAGTCATGGTCGTAACAGAAAAAATTATAACAATTTTCACAGCATGTAGCAATGAATTTTTGGCAAGCATTTTCTGTTTTATTTAGAAAGTCTTCATTAACATTCTAATAGCTAAATAATATGTAAAATCATGCCTATAGATGAGATATTTTTGCCATAGGAAATCAATTTGTGATATTTGATTAAATTTAATCATTTAATAAAGTAATATGATAATTATACTTATACGAATTTAAAAAATACAACAATATCATCAGTGTTACCAAACTATTTTAGCAGTTAATTAAAAATGAAGTTATTACCTATTTGAAAAAAATTTTCATTTCACAATTTAATTCGCAAAAATGAGTACGTCCCAAAGCTACAACAACTCCGAAAATAATTCGGCAATATAAAACGAAGATACAAGTGTACGTCCATATGGGCCTTAAAGTATATTTATGAACTTACGTTCACCCGTAGACATGTTTTGTAATGAATTAGTTTGACGTTGACGTAAATTAATTAGTTTAACGCATCCAAATACTCCACTCACGACTGAGACGTTGAATGTATCAACCACAAAGCACAGAAAGTCTAAAATATTATCATAATAAACAAAAAATTTGCTTAGAATTAGCTTCCGCTCTTAAATACAAATTAGGACTAAGGAAACGGAATTTGTCCACAGAGCTTATTAGCTCGCAATAACATTTGAATTAACCCAAGACATTTCCATTGTTTAGATGGAAAAGCGTGGTGAAAATTAAGCATTTTAGTTAATAAATATTATTTCAAACATGTCATTTCATTATATACAGGTTTTAATCATTTATAGATACAATAAGTTCCAGTCAATTATATTATAGTATAAGTCTACATCGGAAAACAATTCTGCGAAAAATTACAAAAAACCATCAATAAAAACAAATAAATAAAACATAGGTAATTGGTGCCAGGATTAGATGCATTATAACATATTTAGCTTGGTCAAAAAGATACTGGAAATTAATGGAATGAAGTAGTGTGTTGTATGTTTAGGAACCTCTTGTTCCTAAACACATTACTCAAGTTTTATATAACACAGCCCAAGATAAAGAACGGACAAATTAATATTTCTTTTAATTAGGGCTGAGTATATCGACTTATTGAGACATTAAATAGAAAACTGATCACATCCAAATCTTCCATTCGTTTTCAGAAACGTGGTAATTTATATAAGTTAATGATAAATCAATTTACATTCAAATCATAATTTATTGGACAGCGTCCGACGGCGTTGTTAAAATTAAGCTATTTTTTCTGATTGTATCATATCGCGTTAATTTTTTTTGTAAACAGTATTGAAATGAATATTTTTTAAGAATAGAAAAGGAAATCATGGTAAAATCGAATAAGTGTAACGAAAATGTGACCTATTCCTGCCATGGAGAAACCTGTCTTATTATAATTAAATTATTTTCTTTCTTTTAATTTTTTTGAAAGTAGTATTTGTGAGCATAAGCAGTACAGCCATGGAGTACAGAATGAACTTAACATTTTCTATTTACTACATTACGATCAATTACTCAAATTAAAGATTAGTTTTATATTTCTAAGTTCATCCACTGATAAATAAAATTTATTGATTTTACATCGGAAATTAGTAGAAGACGAGAGGTGTGTTGCAGTCTTATAGACTGCTATCTTATATAGCTGACTGTCATGACTTTGCCCGGGCAAAAAGCACTATACCTGTGTCGTTTTATTTGCTTTTTTATGTAATGATTATTTACGGTTAGCAATTTCCATTTCGCGTCCCTGGCTTTAATTATTTTGAAATCTTCATGCAATTTAGACCTAATAAAAAATGTTATTATGACTTTGTTAATCTCATGAGGAGGTGATTAATTTATAAAATGAAAATAAAAAATACACTTTCTTAAATGAATACCAATTTGGTTTTTTGACAATCAGGGGAATGTTCATAATCTACCATCAGCACTTCCCCGTTCAATTATTTTACTATTTTCTACATACTGCTGCGAGCATTGTTAGTGAATTTTGCAGCATTTATGACAGTCCTTTTTATGACATATCTCTGTCGTCAAAGAGCGGCTTAGATTTTATTTTCCTGGTATGGGATACTTGTGTGGGTCAAACATTACGGCTTTACTTGGTGAAATAATTTAATTTTTAATATATACGTGAGACAAACTAATTTATAGTTTAACGTTTCAGTCTTTTCTGTTTTCAATTAAACATGTCTAGCTGTTTCGCTTACAAATTGTTGCTTTTATATTTAAATGTATATATCAGTAATTTATTCACAAATTTAATTCAGAATCGACATGAAACTCTTTATTATACATACTTATTTGCGAAATAAAATTTCGCCACTGATTTATAAATGTTTCTTACGTTTGTGACAGATTTATTATAGTATAAATGTTTTTGAATTTTAATAGCCGTGTTTTTTTAGTTTTATTTTAATATTTACAATTATATTTGAGATTTTTATAAGGAACCTTTCCAGACAATACCTCACAAGACATATGGAATTAAAAAATCGGCACTTGATTTGCTCCACCCATTGTTTCGATATACAGTACTGATTTACTGATATCCTCAATTATACACAAATCTATAATAGCATTAACTAGGCATAGTCGTGACATAAAATTATTTTCATATCTTTCGAGTGGAAATGAAATTAATTATTTTCATTAATATTATGTATATTTATCCTAAACAATATTTAAATACGATAGAAAGAGACGACAAAAAAATATAATGAAAAATGTATTACAATTCAGGCATAAATTAATGTACTTTTTCCAGTGGCATTCAAACAGACGTTATAGGTATAGTTTGTTCATAACGTTTTAAGTTTTCGAATTTAAATTGGTCGAGTATAAATCATTACAAGTCGGTCTAAATTATGATTAAAAGCCCACGGACATGAAATTGGCTTTACTTTTTTCGAGATACTTTATTTGAGAATGTCAACACGGCGCTACGGTTGGCAGATGTAAATCTTACGTAAAAATTACAGTTATGTTCACCGCTATTTTTGACATGTAAAGAATTCCCACTTAGTAATATAATTTAATGTCTTAACAGTTTGGAGTTGAACATATTCGTTTCATTGACTAATGGTGTAACTTATAGTTTTTAAAGTAATCTCAATATTTCATGATTCTTTATAAACACAAATACACCACTAGAATGTAGATTATTTAAATATTATATAATTATAAGCACTTGCAAACAAAAAAGCTAAAACTTAAAAGATATGATGAATTATTTTAAATATAATATTTATAATTGTTTGGAAAACCATAATTCCTCGTCGCTTCAAAATCACAAATGTTCATTAAACGGAAATAAAACCAAATAATGCAGATCTTATTTTCAACTAAAGTTATCAACTCTGCTAATCCGTAATCAAACCGCTAATCAATTTCTAGTTTTTTTAACTCTATAAACTCCAATCTTGGACATCAATAAGAGAACAAAATTGCAGAATAATAAACTTAGATTTTCCAATATGGTGCCATTTGTCGTTGTTATTAAATGCAAGCGTGTTTTTATTTACGCAACATGTGTTTTTATTTAAATGCAAGCGTTATTTAATTTTACTTAGAACAAAACATGTCACGAAATTATATCTCCACCGTATAAAATTCTACGATACTCTAATAAAAAAAATTAAATATGTTTATGTCTATAAGAAAGAAACGATATGATTTATTCTATGTATTTTTTTCTTATACACACACGCATATCGAGTTTCTTAAATATACAGACAAGTTTCGAAGTAATTCTAAAGGAGGTTATATAAATTTCCCACCCTTAAAATTTCTTGGAAGATACTTTTACAAATAATTGTAAATGTTATATTTAAAATCATCTATCATGTTCTTTTTTAAATTCTTTTACCCATAACAAATATATAACAAGGAGAAAAAGGTCTGTTATATTTTTGCTTGAATGAATATATGTTTCCTTGTGTACTGTCAATATAAATTCAGTTAATTAAAATTAATAAGTGAGTTAAAACTGTGGAATGATATCACTGTACACATTTTGTATGCTTATATCAAAACAATGAAATTTAGTGTCATTTATTACTGAGAGTATGTTCAAAATTTCAAAGTATAAAAGCGAGAACGCTTTGTCTAATCTCACCACTTCTGTGTATTGATTTTATTCTTCCTTTTACCCAAAGTAAGTAAATTCCAAAAAAAAATTATTACACAAAGCCATATTTATTTCAATACCGTTGATAACGAACCAGCACATTAAAAAAAACCTGGTTTATCTCCTAACAATAGTTAAAAATAGCAAAAAAACTCTTGCTATCATCAATCAGATTTTATTAGGAGTGCACTTTAATACGCAAACAAATGTGCAATAACGTAAGAAAACATCTCATTAAGACAGCGTAAGTTAAATCTTACGCGCAATAACTATGCTCAATTTTATTCAATAATTTAACCAATACTATTATAAGTCGATATGTGATATATGATCATGCCGACCTTTCTGAACGAATCAATGTCTTTTCACCTACTTGATTTAACCTTTATGTTAACGACAAGACGAAGTATTTATTTATAAAATGCTTTCTTCGCGCCATTCACGACACGTCTCTTGCCAAACTCAAAAAAAATCCTTTCACGTTCTCACCGCAAAGATCACATTTAAACGAGACTTTTCAATTCGTCTGTTGAACTTATTAGCTCTATTAATTGAACATGACAATTTTTAAAACACAGTATTAGTGTAAAATAATACTATGTTAAAATCCTAAATTGACTGTGATATTGGCATCTACTCGTATGTGATGCCCCCGAATAATGAAATAATTCAAACCTGTGAAACAAAGAGCGGTTTTCAATTCGCTTCGTTTCATTTAAAATTTATTTACCGTTTTACAACTCCATTGGAAGTCGTTAGTATATTTTATAATTATACCATGTAATATAAAGTATAAAGTCTTTATTGTAATGATCGTTTCGAATTAAATATTTATTATTGATATTTCTACCCGAAAATCTTTTACCCTTTCCTCTCATGGAAACTTGAATAAATAAATAATATTTCAAATTGCACCAGTTTAATCCATATACACCATAAAAAAAGTATATATAAAGTTAACACTAAGTAATATACTAATAGGAAATTTAGCAAATTAGGAAACTAAAAATTTCATCGCATCTGTTCGTCTGGCTTTTGTACATATATCATAACATAATAGTTATGGTATTTTTAAATATTTTGCACTTACACATATTTTAAAGGTGTATCGTTTAGTCAATCCATGGACAATTCAAATAATTCTCCTTCGCCTAATGGGGATTTTTCCCCCCTTGATGGGGATTAAATGATATATAAGTGAATATTTTTTTTTTCAAAATGCCATTAAAAATGTCACGTAATATTTTTAGCTACCTTCATAATTCGCTCTTCTTTAAACATACGTTTCAAAATCTAAATAAAATCGTAATAATATCAGTACTTCAATTATTTTATGAAATAACCTTAACAATACAATCTTAAATCAATAACTTATTTTAAATTGAATTAATATATTTTTTATAGTTTATCCCAAAAAATGTTTGTAGTTTATTTATATAATACATAAACATAAAAATTTTATTTTTTTCTTCAAAAAACTAAACATTTTACAAAATGATTAAAATATAATCTCTTTTCAAATATTTTTAATTATCGAATTACAATATATAAATAACTACTGAAAATTATTTTAGTTTAGCTACATTGACAAATTAAAAGTTTCAAACTAGAATTTATTAAAACAATAGAAAGTATATCGACATCCTTGACAAAATTATCGAAACCACTAAACTTACCCTATCTTACATTTACATACATAGAAACAATTCGATTTACGTTACGCAGAACTCGAAACTGAGGTGATCCATGTAATAAGTCTATGGTCAATAGTTGACGCCTGACCTGATTTATAACAATGAATATGCAATATTTTCTTCGACAGAAAGGAGAAAAATGAAGATGATTTAGCGTTATATTACAGCGTCCTAATGCATCTCTCTTACTTCTATTACTAGTATTTCGTCACACATTCTTGTTTTTTATAAATACTCATTTCTTATACCGTGATGAGTATATAATTAAGTTAAAAAATTGTATTAATTTCCTTAACTTTAAACTCATTGCTAATAGTCTGTCATCTTTTTAGGATAACATACTTGAAATAATGAAAAACCATTGGTAGTATTATTATTGAATGGCTTGTCTATTCTATTAACTTACTAATGTCGATAAAAAATGCTAGTGCTTAAATTAATTTTTTATTTCTAATTGAAACCATGTATATTTGATATCTTTCCTTTAGAAATATTTTTTAAGGTCTGGAAACTGTGCACAAGCTAATACAAATGTACCGTCACTCACAGTACAGGTGCAGTTACGACAGAACAATAGAAGACAAACAGCCATGCAAGGTATTTATATGTTAAGTGACATATGTTAAGTGTCAAATGATTGCCTGCAGTGAGCGTGTCGTTGAATGTGATTAAAAATTATGCTGTATTTTTCGTGATTAAAACTTTATACGAAAAATACAAGAAATAAGTTTTTTCCAATTTCTTGCAACACAGTCAACGAGATAATTTAATTTACCTAACAAATTCATTATATTGACTCGTAGTTTTCTGTAGACTGCAAATTCATAAACCAAATATTTATTTCGTAAATCCCAGTTTAGTTCAAAGCCTTTCAAAGTTTTTCGTCGGATTTTACTGAATTTAAAGCTTAATTCATGTAAGCAAAATGTTATGTTTCTGTCGTATTCAATTATTCCAGAAGTCGTCAACTCGGAAAATTTTATTGGTCTTTAATTTATACTATTATTAAAACACAGATGACGTTTAATGATTATATACTGCATTTACACTTTTGGAAATGGGTATAGCTTTAAAATATGTCCTTTCCCATTTTCTTCTACTAATTTAAAAAAATTGGTAGTAGCAGCCCCAATTTAATAATACAATATAAATAAGAAGGAAATAAATACATATTAAAAACAATTAATAATGTAATTAACACTTATATGTTGATAATTTACGCCCTAGAGTAGTCTACGCACGAACTGTTTATAATTTATACAAACAATGCGAACGAGACTGCGACTAGAAAACTTTTAGGGAAAAACTTCCACATACGAAAATTATAATATTAAATAGACCTAAAAAAGCATATTACCTTAAAACTACCAGATCAATTTCCAATGTTAGATCGATTCAATTATCAAAATTAAATAAGGGAATAATTTATTCCTTTTTTAATTTTGGTCACCAGTTTTGAAAAATTTTACTTTTTTTCAATTTCTATCAAGTTTTTCTCGAGTTGATAAGTTTGTATTTAATACTACGGTTGACAAACTCTGGCTTGTAAATTCTATAATACTTGATTTACGTAACGTATGACTGCTATACAAAAACTACGGAAATTCGGCCGTAAAGAATCTATTTGAATATACGCCTACAAATATACTTTAAAACTTTTTCAATTTTTCATTAGCATATTTAATTTGTTTCTAAAAGATATAAACTTTGCAATTCGGCACTGTACTGAAATCAAAATAATCATAATTTTAGAATAGAATTCGAATTCGCATTATACATAAATTGCGTATCACTAAAATACAAGAAACTATACAATTTAAAAAATAAAAGTGATTAAATTAGTATTAAGAACTGGACTCAAAACATTTAAAAAACAAATTAAAATTAATAATGAAACTTGACACTAACATAAATATGGGGCCGAAAAACACATTTAATCGTAACAAATTATCAATGAAGGTCGTTTCTGGTTTTAAAATATATGTAGTTGTCAAATAAGGAAATAGTCAAATGGAAGAAATTCTACAGGAAAACAGAGTTGCTTCTTTTGTAAAGTGACTATATTTCAATGGCAGTAATTTATATCCATCACTTGTCACAAAGAAACAATAGCTACCGCCACACTGGTGTAATCACATTCCACAAGGAAACTGCTGAAAAAAGCCATTCCTCTTCGAATTTCCGATAAAAGTTTTATGATAAATCGAAGAGAAATGACGGAAAATAGGCTCAGCATCACGTTAACGTCTCATACGTTTATAGGTATTCCTTTCATGATTGGTTTCTTTGAAAAAACACGACCTCCGTTGCTTGATGCTTTCTTTTATTAGAATATGCTTTTACGCAGTTTATTTATTTTTCAGTCTTTGTATATTTTATTGTAATATCTTCATTATGGTATTAAATATATTTCAGACGAGGATACGATTTTTTTCTTAAGCGTCGTAAATGCATTTTGGGTAGGCGATATATTCCCGTAATAAAAAATTATTATTTGTCAATAGTTTAATTAGAAATACAACGTACTCTTGAATGTTCATAAGTACCTAATGTGTAAAAAACCCTCGTAGTGTGAGGTATACTCGTACTTGACAGATCTCCTTTTATACATACAAATATCGAGTTTTGTACATTTTTATAAGATGACCATATAATTTTGTTGTTGTAAATGTATCATTTTTGTTAATAAATAATGATATGAATAGATAATGATATGAATTTTCGAGAATATTCAAAATTATTCAGTTACATAATTGTTTTGAGTTAAATGAATCTATGCTTGCATTTTTATAAAATCTCAATGGCACTCCTGTTGAAAATTTGTACTTAATTATTTTCCAATTTTGTACTCCTATAAATAATGAAAATTGCAATATTTGGAATTACATAAACAATGAGTGAATTAGCAGATCGTTTAGAGATAAGCGGATACGATTACTTGAATTAAAAATAAAATCTCGACCGTTTATTTGCATTTTTATTTTATGAGCACCCGTCCACATTATGATTATTTTAAAGTAATGTCAGGATTATGCTAAATTTTAGGTTTTACTTTTTCTTTATAAATTATAGAAAAACATATTCTAGATAATAAACTGGTCTAGTCTATTAGCAAGCATATAGAGCTCTGCCTCATAATAATTTATTTGATTTTTAGTTTTTGCTCCGACGAGAATATTTTTGTCCCAAAGATGTTTTCCATATTTTAGTAAGTTATTAGTACCTAAGTACCTAAGAGTTGTGGCGGTAATTCTTAAAACTTAGTCGGGTTTTTCAATTCCATTTTTAATTTTAAACCTGTGAAGAAGATTACGATTCAGGCAGTTTCCGGACATGATGCTTCTATAAATTACTAAAATATAACAATCATTGTAGTTACCACGTTTCTATAAAAGTGTTAAATCAATTACTTAAGAGCGGATTTAAAAAATATTACGCATTAACAAATTGTACCAAATTATTGTTGCCAATAATCAGACAGCAATCAATATATTTTAAAAGAATTATATTTTATTAGACAGGAAAATATTTATTTATGTGAAATGGGATTTCTCAAAAAATAAATATAAGACACCATTTTCTTTTCAAACAAAACAAAAAATCCTTCTTTCAGATGTCTCCACTTCCTGCGATATTTCAATATCAATACCATGCCTATCTTAACTGAAAACTTTAACTTTATATAGGTTAATGATTAAATATACTCATGAAATCACCTGAACCACACAAAATCCACATCTCTCAACCCTCTTCCCGTCGATGTCAATAACGCAATCTCCCGCTGGCAGTGTCACTTCGACGCAAAATGATCGCATTCCTTAGTACCCGGCAGACAACCTGGTGTGGGAAAAAATGCGAGTAATGACTACCTGGCGTGGGAAAAAACGCGGGTAATGTGACCTCAGTAATACGAACAATAGACGGCACCTTGGAAGAACGTGACATGCAACGAATATAAAATGTCTTATGTCGATGTATGAGTATATAATATTCACACTGGTCTGGTAGTAAGATAATGGAGACGTTAAATATTTTTTTAAGAAAGTGTTTGAAAGGAAGTATCTATATAGAAAATTCCCACTTTTTATAATTTTTTACATAAACATACTTTACAGAACTCGAACCTTGTTTGTAAAACCGTCAAAGTTATATGAATGTGCCTAATAGTCTTGAGGCAGGTTGAGTATCCGTTAGTGTGGTTTGCCTTTTTTGACCTTGACGATACATAATATTTTCACCTGTATAAGTTTCTAAGTTAAAAGATTTATAACAATCTCAATGAAACAAGTTTCCTATAAATACTTCTGTTTAGATTTATCTTGTATATATAAAAGTATCAGTAACCTAGTAAGATAATAATTAAGTATAATTTACGTACCTTATTTAGGGTAGGTGATTCCAATTTCATCTCAAATCCAAAAATTACCGCCTAAAACAGCTAATCCGTATGATAAACTAAGAAGTTTCTTCAAAAACTGGTTTTCAAAAAATACACCTTAGTTTCTCCAAAATTAACGGGGGAAAGCTTATTAACTAAGCAGTGCTCTCTCCTATAATTGCTAGAGGACTACGGGGATTTTTATTGTTTACGATGCAAAAGAGTCAAATGGCATTTATATTTGAATCAAATCAACCACACGAAGTTATACACATATAAATATATGTGAAAACCCACCAGCACCGTGAACTGATTCACTTTGAATTGTTAACATGTTCTGTAAAGATATTCTAATAAAAAAATACTTATATCGTTTCTGTATTTTATATGTCAGATGATATTTTTGCCATTCTCATTCAAACTGAAATCACTCTTCCAAATGGAAACAAAAAAAACACAAACTAACTGTGGTTTTTCTTTGTTTCCGTTTTATTTTGAAACAAATTTTGAATAAAATGCTTAAGGTAACGAAAATTCATGTCTGTATTTTATGTAAAAGTGTACGCATGATACAATTATGCGGAGGAGATATTAAGGTTAAGAAAAGATAAAAGTGTAAGAAGTGGCTTGTAGTTTCAGGTTTGTGATGATTTAAATTAATTATACGTTTGAACTAATTTTTCAAAACTTTTAATTTTATTTTGCCATTTATTCACCACTTTTAATTTTATTTTTTTATTTTTCTTTTAATTTTTCACAACATTGAATCTGTTTTTCACTTAAATGTACACTCCTAAAAGTCTCGTATTTACAAGTTTAATTTGGATAGCTTACCACTAATGTCACTTTCTTTTAATCCTTTCTCAATTCACATATCCGGAAATACATTGAACCAATTTGACAATGAATTCAGTTTTTTTCAAGTAAAAAGTTTTCCATATAAATATATGGATTAATCTAAGTGAACGACTTTCATTGGAATAAACTTTAATATTTCGCATTTTAAATATGTTAATCCTGAAGATAGGATATTTTTTAATATTTGATCATTGGTATTTCGAAAAAATCATATCGTTATGGATAGGAAAAACGATTTTGTTCTTTATGATTGATTTATTAATTAGTCTGTCTCTACTTTAACATGATAAAAAAATTAAGTACTCGTATATTCTTAAATAAGGAACTCAAATCAGTTATTTGACAATATTTGGCTTCCCGAAATTTGGGATAATTAAAATATATTACAAATTAGGTTAAGCTATTGAAATGCATGCTTTCGTACATACGTCACCATTTTAAGCAATTCATAACATTACCTACAAACCAATACATTTGGAATCGAGACTATGCAAACATTTAAAGATAAGTATATAAATTTTTCGAATTTTTCATGTAGAAACATGAATTAAATTAATAGTTAAATTAAGTAGAATAAATTGAAATAATATATGTGATTAAACTAATCTAGACGATGCAGTCGTATTAGAAACTTATATAGTACTTACCTTGGTTATTAAGAGCCATTTCCTTCTGAAAACTCAAGCAATTCATTTTTAATTTAAATCTAGCACCTCTTTAATACATTGATTTCCTCGGGTCATTATTCGTTACGATTAGGAGTAGAGTACATTATTGTAGTCCCCGATCTGTTTAAATGAAGTATCTATTAGGCAATTAGAGATTCCTAGAAGCGACTTTTGCCCATCTAAATCATCAAAATGGTAAACTTTGTGCCGCCGATGTGCGTGTGCCTAAACATTATGTAAATATAATTAAAGTACAATTCAACATCGCATTTAACTCTGCAGATATTGATATTATCATTGCCCAACTGAAATACCCCAAATTGATTAAAATAATATCAAAATGGCTAGATAAATAAAAATATTGATAGCCAACTTTAGATTAATGGCATCAATGAAAGCACTTAAAACCTTCTAATAATTTAAATTGAAGTCCACTTTTCCTCTCTCTGCTAATTTTCTTGCTTAACTAGCTGAAATATAAGCTTTACATTTTTCTGGCTTGACTAGACAAGTTAAATAATTTATGCATCAGCTAAATGTTTGACTTCAACATACCTTACCACATTGCCTTACTTATTTCTCAATAATATCAAACCGATTGACCTACAATCTCCTCTTCCTCCCCTCCCCTCGCCTCCGCTCACCACCACCCCCTCCCCCTCCTCACCTACCCTCCCCTCCCCATCTTCTCCTCTCCATATCTACATCCTCTCCCTCGCCCCTCCCTCTTTCTGGCGAATATGATTGTTGTCAAATCTTATAATTCCCATCAGAAATAGAAACCTAGTACTGTTTATTACTTCTCGAAAAATAACAGGTCAGTGTTTGTCTTATATTTCCTTCAAACTCAAGAAACTGTTTTTTTTATACCAGTCATATATAAAGTATCGTTAATCACTTCCAGTTCTGTAATATCAGTTTTTTTAAAATCATCTTCCTGTCTCTCAATTTTTATAATATGAATATTCGCATATCCAACTATATAAGTCAGCACTAGTTCGCTCAAAAAAAGGAGAAAATATTGCATAATACGTTTGGAGTTTTTTGAAACTGGTTTTATCCCTTACCTGGCAATAACAATATTATGAGATCTTGTCCTCAAATTAAAAATAAATGAACTATGGTTCCATTTCGTTGGTTTGTTTTACCTAGGTAATGTAGCTAACTCCTTGAACGAACGGAAGAAAGCTCACCTTTGTTTTTTTTCTGACGACGGTTCGCTGTTAGTGCAGTGGTTGCTGTTTCCACTACCTTAGTGGGTTACAATATAATCGGTTCTAACAGATGCAGCTTCAACATCTTCTAAATCATTTTCAAGAAGCCATGCTAAAACTCGTTCTTCTTCCACTATCTATGAAAATACAAAATGATTCTCGTAATTGCAAATTTCATAATAGTACATTAAAAATAACAATAAAAGAAGAGAAAGGTACTCAAAATTAAATTTTAAAGAAATATGTATTGTAAACCGTATACTAACTTCGTCACAAGCGTGACGAAAGAAAAACGGACCCTGTAAGCGACGGAAAAGCATTGACTCAGCGGCAACGGTTCACCCGGGATGGGAGACATAAAAATCAGCTACTGGGCGAACGAGACTATAGTATTTTTGACAAAATCTGAGCGTTTTAAATTTTCTGTGAGCAAAATATTTATAGCGCGAATGTTCGCAAGTTAATATCCCACACGGCACAAAAAGTGCAAAAAAATTCAAGTACTTTATTTGACCACTTAAAAATATCTGTACGGATATATTTGAGTATTAGGTTCATTGAAGTACATACGAGTTAATATGCTGTGTCGTTGTGCAAAATTTCGAGTATATTTAAATGGTTTCTGAAGTAATATTATCTGCGTTTTCAGCACATCTAGAAGTAAGTTACGTGAAATTTATTCTTTTAATTGTTCCATACGAAGAAAAACACACTAAAAAATTTAAATATTTAATTTGCCACTTAAATATAAATATTTTTTGTTGGTTAATTTATGGTTTCTTATAAAAAAGACTATTACAGATGGAAAAATGAATGGTCATACAAGGCTTCTTAAATTATTGTTATTGGTTTTGTCACAAAATGGTTTTTCTCATAATAAAATAAATGAAAGGGGCGGAGGTGTTAGGTGGATTTATATTGAGGTAGTTTGGATTAGGTTAGCTTAGGTTCGGTTAGGTTGCGTTATAATAAATTAGATTGGGTTAGATTGGGCTAGTTAAGGTTATGGTGGGATGTTTAGATTAAATTTGATTATATTAATTTGGATTGAATAGGTTAGGTTAGGTTTGATTAACTTAGACTAGCTTGGACTACGTTCATTTAAGTTAGCTAAGGCTAGCACGGTTTACATTTATCATGTTGGGATATATTTTATTACGTTAGGTCGAGCTAGGTTAGTTTAGGGTGTATCAGGTTTTATTGGGACGGATTATATCGAATTGTTAGATCGGTTTAAGTCAAAATAAACTGGTTTAGGTTCGGTTAGGTGGCATTAGGTTATAGTGTATAAGAAAAGGTTAGCTTGAGTTACATTGGATTAGGTTAAGTTTGGTTAACTTTATTTTTTACTTTTTGTTTCCAATTCCTGTTTCAGTCAATTAAATTTCATATTACTCTTTATGTATTCATTAAGTAAAAAAAATAAGAGAGTCACTTATTGAACTGAATTGGGGATTTCAGATTTCAGTTGGAAAGTTCCAATAATTATTGAAGGTCCAATCTTCGGATCATTAAACATTGACAATCATATAGTTTTTAAACAACGAGTCGGTTACAATATATGTATATTCAAGTCAATTTATTTTAAATTTACACAAAACTAAAACATTTCACAAATCTATGAAATAAAAACATATTCCTTTCAGGCTGAAGTGACGTACAATTGAGTTAATGAATTATAATGTTCAAGCGTTAGGTTTCTGAGCTTAAGTAAGAAGTTAAGAAAGTCGTAAATAAGCTGTCCTCTGTATATCCAATTCGATTAAATCCTTGTATGTTGAATCGTAGTATATTTTGAATGGAAAGCTCCCTTCATTTTTTTTCTGATGACTGTTCGGTGTCTCGTTGAAAATACGTTTCGTTGAAAATAATTTTCAATATGAGTTAATGCATAAATTTTTTAATTAAGTGTTCCAATCCTAAATCGTTTAGTAAATTTTACTGCGCTCCTCAATAATACAAACCTTACTTGAAGAATATTCGTCATATTTCTACATAAAAATAATATAAAATTATTTAGTTTTTGGTATTAAAAATACGCATATAACACGTACGTTACAAAACACGCAAAAGTCATGCTAAAAACCATAATCTGTACCGAATTTCAAACACTCTGTTACTTATAGTACTTCATTCTATATTTCTACAGATAGCATCTTTGAGAAAAAAATTATAAGATTTTAATACCCAGAAATTAGTTTTGAGGCGATTATTTGCCTGCCATAAATTTCAACTGAAAATATTAAGTTCATAACTTATCTTTCTGGTTATATTTTACTTAAATATTTTCTTTTAATTTTTTGTTGTCAATTCAGTGCATAGTCATAATGAATTAAATCTCATTTTTAGAAGAAAATATTTAAACGTCCATCTTATTTATTAAAAATTGGGAAACGAATATTAAAAATAAACACCTTGCACCACACCTCGAATTTCTCCGAAGAACTTCCCATAGTATCGCATTTTCTATTGCACTTTAGTATTTTATTGTTGGAAGTAGAATTTTAATTGGTGAATTTTAATTTATGAAAGATACAGGCTTTCATTTGGAGGGTGCAAATTAAAGCCTGTATCATTCGTAAGTTAAAACTTACCACCAACTGTATAAATACTGTATTTTCTATATAAATAGTAGCCCGGAAATGATTACTTAATATGACAACCCTGGTGGCTACTACTCTTGCTTCATTTCAGAATATTATTGATAAACAACTTTAGAAAAAGGGGAACTAAACTGTATACAAGCTTCTCCCAATGACTCAATAAATATACAATATTCTAAGAAATAAAATAATTTAGTGCTAGTTATAGTGTGTTGATTAATATTATTAATCACTAAAAATTCAAAAATAAAATATCTTTAAAAAACCGACTTCAAAACTGTAGGTACTAAAAAGTAAAAAATTATTAACTCAAAATAGGTACCTACTTTAAGTACTAAATTAAGCTTTTTAAATTTATTTTATAAATTATATATTTGTTTAAGTTCGTCGATAGTGCTGGTACCAACTTCAAAAATAAGTAACTTATTTATTTACTGTGAATAAGTAGGTACCTATTTTGATTTATTTTTTACTTTTAGTATCTACTATTTTCAAGTTGGTTATTAAAATATATTTCATTTTATCTAAACCTTACTATAATAGAGAAAAATGAGATATTCTATAAACGTTCAAACATTTTTGTCTAATTTTATACCGAATCTGATGATGGTAGGTACTCCATACTCGTTAATTCACGTCTTTTTTTGCCAAATATAATATTTTCTTCCGTTTCTAAAAAAGTACATTGTATGTATATAATTTTTCTGCTATTTTTTGTCTCGTCCAACTTCCAATTCTTCCAACAATTCTTCAAGAACGATTGACGTTCTTTTATACATTACTGAAAAAGTATACTTAAAACTCTGCTAATCTAGAGTTTTAAGTATACTTTTTCAGTGATACGAGTACGTGAATTTCAGTCCCAATAGGATGAAATCAATAAACAAAATTAATATCATTACATTTGCTAAATCAAAATCTTTAAGTAAATCTTAAAACTCCTACATTATTTGATATTTCTTGCTAGATACAAACTTTTACATTTCCATAGATTATTGTTGACATATTTTTGCAACGCTGCCTTTAGTCCGTTCATTTGCCCTAAGCTCCTGAATAAAATGAAGCACAGGTCTTAATTTAACACAAAACGGAAATCCTCGCCTTTAAATATATGCAGTATACCAATTTTAATTCAACTAGGCGAAGTAGAATTTCAAGGAATGCAAAAATAACAAAAACGTTAAAGTTGGAAACGTTTACGAGGTCGTTTTACGCTATTAGGTAATTGAATTATATTAACACTTCTAAGCTGAGCTAAGAATTTGTACATGAGATTTAGATATTTGAAAACATTGCTATTATATTGCGGATATTACTAGTTATTTACCTAACTAGTACAAAATCATAGCAACGGGAAGGTACGTAATAAATAATATTTTGTTACTTTTCTAAGCGTATCAGTGGCACAGTGGTAAACGCTAGGTTAAAATCTCGGAATTAATTCGTTTCTTATAGTTATACTAAAATCAAATCAAATTTTGCCGAAAGGAAATTGTGGTTACGATACTAGTAATTTGTTTAATTCGATAGGAGCTAGTCGGTAATTTGGTACCCATACCCTAATGAAATTCAAATAAAAAACTATTTAGTGTTTTTAGGTTTGAGTCAGTAAAGACATGTTTGGTTTGCGAATAACCTACAAAAGTGTATTATTTCAAAGTATTTCTTTACCTTCCACTATACTTGATACGTAGTATTATATTTTTATTTATTTACAAAAACTCTTAGTTGCAATTTCCCTCTCATGGAATTAAAAATAAACAATCAAATGAGATTGTAGCTGTTGAAATTGTCTACTGACTTTTACAGAATCTATGACAAATCATTCCGTCAAATTTCTTTTAGTTTCGATTCAAAACTTTAGGTATATACAAAATGATGTTTTTTATTACAAGTGAATCTAATTAAATGCTCACCATACCTTTAATTTCGGTTAGAGGATGCACGTATGTACTTGATTTTTTTATTTAGAATTTAGGAAATATTAGTTGTCAGAAACTAAATATAACTGGTACGTATACGATATAAATTAAATCATACAAAATATAAAAACATATTTCGACTGATTGCAGTTTCATGTATGAGGAAAGAAATGGTAGGTGATCATTATCTCGGAATTTGTTCGATTATTTGGAATAGAAACTGACCAGGCCGCCTCACAAATTTGGTTTTGTGATGAGCTCTTTGATGATCTCTTTATTTTATCGTATATTTTTGCTTAGAAAGAACTGAATTAAACAAAAGAACGTTGCAATACGGTGATATTTAACGCAAACATAATAATAGACATTAATAAATAGAAATTTCTACAGACAAATGATATATAATGCTTATGCTAATTAATTTCTAACTTTGTTTGATTTTCTTCATACTTTTTGGCAATAAATTCCTACTGAAACTCAATATAACTAACGTTGTCATTTGAGAGTCACAAAAATTTATTAGAATTACTTATTTTTTACCAACTTACGTAAATAGATACTACATATGTCTAATGATCTGTTCTGGAAGAATGTCAAAATTTACATCAATGTGGGTCTTTGAGTTTTTTTCAAAATACGGAAAAAACCGCGTAAAAGAAAACAAATCAGCGAAGATCCCATTTTCGGTTAACATATTTTATTTTGCAGTGTGATTTTATTGAGGCTCTAAAGAAGATTATTATACTCTGTTATTAAATATTTATTATTGTTTGAATTTTATTTATTAGGAATTAAGTGAAATTTTGTTTTTAATTTTCGAAATTATTTAAATCATATTTGGGTTATTTACTTATTAGGCGTATGGAATATTGTTTAAAACAATTATGTTAACGGAACACAATGTATGGAACTATAAATTTTATCGTTTCATATCTATTTTTCCTGGTATATTTTGTTATCAAAACCCCTAAAATTCCTATATAATACTGCAAATATTTTTTTTGTAAAAAATTACTTCAATAATTTTAGAAGTTTTGAGTAATACATAATTATCTCAAAAAGTTTGCAAGCATTGAGTAATACTTTATTAGTAATCACGACTCCCGATTTTATACTTTTAAACATAGTTTAAATAAGAAAACTGTTTACCAACATATTTTCCTTTATATTAAAAAAGTAAATCTCTTAAAATAAAAGTATCTTTTATATCAAAGTATACATGATTATAAGTAATGTAAGGGGTCTGTCCTTGTAATGCGAACCTGACTAGTATTTGATCGGTTTTATTACACAGTTATAAAGGAGAATATTACTCTAAAATAAAGTTTTAAAGATAAGGAAAATTAATTATTAACTTGAAATGATGTACATAAATGACGTCTATAATTATTAAAAGTAGGGAATTAATAATTACATAAATACTTAATTGCATAAATAACAAATTTATATGTCACGTACCACGCGAGCGAATATCTTCCAATAAAATGGGTCACGATCAATTGGGCCGTAGGCGGTGAAACAATGTCTTGCATAAATTATTAAAGTACTCCTCTCCTTTAAATTGGCATTCATCGCGAACAAATGCGAATGTTGATGATATTTGGAGGCTGCTAAATTAAGAACCTCTGTAAACAGAACACTGAAGAAATCACTGAAGCAGCAGATGCTGAAAAGATGCTACTTGACTGTTGTGGGTGACCGATAACCTGAATTTTTTAAATTATTCTGGTGAAAATGAATTTATATTTCGTTCATTATCATCAAGTTAATTTTGTTTGAAATGTCCTTGTGGAGAATTGTGCTTAAAGTTATTTAATTTTTCATACATTTTCAAAGTTTTCTTTAATATAGTCCTTTACAAAATATAAATAAAATTTATTTAGAATTTCATTAATACATTTCATCCTCAGTTATCAAATATTTTTATAGTATAGACAAACGGAAAATTTTGTGTCTAAAAATCATATTTTCACGGTCAAACGCAATTTGTTTTGACTTCCATCACTCATTATATTTGGACATAATTGGTGGGGGATATATTGTAACATGGAGTCTTTACTGACAATATTTCTAAAAGTCCCCGAAATGAGTATCATTTAAATATAAGTCGACCCAAAATTTTGGCACACTTATATCTAAATACTATTATATTGTGAATGCAAATGTCAGTCAATGGGCTTAAAGATGAATATATTTATCAAAGTTAGTCAATCTTATATATCACAATCGATAGTAAAAGATTATTTTCGAAACTTGCTGACAAATTTTTTTTTGGATGACTTTAAAAGGCATTTTTCTTCTATACTTTTATCCATTGAAAATATGGGCCCAGTGAGTAATTAATATTTTAGCCGGCATATCTAGGTGAACAACGTAGTTATAATATGGCATACACTCTTTAAAATGACTTACAAATGGATGATCTTCAAAATCAATCAACTTTACCAAACACGCCTAAATAAATTAACTGAAAAATCTTATGTTAATGGTATATTCAATTTAAAAAATCAGATCATATTCCTCAGGATAGGTTGCAGCAAAACTAGATGAAGACACGTGACTGAGGTTATATACCCGCTCGCTGTCTCCTTTATAACTAGTTGAATAACGCTACTATTCAATGTGCATTGAAAAGTACTCAAAACAACGATTTGTGCTATAACAATCTCCTCACCTTCCTCATTCACAAATTTTACGCTATTGTTTTATGATTACTCATTTACGGTATATGCTAATAAGCTGTGTCAAATATGTACTGAAAAATTCATATAACCTTATGCTACCTCTGCCTTTTTTTCCCTTATCCATTTTACGAGTATGTGTGTAGTTATAAGAGAGTATGATTTACAAAGGTTTTGATAAGGTTATTCAAGACGTTACAAAATAATATTATTTACTTCAAACGACAGCCTTCTGAATAGAGTCATTGATTAAGCTAAATTCATTATTGAAGCCCATCATGTTTTCTTACAAACGAATTCATCTCTGCTTTTAAGCCGAACCCTTACGTATTCGAAGTATAACTCGCAGTTGAGAGTTAAGACGGTTAAGGCAGTAAACTTTATGGCCGGATATATAACAAAAAGTGACGATCAAATATATATTTTCTGGAAATGCTATTCTAATAACTGTTTAGTGGTTAATAAACCGTTTTGAAACATTTTTAAGCAATGAGCTTTTTCAGAGCGTAATACTTTTATACGTTTTCGCGTTATATTTTAACATATAGTCTATTTTGTAATACATAAAATGGTATAAATTGTAAATAAATTAAATAAAAGGTTAAGCTCCAATACAAGTTTTCACAACGATTAAGGATTAAACCAATTTTAACTACTTGTAGTGCAATTTGACTCCATATTTTAATTTAATCAGAATTAACCTCAAAATTTAGAAAACACCCGGTTAGAAGAAATTAAATATTTCAAAGTTCACGATTTTATGATTTAATTAACTTGAAAAATAACATCTTGTATAACATTTATAACATTTTATCCATATCAGGGTGAAAGGAAAAAATGGAATAGAAATGTAATAGCATGCAAACGGCTAAAGTAAAAATGAGTACTATAGCTTTTCTGTCTGCCACCAATATTCTCATATTCATAAATTGCCAAAACAGCTAGCTGATCTTTATATGCCTTTTTTAACTAAATTAATTTACTGGTTTTTATGTACTACCAGTACCTACGCTGTGCAAGCAGCCACATAGGATAGTGAAGCGTAATGACAACTTGGCTTTAAATGTCACCCTCATTTAGTCTTTGCGCGTACAAAATCGTATTAGCGTCCTGTGGAGAAAAAATAAAAGATTTATTATGATTTTTATTTAGAACTGAATTACTTTTATATCATTCTAATTATAATCATAGTTATACCTATAATACAAGGTAATGTCCTTTGAAAATTTACTAATGCAAATAATTCAAGACACAATTTTTTCATACTTTTTTTTCAAAATGGCGACACGACCATTAGAAACTAAAGCCATTTTGGTTTAAGCTTTCCTTTTATTACTAATCTAGGGAAGATTTGTCTAGATTGAATTAATGTCGTTAGAACCTAAATAAAAGGAATGTAATTATTAAAAAAAAGTTAAAGCAAATCGACTAGTTCATTTGAATATTCGAAATATTGAAATTATTGATGGCAACTATAAATGATATTTTTAAAATATATTTGTAATACTTCAGTACCACTGGGCCTGCAAAATTACGTTTAGGTTAGAAAAAAAATTCATAATATCGCTCAAAAGAATTATTTGCAAATTTTTACAATCACTGACTGCCCACTAAAAATGAAAGTTATTTTGGTGTGACTTCACTTTCTATAGTAAGTCGTCCGTTTTATGTTGGTAGCAGATAAATTCGAAGACAAAAATTGTTAAAAACCAAGTTAAAGCCAAATCGATTAATTCATTGGGAAATTGAGAAATATTGGAATAATTGGTGGCAACTAGAATTAATATTGCTAGTAATATTTAAATATCTCCGTGCCTGTAGGTTTGGGTTAGAAAAAAAAGTGCATGACATCACTTAGAATAATTACTTACAACTTTTTCTAATGCTATTATTGAAAGCCGTTCTGGTGTAACACTTCTGTCGTAAATCTTTCGTATGTTGTGCATGTAGCACGATATTAATATCGCCAGCACATATGCAAAAAGACTAAAGTTGTTAAAAAAAGGTTCATTTAAAAAATTCAGAATATTGAAATTATTGATGGCAATTGACAATAATGTTACTTTTCAACAATTAATAAACATTTAGACCCTAAATAACATTTAAGGGTTAATTATATTTCCGTTAAATTATTTACAAACAATTATTGTTTCATACGTATATTTATATATATACATATATATATATATATATATATATATATATATATATATATACAATATAATTTCATTATGCTTTATTGCTCACGTTTCCTTTTATTGTAAGAAATTAAAGGCTTATGTAATAAAAGTTAATAACCTATTTAATACCAGGCATTTTTCACATAAAACCGTAGATAATTCAATGCGATCTTAGTATCTATCAAGTTCCCTTCGGCATCAACACACATATTACTATCGTGTTATTTGACTTTCGTAATCGGCCTCGACTCCATGAACTTATTACAATCCATATAAACATAAAATATTTTCTTCCAATTCTTCTTTTACAACTTTATTTGAACTTATAATGTTGATTAATGTACAACATATTTTATTGACCTTGTCACTTGAATTGTTTTCCATTCTTCGAATGAAACTCGCTTGGTATTTCACAGCATACTTGTATTAATTAGTGTTTAATTCTATTACTTATGAAAATTAACATTATCCCACTCATTTCACTTATTACCCTTATCACTAAGTTATTATATTTTTATCTCTGATATTTTTTGTTTGTTTTTTTTTATTTATTTATCCTCAGGTAAACATTTTAGAGTAATATAAACAAGCCAGTAATTATGACGTAAACAATTAATTTCATTTCAGTATATTTACCACTTTCAAGGATATTTTTAACGATTTAATTTTATTTTATTACAATTAACAGAACTATGTACAACGTAGGCTTCAGGGTAAATCCTGAAGTCACAAAATTTTAATTACTTTATCGTTCATGAATACAAACATCGAATGATTTAAACGCTAACTCGAAAAAAACTGTTGCTAAACATTTGCTTATACTTTTACTCAAATATTCATATATATTTTTTAAAATATAAATTTACAAATAAGTAATGCGAATGTAATTATCCTTTCGCAGATCTACAAAAATTTTAATGAGACTAAATCTTTTGCGATTATTTCATACAAACATGTCTGAAATTATCGGGAAGATTTTAGCCATATTAAGAAATTTTAAAACTTATTGAGGTAGTTTTCATATAAAACGTGTTGTCGACGTAATGTGGTAAATTTTTGATATATTATTCAAACTATAAACACCTCACTCATTTTAAAATTTAAAAATGATTTACCGCTTACTTTTGGTAAAAATCATTCTCAAAAATTGTACCATCGATATCACAGGTAACTAGAAAAGCAGTAATTTCATAACACTTTTAATTTTTTTTTAAAAAACATCTAGAGCGTTCTTTCTAAAACACTATGTCCATCGAAATTTATGTTACATTAACATTTAAAATAATATCTATCGTTAAGTTTGATAAAAATCGCTCTCAAAAATTATACGATTTACATTGCAAGAGAAGTGGTATTTTCACCACACTTAATTTTTTTTCTAAACGCGGCGCAATTTACCTGAAAACCCAAGACAATATAAAATAAAAGTATATAAAAATTTTTAATAAAAATTAGCATTAATGTTGGTAAAAATCTCTTTCAAAAATTATATAATGATTATTAACTCCTAACGTCGTTTTTCACCTAACGTCATTTTATTTTAAAAAATTCGATAAAAATCGAAAAACATAATTTTTTTAGCAACTACAAAATTGATATTAGAGACACTGATTTCCTTAACAAATTTAAATTATTAATTGATTTGCGTAAAAAGGTACTGATTGATGGAGTAACTCAAATAACGGTGATGGAGAAATTGTTTCCATAAGAGATATCATTACAGTACTAAAACAAGAAAAATACTTTTAAAACTTTTACCTGTAACCTTTAAAGGTATGTTTATGGTAGATAACCGTTATGATCTTGGTTTATTTGGTACTTTAATAAACCTTAAACTTATAATAGTATATATATATTATGGGATATTTCCAACTTTCTTCATATGCCCATAAGTAAAAGAACAGTTATTTTTAAAGCATAGGCAAAGTAATAATTTTATGCAAAATAAACCTCAATACCAGTCGGTATGTATCATAATGTATATAAGTAATTTAATAAATACTTACTTTTATAATGTCATGTAATTTCCTAATTGCACAATTTGGAAATAACAAGAATAATTGCAATATTTATCATATTTTTCCTCTGAAACAAACTTGTGTACAAAATTTTCAATTTGCTGTGAGCCTAATCTGATATTGTGTGTTATACTGGATTAAAAATCAATCAATATATATGATTAGAACCGGCTGACTTATATTAGGTAACATGTATTTTTATTGGAATCAACACTATGGAAAGAAAATAACTGTAAAGTACGAAATATTTACATATATAGCCTGGGAAATTCATAACCTTAGGATACTCTCTGGATCATGATGAATCTAAAGCCGGGTCCAGACGGGTGTAACATGTAATGTAATCTACCGTGTAATGTAACAGGAATTCTACATGTGGACGGCACTACGAGCATTACATGTAACGCTCGCGCCGGTGCTCGGGCTGATCAGTCGGCTGTCGGTTTTTTGCGCGAACACAAAGGCGCTCGCAGTGCTCGATTGGACGGTGTTCGTGACGGTTGTGTCGTGTGGACGCTCATGATGTGGAGTGACGAACAATCACTTGAACTGATTAGTTTATATCAAGATAAACCTGTTATATGGAATCCAAAAAATCCGGATTACTTTAAAAAAAATATTAAAAACGATGGATGGTTGCTCATTCATTGGGAAGAGATGTAGAAGAATGCAAGAACAAAATGATTAGTTTGCTTGCTTCACATCGAAGGGGAAAAGGAAAGAAGAGTCACATGTCCGGCAAAGGTATGTTTATTATAATTATTTCTAATGCATTTACATACATATTTCATAGTTTTATTTATTACTTACCATTTACATTATGTTACTTGCTTATATTAGTTACATAATGGGAATAGTAATATCTGAAATGGATTCATCTTGGAAAAAAAATAGGCAAAACGGTGCTTACCAAAAGTGGACTTATGAATTGACTTGGCTTTTACACAATCACAGAACTGGAACTAGTATAAAATGTAAACAAATAACAAATAAATATTTTGCACGTTTTGACTAAGTAGTGTGAATACCCCTATTATCACATACTTGCTATTAGTACAATGATTACTTCTATTGTATGATCTTCCGTCCTTGTCTTTTGATTTTTTGTGTTAACTGTTATTTATTTTACAGGTGCGGATGAAACGTACAAAAGTACATGATTTGCTTACGAGGCGCTAGCATT
Organism: Druceiella hillmani; assembly: GCA_039881145.1. Classification (NCBI taxonomy): domain Eukaryota; kingdom Metazoa; phylum Arthropoda; class Insecta; order Lepidoptera; family Hepialidae; genus Druceiella; species Druceiella hillmani. Next base: position 1,902,024 of record JAYKKI010000142.1, on the reverse strand, counting down.
TTTAGGAGATAGAAATAATCCAAGGAAACGAATCAACACAGAGGTAACTGCATTCAACTAGTTTTTTCCGGATTGATAAAAAAAATTAACAATACGTATTCTGCCAAGGAACTTTACCCTCGTTCATAAAATAGTCATTAAACTCGTCTCTAATTTGTTTTGCTGTTAAGGCAGCCCTTCTAGGTACATTATTCAATGGAAGTAGATGACATTTCAGTATCTCTCCGCCAACTACCTTCACATAATCTTCCGTTTTCGTCACTATCAACTGTTCCGGGGGGCGCATACAAGTTTTTAGATGTAGCCGTGTTTCTCAAAAAATTATGCAAGTGCGCAATAGCCATGACTATAGTCTCCGCAGTTTGGGGCTGAAGAAGCATAGGTTTTCGTAAAACTCTGAACACAGATGCTGTGATACCAAATACGTTTTCTACAGTCCTGCGAGCTCTACTAAGCCGGTAATTAAAAGTTCTTCGCGGTGATCCCTTAGGGTATTCTCCTGGATAAGGTTTCATTATATTGTTTTGTAAAGGGAAGGCAGAGTCTCTTACAAAAACATATGGTACTAAGTTATTTCTACCTTGCAGTGCTTCAGATGTAGGTAATCTTAACGAGCTATTTTCTAGTTTTTTATATAATTCAGTGTCCTTAAAAATTCCACCATCTGAAATTCGGCCTTGACATCCGACATTCAGGAATGTATAATTATATTCCGCGTCAACTAAAGCAAACATTACTATACTGAAATTCGATTTGTAGTACGATAGTCTGTGCCAGTATGTATTGGAGCCTCAAGAATCACATGTTTGCCGTCCATGGCTCCGGCACAATGGGGAAAATTCCACAATTCATCAAATCGGTTTGAAATCTTGATCCATTCTGACTCTGTTTTTGCGAGCTGAAACAATGAATTTTTTTTTTTCAGATTACAAATGAACCGGATCAGAGAGCATCTACAAGTGCAGAAAATGATAACAGTTCAGAATTTATATCACCGACTGGTATGGCTCCCAAGAAAAAGAAACCAGACGAAAATACAAAACTGAGTATGCTTTCAGAAGCTCTTGGCGTGCTTAAAAGTGTTGCTTCTACTCCTGCTGCCGAACCCCAAAACAATAATCCAAATAATTTTGACACTGAAACCCTTTTCTTTTCAAATTTTATATGCAGCAAGATGCAACAATATAACAGGAGTAAAATGCCGTGCAGCGCGAGCAATAATGGACACAATATTCAAAGCCGATGAAGGCTTTCCTCAACATTATAATCCATCGGCATTCAATTCCAACGATTACACAAGAACAAGATATTGCAATGAACAACCTTCTTCACATATTAGCTCAGAAAGATATACTTCAGGGTATACAACAGGTCAGAATCAGACAAGTTACGCTACGGCTCCATATACTTCACCTGTTCCCTCAGAATCATCCCAAACTTCATATGAAGAGGTAGATTTTGTAGATAACCTGATTTGAATAATTTTTTTTTACTACATAATTTGAAGATGCAGACTATGTGGATGTCTTGATTTAACTTTCTAATTTTAATGTTATAATACGTAATTAAACACCTTATTTTCTTTTTTAATAAATAAATACAAATATGTAAAACTCACCTTGATGTTTTCTTTCAAAGCTTCTATAATCGCTTCACAAACTTCTGGTACAATGCAAGAGATTGACTGTTTTGAAATTCTGAAGGTGTATTGAAGGCTTGTATATGAATCTCCTGTTGCCAAAAATCTTAGTGTTAGAGCCAGTCTATCTTGCGGCGAAATTGCAGATCTCATTATAGTATCTTGTCTTGATATTTTAGGCGCAATGATTGTTAACAAATATTCAAAATCATTAGGCGACATCCGGGTAAAGTTTTTATATTGGCCACTTATTTGCTGAGATTTTAGTTCCACGAGTAAAGAAGATCTTCTTTCATACAATTTAGTTTTCCACCATCGACGCTTTAACCGTTCCCGGTCTTCAGCTAGTAAATACATATAAATAAAAGCAGCACCACCTATCACGACCTTCCTATTCGGCATGTTCGTAGCAACTGTGGAAACAGCTGCTCGTGAAATAGATTCGCGTACCGTTCGTGTGCCGTCCACACTGTTGACGCAAAATTACATGTAATCTTACATTACAAGTTACACCCGTCTGGACCCGGCTTAAGACCCATTCGTTGAAATCATTAAATAGTTTAGTCTGTACGGTGAACAAACTGACTCACATACACATATACAAACACACACACACACACACACACACACACACACATATATATATATATAAACTTATATATATATATATATATATTTATATATATAGATTAGTGTTATGACGAACAAATGAGTAACGTATTTTTAAAATTAAAATTTGTAAGTATTTATAGACCGCCGTCACATGCTGATGCAAGCGAGATAAATAGGTTTTGTATAACACGTGTATATTTACGAAGAAAAGTTTTAGCTTTGCCGGTATTGTATGTATATTTGTAATGTATGTTTATTTGCTTACAAATGATTACAAATTAAAATCTTAAAACAAATGGACTAAAATGAAACCGTTGGTAAATTTAAGGTAGACTATATACAATAGCATTTTGATCATTAGTAACAGAGAAGTAGGTAAAATCGCAAAAGGTTGTGGATTTTTTTCCACCATCTCCAACGGAGAAGGCATACCCGTATAGGCGTAAAAGAAGTGTTAGGTTCGTAAGTGTCATCTTTCTTATACTCTTGAGTAGAAGAATGTCGTCTGAATGTACACTTTCAAGAAGGGTTGGTACAGGCATCTCTTCACTTCGAATAATTAGTCTCCTCACAGATGATTAAATATATCCAATATGATTGCTTATTTAGTTCTACTACTAAAGCCTTTAATTGTAGTCAAGCAAAAATAACAGTTTAATTTGTGACCTCTTGGTTCGATCCATATCATTGAAATGACAAATTTTAAGTGACTGGTGCCGTTAGCCCATCGAGTCAAAAGAGTAACACGGGATGCAGAGCATATATGAGGAACCCAATATTCATCTTCGTGGTACGCTGGAAATCCAAAATATTCAAAATAACATTTCTTGACCAAGTCTGGGAAACTTCTCCGTTGACTAGTGAATGTAAGTTCTGTAACAAACAAAAATGATCGTAACACGTAACAAAAACGATCGAGATCATTTATTCAAGTTCTTGGTTTTCTGATCGATGTAGATTGTTCAAATGAAAACAAAAAATATTATTATTTTATATATAACTATATTTCAAACAATATCCTCATTTGTTTCCGCAAATAACGTAATTATGTAACCGTCACTATTACAAAAAAATAAGGATGATTGAAGAAAGCTTTGTGGTTTTTAATGAGAGCAGGTAGGTGAGTATAAAATTACATAGTTTTCGTGTGAAGAAAATCATATTGGCAAGCTGGAATTGATGATAATTAATGTTATTAAATAAATAGGCATACCCTAGATGTTTTACAATAAGCAAATGAATTTACAATAATTTCGTAAAATGGTATAAATAATTCAAGATAAAAAATGTCATAACTTATTATTTATCTTCTTTCCAAATGCTGTCTTACTTTATAACGAAGCTCGTTGTGCTATCTTACGTAGTGATAAAGAGACTCGTTAGATTGTTTGTTTCTTAGAATTACGTCACTTTGTACAAATATTTACTTTTAAAATACAACGTAAGAAAGAACTATGACATTTTGTTAAATGGATAATATATACAGACAAAATATACATGACTTACATTAGTAAAAAATACATTTTATGCGGTGACATTTAAATTCGAGACATTAGACTTTATATTTCGTATTTCCTTTTCAGAGCGTGTGTAACTTGTTTTCTCCTTGGCAGCTTTGTTTTACATAAAATAATAAAACAAGTACTTCTTTTTTAATCGCGCTTCATGTTCTTTAATCGTCTTTAATTACTAATAATTATTTTTATGCTAGACGCCACCAACGTCAAAACTTTGTATATTTCCACAGATTCCAGTGACTTTGGGACGCTTTTTACGAGTTTTTTTTCATGAGGTCCATAGGTAAAATGTTGAAGTTAACTTTGCTATCAAATACAACCCTTGTTTATACTCTAACTAACGGCCAATTACATAAAAATAGATGATCAAAAATCCATTAATTAGACAAAAGGCTTGAAAAACTAGTATGTTAAGCACTTTGCTTAAAAGAAGAAAATATGCACCAAATAAATATGCACGTAGCATAATATTCCCCTTAACTTTCTTGTGTAATATTACATAAATGTTTCTTTATTAACCCTCAAAAGAATAAATTATCTGTGTTGTCGTGCGGAAATCATATTGACCTGAGATGGAGTTTTCGTTTTACTATTGTTGCCCTGAAGCGAATCTCGTACATTATTTACTATCCAACATCCAAAGGGAGGCCTGTTCGTTATCCGTCTTTTATGCGATTTGGGTTGGATATCACGTCTAATATAGTTTGTATGATTTCCATGGATAACTTTGACATTGAGACATTTAATTTATATCGGAAGTCATGATTCCAACAACACTTGTACTAAAATTAATGTAATTGTGGCTGTTGGCTTTTCATTTTCAAGCACGTGTCAAATATATAAGTGCCAGAGTTAGTATCGGTCTATATACATACCCCAGTATTTAATATTAATTAGCTTTCACAAATTTGGCTAGTATCCAAATATCCATTGCACTCTTTTATATTCACAGGTTATTAAATTGTAGTCACGTGATTGTAGGCATTTGTTAATTGCACCATTCTTGTTTTGTTTTAAGTGCATTAAAAATTAACGGATTGAAATAAAGTCATGTTAGGGTTTGAAAGTTTCATTTTAATTTTCGTCAAAAATCTACTACAGTTATTGAATGATCCTTACAGCCTTTTTTTACATTCTGGTAAGATTTCGATGTTAAATTGTAGGTTAATTTTAAATTTTCAACCTCAAACAGTTTCTAAAGAAAACTAAAAACAGTTCTCTTTCAAGTTTCACTTCAGCTAATGCGGTTGTAAGTCGCATTAGCAGAAGCAAAACTACTTCCACGAATCTTGCAAAGCATTTCGATGGTTAATTACCACCTGGCCATTATTTACTCCGAATCAGGTATACAAAATAAAATTAGACATAATTGTGAAGTAGTTTCTCCCATTGTTAAAAACTTAAATGTTTTATTATTTTTTGTTGCATACAAAATTACATGTCATTATGGCCTGCATTTAGAAGTAAAGATAAAATTAGAAAAATTAACATGAATATATTTACTTACCGTGAATGTGTTTGCAGCTGAAACTTTTAGGTTTAAAATTTACAACTGTATTAAATCGTGACATTAATATCAAAGGAATATGAAAAAATCTTATCTTTATTCTCTGGAGATAAAGAGCATAAATAAAAAAAATATTGTAATCAAATTTTATCGATTATTCTAAATACTACTGCTTAAAGTATACGAATTTTTAATAAAGGAACTTCCGTGAACTATGTGACCCATTTAGGAGGAAGGGGGGGGGGTGAGACACTATTGCACAGGCTACTTTTGGTGTAAATGGAGATGAAAAGAATTGAGGTTGTCCGAACCTGTGCTTTACACTGGCCGCATTAAAAATAAATAATATACTAACCTGCAAAATCACATAAAAAATTTAAATATATATATATATATATATATATATATATATATATATATATATATATACGTAATTTTTTTAATAACATTCTATAGGTTAACTCAACGGTCTTTAGGAACGTTATGAATTCTCCACGACAAAGTAATAATATGTCAGATCGTTAGTAATAATAGGCCAGGTCGTTAAGTATAGATTTTGCTTGAAAAAGAAATAATATGTTCCATCTACGAAGTTATAATACCTGGTGTACTAAAATTTCGTCTATGGAATTTGTATCCTTTGCTTTTCCTAAGACATTAATTAAGGGAACCTTGCACCTATTTGTTATTGTTATTACTCGTGATTTTGCGCGATTCTTCGCTCGCCTTCACGAGATTTTTTTCGACATTATATTTGTTTATATTCAAACTTTATAAGTCATGACGAGTAGAGATATATGAAGGTGTTGAAATTATATATTTTGTATATGAAATTCAATGCAAATGAACTGATAAAAATAAATCCTTCAATTGGTTTAAAATATTATTACCGCTCCTGCGTGACCCGTGGTAGAGCAGCACAATGAAAAAAGCAAGAATGATGTAACTCTTCTTGGGTTTTTTTCTATACCGATATGACTTGTTGCATTTTAACTATGACGGACATAAATTAGAAGTATGGAGAAATTTTTTTCTAAAGAATGGAATTTTCTATATTTTGTTTTTACCAATTACTTACAATTTTTTTTTGATTATGTTAAACTCTCAGTCATTAATAACATATGCTTGCGGTAAAATAATATTCATTTATTAAGGTAGTTTTCTTGTAAAGTAAGTTTCCAAAAATTATTGTGAAATTTTTTCATTGAAAATTATTTTTTCCATACTTTTTTTTAGTAAAATGAAATGTGGTGAAATACCGACTTTTTGTGTAACATTAATGGTAAAATTATTGTGCTCGATATTACTATGCTACAATTAAACGGTACATTTTTTTTTCAATTTTAATGTAACATCATTTTATATTTTCATTTCTTTAGACAAATCACTCGACGCGTTTTTATAAGAAAAATAAGTGTGGCGAAATTAATAATAGTATAAATTTGAGAGCAATTTTTACCAAAACTGAACAGTAAATAATTTTTATATTTTAAAAGAAGTTTGAAGATTATTGTTGGAATAATATACCAAAAATTCAGGGAATTTTTGTCGACAACACGTTTCACTTGACGTCTACTTTAAGGTCCTCGCTGGAGCTGTCGTGGTGTTTAAGAAAGCAATTTAAAATATGTTTTTACAATACAAAAAAGTTTTATTCCAACGCACTTGCCAATATGCAGGGCTAGTGATGGCTTAATTGAGAATCTGATCCCAGAATACACAAGGGAAAATAAGAGCTGATCTTTACCTCGAGCAATCTACTGGGACGGAATCCACAATAGCTATGGATTTCTACTGTACTGCAGTACGTGATTAAACTAGAGATAAAGATAGATAATAATAGTGTTATACTGTTGTATACATATGCAGACTGCATTTATATCATCTAATTAGCACAACAAAATTTTACCCTTTAATTTCTAGGCAGGAACTGTGTTTTGTATGGCACATATTTTGCAACATAATATAAAACAAACACATAAATCTACACGTGATCATGCCCCATCATATTTAAAATGAAAATCTTTTCTGAGTGCGGTGAAAAGCGATGTATGAGCTTGGCACTCCCGTACGATTCAAAAAAAAAGGTAGACAATTTAACCCGGTTTTTCTCTATCCAAAATTATGAAAGATAAATTTCCAGTTATGAGGAACTTGTAAAAGTGGTTAATGTCATGATTTATTACGTTGTAATATTATTTGTTATTCTGTAAAATTTGTTATATTGTAATTATAATAAACACTCACTGTTTATTATTACTTTAAGGAAAAACACAATTACACGTGTCAAAATTTATTTAATTCGACACACTTCCATAACATATACGTATATATCAAAATGATTAAAAACTAAATTTAAAATGTTTATATTGAATCTTGTAATGTGTATTATTTCACGTACGATATCATTCTTGTGACATTTCATTCGATAAAATAGCGAAATTCGAGAAAAAGGAAAACAGTGTGATCGGTGTATCTCCGCAATTAATCTCCGCTACTTTTCTCATCCATTTCTTAAGCTTAAATACAATCTTACTCTACTTTCATGGTATTGATGACGAAAACAAGCTATCCATTTATGTATGATACCTGGGAGACTTATTCGCTCCCGGGTATGGTAAATAATAGGCGTTAACAATGTACGTAAAAAACATGCCTATTGATTATAACTTTTGTAATTGATCTGTATTTATAGATTTACGTCTAAATATTTTTGTATTTTAATCAATTTGAATTAAAATTTTATTCTTTATTTTATTAACATAATCAGCCGTTTACTTTCTTTTTTTCTTTAGTTTTGTGTTTTGTCACTTATGGTTAGCACGAATAAATTAAAATTAAACATACAACTACTTGCAATAAGATAGAAAACACCACTTTAAATTTGAGGTGGCTATGTATGGAAAAGCTTCCTCATTAGTCGAATATTGATTTGATTTATTATCTTTATATGGAATTTTAAAAAAAATGTTCTAAAGATTCAACTCCTGGGAACCAGTTTGTTTTAAAAATTCAGCTATTTTCTAAGAAAAATCAGCTATTTCCTATTTCTATCAAAAATAATTTTATGATAGTGACTTATAGCAACTGTCATTAAATTTAATTAACCCATTTAAAATAGTACCTGTATACATTACTTAGAAGCCTAAATAAATCTTTTCAAATCCAAATATTTATCTTGATTATTTATCTCGTTTTAATAATAATTACAGTAACAGTATTACGTTTATGCTAAACGGGTTCTGCTTATTTGTTAAATACATACACAAATTATTATTTGTGTAAGATCCCCAGATAAGATCTTTTCAGGTATCCCATATTTTGAAAAATCCATAATATCATAAAATCCATAATATAATATCATATTTGTGTGAGTTAAAATTCACACAAATATGATATTGTCACTTTATTTGGTATTAGACAATATGAATTATTTGTAGCCTTTATCCAATATTTTTGATTTTTTTCTTTTAAATTTTTGATTAATTATATTAATATTGAGTATTTGCTAATTCAAAGTTTATTACAAATTTACGGTATATGTAAATTGTCCCCAAATTTATATAGTTATTTACTACTTTTACTTATAACACGGATATCTTGGAATCCGATGAACAGCACGACTAATCTTTGTTCTTAATTTCCTCAACTATATTAGCTTAGTGGTATATTGGTACGTGTAATGGTTCATTTATTTATTTGATTTTAATAACATGAATAAAATGAATATACGCAAAATTATATATAATCCGAAATAAATGTTTACTGTTTGGTGTTATTCTATATTTACTTTAGGTTTATTGGTTCACTATCAAGAAAACATTATTCGTAATTTATAAGCATAATTTGAAGAGGTTTTAGTACCAGCACTGCAGATGATGGTAGAGTGAATAGTCTACTAGAAAAATAGTTACGTATAAATATATCTCCAAACTATAATTCCTTCTATTCTCTTAAAAAATGTAAACACTTAATTTAGAATGCAGCTAATCGGTTTAAAGATTCAATGTTGATTTTATCAATACTGAAGTTTATGGCAATAATAATATAAAAAATTGAAATTAATTGTTTCATAAAAAATATTTTTATAAATAATTTTATGTCTTTTTTGATACAAAGAAAGACGTTTTAATTTTTTTTATTTTGAAGGCAATAATGGTATAAATACAATATAAATGCTTATATGAGACAGATAATGGTACATCAGTATAGTATTTTACAACTACAACTCTTCTCTATAAATTTGAAAAAAAATCATTACGACCGAATATAAAATTTCGGAGTTATGCATTATATTATCGGAAACGACGTGTGGCTGTCGGTTCTGGGTGAGTGCTCGAAAAGTTAATAGGAATACGAAGTGCCGTAAAATTTACAATCTTTTTATATATTTAAGTATAAACAGAACGCAATGAATGGCTGACATTATAATGGCCATTAATACTTTGCACATCGTTAACTATAAAATAGCTAGTGTGTACTTTACGTGCGCGGCAAACCTAACATAGCGCAATCGAAGCTCATTGAAATATTCGCGAAATTACAATAATCCTACACTTGAAAACATAATTCATCGATAGGTAAATACTGCCCAAGCGCTGAACTCCGTTAAATATTTCTGAAAACAATCTTCACTAAGTCATATTAAATGAGAAACAAACGACAGCTTAAAAGTTTAAAAAAAAATTATTACGCTACATTTTACTAATTTTAATGACTACAGTAGGAAAATTGCAACATGTGCTTTTATTTATAAAACAATAAAAGAAATGAATGCCACATAAGTAATCAGAAGGAAATCGAATCGAAAAAAAGAGTATTTGTGTTTATCTTCTGGGACATTAAGATTACAAGCACTTCTTGCACGGAAGGTTAGTAAAATATGAGAAGAAGAAGAGGGGAAGAGGTAATAACAAATAGGTAATTTAAAATAATGAAAATTTTATATACGTGTATGCTGAAGAGGCAAGCCGAGTTCATTCATTGTAAAAAAAGAAAAAAGAAAATTGTCAAAAAAAACATCGTCGAATTTCATTTCAAGTATGCATTTGATCTGAGGCCGCCCAGAGGGTAAAAATTCAACCGTAATATACTTACCTACTCATTTTGTTGAAAACATTAATAGGTAGGCGAGAGTAAGTCATTCAGGTTGCTGCTACAAAATTTTACTTTTGCAACGCGTGTCTATTAAACAAGCTGACAGATTTTTCCTTTTGCAACAGGCTCATATTAAGCAAGCTGTTTTGCACTAATATATAAAATGTCAGTATTTTATCTATTTCGCAAAATATAAACTAAACGCTTTTTTCATACTCTCCACAAACTATTTAAAAAGGAACATTTGAGTCAACCTGACAATTTAAAATTCTTTAACAACAATCTCTACTATGTCTGACGTTTGACCATAGACTACTATGCGTTTGACATTGACAGTAAGAACGTAATTAATGAGTCCGTTAATGTACTTGTAATATATAATTGAATGTATTTATAACACAAATATAAATTTAAGCTTCCTGAACCCTTGTCCATATAAACTTTAACTATGCCAAATCTCACACTCGCTCGTGTGTGCTTAAAAAAAGAGTACAAAATTTTCTCTTCGCGTATTAATATATAAATAAGAAGCTTATGTTGTGCCTAACTATAACGTACATTTTAGGTTGATCTCTTGCGAGTACTTTTTCAGCAACAGCAACGCTCATTTGCATAATATCTCACCGCGGAATAATATTTTTCTCGCCCCTCACACGCTGTCATTTGTATGTCTTCCTAAAAAATGTTTCCTGTTGAAATATTAATGCACTTAATAAAACGCACACTGAAATAAAGTGCGAAAAAAAAAATATAGGTTACAATTAAAAAAAGGGAGATGTGGCAATGAAATGTGTCTTTTGATGATGAAACGGTTTTAACGTGGATTCTCGTGGAACAAATTTGAATTGCAAAGTAATTTTTTAGCCCCGAAAAAATGTAAAGGATATAAATTTTTGATGCCAGCGTTGTTTGTTTATATTTACTTTAGATTCTTACTTGTTTGAACAGATTTCTACAAACTCTGAATAGGGCGGAGAAAATGGTTACTTTAATGTAAAAATGTGTTGATTTGATATCCCATATCCATATCCATATCATATATTTTATATTTCAATATTAGTGTGTTAATTTTCCTTTATTTAGCAACTCTTTTTTTTCTAAATACATTTTTATCAAATAGCACCAAAAGTGAGTGTACTAAAATAAATACGCAATCCTTTCATTTTTGCCGCCGATTTCATTTTCAATGTAAAATGTAAATGTGATAACCTAAAATTCGCTCGTTTGAAGTAACTAAATTTGTTTACTAAATTATAGCCTAAATTTTTTCCAGTGTCACAACATTTAACTTAAACAAATTGGGCATTGAAGTATATTTTTTGACGTATGATCGTTCAAAATAATCCAAATTGTAACTCGTAAGTCAAATTTAACAAAGAAACGTTCTGGTATTTACAATTTTGAAGTTTGTTTTTCAATATACGCTATAAAATACTCTTAAATCGACTCTATATATATATATATATATATATATATATATATATATATGTATGTATATATATATATATGTGTATATATATATATATATATATATATATATATATATATATATATATAAAATATTAAAATAAGTAGCGATCGAATTTGCACAGATAACAGGCAAGAGTAATAAATTACAAATATTAGCAGGCACTAAAATTTTAAACGGTTCAAGATAGTAAGTTTACATTAAATAATACAACGCAGAAAAAAATTATGTGCGAAGACCGACCAACAACAATGTATACCTTCATATCTGCCTGCATTCAGATTGCTTTTAAGTACTTACCCCTCCCACTCTACTCCGTATTTCACCCTGGACATAGACCATACTATTGCGGAAAAACCATGCTATTTCGCTACCGAATATCCAGGTGGAAAATTTCCGTACACGATTTAAAATGCAGTAGAGCCATCTGTTGATATAAACACATACTCTGTAAATAATTTTATTGACATATTAAATTCGCATATCTTTTCATTAGATAAATCGATTAATATGAAATTAAAAGTAAACGTTACTTCAAGTTAAATTCTACTTTTTTAAACCAATCTGAAGTAAGTTAGTAATATTACATGATATGTATTCAGAAAAACAAAACTAAGAAACATACAGAGTAAACATTTAAAACAATATATTTGCGTCTAATACTTTATAATGTACCAGTAAATCATTTTATCACAAATATTTTCCATACATAGATTTCGTTAACTAAATTAACTATGCATATTTTACTTGTTTATGTTTTAAATGCATGTCAACGTCATCGCCGGGGTGCGTTGGGTTGATCACAAGGCATACTGTCTTTAACGACGCGGCACACCGTGGGGACATCGATTCGATTCACCGCCGATCAATGAACGGGACTGGAATGATGTAATGGTTAGCTGTAAGAAATTGCTCTCGTAGCAATAAGTCCACAATATGTATCAATTAAATACATTAAAGCACCGAAATAAATAAATAACACTAGAAATAACTTGTTATAAATTCCATTTCTCAGTTTCAAATATTAGCCTGTCGCTGATAATTTGACTTACAAATATTTTTGTCTGTGTACTGACATTAATAAAGGAATATTTATAAAGACTATTAAAAAATGTTCCTTTATAAAGAAAATCAACCTTTCAAGTTAACTTTTATACTTACTTCTTGCTAATTGAGGGCAATGCCCTAGAATATAATTTTCCTAATAATCTAATTAGGAAATTCTCTAACTCGGATACTTAAATTAATTAAGAAATTTACTTGAAAAGAGAAATTCACTGAATGTACTTACAGTGCTGCGCAATTCTAGGCCAATTTAAAGACTTTCGACCGATAAAGAAGTATCCAAGTAAATATTTTTAAAAATAGGCGTTTATAAATGTCTGTACCTCAATTATGAAGGCTTATATATTTTCAGTAACTTTAGTGAATTTATAGTTTCAAAAAATAAACATATTGCTGAATGACTATAAAGCATTTAACGTAATGCTCGTAATAAGATCGAAATGCTTGGTAAAATGCATCAGATGTGCATATCGTAAAATCATGTGTCAAAATCGTTAAAGGCTTGCTGTTCTTAACTAAAAGTACAGAAAACGAAAAAGAAGTTGAAGGCGATTGGAAAATAGGTATGCGTATACTAAAAGAATTAGAAAATGCTCATTTACATGGTGTCTTCACGACTTGCGCTTTCTTTGACAGAGTAAGAGAAATAAAAGTTAAGCACAGATGAAGCCGATATAGTTACGTGGAAATGTGTATTTCCACGTAACTATAAGACGTATTAGTAAAATTTGACTTTTTAATACCTAACAAAAAGTTGACAGATCAAGTCTTCACTTGAAAAATCATATTTGGAAAACATTTCTTCATTGCATTGCTAATAACTAAAACACATTCGTAACGAAATTTTTCATTTTTTCTTTGTGTTCAACTACTCACATGAGTAAATGATTTGTTGTTAAAATGTGACATGTCCGCGATAAATGGATTAAATTTATTGAAATATTGCGTTATTTTTTTTAATAAGAAAAATTTAAAGAAATTTATTAAAAAAAACACAATTTAATATTCAAATAATATGTTTAACAAGATTTGTACCATAACAATAGTGCTCCAGGCTATGGTTATTTTATTTATTTTCCAATCTTTGAAGATTACATAAATAATTATATTTGCAATTCACTGACATGTTGCAATGGTCAATGTCGGGATCAAGTTAATTCTACAATTTTGAAGCTTTGACAAAGATGGAATTTTCTTAATAAACTATTGTATATTTAAAAAAGATCTAGCAAATTTCTGAAGCTCAGACCACGAGAAGAGAAGTAATAATTTAAAAAGAAACATCAAAAACGTAGACTGTTCAAAATATTAATAAGAAGTATGAATATAAGGAGATACTCTCGATCGCGGACTTCGATCCTATGAGATAGAGGTTTTAATTTAAAAATATGCTAATAGTTTCAGATGCACTCAATATGAATAAATTCTAAAAGGATTGTCCGTAAAATCTGAATATCATGAAGCATATAGTAAAGAAAAGGCAGTAAAGCGTTTTGATGGAGATGTTATAATTTGGTTTCAACAACTATAATCCAATGAAAAAGGAGTTGAGGAACTGTGAATTTGTCCATCTAATCAGAATACGTATTTTAAAACTTGATTATTTTTCCAGGATCGTACAGATATGAGTTAAACCGCTTTGATGAATGGTGATATATATCAATAATTCAAACAAATTAACAAACTATCAAAGTGATTTGAGTTGTCTAAAAAAAATGGAGTTAAATACTTTGTTGAAAAGAAGTAACCTAAGTATATTGAATTGATTTACTATTCATGGTTAAGTGCACATAAAATGTAACTTTCGTTAACGCAATTAGGTGTGAGTGAATGCTTGCTTGGATGCTTACGTGCATGCGTTGCGCGCGCGTATGCGTGCGTGTGAGCAATTAAATGGCACAGCCTGTTAGTACGGGGATTGCTAGATAGAGGCTGGAAAAGTTAGTTTGAAAAATATAATCGTGATACATGATATAAATTTATCGGTACTTCAAAAAATTTCTGATCGCATTGGGGTATTTGTTTGATATACTCGGTCTTATATCAATATTTTCAAACTTCCTCTCGGTAGAAAACAATTATAAGAATATAATTTTAGTGCAATTTTTCAAAGCAGCTGTACTTGTGAAACATTATTTGTTTAGCACACTAATTGTCATAAGATTCAATATTTTATATTTTTACGAGAATTATCATTACAGTTCCTGTAAGCAAATAAAATAAACAGAATACATCAAATTATATTTTTCGTCACATGCATTTTTTCGCATTAAAGCAAATGGCAAGTTCCTGAAATAATATACGCATGTAAAATAAATTAATTATTTATTAAAGAATATTTATAAATGTTTTTCAAATTAAGAAAAGTGAAATAAAATAACTACAATCAGCCAATTGAGCTTGCGACCAGGATACCGTTGCAGCGTTCACTTTCGTATACAATATATCACATTGATATTTTAATGTTACATAGACATATATTTATACATATGGCGCAGAATCTACTTATTATGAAATTTGTTATGAGTCATAAACTGATAATCAAAATGCTGCAGGCCAGACTTACTGAAAAATATCAACTAGCACAACTTCACAAACAATTATGACATTATAAAATTATGAAACATTTCTGCAAAAGTCGAATATTATTAGTCAGTTGAAGGTAATAAGTGTTTGTTTTATAAAGAAAAGAACTAAGTGTTTTATAATAAATCATAGAGTTCTCATATAGGAGAAATACCAGAAAAGGTTTTTTATTTATTACTATTTATATTCAAACTGTGGCGATTTTTGGAAAAACTTGATAAGCTTTTAGTTCAATCACAGGCCGGGATAAAGGAAAATTTAACTTATGGTAATCTACAAACGGAATTATGATCAATTTGAAGAAAGCTTTTGAAATGGTAGATTTAATAAAGAAATTGAAAACGTCGATTAGGAAAAGGATACTAATCACTCTTTAGATTTCAAATCAATAAATATAGTGGGTGCCATACACTATTTACCATTTGTGTATAGAAAGTAGAACTTTATTTAGATATTCCAGTAATATCCTATAAACTAAATATTCCCAAGAGTGTTTGACATGGTTACGAGAAAGACGGAACACACTTTTAATTAAGTGTTGCGTGGTTTTGCGAGTCGAACTGGTAGTACTTGGAAATTTTTTCATAAAAATCCAAGATTAGTAAGCATAATCTATCCAACATAAGTAAGCACCAAAGAACGAACACTCTTGGAAAGACTGAAGTTCAAAAATTTGATGTGAAATCCATGAAAATGTGCATTTTAAAATGTTTAATGACACTGTATATTGAATTGACGTATATTCATTAACAAATATCTGAAAAAATCGATACTAACGATGAAAATGATGATGACCTTTCGAAAAATTATCCACAATGGACCTTTCGAAGAATTATCCACAACTGAATTTAAAAAACACTCAACGTGCCAAACTTGAAAAAGTAACTGTTAACTTACCCACAAAATAAAGCAGCTCAGATTTTACTTTTGTTGAATTTTCCAAAAAAAAACAACACAAAAGCTTAATCTTTTTCGCACTACTTTCATTATTTTTCGTTACCATGTTATAATTTATTACTGAACATACTTTGTAAGCTCATAGTCAATTTTTTATTTAAGTCCATACTCGTAGTTTATTTCAACGGATATATTATTAAAGCGTAATTTCACAAGTTTTTACTTCGGAATAAAACGAGTCGGAGTAAAAACAAACAGCGGAGTGTGATAATAGCGTTACGTGCCCTTTAGAGATTAAGTGTTGTGACTTTAACTTCAAGCAATACGTAATCTTGAACCTTAATACCAGCTGTACCAAGAAGAAGCTGGTTCTTGTCGTTAAGTAAGTTTTTCTATCCAATTATATTTCGTAATAGTTAATTTAATTAACTAAGACAATTTAATGTATAAATCTATTAATTTACTACATATATGAACATGAAAATATACAAGGAATTTATGGAAATCCTCAGTAAATACATGGTTGCTATTATATTTTTTACTTGCCTTTTCACTTCACTAAATGCGGAAAAATAATAAATTTTACGATATATAAACTTGCTAGTAATTTTAAGACAGATATATTATATTTGTGTTATTTCTTTTATATTTGTTGAATTCAATTGTAACGATAATGACAATGAAGTATAATTTTCAATATGATTTGGTTTAATGGAGACCGAAGAATTGAAATGTCGGAAAAGCAAAAAATGTAAGCGAGGTTTTCAAATGCACCACCATACTAAAAAATATTTTACTACGAGCTCAATAAAATAAATTACACCTCAGACTTAGAATTTACATTTCTATGCAAAAGTAAAATAGATAATCATCGATAGATTCTGGTAATGAAAATTTACTGGTATATCTCTTATACTAGTATTACAAAAGACTTGATCAGACCTAATAATGTAAAAAAGTATCCTTAACTTTTACCAATGTGATCCCTAACTTTACCCACTTTTATTTCCTAAATGATGTTCATTTTATAGATTTTAGGCATATAGACCTAGACAAGATACGAATAAGTAAAGTTAAGCCTCGTCTGAACCACACATATGCCTAGGAATGTGCCGCTTCACCGAGAATTCAATCCACGTTCATGAAACGACATCGATATGTGGCTACGTGGCGCCATGACCCTGATATTGTTTATTTAAACATCTCCTAAAAATAAAAAAAAAACGTAGCTTAAAGTAATTCGAGTACAAGTTTACGATTTCTCTCTTTGAGGACAATATCACAACTTGCTCTAAAGAGATCTTGCAAGTTTAACCCAATTAAAATCTCTTACTGTTCAGTTAGAGATTAAATTATGTGTTTTGAAGGTACGCACTATAATTTGACATATTTTATTCTTTCATATACGATGCAAAGTTAAACACCGCATACAACAATACAATACAACTTCTTTATTGCAGGTTAAGGAGGCACATACACTTTGATAAGTTTACGTACTGGTGACTGGCTATTACTTTGTACACTGTTTTCTGCATTTTTATTGTGCTCATTTCTAAAATATTATTTGAATCGATTTATGCTATTTTAGCTCTGGAAAAGTTAGCTTAACAAAAGCACCACGTTGTATTAACTTTCACTCGTGTTTTAATGGTATGACACTTATTAACATTTCTTTGAATATGTGTAGCAGGGTTTTTATAGTAACATGTAAATGAAGGAGGGACCATATTGATTTGTTTAATAATAATTAAAGTAAAATGAGGATATCACTTGACCAAAATCATAAATAGATATTATGTAAATAGCCCAGCTGAAAATAAATAAATGATAATTAACAGAGCAGAAAGTGACTGGCTGCAAGCAGCTGTCTGTAATATTACGATTTAATTAAACACGAAAATTTCTCATGCATAAACTCTAGACATGCCAACTCGTTGGATCTAATTAACGATTGTATTTTAATTCACCTACCTTTTCTATTGTTTGAGCACCTATTCATCTTCGCGGTTGAAATACCAGATAGCTTTTAGATAAAGTATAAATACTGAATTTAAGAAAAAAGTATTGGAGTCATTCAGTCGGGAACCCCAGAAGTTTTAATTCATCTCTACATTTTACAGGCATAAATCTTATCAGAAATGCTACTTGATTAGTAATTTATTTGAAAATGTATTATCATTAAGGATCTTGGATTTTATTTTTTACAAATAAAAAATAACCGAAAAAAGATTAAATTTTGTCCAAATTTCCTTTATTTTTTCTTCTAACATTGTATAAAAATATCATTCATTTTTAAATTTCATCATCAGTTTAAAAGGTCGGCTTTATAACACTACAATTAGAAAAATAATTAATTGCTATTTTCAATTTAAACAAATGTTTTATTTATATATTCGTACAATGAATTCATTATTTAACTTTGAAGTTAAATAATAGCACTTAAAATTAAATAATTGACTTAAATGACGTTCAAAATTTGGTCACCAAAAAATCACTAATTTCAACAAAAATTGAACTCAACTATTCAGTCAAAAATGAGTTTTGTATGCTATTGAATATAGATTATACTTACAAGAATAATTAAATTCAGTGTCTAATTCATTATTCTCTCGCCTTATAATATTTTCTTCTATTTATTTCGAATACAATTTGCAATTGTGCATTAGAATTTTACAAGTAAAACTTATAGTGAATGTTCAGGTGATGAATATAGTTATATTTTCTTTTAATTCAGATAAAAGCATTCAAATATTTTTATAGGTATTTAAAATGATGTCATCGCCGTTGTATGTTGGGTTGCTATGACGGCGCGGCGCATCACCGTGACCCGGTTTCAATTCCGGCAGTTTGTTACGCGGGGCTAGCTTGGTGTTCTGATTGACGGGAAGAGATTGCTCTCGTGGCAATAAATAGCATCAGTTGTAAACGTTAAAGTACGTGGTAAATAAAATATAATATAGGAATTTATAAATAAAACATAGTTATATGGTTGACGTAGGTTAGTTACACGTTTGTCGATGCTAAATGAAGTTGCTTTAGGATCTTTTTGCACAACGAACTTTCAAATAAAGATTCATATTATTTTCACAGCTCGGCTATATCTTTATAAGAAATTAAAATATTCTTCATTTATCGGTCAAATAAAAAACAATATTTTAGAAGTAATTAATATAAAAAGACTAATATCAGTAAATTCTGGCCCAAAAAAAAATAAATAGATAATTTTGTTCAATTTTTGTGAATTATCACATCTCATAACTTGAATATGTTATCTTTTTGTTTATTTTCTGACTAATGTCTCTGAAATAACTTAAAAGATCTATTCCATTAAAATAATATTGTTGATAATATTTATACTATTGGTTAAAGTCTCAATACTATACCAATAACTATATGAGAATTAAATGAAAAAGTTTATTACAAACACTTAAAATTAATGGAAATGGAAAAGAAAGCCTCGATTTTAAGTGAACGAAAGTTACTATTGTTCATTTAGTAGTAATTAATGATGTATATTTTAGTGGTGTGTTGTCAATGTCAAAAACAGGATATTTCATGAAATTGCGAACAAAGCATTGTACGTATTATCTACAGCCAGAAAAAATATTAAAGGCGTGTCTGCAATGTTAAGGAAATCAAGTGATAATTGAATCATATCTAATTCAATTGAAAATTAAATAAACCCCTTCACTTTTATTTAGTAGTTCTAAATTGCTACTAAGTCCTAATATCCTGATCCTAAGATTACCGTAAGGTAATTTATTAACTAGCCTATTATAATCTGAAAAGTTGTTATAACGTTCTTGTAGTATACTAAATGCTTCTAAGGCACTCGCATCCATTTATCCCTGGCGTGTGTGATTTTGTTTTGATTGTGTAACATTTGTACACATACCTATCTGTTTATTGGTCAATAAGTGAAATTTAGTTTGTTTCACACTTTTTTTATATTTACTTCCCATAAACAGGAAATTATATCGTAACGACATGCAAATAAAAACCCATCACCTTAACACGTGAATACATTCCTAAACAAAGCATACTTATATTTCCATACACACATACACATGCTTATATTTTTTTTTCTTTTCGCGCCTTTGCGCTTCTGTACCTCTTTTGATCGAAATTCCTAATCAAGTTTTAAAACAAGTAAATTTTAATAGAAAACTATCAGTATTTTTTGAAACGCCTGCCATGAATTGTTGGATAAAATGTACATAACGAGTGCAAAAATGAATGTAATAAAAATATGTTGATAATATAATGACAGATTTAATATTATCAATGTTACTTCACTTTATAGAAACCATATTTTAACTACTCAGGTGTCATTAAGGGCAATAACACACATTTTCATCGTCTGAATCGGTGCTGGAATGATTCTTTTTATCTTTTATTCTATATGTTTCGTGTCTTTGATTTTTTCTCTGATTCCTCTAGTATTTATTCACTTTGCACTAGCTTTAAATATCAAACTATTTAAATTTTACCTTACAACTAAACAGAATTATTTAGGAATTAGGAAAGTTAATTCACCCCGATTTTATTAATAATTATATTGAAATTTCTCATTATAGCTAAAGAAACTTTGTAAATTCAAATACTCTCCAAAGTCATACATGAAATAAACTCCTTTTACTAATTGAATGACTGTCCTGAGTATTCCGTGTTTAAAAAAAATAAAGCCCTATAAAATCATTTATGTGTCCGTCCATTTGTTTCTTTTTACCACCGTTTTCCCACAGAAAGCTTTTGAGGTGAATGCTTGGCTTGTGAGTTAAGTGATAAAATTTTTTTAAAGAGATTTCAAATTCATATTATATCTTATAAATTCATAATAAAATTCTAAAATAAATTAAAAAACAAACTATTTATTTTAGTATTTATTTGGGTAAAAAAATTATAGACTTATTTATCGAAATACCGGAAAAATTATGTATGGGGACATAATTTTACACATACAAAACTGCTGAATACAAATTTTAAAATGATGTCATTAGAAGTTTACCTAATGTTTATTAGCAAGTATTAACAATGAATATAAATCTCTAATATGTTTTCAGAAAATCACCGCACTTTTACGGGTGTGAAAGTTTACGAGGCGATATAATTCAATAATAAATAACAATATACATACTACATACCCTTCAATGTCTGATATACGTACTTAATCGCCTATGCATCCTTCGTAACTACAGTCCCACTTGTACTTAATAGAGAGGTAGGAAATAATATTTTGGGATCTAATTTTGGATTCAAAACTTTACCTGCAAATATAGAAAGAGCAATTGTTGTAGAATTACTTTTTCCTTTCATTAATTTTTGGTTTCTTTATTTAACATATAAGCCGAATTCATTATTTGAAAGAAGAGAGAATTTTCATACTTTATATATATATATATATATATATATATATATATATATATATATATATATATATATATATATATATATATATATATTTCCGGAATGAAAATGTTCAGCCATTTTTTCAGTAAGTGGACTTATTTCTTTGTTTTTAATGCCGCAAAGGCTAAATAAGTTTTTTAATAATTTAATATTAAGAAAACTAACCAAATTTAAAAGAAATCGCTGTGTAAAATGAATAACTATTGCTAAATTGGTCTTTAAGTGAAACCTTTGATCGAAATATTTGGCATATTTTCCGTATAAAAATGTGTCAATATTGGATAATCTGTCGAAACAAGACGATTATGGTTTAAATTCATATTTTTTTAATTCAACATAGCATATGTTGTTTCAATATTTACAGTATTATTGATATATACTCTAATGCCTTCTCGTAATATGTTAAATAAAGCTTTACATAATGTTCTCTGCGTACACGTTTTGGAACTATTCTACTTTAACTTTGTGGCGAAGGAGTAATGTCCCAAACTTGGGAAACATCATGCACGACTCGCCCTCTCAAAATGAATACACCATAACATTCTCACTTCATTATTATTTTGAACCCTGTATCGATTACATTCACGTCGGTTACAATTTATAATTTTTAAAGTTTTTTTGACAAACACAAAATCAAAACATCGACAATCCTCGTTAAATGAGAAGATGTAATTAGGTTTTATATTCTTCATGTCCTGTATTAAAAAAAACAATACTAAAGAAAACTAAACCAAAAATGAGTATTAGCACTGGGATACTTGTTCTGATTTATTTATTTACGGCCGTGAAAGACATGGTAGATAATATACTTCCATAGTACAAGTAACATTAAAAGTATTTATAAATCATGAATGCCCGAAATTAAGGTGCAAACAATTAAAACTTATCGGGAGTTGCTTATTGAGTATGTTGTGTGTGTTGAGTATGTATATTCTAAGTTTGGCGCTTACGGTTAACAACGTTTAATACAAAAACACTGAACCGTTAGCTAAGACTAGTATGTCACAAGAATTGTTTTTAATATACAACCCAACATGTACAACAAATTTTTTTTCGAGATGAGTGAAGTGTGGCGTACCACTCAATAGTCTTTCAATATTATGTTGAAGTTCTATTTATTATATTATTTCTTTTGTAAATTTGGCTTGCGATGTATTAAATTTTAAAATTACGTGCAATAGGGCTCCAATCCCCAAAATTTTAGAGCCATATCCAATACCATGAGCCTTTTTTTTCTTTATATTCTATTCTTGACAGACATCTTTTTTGAAATATGTTTACATTGTGCATAAGATTTTTAATATTTTCCACATTTTTTTTTCAATTTTTAAACAAATTGTAAAATTAAATTATTTTTTATGCCACAAAATTTAAGATATTCTATACCTTATTTCTATATAAATACTCTGTATTGAAGTAATACAGTAATAAATAATTTGGAACTATCGGTTGCAGTACCTGATTATATATGCACAGGGGTATTTGTAGGTACGTATTTAATATTTTCACTCTCAAAACCATTTTTTCTTTTCATAAAATAACCTTTGCTATTTATCACAGAAGGTATATTTTTCGGAACAGAAAAATTCATCCGCAAATACATGCTGCTAGTTGCAAGGCCACAATCGATTTATACAGACACCGAAAATATGATTGTGCTCATTTACTATTCCAATATAATACAAGTCGAGATAACATTTACATTACGAGGGTGATGGTTACCGTACGCATATATAGTGATTTTTGGTGGAGGGTTACCGTACACATATATAGTGATTTGACCCCTCTTTTGGCAACACTGTCAGGTGTAGGTTTGAAAGGAAGTAATTGTTGAAAACTTTTGATAATAAACCGAATTGAATACTGAACGCTTTGCAGTGGCCGTGAGTGATTGTGAAATTTGTTTATTCTAATAACTCGCAACGTTACTAAGATGTAAAACTGGGAATTTTTTTCATTTCTGCTGACAAAACGGGGTTGGATTTCATGGAAAACAATATGAAAACTGAAATTTAGAGTCGATCAATTTAAAACCATCCAAACGATCGTGAAAATGAATATGAAATGTCATGGAAAGGCCAAAAGTTACATTGAACAGATCGATTCTGGAAAAAACAATGAAATACTTTCTTTTCTTTTCATTTCTTAGTGAAGTCCGTATACAACGTACCTTAATTTTTTTTATATTGATAAAAAAAATTGAGAAAGTTATCTAAAAATAAAATGATATTACTGAACAGAAAATTCACTAAAATAATGGTTGAATTATAATAAATGGAAGCATTATTAAAAAGAGTTAGTCGGCCGAGAAGCATCCAAAATCATAACCCTAAAGTCGGGATTTAAATAGGGGATAATTAAGATATCTACGTCTCCAATGCCGGGTTAAGTAAACTGAACACGCAAACCACCGGGGGAACAATGAATTTTGAAACGTGTACGTAAACTACAAAATAATAGATGTCTTTGCAAGTGTTTGTGTGACAGGCTGGCTTGAAAAAAACTCTCTGTTTAACATAGGTGAAAAACGCTAAATTTATCGTATGAAAAACTTTAAAATTGTATTCGGTATAGGTGTAGATACATCCTTTTTTTAATATTGAGCTATGTATTGATTGAGTTTTTCGTAAGAAGATTTCAAAATTTAGATCTAAAACTCTAAGGTAGCATAGAGACGGATGGACTTGACGAAATAAAAAGGATTTCTTCTTTCGTTACAGAGTTATTAAAAAAAATATTTAACATATATTCCTCATCGTGCCCTCCTTTTAGTAACAACTTTTTTCCTGTAAAGTTCCACTATAATTTCCTAATCTCACCGTTGTGTGGGGTTATATGTAAATGATTGCCTAGCATTTCTTAAATCTAGTTTGTCCAGTAAACACTGGACAAGTGCAGTGCCTCTACCATGGTCTCTGTTCCTAAAATACGTTAACTAGCTCATTGTGAGCTAGATGCAAAATTTCTTACCCTTTTAAGATATCTGTACCTCTGAAGGGAAAACTGAAACCTTTACGAGGTCAATTACTTTTCAGGCTATAAATAGGTTAGAGGGGTTTTTGTCTCAATCCGTTCGGCATAGAAATAAAGTATTTTAATCTCTATATATTTAATTTTTTCTTTAAATTAGATATGGGGAAATTTTAGAGCTATAAAATAAAGAATTCGATTTTTTTAAATATAAAAATTTGGATTAATTTGGAAAAGAAGATATATTTTTTCAAGATCTTCACTCTTTTACTTTATTTTTTCAAGATCTTCTATAATTATGGAAAACAAATCAACAAATGGGTCTAATTAATAAATTGAAACTACCAATTTACGCAACTATGCATACAAATCCGGTACATATATTTTCACCATTCGTATTTCTTTTTTATTTCAGAGTAATGAAAAGATTAGCCGACTGCGTTTGAAGTAGAAGGTTCACTATGTTTCTATACCACTTAAATATTTTAATATAATCGATACTGACATGGAACGATAAGACATTTTCCTGCATAAATTTATTCTGATACAACTATAGAAAAATTTTAGTGAATTGCCATGAAAATGCTAATGTTGAATGTATTGAGAGGCTATCGAATGTAAGAGCTCGGTAATAGGTGTATTACGAAAATTATTTGAGTTTTCAGTTTATAATTCTCGATTAAGTATGTTCAAAACGTGCACGCGCCTTCGCTTTCTCTGCACACACGCACATACGCATAGTACGATTAAGTAAAATATCGAACGATACTTTTTAGAGTTTGTTAAAAGGAAAAAAGGAACCCTTATTCACCCACGTGTCTGCCGTGTGTCCGGAATAGATAATAAATAGTTTCTACATCAAGCAATTTTTCCCAGAAATTTCTTGATGTAGAAACTAGAAATTTAGCAGTGATAAAACATTTTTAACCCCCACATATCGCAATATTTAAAACTAATATTCGTTAGGAAATTTTAGTGAGGGCAAATGAAGTACTCGAAATGTTTGTTTAATTATAGTCAGGGGAGTCGTTTCAACGGGCCAGTTAGAAGGGTGTCAATAATTTTTTTTTATATTATTTTTGGTACTATATGTTATGCTCAGAAACTTTATTTCCAAAAATACTAGAAATAAAATAATTGGAAAAATATGGGTTTTAGAAGCCCATGCAAAGAAGGTCGGAAAACTATAGCGATGACATAATAGATAAAATATTTTTTTAAATGTTCCCAATTAAAGATACAGGGGGCAATAAATTTACATTTTTCTGTTTTCAAAGCAAGTTTTCTCAGAAACTATTCGATGTAGAAATTTTACACGACTAAATTTAAAAAAAACTGAAAGACAAAATATATAAACGTCTAAAATAATTAAAAGAAAAATAAATCAACATCTTAAATTTGTTTCTTTATTTTATGTATCATATGGTTTAAAGTGGTTTAGGGAGAGGAATATAGCAATATGTTATTACTTAAAGTCAGTATTATTGGGAATGGTTTATCATGAGAAATATAAAAACATAATTTTCACAATTTGAAATCGCGTATTTAAAAACACGTTCCACAAATCTGCGAAAATCTGAAATTCCGCCCGTTTATTTCCGAAACAACTGAGCCAGAAATTATTGAAAAAATAAGGCTGGCAAAGTCTAAATGGAGGATTGCAGGAAAAATATTGCGATTATCCTAGATCTTATAATTGTTGAAATATGCACCTCGTTTTTACCACTTTGGAAGTTATAGTATATGTTGCAATATATTTATGTTGTGAACAATTTATATTTGTAAATATTCTTATAGAAATATCACTGACGCCAATCAATGAAATAGCATATATTCAAGTGGTCATATGGATTCTATTTGCTAAATCGACCTGATACCCGAATACAAAAATGGTGCTTGAATATTATGGAAAAAATAAATGTCTAGATTTAATATTTATTTACAATTTGTTTATTTCTTTATCCATATATTTCGGAGATTCATAATAAAAATTAATTTCCTCTTCATAGCCGACAATCAACTGCTGGACATAGACTTCTCTAACACGCCGGGAAATCGAACCCGAAATCGTGGTTCACTGCGCCATCAAGGCCGTAAGTCTTGTGATAAGCACAACACACCGCAGTTCCGGCTTTCTTATTCATTCCCATATTAATAAAAAAAAGACGGTGGTCTGAATCATTGACTTGTATTCATTATCATTAAAAAAATGCATTTTTCAAATAATTCGTGATCATCACATTACAGTTTTGAAAATAAATGATTAAACTCATTATTGATAGACACTGATATTTCATTTTGGGGATAAGGGTCAACTGACTTCCGAAATCTAAAATACTTATTATAAAGTGGCGTTATTTTATTTTAATTGTAGTTAATCTTACTTATAATATATGTAAAACGTACATAGATAGGTGTAAATATGCTTATTAGATCAATGGCTCTAATTATCAGTCAAATTTTCTTTCTTCTTTCCTGACCTAATAACACGTGGTTCAATTTTTATACGACATTCTCAGAATTCATGAAGTTTGTGTTACACATGATTTTGCTTTCAAATGAAATGCTGTAATCTCGACTGTGTAATTGTATATATCAAACAATACAATTACGCAATCAAGATTATTCATATTCTTGCTCCTGCCTTCTTCCTTCAAAAGTAGTGTTTTCCCAACTAAACCATGGATAGTTTTGGTTATTTTAAAATGAATATCAACTTGTATATTTTTGATAACACTTTTCACTTAAAACATTACTGGGAACGCAATAGAAAATAATGGTGATATCATTAAAGATCGCGTCCAGAGATGATAAGAATCTGCCACAAGGAATGAAATCTAATTTCAATGAAAAACGCTCAAAACTTAATTCAACACAAGTTGAAGTTTTGCTGCAAATAACTGGATTAATTAACTATAAGAATCCAATTTTAAATTCATATTATTTTATTTCATGATTTTTTCATTATCGATAGCGGCTAAAGCATCACATTGGGAGTTAAAAAAAAGTGAATTGCTTTCTTCCAAGCTGCGTTTGTGATAATTTATTCGATTACGTGAGGAACAGTTCTTACTCAGTTGTGCAAACCTTAACTGATTCTGGCAAATTGAGCCAAGAGCTCAGAAGAATTACAGTTGTTATTTCTAAGATCAGTTAATAACATAATTATTTAGTTTTGCCATATATTTGTACAAAATTTGTTTAATTAAAATAAATGAAAAATTAAAGAATAACTAAACTAATTTAAAGAAATACTTTCTTTAAATTAGTTTATTAAACTATTTTATTTCCTGCTCTATATAAAAAAATAGCAAATATCTTAAGTTTTTATTTGTATAATGAAATATTAGCATGATGTATGGGTTTTGCATTTTTATATTTTTATAACTCTTTAATGAAAGTGAATTAAATTGACATTTGTTTTTATATTTGTATATGACAATGGATAACAGCCTAATAATAAATTTTAAGTACTAAAAGAATTAAGAAAAATTTAGTCAGTTTTTATTGCAATCCAATCAAAAACTTTCCTCGACTTTCTTGTGAAAATAATATCAAACCAACACGCAGCGCTAGCTCTACCGTACGAACAATCTGAGAGACCTAATATTATTAATTAAGCTGAAGGCTAAGAGTGACTGTTATACATAAATTAAAATCTGTACCCAGCTCGATCTTATGTACATTCGCCAAAATATATACGGATGCAAAATAATTGTGAGGGGATAGTATAAATGGCCAAGATATTTTAAGCGTTACAGAATGGGCAAGATTCTATTCTTTTAAGCACTTCTTTTGAGAGTGAGGAGGCTCTAGAAGTTTTTATGTTATTTTGCGTTTAAATGCCATTGTCAATAGTGAAATATAGAAACGTGAGTAAATATGCAATAGAATGTAAAATAAGTTCATGTTTCCATCAAAAATAGTGGATGTCAATATGAATGCCAATAAATTAAAAATAATGAGTGAAATATTCAATTCCACTTTTCTTAGTCTGTCTTTGTCCTTTTCACGTAGCTCCATTGTCTAGTTTCTTTAAAAATTAGTTCTTCAAAAATATTCATCAATATTCAAGTATAAATCAAAATATCGATATTTTTTATGTATCGAATCAAGATTATACCAATGTAATATATTCTAAAATTTTTAGGTAGACAGATAACATTATATTATGGAGAAATTCACAGAGCTCATACATGTAGGAGCTCTAAATGAATATCGAAAAATATCGACTTATCGAGAAATTAATTTTAAATCAATATGACTCTTTCTAAATATAACGATTTGTTTCCAGAAACAGGCCATCTAACAGGGGAAACAGGGTATTTATACAAAATTTTGTGTAAATCATATTTCTGAACACCCTAGAATGCATGGGCTAATGCTATATCTTGTATCGCGCATATTAAATTACCGCCTTTTTAGCCAATTCTTTTCACCCCTAATTGGTAAAATTTCGGTTTACTGTAATAAAAAATATTGAAAAAGTCAGTTATATATTGAATAAAAAAAGCAATAACGTCGTTAATCGATTATTATGGAACCTGAAACATCAATGTAACCTCACCGGTTATCGATGTTAACATCAATGTAAATGTTAGCAATTTTTCAAGATGGTGCATCCCCACCACCGAGTGGTTAAATAATTTGAGTGTCGTGTTATTTTGATATCAATTCGTGTTCAGCTAATATGATTGTCTAAAAAAGTCTGTCCAATTTTTCCAGTTTAGGTTTTTGATAAGACCTAACAAACCGTGATTCGTTTGATATTTGGGCGGACCTATTTTGAACTTAACGTCTTTTCTTATACTACCCAAAATTTATTCAAAATATGGTTTTTGTCTTAATGTCGGAGATGTTTCTTTTGGTTATTGATTGGTATTCTAACCTTTATTCTGTAGTTTGATACCATTGACATGGTAATGTCATCAAACCGAAAATCAAAATTTATCATCAAACTTTCATTTTTATATAGAAGAAAATTCAAAGCTTACACAAACCGCATCATTTTCTACTTATTATCAAACGTAAATTATTTGAAAAATGTTAAAGTCGTATTTTCTGATTTATGGTTCAGATATTTTTAGTTTTTTCGGAAAAGTGTTTTTTGAATTTTCATAATTTTTTCATTCTTTTAATTAGGTTACCGCATTCTACGGCTATGCTAAGTGCTGTAGGAAAACAGAAGAATGGAATGAATGAGTGTTTCGTTTTGCCACACAATATTAAATATAGGATCTTTCTCATTTTGAATTTTGAAGACGATTGTTTTGGAAACGTTTAGGTTTTTCACATTCACTAAAAACATTTTATGTCCATATTGATAAGAGCAATTAGTCTCGTGAAAAAATTTTGTAAGACAAAATACATATGTTTCAAAATATATATTTATTTATATGTCATTTAATTTTTAAAAAAAATATATGGCTCAATATCGGTCAAGTAATAATATTCTAAAAAAAACTTAAGATATTGTAGGTGTTTTTTTAACAGTAGGATAATATTATTAATTCAAAAATAATTAAAAGCGCATTCGTAAATTTTTATTTTTATTTTAAACGCATTTCAATTTTTAACAAGAAAACCACTGGAAACATTCTTTAAGAAAATATTTCAATTCATCTTTAATGTTGCACTAAATGTTATTTCAAAATTTCAGTTTCTAAATTAAAATTTTGATAATACTATATAATTGAAGTAGCTTTAGAGATTTTAAAAAGATTTCAGAAGGAACAGCTTGAAATATATACTTTAAATTTATAATGGTAATTCATTTGGTCAGAATCATAATTTAAGCTATGTTTATTTCCTTGGAATTTTAGATTGGATCTAGTTTTTATATGGCCTATAAAGGTTTGTTACATTAAATAAATTTAAAAATAAAAAAACTTTTTATAATGTTTATTAATAAACCATAAAGCTTATGTATTCATATATGACTGCTTAGATTTTTACCGGCTTACATTATTCTAAGAATATAATAGAGAAACATGGCTGTTATTTTAATTCGACCCAAGCAATTGTTTTTCATCAATTGTTTGTCATTTATATATCAGCCTCTCTCATTCTGTATGAATAATATATTTTTTGGGAAATGTCGCCTAATAATATAATACGAGTATAACATGTTTTCATAATTGAATTTTATTAATCACTTTTGGTTAACGGTTCAGAAAAACTACAATAAAAGTTTTGACAGCAGTTTACGAATGTTTTCAGTTCAATATTATATGAATATTTTATAATTTTACTCATGGGATTTGTTAATATTTTGAAAATACTGTGCGAATCCAGCCTTTGACATCTTGAATAAAATTTTTCCTAACAATATTTTCGGTTATGCTCATATAGGTCTCTATTTAATCAGTCATTGAGGTCAGTTAAAACTTATTTGAATTATTGACATAATTTTATTAATCAACTACGATTAAACGGTGCGATGTTTTACTACTTTTCCACTGCAAAATAACTGAATGCCAGTTCATTTATTTGGATTGGTATCTGTAAGGAAATTATTCCTATTGAAAACGCTTTAGCCATATTAAATTCTGTAACAGCTTTTAGGTGGCTTAAAATTTTGTTTCTTCAGTTTTAAAATGATGAATTTTAACTTACTTTCAACAAACATTTTACTTGTTTTTATTGTAGAAATAAAAACGCTTCGCTTAATTCCTAATTTAGAGCAAATATTTTTATTTTCATTCCATTTTTGCTATAAAGTCATGAAATCAAAGACTTTAAGTTTTTAATTGCCTTAATAATTCTACAAGGAGCTGTATGTTTTAATTTCGTCCTATAAGATTGTAGCTGTATGCACGCGGACAAGTTCGCAGTTAAAAGCTAAAGTTTAACTAAGTAAAAAAAGGTTTTTGCAAACGCGGTGTATTTTACTATGCGATAACTTTAAAAAAAACACAAGAATTACTTAGACTAAGAAGTGTTTTCTTTGCGATATTTTCGAATTATTTGTAAATATCCTCTATATAACTATGAGAGACTTCGTAATCGCCTTTGATTGTTGTGTAAATTGAATTTATTCAAACAGAGGTAATTATATAAATACTGCACAAAACTTTATAAAATATCATCTTCTTCGTACGTAAATAAATTAGGAGTAATTCACACTACGCTTTTAAATGACAAACTATTATGGACTCGCCGCTTACATGGATTTTAGATAATAATTATATTAGAAAACCAATTTATAAATTCAATTAGATATTTGCAAGGTTTTTGATGCTTAGAATCCCAAGTAAATAATTAAGACCTCTGTTAATACTTCGTAGTGTCTAATAATTTGAGTTGCACTCACACAAATTAAAATATATCGTAGATAATTTAACTTGCCAAAAAGCTCTCCAAATACATATCTCTTTTATAATTCTTAAAAAACGCGGCCAACAATATATTCAATATTTATTTTGATAGTTGCATTGTACCGAGATTTAAAAATGGTTAAGATGCTGTTTTCTATATTGGACCGTTTTATTATTTTTTTTAAATAAATCATTTTATTGACAATTTATGATTTATGCCATATATTACCAGATATATCGCTGCAAAGCTAGCTCAAAGTATACTCGACATTATTTACTTGCACGTAATTTGCCAATATGAATTTGAAACACTGAATGACAATCTCTACCGAATAGTTAAAGAATTAAAAAAGTTATTAAATGTCGATATGATGCCAGAGTTATAGGTGCAGCAAAAATTATTGAAAACAAAATCAACCGAATCGAAGTAGAACAGCAATTAGGGTTAAAAAATAGATGTATTTCAATAATCATGTATTAAAATTAACATGGGTACCCAAACTTTAACCCAGTCCGTCGATGCCAGAACAGGAACGAACTCACGTTAGTGAAGTTACGTTGCATATATGGTAAGATTAGAGAAATTTATTGGGGTAAGAAAATTGGCTTGACCAATGATTTGATTCAGTGAACTTTTACTATTGATGTTCTAAATAAAATGTGCAACGTAATTATGAAGTAAGTTAAAAGATTGTTTCTTCTTTTTTCTTTTATCTCAAATGTTCATAAATATTTTTAAGAAAATGAAAACCGAAAATGTTCTCAAATAAAGATGTAATTATAGTGATGACAAAATAAGTGCTGTTTTTATAAAAGCAGTAAACGCAAAGAGCACATTATAGACAGCGAGAGAAGTTTAACATGACGGTGTTGGCTTTGAGACTTGAATAATGCGAAAGGGGAGTACATTCATGTTAAATAAGGTTGACGTAAATCAACTACGCAGTACCTGCAGAAAAATATGAAATTAAAGACTATATTGAACAGGAGTGCAATATCATAAGGCATGAGGTATGAAACTATTGTTTGGCCATATTAGACGGCAAGCTGACAAAAAACATACTTGCAAAGTAAATGAATGAGGAAATAAATCTTAAATAATCAGAAAAATTTGAAATAGAAGATACTGAGAAAAATGACGATGGCATAAGGGATCAAACAACAGACGAAAGCACATAAAAGCTCGTATTGTGAATAAATCGTAAAGTAATTTGGGAGAAAAGAGTGCACTTCAGTTAAGTGGAAAATTATGCAAAGTATCGGAAAGTAGATAAATATCGTTAAAGTATACTAAAAGTAAAATTGGTATCACTAGGTTTTTAATATGACAGTAAAATGTAGTCTATAAAATAAAATTAATATTCATAAGGTATAAGTAGCAAAATATATTTGAACACCGATAAAAACTATTTCAATTCAAATTAATTTTTTATTTTTATTACATCTTAAAGAAAAAGATAAATTATTTTTTGTTTAGTTTCTCGTCTCAACTTTTTCATCCTTTATCATTAGACCCAAAAATAATACGTTATGAACAGATTACTAATAACACGTCGTGGACCCAAGCCACTAAGCTCTTGCAGTTCATTAATATGTATCACAACCATACAAAACTTTGAACGTTTAACGTAAATTTAAGTCGTGTCGGTCGTACTTGACAAAACTTATTAGTTAATTACATCATAGTTCAGCGTGTAATATTCCAAACTTCCTTCTTAGGAACGAACTAATTGCACTTTACAATTTCGAAGTTTCTTGTTATCTTAAAGAATTGACCTATGAGAAAAAAGCACATGTTTTCAATGTGGTACCATCAATAGCGAAATAATGAATATATTAATAGGTAACTTCGTAGTAAAGCCATAGTTTTGGCGTATTATATCCAATTTATCACATCTGGCTAGATTAAAAGACGTTCATATATATTCGGGTGTATTATATGAAAAAAATACGCTGCCGTGTTTTAGTATATCTTAGATTTCACATATAATTTTTCGACCATTCTATGCACATAAATCTATTTTTTTTTGACAGAAATTTATATTAGTGCTTATTGTTTTCTTAAATTTACTTTATTGAAAACCATAATTTAAACAAAGTAGGTTAAAGTTATATATTAACATAAGTGTTTAATTTTATTATGCTAATGAAATTACAGGGGAGGTAATCATTTGAAAATAATTAAATAACCACAAACTGCGAAAAACTGTGATTAGTATAGTGAACTATGACACTTATTTGGTGAAATCTATGTGAACATCACTACGTTGTTTCTTATGAATGTTAACGTTTTGTATAAATTCGAAATGTCCCTTCATCATTGTCCTACTTAACTACTTTTTATAGTTTTCAGAACTCCAAAAGAATTTTTCAAGAATTTTCGTCTCTCTGACCGTGTATTCAAATATCACAAAAACACCATTAGAAAATTTCAAATGGAACTCTTAGGGGACATTTTTCGGGGTTTTAATTAAAGTTTAGACTATTTTTTATATCTACCGAATACTTCCCGTTTCGTCTGGTTATATATGTTTATCTACTTGTTTGAGCATCACATCAAAAACAATAAATCAACATATATTAAACTTTCACTTTCATAGGGTCCAATATACAGTTTAACATTTAAGTTTCTTTTTATTTTCGAACATTCGAAATGGGTTCTGAAAATGTTTTATTAACACTCCAGCAGCCCAAGGCGCGCACAGAAAACTGAAGAGTAAATATTGTCGAAACTATTATAGTTATTCGGCTTAAAGCTTCAAGATAAGAAAATTAATAATTTTTTTGTTGGTGAAACAACATTTCAAATAAAATTATTATTAGGATAAGTTAGCTACGGTTGGATTAGGTTAGGTTTAGTTAGGTTGAGTTACATCGGGTAAAGTTGAATTGTATTAAGTTGGGTTATATTGGATTAAATCGGGATAGATTAGATTAGGTTTGGTTAGGCTGGGTGAGATTGGGTTAGATTGGGTAATTTGAGTTCGAGTTGGGTTAGGTTAGGTTATATCCAGTTAGCTTATGTTGGGATAAAATAGACTGTAATGGGATAAAATAAATTGTTGGTGGGATAAAATGAATTGCATGAATACGAATTGTTGGATCAAATGGATCGTTGTGTTTAATTAGGTTGGACTGGGTTACGGTTATGTTAACATTGCTATAAATAAAGCTCACATATAGCATTGTGGGATTCGTATTAGAAAAATGCGCTACACTGAATTCGTTTAGCATGGTTCTAAATAGTACCCTTATTTCATTCTGTTCAAGGGTACATTTGTGGTGAAAAGATTATCATTAGATAAAAACTCCACCGCAAAAAAAAAAGAAATATATATATATATATATATATATATATATATATATTTATATATATATATATATATATATATATATATATATATATATATACATGTACAAATATACGTGGGCGAATCAAGCAACAGCTAATATTGTACATCTTTAGAAAGCATCACAGTTTCTAATTTCATTTACATATATGTTTTCAATACATGTAAATACATTTATAGTTTGCCACATTGTAAACTCACTATTTTATCTCACTTACTAAC
This sequence comes from Druceiella hillmani, assembly GCA_039881145.1. Lineage (NCBI taxonomy): Eukaryota > Metazoa > Arthropoda > Insecta > Lepidoptera > Hepialidae > Druceiella > Druceiella hillmani. The sequence continues at coordinate 1,866,369 of JAYKKI010000142.1, read as the reverse complement.
ATGAATATTCTATTCTAACAATAGTCTATTTTTGAATAGTTACCGTGAAAAGCCGTTCGTAATCGGATTGAGACTGTTGTTGTAGCTTAAAGGAACTCTCGCGAGATTTAGTTCTGATGACAATAACTATCGCCCACACGGTCATACATTGGATATGATTCACGCTGCTCGGAAAGCAAATATTTTTATTTAATAAATAATATTTAATATTTTTTAGAGTTTTAGTATGCTCTGCAAAAATATTTAGTGCATTTCTTCGACGCACAATTATGCACTCTTTTTCCTTTACCCCCCATGAATCATCATACAACAATTTAGCTAAAGAAAATGACTCTTGGTAAAATGTTGGCTAATGAATATGAAAAATATTTTTGGAAATCTTTGATATCATTACTTTTCATAAGACATTACTTTTCATATCGTTATTATACTGTTGAATTATTATGTAAAGTAATCTGCTTTAAAGTGTTAAAATTTTATCTCATTAAATTGACAGCCTCCAAACATTTTCACGTTATTGATACTTTTGCGATAATGACATAAAGACTAGTGTCGCGTAACTTTGCAACGACATCGCCAATAACGTTTTTATTTAAAATCCAACAAAATGTATCAAATATATTAATTGATTATTGGAAATTCCGTAATTGGTTACATTCTGACTTTTATTTTTAATTTTGGTACAAAGGTACATTTTAGGCCATAGTGAACAATAAACGACGGAGCACTATCATTTATCGCATTCAGTCTACAAATAAAGTATACGTCATTGCGTAGAGAATAATATGCGATACAAGGATTATCCACGTACCGCATGACAAACGTACTTACCGTCTCCAGTTATATATAATTCTCTTTATATATACATATACGTATCTATATATATATATATATATATATATATATATATATATATATATGTATGTATATATATATTTATATATATAATGGAAATTCTTATATTTTAATTATATATTTATATATGAATGGAAATTCTCTTTCACTGACAAAAACGATTTTTTTGGGGATAAATGAAATCCAACTCTTATTACGTTCTTTTTCATCTGTTACGTTTTTTATTTTAACGAATAAATTTCAAATAAATTTCTGTTGTTTGCTGCATTAGTCCACTTCTGTTTTCTGTTTGCTGTTCTCAGCACGGTTGAGAAAACGATAAGAGCTAGTAAAATTATGGCGGTGCTTTAACAAGGCTTTAGCCAATGTTATATGTCTCAGCAGTATAATATGAGCTGTTCCACTATCCAAAGTACCTGGCAACGATACCTAGAAATGGGCTCAGTCAGTTGAAGGCATGGTTCTGGAAGAAAATGGTGCACTGAGCCACGGGACGACCCCTTCATAGTCAGTTAAGCGCTACGAAATCGTCAAGTTACGTACGTGGATCTGGTAACAGAACCTCGAGAACGTCAGAGGTACACGAGTAAGCCTATGTACAGTCAGAAAGAGACTTCAGGTCGTCAATATACGTAGCTATCTCCCAGCTCGGGGCCCTACATTGCTCCGTAAGCATCGAGTTGCCAGATTGAGATTCGCTCAAAATTTTTCGTCATGGACTCAAAAAGACTGGAATAGTGTTTTATTCTCCGATCAAGCTCGTACATCGATTAGAGGTGAGGATCGACGTCGGCGAGTCTTACGAAGACCTGGAGAACGCTTCGCAGAAGTGTGCTTTGAGGAAATCACCCCTTACGGTGGAGGCTCCGTAATGTTTTGGGCTGGTATTAGCTCAGATGACCGTACCGAGTTAGTTTTTATTGAAAATGACACACTTAATGCGTAAAGTTATATAACAGAGGTTTTTATTCCTTATGCCCAACCCGCATTAACAGCAGTTGGAGGCGAGTCCATTTTTATGGACGACAACGCTCGCACCCACCGCTTTAGAGACGTGGATGCGTATATGCAGGAGGCTGGAATTAGTCGGTTAGACTGGCAATCTAGAAGTCCTGACCTCAATCCGATAGAACATATATAGGATAATCACAAACGATGCGTTAGAGCCGTATAACCAGCTCCAGAAAATATTCAGGCCCTTAAATGTGATCGTTGCTGAATGGGAACGTATTCCTCAGGAAATGATAAAAAACGTCGTCTAAAGCATGCCTAGCAGATTAAGCGCATTGATTTTTGTTAGAGGCCATACTCGTCACAAAATTTTCAAATTTTACGTTAAATTAATAAAAAATATTCAAAAATAAACTTTAGCCATTTTTAATGTACCAGTATGAAAACGCTCGTCTGTGGGCTTTACAACGTTTTTTTTCATTTATTCGCATTTTTAATAACTGAAGTAGGTAAAAACGATATCTCAATAATAAATAACCATATGCTCATCATATCGCCATATAAAATATCTTCAATAACACTATCATTTTTAAGATTATCAGATATGTAAGCATAATCTGGAAAAATAATCTAGAATCTAAATTTAGCGCCACTTATGAATTTTTTATTCGATTTGAAGTTATGTTATCAACAAGTTATTGTATTCAATGAGAAAACAGTAAAAACAAAATAAATCTTGAAAATATTGGCACTACAACATCAAATATCAACGTACTCAAATCTGAGGTAAACTGAAATTTTGAAGTTTAAAAACACTTACCTTCTAATTTTTTTTTTCAACAAAAAAATGTATAGAGACAACGTCGTGTTCGAGTAGCAATCGCTCACCAATTTTAGCTCTAGATATCTAGAGCAGATAGTAAAATTTTTCGGTTGGTCGTTTTATCGAACATGCCATATCATACTGAATTAACCTACGCTAATACCCATAAACGCAGCCTTATATGTATATATATATATATATATATATATATATATATATATATATATATATATATATATATATATATATATATATAAAGATGATTGCCCACTCTACAAACAGAAAAACAAGGTGTATTGCCGCCACTAAATAAAATTAACATTTCGTAATTGAAGGATGGACCTATGTATTAACAGTAACCTTATATAAATCATTTATTTCCCTGCATCGTCAAACCTTTGTGTTATAAAGTCAAATGTTTCCTTTATTGTGTTTCATGTATGGGTTTAGCTTTTTATGGAGTTTATATCTTCCTTGTTATTTGTTATTATTGTTATTTTACATATTACTTTGTTTAATTTGAAATATTTTTCTTTAAATTTCACAGAAAAAATGCGTCTGATTGCCAGGTTGGAAAAAAATTATATCCTAGCTTTAATACATTATTTATATAGTACATATGAAAATATTGATTATATAAACATTCAGAAAACCCAACATCAAATTTGGAAATAAAAGAAAGCTCAAAAGCCTCGTTGAGTGATTATGATCAATGGATGTACGATATCTCACAATAAACCTGAACTGGCAGTACCCCACCACAAAATGAAAGCGTTATAAAAATTGATAATAACCTAGCACATAAGAAAATTACCCTACAAACTGTAATACAAATTACTTCAAATACAGCAATTTTTGGAAAAGAATTGTCAATTTAATGAAACGCGAAGCTTCAGGTTCACTAAATTACTAAAAAACTTATTTTTTGTTTTCAATAATTATTTGATATAAAGAAAACAAAAGATTTACCAAAGATTTTGAAGGTTAACAAAATATTTTGATTTTGGCATCTGCACTGGATCTATTATAATGGATCGAGTGCAGATGCAAAATGAAACTCAAAATAAAGAAAATTATAATAAAATGATGCTAAATATTGCAATTGATATCTTATGAAAATTATTAAAGATTTTTGATCGGACAAATATTTCTATGTATCTAACTTGTTGACAAAATTGGCATTGAGGTTGAAGCTAATTTTTTATCAAAAATGTGACAAAGAGACAAATAATAACGCACTGTTCGTCGAAATCACCCGATTCGCAAAAGAAACAAAATTGAGCTAAACAATGATACAAATGATATTTTTCCTCGTATTGGGTTAATAAAAAATACATGCATAGTTAACAAAAATATCAAACAGTAATACAAATATGGCAATTTAGAGTCTAAAGGACATATTGATAACTCTTAATTACCAGCAACACTACTTTTGGTAGCATCTCTAAAAACTGACTTGCTGATATACAGGAGCGTGTCTGATCTATGTATGACATGAGTGATATTTTTACTTCGACTAAAATAACGATATTATCGCGTTAGTATCCGGTCCACGAAAATCAAGAAGGGTGAATATTTAAAGTCAAACGATAGTGGATAAACATAAAACAATTAGGAATCTGTGAATATGTATGTGAACTGTATACTGTATACTTGAGTAATTATGTACGTAGCGTACGCTTTCAAGATTTTCTTATTTTTGATAAATTAAACGGAGTGTCTTTAGATTTTTTCTTTCATAATACTTGACGGCATGCATATATATTTCCGAATTACGGCAATTGCAACATTTTGAGGTATAAATATATAACTTGCAAAGTTATTTTAACCAACATGTTGAGAAATACTTGTTAAATTCAAAGTGGATAAATTGCAGGTTCATTGATTTCGTATATAGATGATACGTAATACTTACCCAAATCGGTATATAATTTCATACCTTCGGCTTAGAAATAATTTTCTTTTATGTCACTGGTAAGGCAAATATATAGCAGAAAAATAACTAGGTTATTTATTTCTGTTCCACGGTTACGTTATTTTACCACTCGGATTCTAATTTTTAAGTTTCAATTACGTGATTATTTGGTAAAACGTTATTCTTTGTAAAAGAATGGTCCTTTGGCTGTCGTGATCATATATTTTAAATATTCTTTTTAGTTTTCTGATTCTTTCCAGACCAGCGATTATATTAACAATGTAGTGGATTTTGTAATTTTTATGAAGTAGTTAATTTAGTATTTCATTTAATTAGCTACGCCAGGTGAAAAAAGAGTCTTTGAAGAAAATATATTTGATAATGTATGCATTTATTCCTTCCTCCAATCAGTTCCTGCTTAAAATCCATTAAACTAATACTTCCAATTTTAATCAATATATAAATTATTGTCTAATAAACATTTACGTGCCTGTATAATAACCAATCATTTTCTGAATGGGTTTTACTCCATTATAATCTTTGCGTTCTCGAATCATTTAAATTAATGGCATTTATCTCGTTATCTAATGTGATTATTACACAGTTTATGATAATTGTGGTTAGCTGTAACTCATGTAATCTACATATAAAATATTATTTGACTATACCTTAAATTTTAATGTAGTCTATACTAAGAAATGAACTAATACTTAGGAGGAAAGTATACTCTGGTTTAGAAAATGTTTTATCAGTTGGCACTGTTAAATTATTTTTAATATTTCCTTCCTAATTACTTGCTTTTTTCTCTTAATTTGTAAACATGCTCATAACTACATTAATTGTTAATATCTACAATAAACCTATAATATGCGGAACAGTCTTCACATTAATCCTAAAAAAATTAACACACTATGAATTCCTACAATAGCATTTCTAGAGCGAAAATAAGTTTACTATTAATTTCAAAGGATTTACCAATCAACAATAGCAATAAACGTTTCTTTATATGAGCATTGAATTTCAAGCTCTTTATTTAAATCATGTGATAACGTTTGGAAAAATATGTTCGAACAGCATAATAATTTTATTCTAATAATATAACAAAATAAATATTAAATTTTACATTTCTATTAGATGGATTTACATATTCATAAAGAAACAATAACATACTGCTCGCCAAAATCCCTCGGTTCCCGCAACGAACAAAATTGGGCTAAACATTGAGTCAAATGATATTATTTCAACATATTACGTAAATACGTCTGTTAGATTACACCTATTTTTCGTGTCACTTTTTACAGTATAGTAGGGTTACTATAAAACAACATTCTTATCTTAATAAAATTTCTATGAATTTTTATGATGTAACTGTGTTGAGAGAGATGTGAACTACGGCAGTAAAACATATGTTTTCAGTTTTCTTACATACTCCCAATAAAGATCACATAGATTGCATATATCTTTTGAAGCTTATAAAGGTAATAGTCTGTGCGCAACCAAGGCTGGATTAACATGAAATACGACAAATTAATAACGGCAAATCTACAATGTCAATGTGAATGTTCCTCCACCTTCTTTTTGAACCTTGGATGATTGATTTTTAAACGTCTATAAAACAGAAGTTACTTGAAATTAATTGACAAACATTTAAGCAGATCTTTGAAAGTACCTACTTTTTATTCTATTTTATTTTATTACTCGAGTTGCATAATAAACCCTTGAACGTAGCCAAATTATCGATGCTTTTCAAGTTGAAGCAATGTGGTAGAATAGTAAAGTCGTGGGCAATACAGTAATGATGGTATAATGATGGTCTTATTGGTAACTAATTAAATTGTTAATTATTTAAATAAATACTTTTTAGATTAATGGGTATAAAGAATTAATATTTTCGTTGTCAAATTTTGATTGATCATAATATATTAACCAAGTATAAGGTTTGAGCGTATTTCAATATGAACAAAATTTCTTTATTTATAAATTGTTTTTAATTATTTATTGTATAATCATAGCGAATTATCAATTCTTTTATTTTATAATATTCATATCTTATACTTTACATTTTTGTAATATACATTACACTGATTAGCTCTAACTTAGTCTCTAGGGAAATTTTATTGAATTGTTTCAGAGATATATTTGGGATGTCATTTTTCTGATCAATATTTTCATTGTAGTTCTGTTAATTCCATTAAATTGAGTTCATGTATGAACGATCGCAAAAAAAAACAGAAAACCGGCTAAGTTTAATTCAGATTCGCGCACAAAGGGTTCTATGGCTCCAAATAATATTAAACTTGTGAGTTTGTATTTCTTAAATTCACTATAAAAAACAAAGTTTCTGCTGAAGTCGGTACAGAAAATATCCCATATCTCAAAAACTACACAACATATCTTGTATCCAACAATTTTAGTTGAAAGTTTAATTTAAGATCTCCTACTTTAGTTTGATTCAGAATTTTACACGTGATAGTTTAAAAGTTACTCTCACTTTTTACGACACACTCTTTTTGAAACTTGAAAAGCCTGTACCTCACAATATTGTCTTAAATAAAAAAAATTATTTAGGTATATTCTTTTTAATTCTATATAATTTTTTGTAATATCAACTAACGATATCCCTGTCTAAAGTTACCCCATATACTTATGTGCACTGGATGTTTTTTTTTATCCCTTTCTTACGTGGATAGAATGCCATCCATAATATTAGTTTTTTTTTCTATAACTCTGTTATTTCATTATATATCGGTTCATTGAAAACACCTACTATCTAAATTTCATCTATATCCTGTCAAAAGTCTCCGAGTATAATGGCTATGACACACGGATAGACGGACAGGATGATATTATATGGGTTCCGTTTTTGCCATTTGGCTAAGCGGTCCCAAAAAACATTTATTCCTTTCTACTGCAATATTGCGCAAATTGTAAATACCTTGAGGATATTGCAAAAATTTTAATCCCCAAAAAAATTAAGTTTTTCCTAGCTTCATTTGACGGTGTTATATTTTACGTAACCAGATAATAATATCACATTTCTAATTTATTTCACATTTGGAAGCTTATATAGCAATTATATTTATTATTCAGTTTTACAAAATGTGTAGTATTCCCCAATTTATTTTTGGATAAACATTAAGTTCACACTCAACTGATGGCACTAAATTCTCCTTGTAAATTCGAAAAGAAAAGTTTTATTTCTGGGAGATATCTAAAAACATTTCTTTTCCCAATAATGATTAAAATTTTTAGAAAATAGAAACAATTTTTTGTTAAATTTCGGTGCTTCACGCTGTGACTATGACTTTGTGCTCCAAAGAGTCGTTAATAAACAATTGAAAACAGATTTCCTTCTTTCTTCGCCATAAAATATTTTTATAGTAAAAAAAGTAAATTAAAGAAAAAATTAAGGAAACTAATGAAAATTAAATTCTAAAAACCATTTTCACAATATATTTTTCTCGTTTTACATTCGACTAAATATGAATAATATTCGATAATTTTCGAATTCTCGATTGTCGATAATTTTCTATAATACACATCTATATATTTAAAAGGGCCAAAAATATGGCAGGTGGTATCGTTTCCAATCGTATTAAACATTTTTTAATATTACTATTTAATACGACACATTTTCAAAAAAACAATTCAGCTCATTATTTCTAATAATCAAAGATAGTAAAATTAAATATTTAAAAGGAAATTTCTGTTCAGTAAACGACACGTTATTTTCATGATACGGGTTATTATAAGAGGTGTCATGAAAATCATGAAGAAAGCGATCAGGGCATACGCAAAAAAATACGAAGTAGGGGTATACCTTAGCACATGTTATCACTTAACCTTTTTGCCCAAAAATGTATATGTGAAAAAACGGAAATTTTTCAATACACTGATAAACTTTTTATTTCTTGACGATACTTTATATCCATAAAAATATTTATTTTCCTGTTACACCTCTAATTTTATTCAGTTTTCTTGACCTAAACCGAATACTTGTGCATATATTACATCATACCAACAGGTTGCATATCGCCAGCTTATTTGATTGTTGATATTTTATTTCGAAAATGAGTTTTAGAAGCAGTCGAATTTTATGTTATATATGTACTTAATGAATTTTAAAATAAAAAATAGTTTTTTAATTTTTTTTACTTTTATCATATTGCTATCACGTGATTCTTTTATGCGTAAACCGAGCTAAATATTACGACATTTGCTTCATGTATATATATTCGACGGTATAAACTTCAAAATATTCGTACGAAGGCTTAAGTAGACAAAATAAAATATTTATATTGAATATACTAGCTGACCCGGCGAACTTCGTATCGCCTCAGAATTAATAAATATTGTGTTAACTTATTAGCTCAATTAAATTCAATAAATGTACAAATCAAAATGAAAACTATTTTAATTAAATTAAAATAACATTAAAATCACGACTTTGTAGTCATCACTTGGGATGCGATCCATCGCAGTTATGAACAACCGAACCAATGTATGATATTCATGAAGTTGTTTTTGCAAATCTTGAAGAACTTCTCTTTTTATTGCCGATTCGATCTTTTGACACTCGTGAAGTTGTTCCTCCATGTTGCCCATGGAGTAAATTTAGATGAATTTATGCTGTGCATCTTCAAGCGGTTGCAATAATCCGATTCGATTGTGAATTTGGCCTTGGATCCATAAAGTCGAAGGCGAAGTTAGATTTATTAAATTATGGTCACGAAAAATAATAAACGAATAAACGTTTATTCTCTCTAGCAGAAATTACCTTGAATGTTAGATTGAATCCGCGTTCTTCTATAATATCTGCTCGAAATGAAGTCATTTGGAAACAACCTATGTATCTTTGAACGTTCAATAGAAAATGTCGTGATTCTTGTGTTTCGGTATGAAGTAATGAATGCAATGACACAGGTGGCAGAAGAAAGAATGGCAATTTTATCTTGCCACAGAGAAAGCACAATCCAGGCGTTTCTCCAGCGAACTAATTCAATATACCGCAAGGGTTGCATATAATATACATTGGGCCTATTCGAACGAAAGGATGCAAGCTGCAGTCAATTATGCAATCGTATTGAAATGCTACTCGATTCAAATCAACGCTTGAAGCATTTCTTCTTGCGCTTCGAAGATTATTAAGTTGTTGGTCTGTGCGATAAGCTCGACTATTTTTCGTTGCCAACTGAGCTGTTTGTCTTGTTCTTGTGTTTGTGAAGAACGAAGTTGGGCCATACTTACGCGGCGCTCTTCCCGTGCAATTTCTTGTTCATTTGCAGTGGATCGATTCTCAATATTCCTAAGTCGAATTGCATTACGGCTTTGTTGTAAAAGATTAGACTCTCAGCATTATAAATAACACTTTAAAATTAATCAAGTAAATTACACAATGAAACAATTATCCATGCCCGCACAATCACAAATATCATAACCTCACAAAGTGAACATTTTCATAAAACTTAACTCAACTATTTAAAATAACTCTTTGCTAATGAATTTCAGAAAAAATTGTTTAAAGAGAATAAATGTAATCGAATTCAAATGAAATAACGGTCAAAAACTGAATAAGAATTATTAAAAACCGATCATCATTTTCGTTTGTGTGTGTCATTTATGACATACTTTTTTCTTTTTTTTTCTGTCATTATCACATATTACGTTTTCACACAAATCAATTATTTGTGATTTTTTTTTATTTTTCCAATACGCGAGGAAACTTCTCGAAGCCGAGATAAAAAAAATATTCAATAAATATATAATAATCACATAAATTTTCAATGAAAAAAAATCTGTCAATCCTTTCTCGATATATCATCAAAAAAGCCGTTCCATCCATAAATGTTTTTTTCGTGAATTGTTCCAATATTTTCGTATTTATTATCGTATTCCCGACGAAGATAAATCCAAAAACACAAAAATAAAAAAAATTGGTCAGACGTTCTTGAGTTATAAACGGTGTGACTAACACGACTTTGTTTTATATATATAGATATAAATTTTCAATGAATAAAAAATATCAGTCAATCCGTTCTCGATTTATCATCAAAAAAGCCGTTCCATACAAAAAGTATGAGAAAATGAATTCTCTTCATAAATTTTTTTTTCGTAAATTGTTCCAATATTTTCATATTTATTATCCTATTCCCGACGAAGACAAATCCAAAAACACAAAAATAAAAAAAATTGGGCCAGCCGTTCTTGAGTTATAAACGGTGTAACTAACACGACTTTGTTTTATATATATAGATATAAATTTTCAATTAAAAAAAAAATATCAGTCAATCAGATCACGATATATCATCAGAAAAGTCGTTCCATATAAAATGTATGAGAAATTGAATTTTCTTCATAAATTTTTTTTTCGTGAATTGTTCCAATATTTTCATATTTATTATCCTATTCCCGACGAAGACAAATCCAAAAACACAAAAATAAAAACAATTGGTCCAGCCGTTGTTGAGTTATAAACGGTGTAATTAACACGAGTTTGTTTTATATATATATATATATATATATATAGATATAAATTGTCAATTAAAAAAAAAATATCAGTCAATCCGATCACGATATATCATCAAAAAAGCCGTTCCATACAAAATGTATGAGAAAATAAATTATCTTCATAATTTTTTTTTCGTGAATTGTTCCAATATTTTCGTATTTATTATCCTATTCCCGACGAAGACAAATCCAAAAACACAAAAATAAAAACAATTGGTCCAGCCGTTGTTGAGTTATAAACGGTGTAATTAACACTAGTTTGTTTTATATATATATATATATATATATATATATATATATATATATATATATATATATATATATATAGATATAAATTGTTAATTAAAAAAAAAATATCAGTCAATCCGATCACGATATATCATCAAAAAAGCCGTTCCATACAAAATGTATGAGAAAATGAATTTTCTTCATAAATTTTTTTTTCCTGAATTGTCCCAATAATTTCATATTTATTATCCTATCCCCGACGAAGACAAATCCAAAAACACAAAAATAAAAAAATTGGTTCAGCCGTTCTTGAGTTATGAACGGTGTAACTAACACGACTTTGTTTTATATATATAGTTCGGCATTAATTTTGTAGAAATTCATTATTCAAAATTAAATGAAACTACGTGATGTAGTATTAATTTTACTTTCTTTAAGTTCTTTACCAATTTCCTTAGCGAATACCGCACCTGAAGATGTTTTAATACAACGAAACCTAGGTCATGGTAAAGAACTTAAAGAAAGTAGAAATAATACTATATCTCGTAATTGCATTTAACTGTAAATATTTATACTTAATTTTTTCAATTTGCTGTAATATGTTATATAACTTTTTAAAATAAAATATAACAAGCTATTATAAAACACAGTACTCAATTTAAAAAAAAGTAAGCACTAAATCGAATTTAATATTTGGAATTATAATTCCATTGAAAAATTAAATTTATTATTAATGAGCATATAGAATCGACCAGCTCTTGTCAGTTTGTTAATTTGTAATAAAAATTGTTTAATGCGTCAACAAGTATTGTACCAAATGGATCAAAAACAGAGTTAATAAAAATTTCCACCTTTGGAGTGATTTTTCACCAAGCTACGTTTCACAAACGTTTTCCTGTTACCTTCTATATTGTTTCAATAATATAAACGTATTCTTATCGTAACAACTGGTTCACTGAAAAATCTTTTTGTATCTCAAGATATTTCCTATTTTAAGTGAATTTAGAATCCTATTACGTTCTTGCTAAACATTGACTTAATTTATTTCATTTTGCTACCTCTTCCTCGTAAGTTTTGAAGAGATTTAATTTTGAAATTTCTCCAGTAATCACTTTCAAAAACTATTCGCTTACAAAAATGTATAGCTATTCTTTCTGAACTTTTGCGATGATTTTTCTACTTTTTTATCCCCTTAATTTTCTTAAGGTAAAAAACTTAAATATTACATTATCTACTTATATACCTATTATATAATTCCGTCTACTTTTGAAATAAGACAGTTAGTTATATCGGAGTAAGAAATTACAAACGTGTGCCGATACAGCGTCGAACAACAGTCATCTCATAAAGACTAGAATTTTATAACAAATACGTATAATGATTTTTCGAAGGATAAATTTTAGTAAATTACTTTTTTTCAAATTGTAATATTAAAATATAAAAAGATGCCAGCTACGTTACAAATTTTAATTGTAAAGTAATAATTTACCTCGTTTTGCATATTTCATTGGCTTATTTTATGATATGTCACTGTACTTTTGATAATGAATTGTTGGTAACGATTCATCGTCAGCCATTTGCTGGAAATGCCTCATAAATTAAAATGTATACAGTTTTTAAGCAATAAAATTGGTTTTAGTCACCATTTTCTCCAATGAATTTTAATTTTTAACAAATTCGTATCGATCGTTGAAATTGTTTTTGCCCTTATCCTTAATTACAATCAAGCTTCCTGTTTATATATCATACATAAAATTAATTGGGGGTATTATAAATGTTTCTTGTGTTATTAATATAATTGTTGAATTGATTTTTGTACCGTTCTCTTTATTATAATTAAGCTACTTGTTTTTGAAGTAATGCTTAAAATTAATCAAGGGTATTAAGAGTATTTATTAACATACGCATGAGTTTTGTGCTTTTATCCTTAATTACAATTAAATTACCTGTTTATAAAATGATACCTAAAATTTGTATCATTAACATATCTGTTGAATTTATAAGAAGTGAATACGACAATTGTTCCGTCACATTTACTACTGTCGAGTAAAACAATATATACGCAACAGTGATAAATGTGAGGGAAGATTGGTCGCGTTAGTGCTGACACCTATCAGTGAAGTGCGGATGCCACTCCTATCCATATCCTTGAAGCACATTTCTGTATATTTTAGAGTTAACACTACCTGAAAATTTCTAATTCCGTTTCGAGTTGAATAAATTGACTTGAATCAAGATCGAAATGCACTTAGTACGTACAATCAACATTTTATGTTGATTTTCAAATATTGAATATATTTGGCGTTAATTTTGTAGAAATTCATTATTCACAATTAAATGAAACTACGTGATGTAGTATTATTTCTACTATCTTTAATTTCATTACCACGACCTAGGTTTCGTTGTATTACAACATTTTCAGATGGGATATTAGCAAAGATAATATCCCACCATGCTAATATCCCACCTGAAGATGTTGTAATACAACGAAACCTAGGTCGTGGTAAAGAAATTAAAGATAGTAGAAATAATACTACATCACGTAGTTTCATTTAATTGTGAATGTGGATTTTCCAAAATTTCTTCATAGCGTTGCACAAAAGCTATGCAAAATAATATCAGTTCACCTTTAAATAAAACCTTTTTTTTGAATTTGTTACCACGATAATACTGGAGGTATATGTTTTGCTTACATTTATTTATAAGGAATTTAATAATAATTTTACATTATTAGAAATAAAGGCAATTTGACCGAATTTAATTTTTCATCATTTCTTAACCACTTTCTATTGAAATAAAGTGATTCATTTATTAATTTATTTAAATTGAAAAATTACACAAATATTTGTTTAGTTTCAATTGTACAGGAATAATTGTATATAAAAGAATCAATATAAATTAGTACTTATTTAACAAATCATGTATGCGCTGAATTTTGTTGATTGAGGAAAATATTTTGTTGCTATTGAATAATCAATATCAAAGAACAAAACATTAAAAATTAATTACTTTTTCTAAAAATTGTGGCTTAATTTTTATATATGATAATTAAAGTCGATGGAAATAAAATGGTGCCTAAGAAAAATGTTAGATTGATATGGTAGATGAGAGTAAGATTCATATTATTTGTATTTATGGAAATATTGGACGGTTTTAATTTAGTGGTGTTATTATGTCATATTTAAGGCCCGATTTACACACATAATTCCAAATATTTCTATTGAATCGTTGAAAAATGGTACAAAGTGAAAAGGTATGACGATCGAAACACTTTTTTTTCCTCATCATCAGGAGCAGAAGACAACATCAAAATAATAAAAGTTGTAAGGGAAAGAACCGGTACATAAATAAATATAAATATTACATAAAAAATAAACCTGATATGTATTTCGCGTACGCCCAAATAAATAGAATAAATAGTTAAGTTCAATTTGTTTCTCCTTACGTGACACAAATTAATTTTTTTTGTATACCGCAACATAAAAATTATGCACAGACATTAATTTCTAATGTATTGTTTTACGTCTAGAGATTTTACTAATTATTACTAAACGTTATTAATTTTTTTTTCTGTACGTATGATATTCTGTATAAATGCGCTGACCAGTTTGATACTCTTATAACTTCTGTTGTAAAATTGGTTTATGTAAATGTATTCCTACTATTATTTAGTGATAGCATATTTCGTACATTTTTTGTTTTCTGATAACATTATATTAACACAGATTATTAATAGTAATACATAAATTGAATAGATTTTTTTTGTTCAGGCAGTTTGTATTTTTTGTGTTTTTTATGCATTTGATCTTTATTTAAGTAATGTTAAGTCTTTTATGTAGTTTCAACAAAACCTTAATAACAATCGCTAATCAATTTGAATATCTTCCAGTGAGATTTCACTAAGCCTTTCTTCGAAACGTGCCTGGAATGGAAACATATTGGAATATCGAATTAAAATGATGGAACACAAACAAATAAGAAACACTTGTTTACTTATCTGGGACCGACTGTGAGAGCCCGCCAAAGGCTAGCCCAACGGCTGACGACCGAGCCTTAAGCGACCCTTATTCTAATGAGTAAGTAACCTTTGTCATTGTAAGGCGAATTGGGATACTGGTTGTTTATTCTCGGTAATGAGGGCTTATGGGGAACTGAAGCAAGGTCTATCAATATATTGATCTGTAAGCGGTTTTTCGAAAGTCTATATTTTCCCTAGTGGGTTCTGAGTCAGAGCAGGAGCTACAATTTCAGGAAAATTATTTTTCGTTTGATATGTTCGTTTTTGGGTATAACTAATTTAATACTAATTCGAATTTGTTTAATAGGTTTTATTGTAAGTTTCTACAAGAAAAGTTTAAAAAAATTGAATGATGCAAAGTTTTTTAAATTTATAATATTTTTAAAACTATTATTGTGACTATTCCACAATTTTTAGAACTTAATTTTTCTTATAATCGGTTATATGTCTCACAGAAAAAACGATGAATTTATACAATATTCGTGAATAAGCGACAAGATACTAGCAATAATAGTATCATATGTGTTATAAAAATCATGTAATAAATTGTGTAATTGATTGCTGTATATAGTGGATATGTAATAATGAAGTTAATTCATTTTAATATTTACTGTCAAGTCTATATTCAATTTTTTTAAAATACTCATGAAACGCAATTAGTATCCAGTTTACCATTACTATGAAATAAATCAGTTGGGCATTACACATTCGCAACGGACTAGTTTGACACGACATTGTATTAAATATTTCATAAATGTTTGACAATAATTTTGCTATTTATGTAAATGCTTTTTTACTTGCTATTTTAGTTCAAACAGTAATCCAAGTAAAATAGTTTTATGAGTACTAGACCTAATTTTTAAATTTTTGGCTAGATACTCCTAAATTAGTATATAAATAATGATAGCATGAGACTAGACTAGTAAAATAGTTCATAAAGACGAACTTATATGTAAGTATTTTCTGTGAATTCATACAAATTCTTATTTGAAGTCAGAAATTTCCATTTGTTTTATGATAAAGGTCAAATATTTCCCATATTTGACTTTCATTGTGTTTATAAATAAGTCAATTTCTGATACTGATTTTTCAAGCAAGTTTCACAGAACTTGTAAATTATATTTTAAATATATTTTACTCGCTTCAACTTGGAATTGTTTCTACTTTAAACACATAGGCTTTTCAAGTTTATAAAATATATCTCAAATTATTTTTATTAGTACTATGAGTATATAAGTGTAATCATAAAAGAAATATTATGTTAGATAACTTATAATTTGCCTGACATAAACACATATGAAGCAAAAGAAAATAGCCCGATTATAAACTAAGAATCTGGTGCTGATTAAAGGAATGAAAATCCCAACTGAATTCTTCAGATAAAATTACTATAAAATCATCCTAAAACCAATATGGACATAAATATAACAAACAAAGTTATTCCTAACCTAATGGTAAAATTCAACAATTAAGGTTATTGAATCATAGGACGTAGACTTTAAACGAATGATATATACCAAGGTACTTAAATCACACTTAGGAATGACTTATTGTAATGTATACAAATATCATTGTTATAAAACAAATAAAAAAGTAGGAAACATTTTATAAATTACAATTATAATGAATGTGTTTCATTTATTTATTCAATACTTTTACTGTCGGTATATTTAAGATTAATAACGGCAGAGAACAACCGACGGAGAAGTACCTAAGTAATAACAGATAAATAAAAAACGTGCACTAAATACAGCAGAATGGCAAGTTTACAGGACAATAAGACTTACATATTTTCTTGTTTCTTATAAACACGTGAAATTCCAATACATTCGTGAAGGTAAAATAAGAAAGATTCACACTGAGGCAGAGTGAGATATACCAAAATATGCAAGTATAGAATGAAACGTAAATAATTTGTATAACATTATGCATGTTATTTGACATAACGAAACATAAACGAATCACTAAAATACTCTTGACAGTTTTGTCAGGGATCAAAAAGAGAAAAAAAACGAGTTTTAAAAATGATCTAATAACATAATTCTAAACTTTTGAATAACATTATCTCTAAAGAAAATATTTTTCATAATTATTCCCTATTTCCATAAAATATTCCTTAAACAATTCCATTTTATTGATGTATTCGTATTAAAGCAATATGTTGTTAAATATCATCACGAACTGGTTAGACATATTTTTGATTGCTACAATAAAATGTTCAACGTTTGTTTTGTGGGCTGTTTGGTGCAAATAAAATTTGTAACGTCTGTTTTGTTTGTTTGAGTATTCCCTGGAAATAATATTTACATGATTTTAAAAACGGTTCTCAGTTTTATGCCATAAATTAAAATTACATTGCTCATAAAATCTCATTCAATAATTTATTCCGTTAAGGAAAAAGTGCACGGACAGAAAGCGTATTCAAAACAATAATATTATGTTAGAGTCCTTTAGGTACAAAACCATGAATGGTTCTGTGACGAGAACGGTGTGGCGTATGAGCTTGAACAAACAATGCAGTCGCTTGTTAAACAATTCCAAATTATCAGCGCGCTCTCTAACGAAACATGCTGCTTTAATAGGTAACGGATACCGAAGGGTAGACGGCACATGATTAAACAACTTTATACGTATATTATTGGTATTTAAGGATTTATGTTTTAATATATCAATTATTAATAAAAATATAAATTTCTCTACTGAACTTGTAAATTGTTTTTTACTGTACATGTTTTTCCAAGAGAAACTACTTTTATTATTCACATTTTTGTCTACTCATTGCATCAAGCATATTTTTAAATAAAAATTGTAAATTACCATGCAATTATCCACGGGAAAAAAATCATCCAAGTACTTCCAAGTACGTGTATAACTAAAATTGATAAATGTATAGCTAAAAATATAGCCATCGAAAAATAAAGTCATCATATCATTTGCGAGCTATTCATATTGGATGAAATAAAAGGATTGTATCTAATAATCAAGACAACTATTCACAAATGTTTATATTTCTAGAAGTGATAATCATATTTTTTGTACAAATTGAAAATGTATCTTTTTTTAGAAAATAAATTCAGCAATATCACCTCGGTCTCCACACAGGGCATAATCAGTTCCTTTGTGGCACTAGTGAATGTTTCGCTCTTTACTCAAACCAACTTAGCGGTACTTGTCCCTTACTATTAGTTCCGTACTGCAATTCAGAAAATGCAAAAAATCTATAATTTCAGCAATTTAATTATTACAAAATTTTACTTAACCGTGTGTTAAATCACTGCCTTTTATTATAAAATAATGTCTAGGTGGTCAGTTGTTTTAAAAAAAAAGGCTGATTTTGAAAAAACCTAAATAACAGAATTTGTTTTTCCTTTTGAGAGTTTATTTTACTATTTTGACATAAAGTTGTAGAATAAAACGGTATTGCTTAATTGTGAAAGAACTTTTAAAATCAATCGAGCAGTTTTCCTCCAACCGGATAATTGCTTGGAACCAACAAGTTTGCAAACTTGCCTTCTTTATTATGTGAATACAGGTTCATAAATAAACATTCAATTAATTAGATTTTTCTTCCATTAATATTTGCTTGATTTCTATGGAAGTGGAAACAGCATTTTACGCATAAGCGAAATTTCAAGTACGTAACATACTTCTCATCCCCAGTGGCGAGGCGGTTCAAGCATTTGAACGTACGCTAAAAAGGAGAAAGTTATGTATTGGACAATTAAACTGATATCAACAAAACATATGGAGTATCCAAACAAAATATATCCATAATTTACTAAACTCACCTATGTTCCTATGATGTACCGTAAAACATTCAAATTTAGTAGCAAAATCTTGCATTGAAAACATAGAATCTTCTTCAGTTAATAATTTAAATTTATCGATATAAAAATAAACTAGTCGGCCAGACCTGGGCTGGAAAATTGACTAGTAATCGCCACTCCGACATCGCCGAAATCGTCGCCTTGCGATAGCTAAGTGCAAACTTAGGGAGCTACTTTCGGAAATATGCTGCATGTGGTTTAGTGCAGAATGTCTAGATTAAAATTAATGAATTATGCGTTATTGCACATGAGTTTTAACTTTGTTTTGTATTTTCTAGATGCTGAATAGTCAGATTATTAATGACGTTGAAGGACGCGGTGCCCTCTTTATATATCCGACCGATATTGTAGTCCTCTTTATATATCGGTTGAAAACCGATTTTATTATCACCACAAAATAAATTATGCTTTTAATTCTAGTTTTAATTATTCCTACCATTCGTTCCTAATATTTAACTTTTGTAGAAATAGAAGAATATTAAGAAACAATTTATTAAAATTCATTACAAAAATCGATGTGACGGTATCTTCGTAGTGCAAGAACATATTTAGGTAATTATGTGAGCCATAATTCACACAAAATTTTCCACGAAATAGTGGTTTTTACAACAGCTTATATAATTGAATATTCCGAATTAGTGACTACAATCCGATATTCACGTTGTGACGTATTATATTCAATAATCTTCCTATATTATGGGCGAAATATTAACACTTGTATTTAATTTTTAGAGGCCTATTCGCAAAAAAAGCGTAAGATTTTAGGAGACCATTTTAAAATATTCCATAAAAAGCCACTTGTGCTCAACATTGGAGTTGAATTTAGTCTTAATTTTTACGTTCCAATATTATGAACATTATAGTATATATCATTATACAGACATTGTATAAATTTGTTAATAACAATGGTAAATTAATAAATTTACTAAACAAGAAAATATCGAAATATCGATTTATCGTCAAATAAAAGTTTATTTTAACGGCGAAATATCTACATGGAAAATAATAAATATCGAATAAAAGTATATGTTTCTAGTTATATGCACACACTAGTTATCAGTATTACTTAAATTTGAAGTGCATTAATTGAAGAAAAGGTAATATTACTATAATATTAATAGCTATTTACTACAATTATTTCAGTTTACCAGTAACTATAATATGAAGTATAAGTCGATTGGTTATCTCTGGTAGTATTTGAGGTAAATCTTAATATTGGTCAAAACTATTTCCACATCTTTCCTTCGAATTATAATAATTTCACTATCTAAGTCGTAAAGTCTCTTTTGTTTAAATACAGGGCAGAAGTCAACTAAAAATCAAACTGAGTGAATAAATTAACGGCTTGTTGTATAAAAGTAATTCACCTAATCACTTCGTTGCAAATAACAGAAAAACAAATATGGATAATGTGGTTATTTTTACTAGTAAATTAAGAAAATATTATTCTGTCCGTAATTGAATTCCTCAATTTATCAACTAGTTCATACTGTCATAAAAATAAAATACTAGCAGCCCATCCCGGCTTCGCACGAGTGGACATTTATTTTTTAAACATTTTGGGATAAACGTAGAGTAAATGCAGGACATAACTAAACAATTTATATTTAGTAACAGGGTCTCTCTGACTCTCTTTGGGTACGGGACTTGATGATTGAAAAAATTGATTCTAGGTCAACGAAAAGTAAAGTTTATTACCTAGGCAGACAGACAGAAGAACAGCAAAGTGATCCTATAATGGTTCTGTTTTTCCTTTTGAGGTACAGAACCCTAACAAAAAAGTCGTACTAAAAAAAGAAATTATTTATAAGATAATGTTTTTTTTAGTACGACTTTATTGTTAGGGTTCTGTACCTCAAAAGGAAAAACAGAATAATTTTCCATTTTTTACCTTAATTCTTCATTATACACTATGTTAGCAGTGGTATTTGTAGATGGCAATAAAACATAGTTATATTCAGGACATCCTACTCGAGAAAGTTCAACATATAATTGGTGTTGAGAAAAGCACTCTTTTCTTAGATCGATGCCAACCATTGAAAAAGTTTGTCCCTGGGATTTATTTATTGTAAGGGCAAACGACTGTAACCTTTTGAAAGATATAGGCAAATCCGTCGGTATCATCGGGATCCGCGGAATGTGAGCGAGCTGTTCGGCCGCGGGGCCGGTGATGGTGATTAGTGATTGTAGCTACTATACAATCACATTGTCTCGCAATTCCTTTATCAAAAGTCTTATCCCATTACACATATTGGGAGGGCTTAAATTTCTCAATAGTATAATGGGAGTACCTTCTTTTAATTTTCGTTCGTGGGGTGGCAAGACGGCAGGATTGTCGGGATAGATTGTTTCTACCAGTATTTCTAGACTGTGAACAATTTGAGCCAATTCATTATCCAATAATACTTGGAGGCTATTTGCAATTGGAGATGGTAATTTTCCGTCGCCAAGTTGAAGTATTTTTTTTTTAAATTGCCACCGTGGTTATTATTTAAATGTGCACTCATATTCGTGCGAAAATTGAGTGTTTCAATAGAGAGCCACACGGCTACCTATTTTATAGATATGCCCCTCTCCCGCACTTCGGTGTCGACCCCTCCGTGCTACACCGGCGGCGGTGACATTTTAAATTCGTAATATCTTTTGAATGGAATGTCCAATGTGAATAAACTAAAAGGTAATTTACAGGTATTGAAACAGTTTTGCTTAGGAAATGATTTACTTCCATAAGGATCAATGAAAAGGTATGGTTAATTTGGTCTGATTTTGGTCGGAATTTCTATTAACTTTTAAAATGTTAAAAAGTAGTTATAGTGACATAATTACAATAGTTATATATATACTATTAGGAGATTTTTTGTAGATATTGATATTTTCTTTAATATTGTAGATCATTTTTTTGTTCTATCATCAATAGTTTTCGCAGCGCATGCGATGAAAGACATTTTATGGCAATTTTGTTTACACCTTGTGTTACATTATTGTAGTTTTAGTAAGGAAACTTATTTTATTTAGAATATGATTTATTATCTTTAAAAATGATTGAAAAGGTTTTCCATTGTTTTCTTTACTCAAGTCGAAATCGTCATAAAATGATCAAGTGTGCACTTGGGCAGCAAGTGAGTAATTTATCAAAAAATAATGGTTCGAATTTCAGATTATTATTAACGTCTAAAAACTGTAATTGAAGCTGGTCAACCAACTAAGGACATTGGTAAAAAAACTGAAATAAAATGAGGCATATGTCAAAACATGTGAAATATTATCGTATACAATGTCAATGAAATCAAAAATAATTAATTATATATACAAGTGATGTAATAAATATAAGAAATTTGTATTTATAAAACTGCCCAAATTGAATATATTTGGCGTTAATTTTGTAGAAATTCATTATTCACAATTAAATGAATCTACGTGATGTAGTATTATTTCTATTTTCTTTATGTTCTTTACCATGAGCTATGTTTCGTTGTATTACAACATCTTCAGGTGGGCTATTAGCAATCTTTGCTAATAGCTCACCTGAAGATGTTGTAATACAACGAAACCTAGCTCATGGTAAAGAACTTAAAGAAAGTAGAAATTATACTACATCAAGTAGTTTCATTTAATTGTGAAAACTGCCTATGTAAAAGTTACTGTATACTTTTCAGATGGTATGGACTACTAGGTGGAGAATTATAGCTAACTGTTCAATTCGCACTATTTTTTTAATGATTTTTGAGTTGTGTTAAAATTTATAACTACATAGTTAAAATGAAGTCTTCCTTTTAACACATAAAATTATTTACTCCAGAATAGAAATAAGGAATTCTAATAAAATAATGGTTAAGGCTTGATTTCCAATATGTCTGCTATGTCGATGTATTTTCCCCACTTGCTAATTAAAGACATATTATATATATATATATATATATATATATATATATATGAAAATATCGCCAAAATGAAGTAATGATATCAAAATACTCAACAGAAGAAAATAAATAATATGTTTGAAAATTCTTCTACAATGAAAGAGAACTTCAAAAAATCGTCTTTTTTCATGGAAACAAATCATGAAAGGGAAACCGGTAAAGGAATAAGCCATTAATCCTGCGTAAAGCGTATTTTGCGCCATTTCTCTTCGCATTCTCCATGAAACAGTTTTATGGCTTTTCCCGGTATTTTCCTTGTTGCGGAACGCGATTACACAGTGTTGTTCAAATAAATCACAGCCCCTGTTTTTAGCGCGGACAAGTAACTTTTATAAATCACTGCAGTTGAAATCCAGTCACTTTATGAGGAAAACAATACATTTTTTGCTAAATTCGCATCCGTTCGACAATTTTGTTGTCCGGCAAGAGTACTATTAGAAAAATTACAATTTTACACAGATTTAAATCTGGTCAACCGTTACGAATATATATGTTTTTCTCATTTGTTTAGTTTAGTGTGATTTTACATTCTACAGAAAAAAATTAAATGCTTTTTTAATATTCACTTTAGTGATTATCGCGCGATCACCATATTTTTAGTGATCAGTAAAAGAAATAGTAAAAAGGGAACAAACGTCCCAAAAACACGTTAAGCAATAAAAGTCATTTAAAACCCTTGACTCAAATCATAAAGAGACTACGTGCAATATTTTTTAATAATATTTTTTTTGAAGATTTACTTGACTGGATTAAAAACGTTCATCATAAAATTGGCAAGTTCCTTAAAATAATTTTAGAGATGAGTGTCTCACACAATCACCATTTTACGATGGCTACATTAAGTATCATAAATTGATAATTAAGCATACAGTACGACACCCAAAAATTAAACCCGTAAATTAAAAACATGTTTGAATTAGGAATTTATTTTCCTCATCATAATAATTTCTTTGTCGTTTGTTCATGTAGTAATTCCGATATTTCCTTGTTAGTGATTTCTATGTTCACCATGAAAAACTTAGAATTAAAAAGATTCTTTTGGAATTAAAAAAGACACACTGTTCACGTCTTATTTAAAATCTTGGTTGGTTTTTATTTTCAATAAAACAAACAGGATTCCAGTTAAAAATATAAAACACAATATTTCTCTCGAATACAAATACGCGTTTGGTCCATGTCTATTGCTTATCTTTTACTCGCATGCAAACCGACAGTATACGCTGAGACGCAGTGTTACTAGAAGTTACATCGCTTGTCCCCCCCCCCCGCTCAAAAAGCAATAAAAATAAAAATTAATATATAATTAAAACAATTTTAATCTTAGGTTTGGATCTGTGTTTTAATCTCGTAGATGTTTAGTTTAGACTAGGGCAAACAATCCGGATAACCGGAAAAATCGGTTAACCGACCGTATTGATACTTTGTTTTTTTCTTGTTATAAATCCATTTTTTTCGATTTTTTCGGTTTTTCTGTGATTTTATTTAAAATTTAACTCACATGGGTATATACATACACCGCCATCTATTATAGCCTCATAGTACAAATAAACTTTTCGAATACAACTAGATGTCGCAGTTTGTCATTCGTTTCACACTATTAAACGAATAACTTAAGTGAACAATGGAACACGTCGCCTGTCGCCATTTTGTTTTGCTAATCTCTGTAGCCTGCCACAGAAGTAAACGTCAGTTAAGCCACGGAGTGCCCACGCGCACGTACCAAAGGTACGCGGCGCATGGGTACTCCGTGGTGAGTATTTTGATGTCATACTACGTATTAGTTAGCATTTATTTGTTAAAACAGTAAATTTCACGTCAAGGTCAGCTGGATTACATTTGTATATACACATTCGTAGTTATATTTACCTTTTATTTTTGGAAGAAAGAATTTTGGCAGCAAAAAAACCGGCAATCAGGTAATCAATTTTTTCGATGAAGTCTGCTTATTTCAATCAATTAAGTAAATGCTATTTACTTAAGAGGGGTTAATAATGTTTTCTTTTATTTTACATGTAATATAAATACAATAGAATCCGTTTATTATGACTCCGCATATATTGAGCAACCCCTTAATATAACGTAAATGCAGTTCAAAGTTTGGTTTTCATATAAATTTTCCTATGGCAATTTTCGGATTTCGAATATAATAACTTCACTAATTTGCTTTTATGACACATCGCTTATTATGTCCTATTTTTAAGAAATAATCGCCGGTTATAGTGACCGACACGTATACGGCGGGCGTCGTAGAGCACATACCATTGAACAGAAAGGTGCAATTATATGTAGACCAGAAAATGGAGAATCAAACTCGTCTAAAAATGGTAATATTTTCATTTTCTAAGATTATGCTTTGTGTCAGACGACGTGTTTGGCAATATCCTACTATAATACAATGTGCATGTTTTACAATTTTGAATTTATTGGAATTAATTTACAACGTGGCGGTGGCGGCACTTCAGAGAGTGACTTTTTGGTTAGTTTATAAAATAAGTTTACACTGCAGCTTTTTATTTTTTATTTACACTATTTGCAGATAAAAACTAAAAAGAGCTGATGGTCTCCCCGAAATCCCCGAATCCCAACTTAAATACATAGAGAGAAAAAAATCAGCTTCTGATAAATCATCAGTATGGTTCCATTTTTTACGCGCAATGGATTCAAATTCTGGTAAATGTAAAATACATAATAAAATACTAAAAGCTGTGGGCAGTTTTACATCAAGCTAAAGAAACCACTTGCGTAGTAAATACTCAATAGACTTGAAACAAAATGTCCAGCTTTCGTGATACAACTGAGTCAAAAATAGCTTAAAATGTACAAAAAGTTTCTTCAAAGCAAACAAAAGAACGAAAAACGAGAGACTATTTTAAATGGGTTAATTCTGCTGAATGCATTATATGCTTTAGACGATTTGCCTTTTAAAGCCCTTTGTACATCTGAAGAACTAAAAAATCTGTTTTCAAAAATTGGGCACTAATTGCCAAACTCACCAAACAGCAATAAAAAAATGGTTGTCCAAGTACTGGAACAGTTGAAAACAGTAAGATTGATGAGATAAAGGAATTTAAATCATATGGCGTGAGGTTTGCAGCAACTTCAGATATGTGAACTTTGAACAGAAACCTAAGATTCTTGAGTGTAAATATATTTTAACCATATTTTAACAACAATACTGGTTACAACAAATTAGAACTTATTAGAATCAGTTCAAAAGGGACAGATTAATATTGGTTGGAAGTTTTGAAAAAAAATTGAATTATTTTGACCTCTCTCTAGACAAGGATATTATGTTTGACTAGTGACGGTGCCAGCGTAATGAAAGCCTTAAGCCGTGTTGCTAGAGTGAATTAACAACTGTGTCAGGCATACTGTATTCACCTGGGTATAACTGATGTGTTGTATAAGAAATCGACTAACGAAGATCCTGACCAATGGGTTGATGAAGAAGAAAGTAGTTTTGCGTGTGACAGTGACAATGAGGATGGTGGATTTGATTTGAACGAAGATCACCAAAATCCAGTACCATTACTATTTTATAATAATATTATCGAAAAAGTCAGACAAGTTTTAAGAAGATTTCGGAAATTACCAACTAAAAATGACATCTTAAGTAAATACGTCCCGTCAAACCACAAAAATAAAGACTTGAAACCAATCCTAGACTGCAAGACTCGATAGAGTTTGTTGGCTGATACGTTTACACGATTTTTGTGAATTAAACATTCTATTTCAAATGTTTGATATCCCTCCGTCCGTCCGTCAAGTCCGATATTCAGTTTTCGGTTGGGGAATTTCAAATTTTAACTGATTTTTCTGAATCTTTGACAGTCGGAAAAGCTAGAATCTACATATCAGCGTAATGCAACAAACTTGACCACGGGCTATGGCAGCGATAAAATTAATGCTTACAAAATTACGCCAAGATTCCACATCTATTAGCTATCAACTTGCAAATGCCATAAAAGCTGTATTGTAATTGAGGAACGATTGCAGAATTTACTGGAGTACAACTTTATTTGCACAACCCGACCACATACTACATAGATATTGCAAATGAAGTTTATATTACTATAACCTTGGACTACGACAACACTCGAAGTACCATAGTCGGAATTATAAATAAACATTTTTGTACGAATTGAAGAAAATAGCTTCCAAACACATATATCAATAAATATTTCATTAAATATCAAAAAACAACTTGGTAAAGAAATAAAAAGTTCTCTTAAACAACATGCCGTGCTGCAAGCAGACATCTGAAATCTCGGTACGGTAGAAAGAATGTTAATCTTGAAATTCAAGTCAGAGTTGAAATGGCACTTTACGACAGCAGGAGAAATATGGGAGATCACTTGTCAAAAGTATTCAAATCTTTAAAATCTATACCTCCAACAAGTGTTGAAAGTGAAAGAGCATTCTCTGCAACAGGTCTGATGTGCAATCACTTGGTAATCACTCCCTTGATACACTTGTTACTTTAAGATTTCTTTACCAAGCTAAAAAATAATAATGCTAAGTTCCTTATATAGTTCTTAAGTGTTTTTTGACGACGTTGTCGGCATAGTCCAGACTTTCTTTTTTTTGTTTTTTGAGATCTTTATTATAGTGGGTCAACGCAAACCCTAGTGGAAATATTTTTCTGGGAAGCTCTGTCTGACTTTTTCATATTTTTGGGACGTGTCAATTTCAGAGTATTTCAAGTTGTTTCAAAGTAATAAAGTGTCTTTTAAGCACTATTTTATGTAGTTATAAGTTTTTCAGAAAAAAATATTTATTTATATAAGGGAGTATTTGAAAAGTCTTATTTTAAATATTTATTTGAATACAACTGCAGCCAAATTCTTAATTAACCAAAATGAGGGAAGCATCCGATTGCTGATATATTTTTTTTTTATATTTTAAGCTCTAAGAATTGTTTAATTTGATATTCTTCGAAGCACTTTAGTTCTTAAAAATTATAACTTGATCTCAAAACATTGTGTTCAGAAAACAATTTCATCTCGATAAGCTAAATTCAAACAAAAAATAAATATTTTTTTATTACTTCCAGCGTTTTTATTTACTTATAAAGTCTACGTGAAAACTCGAAAAACCCTAAAAAATAGGTTGTTTTATATTAAAAACCGAAAAACTCTGTTTTCTAAAACCATCCGGTTTTTGCATGCCCTAGTTTAGCGCCAATGATATTTTAATATTTTTTTCATAGGACAAGAAAGAATATGCATTACATATTAAATGTAATATATTTTGAAATACGTCCTGTATTTCATAATATATATTGTAATACATTTGATTGCGCGGGAATACGATTTGACCTTTTTTCTTTCACGTAATTCACCTTTTTCCAATCCTTGCATAAAGGACCCATTTTTGGCCGTTTTGAGTTTGTATTTATGTGAATCAGTTTTGTATTTGTAATTTTTGTCATAATCGTTTTTACTTACCTAGTTTTGGATGTTTTGGATACATTTTTTTTATTAATCGTTTGTGTTTTCGTTTATAAATTTTATACCCAACCATTTTGGTTTATTCAATTTTTGAATACTTTG
Source organism: Druceiella hillmani (assembly GCA_039881145.1). Taxonomy (NCBI): domain Eukaryota; kingdom Metazoa; phylum Arthropoda; class Insecta; order Lepidoptera; family Hepialidae; genus Druceiella; species Druceiella hillmani. Next base: position 1,837,773 of record JAYKKI010000142.1, on the reverse strand, counting down.
GCTGTTTTTTATATCAATTCAATGTAACTATATATTTTTTTAAATAATCCTTTCTGCTTACTAAATTTTGGATGATCTCGGTTTGTTTTTTTTTTAATTATCAGTTCGTGTTTGTATTTACATTTTTTACGTAATCTTTCTTGGTTGCTAAGTTTTAGACATTTTGAGTTTTTTTTTAATTATACGTTCATGTTTTTATTTCTAAACTTTCTTTACACGACCCCTTCTGCTTATTTAATTTTTGGAGGTTTTGGTTGCTTTTTTATATCAATCCATGTTTGCACTTATATGTCTTACATATTCCATTATGCTTACTAAATTTTGGATGCTTTGGGTTTGTTTTTTTAATTGCCCATTCGGACTTTGTATATATAATATTTAAGGCGGCCCCTTCTGCTTACTTAATTTTTTTATTTTTATATTTTAGTTAATTTTTTTATATCATCTCATGTTTGTGTTCACAAAATTTACACAAGGATAGTTGGGGAACCGGGAAAAAAACCGGGCTACACTTCGTACCGAGAAATATCATTCTAAGTAATATTATAGTTCTAATATCACGAATGGAAAAGTGTATTTATTTCTACTTCGTTCAAGCCATAATGGAGCAAAAGATCAACGTGACTTTCTGCATGGAGACAGTTTGCCAGCCAGGAAATAACGTAGGTTTCTTGTAAACGAAAGAAATTTCATCCTACTTAATACGAAAATCGCAACTAATATTAAAAATTCTAGTAACTAATGTTAAAAATTTTATTACCTTTGTTATCTCATTACATAAACACCTAGTTATTAATTCAGAGCTTAACTTGTGAGCCGACAAGACAAATACAACAAAGACTTTACGCCTTAACGAGGCTTTACCGACATCTGTTCCAGTGGCACAAAGTTCAAAAAGATTTATAACAGTTATCGAGAACCGTTTCCCCAATTGGTTGAACATATATATTCATATTATATTCTACTAAATTCAATAATTTTACATAATATCTTTTTCAGTGGTGGCTATGTACATGAAATATTGAAAGAGAATTCCTATTTTTTACAAAGTCTTTTTTTAGAAATATTATCTATTTTGACCATAGACTTAACATACTAAAAATAGACGAACAAAGCGTGCGAGCGAGAAAATATTCTATGTGACATTAGTGGGTCGCGAGTGGAAAACAAATGATAATACGGGAACCAATAAAATTATTTTGACAAATAAAATTGATGAGATAAATATAGATAGAGTTTAAAAAAATATTTTCACACTTAAAACAATTGAATATACTTTATCATTCAGTACTTTTAAAATAAGAGCTGGCTTACATAATGTTGGTATCCAAAAAAATTAAAAACAAACTATAATTAGTGTAAAAGTGAAATTTGCATTTAACCCTTTAATAATGGTTTCCATATTTTCATTGGAAATATCACTCAAAAAAAGGTCTTTCAAGTTTTCAGTGAAAGAGTTCTGTATGACGAGAAAAATGGACAAGAATTCTTAATAGGTACAACTGAGCTCGCCATAAAAATTCTATGGTGTATAGTAAATACTTTGTAGAAAATGTTTTGCACCAAATCAACGTATTTTGAAAAAGAACTCAGTGCCTGCAGAGTTAGTACCAGTTTGTCAAAACCATCATTTATATTTTATCATTTATAATTAAGCCTTTTATAAACGTTTAGTATTTTCACAAAGATTGCACAAGCAACACACTGCTTAGTAATCGTGCGTTTACTCTGTCAAAATATAAACAGGAGAATATCAAGGACTTGATGGCTAGATCCAAGAGAATGAAGAAAACAATTATAACACTACAATCGGAGCTTGAAAAATTCTAAAAACATCCAGGTTTTTAGGATAACTTAAACGACCTTACCACATCATGCAGTAATGAAACGTTGCAATTTTCAGTAGAAAGGGTAACTGAAAAGAAAACGGTTATAAAATAGCTTCTATCAAATATAATGAAGAGCTTAGAAAACTTGCACTAACTCTCCGTTTCTATAGTCCAAGATGTTATAATTATATTCGAGAAAGTTCGATCTTTGTTTACCACACATTAAGAAACTTAGAAAATTATATCAGAGAGTAAATTGTGAGTCGGGTTTTACAGACGTGTCATTCAATACGATAAAGGATACGGTTAAAAAAAAGTTATTAGTTAGCATCATTCCAGTTGAAAAATTCCAGTTGGTTCCAAATATTTCCAGTTGTTTTTTTCCAGGAAGAAGTTTTACGGCTTCATAAAACGTAAATTTATTGAAAATTTGCCTTAATTTACTAAATGAGATTGCATGTGCAGTAATTTCAATTATATTTGACGGATTCGCTTCAAATCTTAACTCGGCCAGCTTACTTGGCGTAAAATTGAATACCTAACCATATAATCCTTATTTCATACACAAAGCAATAAATATTACTTTTTTGCTTTGTACGTGATATTTTTTGCTTTGTATGTACAAGGGACACGGATCGACTGTGTCACTTGTTCAAACTTGTTGAACTTATGTTTGGTGACAAAAGATTTTAACAGACGAAAATGATAGAAAAATTGAATTTATCTTTATTACGCAATTAAACGATATTCAAATGCAGGAAGGTCTGAAACTGAAGAACAAAATTACATTCTGAAATATTAATTACTTCAAACTAAAAATGAAAGTAATGCTAGTAGCGCAATTATTTTCAAAATCTGTTGCGACGGCCATTCAGTACCTCCAACATTTTTTTAATTTATGCCAATATGAGAATTCAGAAGCCACTGTGCTATTTATTACCCTCGATAATAACGTATCTGATATTTTATATTCCACGAACTTTCCTTTTTTCTGAGTTTAAAAAATCTTTGTGTTTAAGTATCAATGAAGAAATATTCGACAAAATCGATCAAGTATTTTAGAAATTAAAAATTTGAAGATAACGGTACCACGTTATCATACATTTTACGAGACGTTTAGGTTTAGCCGGCTGCTTAACAAGCATAACAAATCTAAAATATTTATAGTTAGACTACACTTTAAGATTTTTATCTTTTTATAAACTCTCACAAAACCATTCGGAAACATTTTTAGTGCCGTACGGAAATATTTTAGTGGGGTGGTTTTAATAATAATCCAATGATCAGAAAATTTATATCTGCATAAAAAAGGTAAGTTTGTCATGCAGAGAGAAACTAGAGTAAAAGTGGAAACTGCTTGGAAATGGAAAAAATTCTATTCTCTCCCGTATAGTTTCCACTAATACTGCAATACTATATAATAACATTTTAAAGAAATTTCGATTGAGCGATAATTTTCTAAATGACAATCCAGATAATATTAAAGACGTGTTCTCGATATTATCAGAGAAACTACCTAACACCTCTGAAGACTAATCACGATTTATTAATCGGTTGTCGAATATATAGGTGGTTTTGTGTGTTAATTTTAAAATATCTCATCTCATTTTAAAATATACTTTTGTACATTCACACTGTATATATTTTCTACGTAAAATTTATTTTCTCAGATACAAATTTTGCTTTATTTTCAGCCTTAATTTATGTATATTTGGGGCATTTTTGACCGTGATATTAAATTTTTTTATAGGAATACTCTCTGTTTCACGTTTATTCACAAAAAAAATAACACACCCAAATTGTTCAAACTTAGAATACGAGGTATTGAATAATCATTTGTGAGATGGAAATTACTCTTACAGAATTTGATGATTCCTAAAAATGTGTTAAATTGGAAGAGAGTTCATAATTATGGGCTCTCGGAAATAAATAGGTAACATAATTTTACCAAATACGTGCCCCTTTTTTACATTATCGATATAACATCGTTAGTGAAAAGCCATCAGTAAAACTCACACGTATATATAATTACTCTCACATATGGGCAATTAAACTTCGGTGATGGAAGACATGTCGAATGTGTTCGTCTATTCGTAGTATATTATGTAGTACTTCCACTGAAATAACATCTGGTAATTATAATCAGTTTTAAGGAATCTTTTATCTTAACCGGATATTTCCTAAGTAAATTTTTACTCGTCTCTTTTTATTTCGGTTTACATAATACTTAGGGGTCGTATATAAATCAAAGCTGACTTTTGTCATGATCAAATGTAGTAATATAATATATAATATAATGCAGTATAATATAATAATAGAGTACAAGGGTTTAGGAAGACTATCGTCATAGTAAGATCAAGTAAGACTCTTTAATGTTTACGCTTTAATATAAGTAAGTGTTAACACAGTTAAGGCTGTTCTTGAAACAAAAATAGTACATATTATTAGAACAAAAAATATGCCACATGAATAACAATTTTATGCGAGTGTTTACAAAAGCTTCTGCATATAATATTTTCTGATTTGGCATTCTTTTTATTATCGTAATCCGACAATACGTTCTATTAAAATATTTCCAAAAAAATATAATATAATTTTGGGTATCGATGTGTCTCTCAAACATTATATTTATTTCGCATTTAAATAATTTACTATTTTTTTTATTTAAACTCAACAATGTGTATTTTGTTCTAAATTATTTTATTTGCTTCTAGAAAAATATCACTCATTGTTCAATAGTGCAATCATTGTCATTGTTCAATTGTTCAAAAGTTCAAAAAGTGAGTGTTGCTTTCAAATTGAGCGTGGCTTTGGAAGCGTGTGACTAAACTTGACATCTATAATAACATATTTTCATTATTTCAAAATTGAAACCAAATATTCGTTTATTACTTTTGTTAATAGCGTTGTCTAACTGAAATTTATTTTTTTTCATTAGAAATATTAATTTCAAATATAATAATAATTAAAAAATTAAATCTTTAATTCATGGCCTATTGATCTGTTTAATTTATAAGTTTCAACTTTTACATTGAATATTACTATGAAATTTCAAGTAATATAATTATGGTAATTAATTTTTATGATATGAATTCATGAATAAGAATAAGCAAAAGCCCAACCCAGCCCAGCCCAGCTCGATCCAGCCCGATCCAGCCATGCCCAGTCTGGCCAAGCCCAGCCCAAACTAATCCAGCCCGACCTTACCTTACTTTTTTAATAAATTATACTTTCAATTGTGTAATTAGTGCTTTGCGCCAATAGAAAAAAATGAAATACCTAGAAAAAAAATATTAAAATATATTTCCTCGCAAACAAAATCATCAAGTATGAAATTCTTAAAACTGTATTTTATAATAAATCATCGTTCAGTTGCGCAATTTTTTTTATTATATCATAAATTTTTCAATATCCATCACGTATTATTTCATATGAAATCAAAAAATCGGCACAGTATTCCTAGTACTAAACTACATTCATACCGCAATTTCCAATACTTTCTTGAAGGAGGACCTTGAAATTTAATTTAAAGAAAATCTATTAAATGTTTATTATCTGTAATCAGAAAACTAACGCGTTAAAGAATCAAAAGCAAAATAACTGACTCTTGGTAACCAAAAACATTGTGTTTTATTTACTAAATGTGTACGATTTTTTCTCTTCCATTAAACGTAAGTCAAGATTTTCGCTATCTTCATTTTCAATCGTTCGCTTTATTTTAATATTGTGTTTCATTGTTAGTAAGTAATATAAAAGAATCCGTACAAATAAATGAGTCAACGATAATCATGTATTCTGCTCTTACTGAATACGAACTTTTTTACTACTGCTATTATCAGGAAAAGACAGCCATAAATGTACTTTGTATTGTATACCGATATTCAGTACCAATATTTAATTAAAATAACAGATCGAGAAACAGTCTTTGTATATAAGATATGGGATAGCCATAAAGGCCAATATCTCCTGCTTAGGAAATGCTTTTAAAAATTAGCGTATATTTCAAAGAAGTTTTAAATTTAAACTACCACTCCGACACATTAGGAATTGATTTCCTATAAATCGTAATATTTATTTATTTGGTAATATTTATTTTATGAAATTTAGAGTTTACCTCGTTTCCCACCCTTATTAGTTGAAAAAAATTTTCCACAGTAAAATCTTTCCTATATTAATTGAGAAACCTTAGTGCAAAATTTCAAATAAAGAACATTTAATTGTTTTGATGAAACACGCACTGAAACACATTTAGAAATGTAACAAAAAAACTACCCGCTCCCGGGTGTACTCAAGCTAATGAAATTTTTAGTTATTAGCCAACCGCCCTTACCGCGACAAGGAGGCACGTTAGAAAATTGCCTTCTAAATAAATCTAATTCTCGGAAGATTAAAAAATTATATATAAAATTACTATTAAGTGGCAGCTTTCTACGAATTCGAAATTATTATCAATTTAAATAGATGCCTTTTGTTATGTATTCTTACGGACGAATTTCTTTGTAATTAAATTAGTATGTAACGACTTAATGCATAGTAGCGTGAACTGTCAACATTTGCTTATAAAAATATCTAATAACATCTTTGTGTCAAGAAGTAGAGTATATACCTAATTGACAGAAAATATAAACATATTTGTTCGAGGCAATTTATTAAAGTGCAATTGTTTCTATCCCCAAGTAGCTAAGTTTTCTTATGATTTCTAATTTTTACTAGTTTATATTTTCTAAACTCTACTTTGTTTTGGCCGGTTACATCTATCATCGTTACTCTGTAATATTTTTCCAACTAATCTGTAAAATGAATGCCTGTAAAATAATTACTTGTATCATTTCGATCAGTCATATGAATATCATCAATACGCATACCATAGCAAATAAGGATATATTAACTTTATAGGAACCAGGAAACTATTTACAGCGAAATATTTAGTATTTATTTTACGTAATATTTTAGCACCTATCAAGGAGTAAATTTTTTATCATATTTATAAGCTTTGGTTTTATTGCACATACTGTCTAAAGCCGCAATGTTTTCTAAGTGCTCATAATTTCTCATCTATAGTGATAAATTGGAAATTTGATAATTTAAAACTAAACTAACTTCTTTAACAAAATCGCTAATATGTTTTCCTATTTTTAAGGTATAATTTATATCCATTACGATTTTATTTAATTTCTATTAAGACTCTAAACGATTAATTTCATGATTCTTCCAGAAAAATTGGTTTTGTCTTAAGTATAAACAATTTATAAATTCTTGAGTGAGTCATTTGGGGTAGGCTAGGGTCAATTGAAACGTTTTTGAGTTGTTCGCGTGATTTTCATTTTATAGCCTATATCTTTAAAAATGATTATTTAGTTTTATTTATAGCCGGATTATTTGGCAATATTACAACACTTATGATTTTGCTTAAAATATGCCCTTGACTTAGAAGAACCTCATCAGATTGACCCAGTGTCGGGGTCAGTTGAAACATTACCCAGGGTTAATTGAAATATGTGTTTTTTTCTCTTCGAAAAAAAAATGTTGTATGATGTTAATGATGTATCTGAAGAGGTACAGCAGGTTTGTTGTGAAAAAATAGATATTTTTAACCAAAATACTCAGTTTTATTGTTTTTCATTCATATTTTATTATCATTAATAGACATATTAATTTCTTTAAGATTATTTTACTTAGTAGCTAGCTTATTTGATAAATATAATCAGTCAAAGAATAGTTTTTACACGTATTACTCGCAAGCTACTCAATGACATCAATATAGAGATAAATAAATATTGTAAAAATATTTCATTCTATATTAATTTAACCTATGTTAGGTTTAATCAAATCATCAGAGAAAATCTATAAACATGTTTACTTGATATCCAGTTTCGGCTTCAAAAGTAATCCGCTGTTTTACCATTGCCTTGGTGGATTTGTCGAATTTTTTAAGTTGTGTCGCAATATACTGATCAAATGAAGTATCCCGCAATATACTCACGAAATGAAACATCCCGCAATATACTCACCAAAAGCACCTTATTTTTTTACTTATTTTGTCGTTGACTGACTTCATAAAATGTAATGTTTAGGAAACCATTATTAAATTAATTTTCGAATTATTTTTCAAACCTTTCTTCCCTTCTGAAACGATACCTAATGCCGACGTTTGAGATTAATAACTTTTCTGCGGTTCTGCATCATTGCTAACTGCTGGTATCTCCTGAAATCAAAATATTCACACATAGTCGAAACGTAGTTACAATAATGTCGAAGTATTAATAGAAGTGTCGGAATAGTATTCAAATGCGTAAAAAAAGTATTTAGACATAGGACAGAACAAAAATCACAGTATTATGAATCCAGCCAGTGCCAGTATTCCGTAGCAAGCTTATTCAGATTCCACTGGAACTCCCACTCAATAGGCGAATAGATATCAAATATTTTCAAATCATTGTGCGTTAAGCATTGTTTAAATGTTTTTAACGGATTTTAATTGATTAAGACGATATCACACGATTTCGCCTATTAACCGTAACATGGATATTTCAAATCTAAGTATGACATGGTTTTACTTATCGTACTGATCGGAAAAAATTGATGCTTTAAATGTAAATCATTTGTTCTCATTAAAGATAATCTCTGCTAGTTCCGCACTTCTATGATTCAATCGCTTTTTTTTCTCTATAATACTGCAATTTCATTCCATGCGTTAAAATGTTTAGGTCGACTTTTGTGATTCGTGTGTTTAAGATTCTATAATAAATCTTTTGTATGATAAATTTATTAGGTTGAGTGTGTTTTCTTCGTCCCATGTCACCAGGAAACTTTAGCTCAAATGTCACTGAGCAACTAAGTACATATGCAAGTTGCGAACATGCCGTCTCATGTTGCTCCAAAGTTGCCGGGTAGTACGTGTGGACGCAAATCACCGAAATGATGGTCAAAATAAAGCCGCCAAAACCAAGTCGCTGGGATGTGTCAGTGGGTCAGCGAGTTTGGTGTTTAGAGTAAAAAAAAAATTAAGATGACCTAATACCCTTCGTTTTGTTAATACATTTAACGCATAGCTAAGAGTCATTGAAGTCATTAATTCAGAAAGTCACACCATGTCATCTCTTAGAGAGTGAGAGACGCAAGATATTTGAATAAGAAAGAGCTCTCTGTAAATTTAGACGTCTCATATATCAACAACTTATTGACATTCATAAAATATTATAACTGACTTGCGAATATTTCTCATTTTGATAAATAAAGTTATTAAGACTTTTGCAACATGCTTATATATAATTATTTGTGTATTTTGTGTAAAACCATGTAAAAAGCTATACGTGTGAAACTATATGCATAGATGTTATGAAAATAAAAATTAAATGTCAATTCAATATTTTCTTTAATTTTACACTTGTCACATTTTAAAGTAAATTATGAACAAAAATATTTGTATCGCGCACATTTCAAATTTTCAAGCAAATCCATGTATATAGTGTTGCAAAAAAAGTTTCGTTAAAGTAACTTGATCAACTGTTAAGAATATTATAAAATTCAACAAAATATACTTCGAAAAAAAGTGAATTATTTTTCCAAAACTTTGTAAGTCTTTCTAAATTTGTTTTTTATTTAATGAAATGCCAAACGACAATGTCTAACGACATGCAGAACTTAAAGGAAACTTCATAACATTACTAAATAGAAAGGTATTTTCACAAATAATCGACGCTTTGCGAAAGGAAAGTATTTCCACATTAATCCTGTTTGTACAGTGCGGCATAATTTATACTCAGTTAATGGAACACTCAATCGTCGTAGTCGATTGAAATATATAATCCCTTCAATGAAACCCTCTAAGGATATTCGCAATCCGTTGCAAGCTGTTTAATTAATAATTAAGATCGAAAGCTTCGCGAATTCCAGCATTAAATACGTAAACATGAATACTTGTTTTAGTCTACAAAATATTTCAAATGATTAGTTTTTAAGTACTTTTTTCCTCGTTTGGCCATGTATTTTCTCACACAGGTAATCCCTGTAGAGGGGATTATTTTGTGCATTGATATATTTGTACATATTTTGTAATTTGAAACTGTATCACAATCATGGGTTTATGTTTTATTTAGAATTCAAAAATAAATGCGTCGAATTTCCCTCTTTATATTTAGAAACTTTCCTGTTATTAAAAATCCGAGTATATTTTTGTGCTAAACTATATGAAATCGAATATTAGATTAATAATTTTTTTTATAAAAATGAAGGATAAGTATTGAGCTTGAACTTAGTCATATCTGTGTCTCATTCATGTCATTGACAGTCTCCTCCGATTGTTACTTTTTTAGGTTTCCATACCTCAAAAGTAGAAAGGAAACACTTATAAGATCACTCACGTTTCTATCTGGTCGTCTGTCATAGCAGTATTTTTAGATAACGCTTAAACTTGAAATTAAGCATAATAGTAAAGCATATTAATGTGCACAAATCTTAATAGCCAATATTACAAAATGTTTACATGGAAATTTTGGGGAAAGAGAATTAGAGGCGTGGGATCCAATTGCTTGAAAGTATTTTTTTTAATTCTATATATAGTGTAACATACCATTAGAAAGAGTTTAAACAAAGAGCTTTCAAGTATTTTTTAATTTTTTCAACGTTAGCTTTATCTTCAGAGATATACTGGAAAATCGCTCACCCGACCCCTTGTCTTCTGAACTTAAAATTATTTAATGAAATAGGATTTTTAAAATCCCTCGCAAAAGTTTCAGGAAAACTATAGTGATTATCCTAGCACCTATGATTATTGAAATATACGGCCATGTTTTAATGCCTGGGTAAGATATAGTGGCAATATACTCACGTTGCAAAAAAATTATTATTTCTATATAGTTTAATACAAATATCTATTTATCCTTAAATGTTTATAGATGTCTAAATGTGTTCAGAGCCTTCATAGCGCGGCTTTTACTCGTACTTGATCGGTATTGTTTCATTCACATTCTTTTTATTCACGGCTTATGTGAAAAAAATTTGAGCCTTACTGGCAATATTTTGAGTCTGACCTTATTGGCAATTTTTAGTTCTTACGCACGAGTATTTAATGGTTATTAGAATTTATTTAACACAACTATGTGTCGATTATTTGTATAACTTGTATAAGTAATTTATCGTAAATTGCAACTTATAAATGATGGAAAGTTTCTAATATTGCGTTATCAAAATTAAGAAATACTGCAAGAGTGCATATTCTATACAAAAATGGGAACTTTCAAGATAAAAATTACAAAACCAATTTCATTTAAGTGTGCGGCAGTTCGCAAACCAAGTTAACGAAAAACTGATCGCGCAAATACCTGGCACGATTCACGCGAAATATTTCGAGTAAATTTTGATTAATATTTTGGTGGTACAGCAGTATTGCGGAGAATTCTTATTCAAGTGATATACCTGGAATTCTGCAATAGGCAGTAAAGGTGAATAACTTGCCAAGTTCGACTATTATTTTCATTTGCATGTATATATATATAAACATACACACACATATATATATATATATATATATATATATATATATATATATATATATATAATGAACATAAATTAAAAACAACTGATTAGCAAAAATAATTGACCTTTAGGGCTACTAACAATTTTGCTGTCAAATAATAAGGTACATACGTCTTTTTACGCATTTTATTTTTAATTACCTATTTCTACTTTACGTGTTAGAAAATTCCTTAGATTTAATAATCACAGATTTGTGTTACTATTGGAATATTTAGTGTATATTAACAAATTAACTCATTAAATAAAACAAAAGTATAATAAGTAGTTCATTGTAAAAACTCAGTAAAAAATAATTGTTACATAGTTATTTTTACAAAAAGGTACAAAAAGATTTCCTCAGTAACAAAAAATAATGAACTTATTATTCGTTACTAAGGAAACCAAATTGGTCGAACACGTAGTGATAAATATAATTATTTCTTTTAATTACTAAACGCAAATTTGTTATTATTTTGTTGGCTCAACACACGAATAAGATTAATGTTTACATTTTCTCTTTATGACAGCTATCGATTTAATCGTTTGATTAAATTTGCAACTCACTGTGGGAAATCTGAAAAATTTGAATTCACTGTTTCTTCAAGTATTTTTACATTTCATTACATAACAGTTTTCATCTCCTATAACATAACAGTTTTTAACTCGTTCTTTATGTAATTTCTTTTATTTACAAACGAGGAAACACATCTAATAGAAGAGCTGTAATTTTTTTCTTTTTCGTCAGTAGGGATATTGTCGTCAATTTGCTTATTCAAGATTAAGAATTTGTACCCGACAAAAAACTTATCTTTTGCAACTTCATGTTAATTATAGTTTCCTAGCTGAAATAAATAAGTAAAAATATCTTAAGTTTTATTTTTATAGTAAAATTTTGTTCATTTTAATATGGAGAATAGCATTTTTAGGAAAACAAAATAGAAATTTTTCAAAGTTATATTAACCAAATATGAAAGAATTGAAATAAGGAACTTTTACAAGGGAAATTTTAATTTTAAATTTGTTTCAACGCGGACGCCTTTATATGTGATATATTTTGCCGACGTTCTACTCGTACCTAAACTATTTGCGCATCAGTTGTATTTTATTAGTTTTCTGCATAAAAAACCTTAGATACATCACGAACGAGGGTTTTAAAAATAGAGATCTAAAAACAGACCACCTGAAATAGGATTGGCATTACAGAAATAAAATATAATTTTAAAAAAACTGGCCTATTTGGGCTATAAAAAACAGGAATTAAAAAAGAGGAATAAGTTTATTGTATAACGTAAGTGAGCAACAAAAGGTTATACGGTATGATAGCCCTCCATTACCTATCCTTGAAGAAGGTTTCCGTTTGGAGCTCCAGTGTTTGGTTTCCAACCTATGGGTGGTAAAGAACGGCCAACTAAAAATCAATTGCTAGAACGTTTCTAAATGTTCGAGTCTCTGAATGCTACTGAATATTCTAAAATGTTCAAAAATGCTTTAGAATATTCCAAAATTGTTGACATTGTTCTCGAATTTTCTAAAATATTTATCTAAAATGTTTTAGGATGTTCGAGAATTCTCCAGACTCTTTTAGAATAATGTACCATATCATCAAATATTCTCGAGCGTTCTAGATGATTCTTAAAATATGTTTCACAATATGCGAGAACTTTCTAGATTATTCTAGAATGTCCACAAATTCTCTTCAATGTTCTGTATTGTTTCAGAATATTCGAAAATGTTCCATTACGTTATCAAATTTACTGAAATATTCAAAAATTCTCTAGAATTTTCAAGAAGCTTCTGGACCGTTAAAGGGATTTTCTATTTTGCAACTATTGAGAAATACAGAATTTCAGACCATTCTCAAAATATTCTATTATCCTGCTATGTTGGGAAAAGTTTCAGCTCAAGGAGAGATATATAGGTAATAACAAGATACATGCATCAGTAATTTTTTTGGAAATTGACAAGTGTGTATCAAGGAACAGTGATATCACTTTCAAAGTTTAAGAAACCCAGAATATTGGAACATTCCACTATTTTCCTTTATCCTGTCATAGTGGCGATATTTTCAGCTCAGAATTGTGTATAAAGGCTATAATGAGATAAATGCGTTTGTATAATCTTTGAATTGGAATGGAATGGATCAAAAAAAATTCACAGTAAGTTAAATAATTTTTTAGATATATTTTTCAACGCAATGTAAGAGAGAGTGAAACGCTTAAGCGTATGAACAGTGTATATAAATAAATTGTATTATTATTCCAGACGGTTCTCAGCCATTGAAGAAAATTGTTGTTCTAGGAAGTTCAAAAAATTTAACAGGATACTGCGGCATAAAAAATTAAGAAATCATGCCAGTGGTGAATAAAAATGGAGATAAGGAGCCACAACCACGTTTACAAAGGGAACAGAATGAATAGACTGAGAGAAAATTTAGTACATCGAAAATGCGAAAAAGAAATAGGATAGAGTGAGACACTCAGCAAACAAACTACTAGAGAAACTACCGAAAAAACAAGGTTACGAAATGAACTAAGTAGAACTGCAATAAGTAAACATCGTGAAATATAACGATTGCAAGTGCATGATCAAAATATTAGCGTAAGAGAAGTGGGTAAAAGAACAAGAAAAGATTACAGTTTGGAAAAAAACCTATTCGGTCATAATCCCATTAAAAATACAACAAACACTTATATATTGTCATAGGCAAAATGGATTAAGTGTGTCAGTTCTGCGGTCCTAAGAAACTAAATAGAGAATCATCAGAAAAAATGTTATATGAGTAAAAAAGTCGATTAGCACCGTTAAAATTGTTTCCACTAGAATTATTTACTTAGATGACTGGAGAAACCTTGGAATCAAAATAATAAATGAGAGCAAACAATACTTGCTTTCAAATAATACCATTTAGTTCTTTTTTCATGAGTACTCAAGAACATCTATTTAATCTTCGGTTTTCAATTAATACAACTATATAAATAATATAATTATTAAATTTAGTTATGTCTGATCGAAGCGAGGGTTATAAATTTATTAGCGTGCTAGTATATAAATATATTGTCTAGTATACTTTTTACAGAAATAAAAAATGCACATTTTAAAATATCAAGATACATTTGCAGTTGATTTTCGTCACATTCAGGCGATTTCTACGACTTTTTACAAACCAAACAACATATCGTACGTTAGTTGACTACTACTCGTAAATTAGTAGCGACAACTAAATGAAACTACGTACTATTTCTACTTTATTTAAATTCTTTATCACGGCCCAGGTTTCGTTGCATGATAACATCTTCAGGTGAGCAAATCAATTAAAATTAGCAAAGATTCTTTCTTTCCATCTTTCTTTTCTATCTTTGCTAATAGCCCACCTGAAGATGTTGTCATACAACGAAACCTTGATCATGGTAAAGAATTTAAATGAAGTAGAAATAATACTACATCACGTAGTTTGTAAATTAATTATTTAGTTGTAAATAATTAATTTCTAAAAAATTAACGTCAAATATATTCAACAATAGTAGAGACAACTTAATCTTGTAATATATGCTATTATATTTTCAGTTGTAAAAATTAACGGTTCTGCTGGCAGGATTCTGAAATGTAACTAATAAGGACAATTTAAACTTTATTTCGAAAAATAAATTCCTGCTTCAAAAAAGTGTTTATAACATACCCAAAATATTTTTAAAATATTTTTATTAATATTCTACGCAACGGAGTATGCAAAAAAAATTGCACTCATTTCGATCGTAGGAAAACATTTTATTTCATGACTTGAATGCCCTAAAATATTTTGTTTCTTGGCATGATCTTATATCACAAAAATTTAATATGCATCACAACCCTTAGTGAAATTATCAGGGACGCGTGCTTTAAACAAAACTTAAAAGAAGAAACCACCGAAGACTGGTTAAAAACAGCCGAATAACTTTTGGATGAAATTCGGTTTCCCATTTGTTTTTGAATTATTAACGGTAAGCGTATCGGAATTCAACCTTAAAACTCTTTTAATTCCATACCCCCACTACACTGTAGCCGAGCATAAATACATAACATTTTTTAATAACTTTTTTAAATACATAACATTTTTTAATACATAACATTTGAAAATAATAAAAACATAACATTTTTTTTAAAATATACGAAATTTGTACTACGCATAGTAACTAAAGTAATTACGAAACAGATTTTCATTATAGTTTGTTAATTATTTTTATTTATTTTTGTTTTCATTTTTTTGCGATAAATAAAATATGAACCTACTAAATAAACTCAACAATAAACTATGCCATACCTCAAAAAGAAACAAAGCGGAATGCATAAATGTTCGCTAACGTGTTCTTCCGCCCCTCTGTCATAACCGATTTTATTTTCAGAAATCTTTCGACGTATAAACTTGAACAAAACTGATTTTAAACATCACACGTTTTAAAAAGTTCACATTTTTCTCTCTGTAAAAGTTGATAGAAAATATGACGAAAATAATAAAAAAACTACTAATGTTTATGAATAATATAATAGAAATGCCTTGTAATTTAAATTATAAATATCTGTTTAATTGTACATGGAATCCCTGTAGCTCCCTGTAGAAAATCAGTCGATCATTTAGGACGTCACGTTTATGAGCTGGCCATAGCGGTTTTTAATAAATAACTGCTAGCAGATGTAAATTTTGCTAAAATAATGTTGCAGAATAATATAAATGGAAGATAATGAGCTAAAATCTAATGACTTCCACAAAAATTAATAAACAAGTCGAAACGAATCGTTTAGAATATTAAAAATAACATCTAACGTCCGGAACCTTATTATAACACCACCCAACTTTCTACTAAAAATATAATTATTTTGCAAATAAATAAATTTATTGCAGATTTCTCAACGATTTTACACTTATTTATCTCTGACACTTTATGCAAAAGGCGACTTGGTTACCTAGCAAAAACAACTTAAGTTCTCCTTATTCATTTAAGTTTGGAAGGTAAGTAAATTTATAAATTAGCTCTTCTCTTAATTTTATTAAATAGATAGAAAATATACCACAAATTCGGATATTAAAAATATCTTAAAAATGATAGAGCGTCAATAGTCACATCATTTAGCCTGCTACGAATTCGGTAATATGTAATATCTGCCGCCGAAAAAACGCGCTCAACTCTTGTATGTGGGATACAAAGTAACTCTCTGTAGGCTGTCTCTATATTTCGACTCCTACAAGCGTTGTCCTCATGCAATGCCATTTCCACTGGCACTAAACTTGAAACGTCTGTTTCAAGCTGTCTGCTGGTGGATTTTCTGATAGTATATTTTCTTGTAATTCACGATATAATTTTTCTTTGTATCTCAGTATCTCTTTTTTGGAAGAATCTTGTTCTATGGTCAAATCCTATTTACCTATCTCACATTAACATGACCCACCAAGCTACGACGATTTTGCATAATTTTGCAAATTGTTCCCTGTGTTTCTGTAATAGATGACTTGTAAAACATTTTATTATTGGATTGTTCCAAAAAATCATTAAGACTATGGAGATAAAATAAGGTTCCCGAAACAACATGAAGCCATCAGTTTTTGACTATTTTTTCAGAGCATTAGAAATACTTTTGTTAATTATTTCTCCCATGCTATCTAAGCTTTTGATTATGACTTTGAGTGCATTGTCAGCTGTAATCAAGTTAGACTCGCATCTGCATAAGGCTTCTACGGTCACCTTAACAAATTCGAACGATAAATGTAATTCTTTAATGACGTAAAAACCTTTGTTAGTTAAGTTAATGTCGCTTTTAATATCTCATAATGACTTTTGGATGCAGGTTTTCAGTGTTACAAATTTCTCCAGCATTATTGCCATACTGCTCCAACATGTTTTGCAGTCAAGTAACAGCAGCAGTTCTTTCCCGATTTCGTCACGGCCATGCTTGTCTAAAATAGATCATTTTTGGTAGGAGGGTTTTGAATAATTTTACTAATGACTTGATTTTATTTAATATGCTTCGAATCCGAAAACATTCATTTAATAAACATGTGGATCCAGTTTGTCTTATTTTCTTCAGCATCTGATCCATCATTATATGATATATCGACATCATCTTCATTTGAAGGAACAACATCCAAACGGACTCCATCTTAGCATACCATTCATGCCACAACGCGTTCAAGTGAGTTTTCAATTTTAAAACATTCAGATATTTTTAGTTTTTTGACAGGGAACTATAAACATAAGTATTACTTGAAGTGTATAATGGAGTGAACTTTTCTGAGGTAGGGTAAGGTATTCTAAGAGTACGCGGACAATAAGAGTACGCAGTGAAGCTAGTGACTAAACGGTTTGATACTTGAAGCTAACTTCAGTTGAGTTTAGATCAGCTAAAAGTGTAGGAGTGCGTCACGAAAAAAAATCAAAAGTGAAGTAAAACGGAGAAGTTAGGTAAGTTTGAAGTTTTTTTTAAAGTTTGTTATTTATTTTCATCATTTTTAAAGTAGTATAACTCAAAAGCGTCACGTATTTCATATAAAACGATTACTGTTCTCGAATGCCGGTTTATCAAGGTTATGTTGTACACGAGCATAATTCCGCGAATGACCGCTACATGGCAGTGGTAGATTTGTTTGCATTAGAAGATGCTGTTGTGTAAGATGATGCTGTGCGAAGGTGTGTATGAGTATGCGCGTACTACTATACGCCTATCTTATACACGTGTACTTGTACTACACAATTTTGTTATTTTTTTCTATTTCAGTATGTCTCGACGAAAACGGACTTCAGATCGAAGTCTCTGGTCCATTATCGATCTTGAAAATGCAAGACAGCGTGTTAATGGCGGCGAATCAATAAGGAGCGTAGCCCGTTCGCTAGAACTTAATGAAGCCACTCTTCGTAAGAAACTTAAAAGAGCTGCACCAGCTACGTCTCTTGGGAGATATGACACTACTTTTTCACCGGAGATGAAGCAAGAACTATGTGACTATATAAAACAAATTGATGGAATGTTTTATGGGCTAACTCCAAAAGGACTTAGGGAACTAGCATTTCAATTTGCAGAAAAAAACAACATACCGCATCGTTTTAATGCAGAGAAAAAAATGGCTGGTAAAAAGTGGCTACGAGGTTTTCGTAAAAGATATCCAGATTTGTTTTTGAGGTAACCTACATCAATGAGTATTGCTCGGGCCATAGGCTTTAATAAGCCTCAATGCGACTGTTTCTTTAAAAATCTGTCTGACCTTATGGATGTCTACAATTTCCCGCCCCATGCTATATTTAATATGGACGAAACAGGGATATCTACAGTTCCTAATAAACCACCGAAAGTAATATCTACCAAAGGAAAACGTTGTGTGAATAAAATTTCAAGCGCTGAAAGAGGAACCAACGTGACTGTAGTGTGTGCGATGAGCGCTAGTGGATACTATGTTCCACCGGCCTTCATATACGCTCGAAAAAGAATGAAAGCTGAACTTTTTAATGGCGCTCCACCTTCTGCCATTGGCATGGTATCTGATTCCAGTTTCATTAACAGTGACATCTTTCCGGACTGGCTCTCCCATTTTAAAGATCATTTAAAACCATCTGCCGAATACCCTGTTCTACTCATTTTGGATAATCATACATCACATTGCTCTTTAAAGGCTGTGAACTTTTTCCGTGACAATCACATACATGCATTAACATTACCTCCTCATAGCAGCCACCGAACTCAGCCCTTGGATCGCTGGTTTTTCAATAGCTTAAACAAATTCTGCGCCAGCGAATGTGAAATAAGGCACAAAAATCACCCAGGTCGCGCTATTACACCTTATCAATTAGCCTCCATACTTACACCTGCCTATTTTAAGGCTGCTACTTTGGCTAATGCTGTGGAAGGCTTTAAGGTTACAGGCATATATCCCTACAATCCGAATGTATTTAAGGAAGAAGATTTTTATGCAATGAAGTGACTGATCGACCACAACCTGATATGGTTTCTACTGCACCACCCACGCCATTGCCAGCTCCAAATCCTAATGGTGTTACAATCAATGATACAAATGTAGCTGAAAACATCGAAAATGCATCGACAACGATGCCTCCTATACCAGCTAGCATACTTCTCCAACAACGCCGAAAACACCAGAAAAATCGATGGAGATTCCTGATCCATCTGTTGAGATTGTAGATCCATCTATAGAGATTGCTGGACCATCTGCTGAGATTGCTGGTCCATCTGCTGAGATTGCTGGTCCATCTGTTGATATTGCGTCAACATCAAGATCGCATACATCGGTTTTTGAAGTAGCTCCATTACCTCACGTCTGAACTGTCCAAAGATCTGCAAGGAAGATGAAAAGATATAATTAGTAGCTCTCCATATAAACAGGAGTTGGAGAAAGTGATACAAGAGAAGAATAAACCAAAAAGAGTAAGATTGAATACACTGCTTCCAAATCCTAAACCAAAAAAGACTGCTGATAAGACACTAAAGAAGACGAAAGTAACAAAAAGTAAACCAAATATAATTTATACTTGTGGAGGATGTCAAGAAGTATACAAAGAAGAAGACGAAGAAGAAGACTGGATTCAGTGTGCGAAGTGTAAGACTTGGTGGCATGAAATATGCACCGCTTATACAGGGTTTGGTGACTTTATTTGTGATTTATGTGTTGATTAACATACGCACTACTCTTATCCCCCGTGCGTATACTTATACACCTGTGTGTGTAAGAGTTCGCATATACCAATTTTTTATTTTTACCTAATATCCCAAAATTATATTTTATTAAGATGTTGTTACTCATAATATAATTATGTTATTAGATTTTTATTCAATTAAAATAAGAACTGATTAGAATAATCAATTTATTTGTTTTCTTTTAACCTTATAAAGCTTAAGTGCGTACTCCTATACTACCTTACCCTACATGTGTAAAGTTGAAGTATTGCCGCCTTCTTTAAAGATACGTTCACACATTAATGATAGTTTTTGTTGTATAGCAGAACAGAGATAGTTAAGTGTTTCATATGCAAAGCAGACCTGATGATTTCTAGGCAAAATCTTCTAATTTTGCACACAACACTTACTCCATCAGTTGTCATAGCAAGAACATCTGAAATTGATGTTTCACAGTCGCTTAACCAAAGATCGTATGAAGCCAACCGAGTCTGAATCAGAGAAATACATACCTCCACTGGCATTAATCCACGAATGCGAGTCAGACCCAAGCTATAAAACGTACGAATGAACTACTCCCCTCCGCGCGCTCCTTGTAACCGCCCGCAATACATGGTGGCTATCGGGATTAAATAAATATCGGCGCGAACGACGTGACCGAAAATAAAATATTTCTTTTGCTTTACTTAAAATGTTCGAAAGATCCGGATTCAATTTTTCAAATCCAGATTTTGAAGTCCAGTGAAAATGCACAAACATCCGGATTTTTTTAATTTCGCATTATCCGGATTGCAATCTTTATTCCGTCTTCGACGACTATCACATCGTTCATTTATTTAGTGACTAGTGAATCTTGCTTGAAGACCTCCAATAACCATCCGGCCGTCCCGCACGCATGGCGTAGTTATTTATTACCACTAACACAGAGCAACATTCACTATTTAGTAAGAAGGTAATGTTATATTTTGATAAGTTTTTTTCGAATTGAATATAGAAAAAGTTGTTTATTTGCATGAATTAAAAATAGTTGCCCTTAAAATAGTATGAGCGCTTTCAAGTGATTCTTCACTTTAAACTAATTTTGTTAGATCTTATATTTAGGGATCCGTTAACATCCATTGCATTGTATATAGTTTGTTAAAACTTTCTCTTACTCCAAATACGAACTTATCGTATATTATTATACTTCCCAAAAGTAATGAGTATTTTTATACAATCCTCCATTCCCTTGGCATATAATTAATAAAATTGGTGAGATCAGTTAAGTAAATTTTTAATAAATAAGGCAGAAACTGTGCTTGTAGTTCGTCAACAGAACCGAAGTTGCATAAGTGAGGCAATATAAGTTGTTTGTGGTGGAATTGGAAGTAGATATAAAGGAAGAGTAAGAAAGGAAAGAAAGAATTAATTTAAATGTAAGTAGTTGGATGAAAACATAAAAGCAGTTCTGGATCATCTACTGAGATAGGCTATCAGGGTATAGGGTTTGTTTTGAATGGATAGATTTCAATACGAGATTGATTTTAGCCTTCTCTACTCTCTCTACATGCGACGGAAATTCATTTCTTTGTTTCAAGATCTATTGATATCATCTAACTGATCATTTAAGTACAAGATAGATGTATTCCAATGGCATTATGAATTGGAACAAAAAGTAATAATAAACACTGAATTGAAAGTGTCACGGCGAATAGATGATATTAAAATTAATATTAAATCTGCATTCATTATTATGCTTCCTAGTTAACTTCTTCCTGCGCAATGTGATGCACATTTTATATGTTTGCTTAAGGTTAACAAGCATGTTTGATTTATCTACAAAACAAAAACCAAACTAAATGATAAAAATTAGTTTTCGAAAGTGACGTTCTTAATATTTTTAAAAATTTCATCTGCCTAATTTTGTCTGCCAAAATAATGTTAAGGTGATAGTCTAAACTTCAAAGATGAAGTTGGTTTATATAATTTGATTATGCGAGTGACGAAAATTATGTATATACATTTTTTAAGTAAAAGTTCATAAAATTAGGTTATATTTAGAAGAAAAAGGTTATATACTCATTTACAATAGTTACTCTTTAAAATACATAACGTTTTACATTAACGTGTTATTTCTCCCGAAGATTTAATCTGCCAGTCGCGGTTTCTGAAACTTTGTTAACGAGGCGATGAATGTACGGTATTAAATGAATTAAATTTTCATTTATCAGGACTTTAATTCCAGATTTTTATTCGATATTTGTTTCAAAGTATATGTCGTTCTGACAAAGCTGGTATGTGTATGAGATTTGTGTACAGTCCATATAATCTTCTCATCTTTTATGAACTTAACAATTATTAAGAACCACATCATAGCACATACGCTTGTTTTAATTCATACGTTTGTTTCGTCTTTGTTTTAATTTTAAATAATTATGCAATGCTAAACATGTGATACTTTATTATAGTTACTTGGTAATTTAAGGCACCTTTCTAATTTCATTTTGTCCGTCCGTTTGTCTGTGACAACTTCAGAGTTTCTCCAGTTTTACACTTATGCACATAAATTCGAAATAATTTTTTTCCATGGAGACCTCATTGATTGTGTAATAAAACAAAAACATTTCCTTTACGTACTCTCATCGATAAAGTAGAATATTAAGAGATAAACATTATTTTTGCGCATGTCATCTAGTGGAGATCGTGTGAAAGGTCTTTAAAATTATAGTCTAGCTTCTGTTTTAAATTTTTTCTATTTTGAAATTGCTTTTTAGCAATATTGACCTGTTAATATCGTATAAGTGAACTTCTCTAATATTTTCAGTGCGAATTAAAAAAAATTCAAAGTATTGTCTCAAATCATCTCATCGTCAAAAATTTTAAGACCAGGATCCACAACTTTTTGCGTTTTTTGACATGCACTTAGTCATTTTTATTTTACGGCTTTTTCATTTGTTATCATTTCCTTTACTGAGTTGATTTTATTGCCGAACATTAGAGATGAGTTGACATTAGAATTTAAATTACAGTAACACGTAAAATATTAAAATGTAATTTTACAATTATGTTTATGAGGAATGCATTTTCCATTAAATATCAAATTAATCATGGTTTCCAAATATGATGAATTAGTGTCTATGTTATTTGTATACACACTTTGGTCTATATTAAACCACATTTTGAAGATATTTCGAATGTCTTGAACTTTGTTCGAATGACAAAGGCGTCTGCTCATTGCTATCTGTTGGACAAACAAAATTGCAGTATTGAGATTTGTGTAAATAGGCTAATAGTCTTAGTTCCACTTTATTTAGAGTAATCTGCTCTTGTGGAATATGTGTAATACATATAACATATTGTTATATTAATATATTATTTATATTTATTCCGTATGAAAAAATCATCGGATATTCCTTTGGTAATAAACCACGAAGTGACATTTGCATTTTTGACTACTTTTCATATTTCAATTGTTTGCAAATGATATATCTGATCAGCTTCAAATAAAATTACATTCAATAATTAATAGCAACCTTTGTCATAAATTTATTTGTCGCACATAAACCTACATTGAAACTATCTTATATTTTCAAATATTATTACTTTCTATTGAGGAGTTTCGATTTAATTAACGAAGCATTCTCGTTAATTAAATCGAAACTTAATTAATTCTCATTAATTAATTCTCGCATTAGCGAGATTTCTCTTAACTGAGAACATGCTGAAACTCTGAATTTATGCAGTATGCTGTTGCTTAGCAGAAACTATAAGCTCTCTAGAAATTGGAGACTCTAATTCTCGCAATTTTGAAGGTCGCATTGTGACGAAACTATGGTGTTTAAGTTGAGAATACTTCCATTCCGACTAAACTTAAGTAATATCTCTATCTGTTTTATTAAATTAATATTACTTATTTATTTCCAATCTTCTTATTTTTAGCGACTCATTTCGGTGTTTTTCTGCAACTTGCATAGTTTTTTGTTTTTTTCCCATATAAAGGCGTTAGAAATTAAAATAGAGATAAATATTTATGCATTAAGGCTAATGGTCGACCGGTCACCGTATTTACGCAATTCTGTGGAGGCAATCGTCATCAATTCATGTCACGTCATCAATTTCATGAAAAGTATCGTATTAGTTTATTTCGATGAGTGTGCAAAGACATAAACCTATGGATCAAAATTTTATTCCAAATAATTTAAGATACTGTCATAAAATACATTACGATGGTTAATCGTAATGTATTATATGACAATATCTCATAAAAGATCTAATAAAATATATTGTCACAAAATACATTACGATGGTTACGGAGGCAACCATGAAAGGTATCGTATTAGTTTATTTATTTCGATGAGTATGCAAACACATAAACCTGTGGATCAAAATTGTATTCCAAATACTTAAACAGAAATTAGAAATTAAAAAAGAATTAAACAGAAATTACATATATATACAAATGCACACACACACACACGCACACGCGCACGTGCACGAACACGCGCTCGCGCACGCGCGTACCCGTCTTACCATCAACAAAAACGCGGTTGATTGTTTTTTTCCATAATCATAAATATATGAATATTCGCTTCTAAAGACTTCGTTTGATGTAAAATGACTTTACGCTTGAGTATTTTTTGATAGGTCTATGTGAGTGACTAACGTATAATTCACCGACAATATAGCTATACAACCACAATATAACTATTATTTTCGTAAATAAAACTATTTAAACATTCATACCCCTTGCTACTGCCAGCTCTACCTGCTATAACTGATGGCCAGATCTCTTATAAATGTTATTGAACACCAATCCCTAAGCATCATTTTCAGCTGATAAAGAAGGGTTTGATAAAATGATACGTTATTTTTCATTATCCGGGGCTATAACCCATTATTAATCAAATCAGATACTACGTGTTTGGGTAAAAAATAAAAAAAATAGCGACCTTTTAATAAACACCGTATCTTTCACAAGATGCTATGTAACGTCCAAATGGGAGGTATTTATCGACGAAGTTTTCGTGTAATATTTTTACATCCAGGAAAGATGTGCTAGCTAATAAAAATTGTATGTCGAGAATTGATCGGTTATTGTAACGGAGAAAAAAACTGTTCAAACTGTGTAATTTAGATAGAAAAAAAAGTTTAATCACAAACGTTTCAAGAAAGTTGTAGCAACACCGACACCACGTTGTCGTTCTGCTAATAATAAGTATCTTCGCCAAAATACACTAAACCTTTTCTCTTCTTCGTACTTCACCGTTTTTTTATTAGATGCATAATTTGGTGCTAGGACGGAAAGCTTACAAAATATATTTGTAAGTACGCAAGAATGATGTCTAAGGTCCACCCAAACTAAAAATTATATATTTTCATCTTTTTTAAATATATGTACCCAAATAGTCTGAAAGAAATTGTGTTCTCGTGTGAACATCGTTTGTCCGTCCATCCATTTTTCTGTCTGTTGGAGGGCTCTAACTCCAAAAAACCTGTAACCTATTAATTTTTATTTTTTTCTGTTGGTATTTTACTCTTGTATGAATTCAGTTACCTTTTTTCTCCACATTAGATTGTGTTGTATTTGCGCTCAGTGAGTATACACTTGCCCGCTTCGACTTGGTTAAGTAAAAATCTCTCATCAGCGATGTTTGTGATACCGCGTAGGTAGTGTGTGATTTTTATATGGTTTAAATTTAATTAAGTTATTTTTATTCTTTTAGTACATAATATCTTTATACGACCACTAAATGCAAAGATTATAAGTTCAAGAAACGAAAATGTCAAATTCTTGCACTAATTATGGCAATGCAACGCACCTACTATTTAATAAACAAATATGCCAAGTTTTTCTTCGGTTTTACGTGGGCTTTCGTCTCTTTTCTTGCAGCGAATTCTCTTTCTTTGTGAAAAAAATTTGCAAGTTTTTATTCGTATTTAGCCTCATTTGATTAATTTATATGAGGCTATATATGAATACAAATGACATCTGTAATCGTTTTCTGTTATATTTTTAATTTGTACGCTTTTGTATTTTAAATTGAAATTGGTAAGCTATAATCTTGTTCCCTTTTATTTGAAATTGATATGCAACATCTAATAAAATCACCATTATTGACACAGTGATAATTTAACATTTTGTCTAAAAGCGTTTTTTAGTTCTGTATTTGGATTATTTAAAAGTTATGTTAGTTATTTTTGCTATCATATAAAAATAACATAATACTTAGTAAGCATAAATAAGAAGATTATTACAAAGAATATTATGAGATTAGATATGAATAATACCGTACGTGATATGTGTAATCGGTATTTAATATTATATGGACATATACATTTTGTAATAACATTTTTTTAAGGCGCCCTTTCGTCGCAACTATTCACTGAGTATATTAAATCCATGTTTCTCACAACAGGTGTCTGGCAACTTCATCACCAATAACAAACTTCAAAATGATGCGCACGGCAGATCCGCAATAATATTCGCACCATATTACATTGTCGATCATACGATTTTGTCATCTATTAATTATCATTATGTAATAGTGCGTGTATTTCAGTATCTTGTACAAAAATTGAAGTAGTTTTTCTTCAGCTGTATTTGTTAAAATACCATAAGAGTACTAAACTATAATTGCAATTACATATAATTAAGACTGAATTTAAAGTCTATTTACTATATTAAGCTAGTTCTATTTTAATATATTCAGAACATTGTAAATTTTTATATTAGTATAATAGACCGTACCACTAATTTTCTCCTGTATTACTCAAGTATGTGGATGTAGCATTTTGTTTAAAATTACATATAACCTAATTATATATGGATTAACTCCACGTATTGAATTCAAAGTCATTCGAAGTGGATCGAAGTGTGATTAATGAATAAGTAATGTTCAGTACGTGGTGGATTTAAATCTTTGCTTCCAAAATAAATTGAAAGAGTGCTGAAGAAAAACGATTTCAAAATATTACTTAATAAGTTGTGCCGTATTTCAAATTGAAAAATGAAGTATCAGCGGTATGCTTATTGTTATAACCAGAAATATAACTGTATACAAAATCTAGATGTATATTTATATCCTTTATTGTTTTATTAACTTCTACATAATATTCGTATGAAAGTGTCACACGCATGCGTATCACATTTAATAATTCAAAGAACTCTCTTGTACGGCGGTTCTAAAGAAAAAAAAATGTTTTTTGTAACACAACTAATTTCTAACTAAGATTAATTTGAATTTTTTATCTAATTTTAAAATGATATAAATAAACACGAAGTTATGAAGATTTATGTTGATTATTAGATTTATAAAGATTTATGTTGATAAATATCTAAGATTAATATCTAGAAAAGACATTGTCAATCCTGTATTGTAAACAATTTTTATTGTAACAGAAACATTCCTTTTAATTATTAAGATTTGTTTTAGATGCATGCGAATATTTGTCTATTATGTTTAGTTATATATATATATATATATATATATATATATATATATGTATATATTGTGTGTGTGTGTGTTTGCGTGTACGTGTGCGTGTGCGCGTGGGCTGCGTATATATATATATATATATATATATATATATATACATATATTTTTTTTTGTGAAAAATAATCTGAACGTAATCCAAGGCAAACATTTCTAAAAAATTCCAGACATCAATGAAGACCATTCAATTTTCTAATATATAACAAAATCGTGTAGAGTTGTATTAGAGTTAGGGTATTAAGCTTTGCCTTAAATAGTAATTGAAAAGTAATTTAAAATTCATCAAGCCATCAAGCACACTCATTTTGTTATCTGTTTCCACTTCAGTATGATCCAGTCATTAATTATTGATGTTATCAATGTGTCGAGTACACTCTCTAAACTTTTACCCCAAATTCTAGACGGTATGTTTTATAAAGTCCTCACTTTTTTATTATAGGTCTCAAAAATCTCGCTGAACTTTTTTATTTGAATTCCAAATTTATGAATTACAGTTCCATGTAATTCCATTATAATTTCACAGGTAATTGTGTCCCTTAGGAAATTCGTTTGCCCTATCATGTTTCAGAGGCTATTTGGCGTAGAGAGAGCACTTAGTTTTAACATTTTACAATTTTATGTTTATTTTCCAAATTTATTTTCAATATATATTTCACTAAAAAAGAAGCTGATTAAAATAAAAACAACATAAAAAAATGACTAGTAAATAAATGCACATAAAAAACGTAACCCGCGTCTTTCACATATTTACAAATTGACATTTACTGATTTTTGTAATACGCGAAATACCTAATTCACTTTCAATTCACGATCAATATTTGAGTACACATATATCCCGCTACTTTCAACGACATATCGTCTTATGTGAATAATCCTCTTAAAATATATGCCAAGTTAGATATTCGCTTACAATGCGGGTGTCACGTAAAGCTATCGGAGAGTTATTACATATTCAACTCAACATATGCTAGGGAACAAGGGCGGAAGTAAAGTTGCGAAGTTTACTTAGAATAGGTGTCGCAAAATTCCGAGGTACTAAATATATGAAGAGAATATTCACGTTTATCGAATATTTCCATTGAATCGTGGCTTTACTCCCATGAAAAGGAAAAAATTAATAATATTTTTAATTTCTTGAATCTTAGCAATGAAAATTACAAAATTATTTTATGTGTATGAAAATTACAAAATTATTTCAATGAATATTACAAAATTATTTCAATGAAAATTACAAAATTATTTCATGTATGTTCATGCTTTTATCCATAACGGCATTTTTTTTTTTAAATTACTAAGAAAATTTTATTTCGGGAATGAAAAGTGTCGTATGTTCATTATCGTGACCTAGACCGTCCATATGTAAAATTTAGGAGATGGGTTCAATTGGCGATGGGTGAATTTCATATGTGAACTTTCAAGATGATTATGAATTTGACGTCCGAGGACCATAATCAATAACAATATAGTGAAATGATCTCGTAATTCTAACTTAGAGACGTCACGATAAATATACTTTTGTACTTTTTCGTCTCACTAACTGTTTATTTAGAAGCCTGTTAATCATTGACCTTTCACACTCTATCTCGATTGATGACATTAAACGATTCTAAGGAAAAATATTCTTTAATATTTAAGAACCAGTCCACGTATAGTGTCATGCAGAGTACTGCCACTCACAAACAAAAGTATATAATCACACAAATTTTGTTAAGACGAATGCTATCTCTTTTTTACATAGCTTCATTGTACTTTAAATTTTCTGAAGTTTCTCTTGTCTATACTCTCGTCAAAATTTAGTCAAAAAGGCTATTCAATCGCTCAATACTAATTAAAGTATAATTAGCTTTTATAAAGACTTGCTTTTTACACTCATTGCTAGCTGCTTTGCATTTTTTTCTCTTTACATTGCTTTATTTATGTCTATTTAATGTTAGGTATCTTTGCATCTACTTTAACGATATTTGCAGTAAATGTTACTATCCAAATTGTATATCAGTGTTAATAATTATTTGTACTATTTTTCAAAAGATGAAATCAGACCCACAAATTGGATAAATAATATTGTAAATGAAAATTCAAAAACTTCCAATATTTCTTGATCAATAAATTGCCCATCAAAATCCGCCAGAAGAGAATCTGAGTTTGAAACACCGAATTTATGTTTCATTAAATATACATAATAAATCTGGCCATGAAGGTAAGTTCCGCATCAATGTGAAAATTCCAAATTCCGCAACATCATTTCATTTATCTATTGACTGATATCATTTTTCAAGACCCTAAGCTAGAAAAAAACAAGCTTTACTATCTATGAAACACTTTTCAAATCCTAACTGTCATGCATTGTATTTATACTGATTCTATTAGGTTCCCAAATATTTCATCTATTTAGCTGTAACTCTTAGTAAATAAATTCTGATTACATCGATAATGAAGCAATCAAAACGTAAAAGAGTTTCACTGCAGGTAGCAGTGAAAAAATACACTCGATTCCCTTTATAATTATTTTTTTAGAATAAGAAATTACATAATTCAGAATACGGACCTCTATTATGTAAGAAATTGATAAATCGATTAATCTTTATTGAAATAAATCAAAGATTCCTTAGCTATCAAACTTATTATCGTTATTGAAATAAAAATAAAAAACGACAAGTATTTAAACACATTGTCTGGAATTGTGAATATATGTATAAGTAATGCTACTAGTCGTATAATGTAACCAAGAAATGCTAAGATAATCCATATACCAACGAAATATAACAATTTTAAAATGATTAGATATTAAATACATACCAAGTTGTGAACAGAATTTCAAATTTCATGGCCCCAGATATAATAAAATCAACAATCCTAAAGATAATTCCTTATATGCGATTAGGTTTTTTTAGTGTGGAAGACATATTGCACTTGTTATGAAACATAACAGAAAACGGTCTTGCATATTAAATATAATAGCAAATTAAGTTTTATTCCAAAAAGATATGGTTTCATTAAATTTCATTGAATTTAATAAGCTTGTAAATTTTACATTCGTTAAAACCTAATAAATGTTTATTTCAGTTGTGCTTATTTTTTAGTGTTTAAACTCCTATTAAATTTCACAATGTAATTATTACGTTGTGAAATTTTGTTGTAAAAAGTTGTGGAATTTAATACGAGTTTAAACACTTAAATACCTTCATTATAATAGCAATGTACTGTCTGTCTCTACAACTGATTTTCAGCCGTAGGAGTAGGTTGTAACACACGTTTTATACGAAGGCTTGGCAATTTAGATTATGATACTTATCTGATTTCCCGAAAAGTGAAAAACGGACAATTTATTATTAATTCTCTTGATATTATTAATTTATAAACGTTAAAAAATAATTAAAATGTTAATACGTTTTTGATTTTTTGTTGACGACAAGTTAGGGGTTACAATTATTTTTTAAAACCTCTCTCTTTTGACCTTATATGCAAAATAGAATTGAAACGTATACGACCGTTTAAGTGTGGAAGGAAAACAAACAAGTAAACAAAGTTTCGTTTATATTATATCGATAGGATACACCTAGAAAATTTTACTGCGCCCTATAAAAGTGTAAACCAAATAAATATAAACCAAACCTAACTTAACCATTCAAACTTAAACTGAAAGTGACAGTAATTTTTAACTTGAGAAACCGCCAATTCAACTACACAACTTGACCGAACCTAATCCAACCCAATCTAACAATTATTTTATTGTAAATGACAATTTCATAATGGAGGGATGAAATTTACCCCTTTACCATCCTCATCATGTTTCTTTCACTTGACATCAGGCCTTAAAAATCTATTGAAATTATGAATGAGAACAATATAGAACTTTTTAAAATGTATTTTGTACTAAACTTTACGTTTTCTTAAGGAGGATATAATAATTCTGCGTGGTCGAATAGCTCCTAATTCTAATGACCTCAGTAATCACTGGTAATTTAAATAATTAGTTATATGATATTTTATTTCTTATATATGTAATTTTACATACAAAAATTTTATTCAGTCTAATATAATGCTATGTCATTCTGTAGTAAGAATGTGTCACTTGATTTATAATAAAAAACGTAGGTATATAAATTTGAGCTCAATAATATTTTATTATCGTTGAGCATGGCGTTCAGAGAAACTGGATACTTTAATATATTTATTAGGAGCCTCATCATGTCATCTTATATGGAATAAGGATGAAGGAGTTTATCTCTCTCTTATGCTGAAAAGGATTACATAAGAAATGGTTTATGCCCTCACAAGAATTATGAAAATATTATATTAGCATTCAGGAGGGATCAAAGAAAATAAAGTAAGTACCGTGTTTTACGAAATATTAATAGCTAAATGAAATAAACCACGAATAACATCGTACTAGAAACACAAATAACATCAAAACTTGTATGTTTGTGTATGTGTTGTAACGGATATTCACATTCGTATACGCGTTCACTATTATTCGTATATTCTTTTAATATTCGTATTCACATTCAAATTCCCAAAAATAATGGGAATATTTTTTATATATGCTTGCTTTCATGTCGAATTGTTTAAAAAAGAAAAATATACAATGAAACAATATATTAAATTTCGAAAACTATTTATTGCTTTCTTAGCAATACTATATCTAAACAAACCTAATATTTTATATAAACAAAAATAAATAATTTTTTTAACAGAAATAAAAGCTTTTTATTTGATAAAAGTACTTTACCTACATAACAATTTTATTTAAAGAAAAGGGAGATTATTTCTTCTTTAAAACAAAAAAAAACTGCTACAAATTATTCCCGGCTAGACAAAACTAGCCATTTATAACATTAAATAAACATTTTTATTTACGATTGCAGCAAAAAATACTTTGATGAAAAATTCAATTTTTAATACAAAAAAAAACAGTGAATAACTTTTTTTAAGCTCTTTTTTATGTTTACGATAATAAATATCTGTAGCCTTCAACTTCAAGAATTCCTCCATTGCAATTATCAGCCATCAGAGATTTGACGTTGTTGCTATTCCGCTGTTTAGGCGTTTTGACACAATCAAGACTATACATACATTATAGGCTATTTCTAGTATACCGGTGTGAAGATGAAGGCAAGAAATTTATTTTTGAAGCATTCCTCTTTTCCTTTTTCTAATTTTATGATTCATTATGCTCATGTATTTCAAATTACTTTTCCTGGCGACGATAGCTCTTTCTTTCCGTGAGTATTCATTGTTATATAATTTGCGCCTAGCGTACTCAGCACCAGTAGTGAACAGAAGTCCAAATTGCACTGGTATTTGATATGTTAATCTTAAAGTCTCAGTTGTATTAAAAGAAGCAAATGAACAGCCCTCGGTTATTTAGCCCGCAACAGACTCGACCTATTCACACTTAAAGTAAATATGTGTATGCGTGTGTAATCATCAATTTAGATAAACGGCGTGAGATTATAATTTACATTCGCGAACACTGGTATTGAATATTTGCAATCGCATTCATGTACGCGGACGTGTAAAAATCTATATCCGTTATATCAGTATAATTATATGTACATACGTATGTGTTTATTTATAATCGCTTTCAATTTTTTTATAAAATCTGAAGGAAATCTCCGATTTCCTCAGAATTTTTTATTTGATAATACTCAGTCGAGCAAAAGAAACTTGTAACAAAAGAAAAAACACCAAAAACTTTGAAAAAATGCCTTACTAAACTAAAGAAAAAGTAATTGTGTTTTAACCACACAAATTACAAGGTATTCATATTGGTCCATAGATGATGCCTATTGTTTTTAATTCTAATAAAAAACATATTTTCGAAGGTAAACTGAGTTTTTTTTTCATACACTAACATACTTATATACACATATAAAAAAAACCACCCCCGCTTTAATTGCTTTGGTAAGTTTATGTAGTTTGAAAGCTTCAATTTTGAAAATTATTATTTCTGTTATAGCTCCGGATAATCTACTACTCTGCACTATATGAGGAAAAGAAAATATTTGTTCATTTTACACAAGAAGTACGGGCTCGTTCACTCTCAACTGCTTTTAGATCTTTTTAGTTATTTTAGACAGCCCTGATATTAAGTTTCATAAAAGAAGATTTGTGTAAAAATATTAGTTATGAAGTAAAACATTTTATTTTATGAACCTTAACAAAGAGCAGATACAATAAAAATTACATCGATGTAAATATTGAATTAAGACAACGAGGACTTTAAAAGACAGCCATCTCTCTTGATCTCCTATTTCATTTTTCATCCAAGTATCAGTACTTATTGCTACAATCAGCTTGAAACGACTACGTTAATCAATTACTTGTTAAAACTATAAAGATTGTTTGTGAATGGAATAGAAGCATAATGCGTTTTATGGATCCCTAGCTAAATATAAAAAAACGGAAACCAACATCTCGAAGAACGATTCCTAAGAAATTTTACAAAAAGACCTAGATTGTAATAACAGGAACGTATTAAAACTTTTGATTATTTTAAGTGTCAACCGACACATCAGTCGTGGCAATGAAATACAAGAGTCTCCAATCTATTCTGTAATGACCCTCCCCCCAACATTTAAACCAACTATTTCTAACACTTGAAAAGATTTATGATAACGATACTTACCAAAAGTTTTTACTAATGCTCACCAAAAGCATTTACTTGGTATACATTTACTGCCTTATTTTGGTAAGTCTCTTATAAATTATGGTAGTATGGAGATCAAAGTTATTTTTAGTTTGCCTGTTAAATATAAATGCTGGGAAATATAAAATAGTGAAATAAAAATGTTAGGCAAACTCAATTTTTATAAACTTTTATATATACCAATGAAGGGAATTCTTGCTTTGCGATTTCTACGACACTTCATTTAATCTCTTTACTTCAGTGTCCATGATAAAGTCAAAAAAGTATAAAATATTAAGTCGGAGAATATTATTAAGCTTGGGAACTAGGCCACAGCTAAGTTACACAGAAACTAATGCGATTTTAAGATTACTTATATAAATGAAAGAATACTCTCAATGAAATATAAGATTTTTAGTAAAATTGACGTTATCCATCGGCACGGTTTATCTTAATACTAGTTTAGTTATTAGTTCACTGCGTATTTAATATCGATTTATGACAGTTTTAAGTTATTCTTTATATAGGTAGTCACTCCAAATGCTTTTTTTGTTAAATACATAAAAATGTAAATATGGATTTTATGTATTTTATACTTCTTTCACAAAGCTCTGTGAAAACAAACCGCTTTAGTCTCACTATTTTAAGATTAACTGTTTAAGTAATAATTTGGCCCTAAAAACATTAGTTTATGGTTTGGTTTTAATTTTTTTCTATCACTTTAAAATACTGTCTTAATTCTATTAAGTATTTTAAGACCAATGGACAACACCAATGGACTCACTAATAAATGATTAAGTGACAAAAAGTTTAAAATGAAACCTTGTAATATTACAACCTATGATTTTCTAAAACAATATATATTAGCTATATCCAAAAAACTTGGCAGAGAATATTAATTTCGCGAAATTGAAGATTTTAATTTTTTTATTATTCACTAAAATGTATAATTACAATACCTGTTTTAAAAATTAAAACAAATATTTTTCTATTGCAATATTCGCACAAGTTATTTACGCCAAATATAACTACTTCCGAAGAAGCGTGACTTGTATGGATATGCGTTACGTGTGTATGTCCCAACTAAGACCCCAAACGCGAGCCATTTTAATCTGTGCCACAATGAAATCCTTAATCCGATTTCCGGCAGCTCTTCAAGGCTGTTCAAAAGGAGTCTATTGTTCGCTTTAATTAAATGTATATTTTGCCACAGCTTTATAAATAGGATCAAAGCTCGTGAGTTTATATATATATGTATATACATATATATATATATATATATATATATATATATATATATATATGTATATATATATATATATATATATATATATGTATATATATATATATATATATATATATATATATATATATATATATATATATATATATATATATATTACATTTATATAAAAGTCTGCTTTCGTAAGAATGCAAAGAACCTTCCTAATGTCTAGGTTTCCGAACATAGAGACACGTCTCGCCTTTGTAAATATGTCTCATAATTAACTTTAATTTATGATATAAAAATAAAAGAAGCGCGAGACGCCATGCACTGCGATCGCCAAGCCGTCCGCCCAGCGTGGCGATTATGTGCAACGACACGCGCATAGGAGAGGTTCTTGTACAACACTGTACGGAAGGCAGGTTGCTTATGATGATATAAATTGTTTTAAAATAATGAAATATTTTTTGTGTATAGTTTGTGAGATTTTTAACCCTTTGTTTAATATATTTTTCCTAGCAATAACAATAAGTTGATAATTATTCATTAGTAATACAATATCTGTAAATATTACGTTTAGTTTTTGTCATTTTATTATTGTACACACTAAACATAATATTTATAAACTAATACCTCTTTTGTATCATATTATTTTCTAAATTAATCTTATCGTTTCATTATGTTTTCTTCTAGATCCTTCTTTGTTAATGGGAATAAATCTGATGAATTTAATTTATATTATACGTAGCGGTCGATAACTATATGGATTAATTCAATTTTAACCTCCAAACTAACCAGCTTTAAGAAGACGTACCATTTAAACATTTTTATTTAAAATATTTTATTCGAATTGCTATATTATTCTTTAATCTCAACGAAGTTACAAATATTCGAATTAATTTCACATAATTCTGTAAAAAAATATAATTCCAATGTCGTCTTGTTACCGTAGAGTTAAAGTGCCTTATTATTCCTAAATCGACAAAGGTATGACGATTAACGTGAATATAATATTCAACGTAAAACTTAGTTTTGAATATATGAAAGGTTCAAACCTTTTTCTTACAAACTTTAGTACAAAATGTTCAACGCAACACATTAAGGTGATTATCTTATTGTCTGAAAAAAAATAAATACGGAGAAGTCTAGAGTATTAAGGTATTCACGTTTTCTTGGCACATCGCATATTTTAGAAACTTTTAATACGGTCCTCTATTAGTAAATGAAGAAACTTATGTTTTAATTATTCCTGAATTAATACATGTTCAGCGTAACCGAATATTTAATTTTGTTTCCGAGACAACGAATTGAATTGATAATTTGGTTTTCCATTTGATTACTTGTAAGCTTTTAACTATATATTTAATTATTACATTTAACATTTTTTCGAAACTGCTTTTAATTTCGTCTTCCTTGAAGGAAATTTGTTTATATTATATTTTCTATAGACTATTGATTAAAATAAAAATTTTTCTTTGATGTAATTTGGTTTTAAAAATACTCTAAGGCGAAAGGGGGTAAAAATCTTATGGAACATTACGAATTAACAAATAAGATAATGACAACCAAATAGAAGTTCTCAAAAATTACTTCTAATACGATTTCGGTAATATTATTGGTACTTTATTAGTTTTAAAAGAAAGTGTAGAAAATTATCGCACCACCACATACAATAAATGTGATGAAATATATTTTCCTACAAACTCCATTGGATAAGGTCTACATTTTAACCCATCAATATATTTTCCTTCCATCATTTCAGTGGTATACAAAAGATCTATAAAAGTGCAGTCTATAATATCAACTGAACTCCATTGCTACGAATCTCATTAAATCGTAAGCCTCACGCTTGTGAAAAATATACTAGGTAATAAAGTTATCAAATTAAAAATTTATGAATAGTTTAATATACATACTGTGTACGCTTAAACGTTTAAATATTTTTACGTATCTCAGTGGACAAAACACTACTTGAAGAATTCCTCTTGCAGTTGTGCATTTTTTTAAACATTTTCAGTTTTACGTGTAAAGCAACTGGTTAGTTGATTTACACGTAAAACTGACACACTCACATTCCATGCTTCTTAAACTCAAAATAACTTGTTTAGAAAAAGCTTTATGTATCTAGAGATGATGTAGTTTTTAAACGAAAGATTGTAAAAATGATTTAATTCTAAATTGATATTCAAAAAGTAAATAGAAATATAAGAAAGTTTTAGTATCAAAATATTTACACATGTTATGAACATGATATATTTTTGCATATTATTAGTATTGCAATTTGTAAGAATAGTTTTCTCTATTAAAATTGTTGTTAAAAAATATAATCGACATTCATATATTTTTTTATTTTGCTTCGATTATATTAACAAAATAAATAGTTCGACTATTTAGCGCTTTAATATATTAATATTAAATAATTAATTTGTGTCTCAAAATGTTTGCTGCACATAACTTATATGATATATATAAAATATATTATCATACTTTATAATATCCCTACGATATCCCGTCGGTCTCGCAA
Source organism: Druceiella hillmani (assembly GCA_039881145.1). Taxonomy (NCBI): domain Eukaryota; kingdom Metazoa; phylum Arthropoda; class Insecta; order Lepidoptera; family Hepialidae; genus Druceiella; species Druceiella hillmani. The sequence goes on along the minus strand of JAYKKI010000142.1, from coordinate 1,799,927 downwards.
GTAGATTGTGATGTAGAAAATAAATGAACAATTTACTTAATAATATTAGGAAAATTTGTGTCTCAAAATGTTTGCTGCACAATTTTTGCAACAAAACTAATGAATTATTCAAATGTTTTGTAATGATTCCCATGCATTGATGAAGAAAAATAATCTTTCTCGGCCATTAAATATTTGAGTCGAAAAATATACTATTTAAAACATATATCTGCGTGAAATGCACAGTTTGTACATCAACACTCGAAAGATAATTAGGAAAGTCATAAGATAAAAGAATAAATGACGTGGCCATTAATTTGAAAGCCAATGTTTTATATGATTTAATGCCATACGACTTTTATTACTTATAGCACCAATTATAAAACAAACGTTTTATAAATGAATATTATTATTTAAAGTGAAATAAATATAATATCCAAAAAGCGATTTAATTTTACATTCATAGCTGTAGTGATGTTTTCTTTGGGTATACCATTACACAGAACATAGAATACAGAACGGATACCACCCATACCAAAAAGTGGCCGTAATTTTGTATGGGCAACTGGAGGTCAACTCACCAGATGGCGCTTCGATTATTACCAACGTCAAGGTAGATGACGCTGTCTAGGGAGAATTACCACCCATATATGGCATTACGATACAACGCTGAACTGAAATTTATTAAATTTAAGGGCCTATTAAAATACTTTAAACATATTTTCATTTTCATTAAGACTTTAAACTAAAATGTTACAAAACATATATCCCATATTTTAAAATTATAATATTCTAAAAGGTAATTACTACAAAAAATATATTTGGATATAGAGTGACTTCTGAAGCATGCTTCAAAATTTGTCTGACTTTAACGCTGTTCAGGTAGATTACAATCTGGAAACTTGCAACGCTGGTTTCTTAAGAGACTGTAATATTTGCATTAAATGACCGACTTTGATGTTCTTATCATATGAAACTGAAAGACTAGAAAATGTTGACTTATTGAATGGTTGAAAATAATTACTAGTATAGTTAATAGTGGGCTCGCTTTTTGCAATTTTTTCTCACCTATTTATATAAAGTCAAAATTCCGAAGCAAGTTTTTCATAAAATGCGCGACGGCACTTTTTCGAACTCATGGATCGAACTACTGTAGATAACCAAAAGAAATGAAAAATATATAATAATATAAAATAAATAATGCTTCAGTTTATAGCGGCCTCGGAATTCTGAAATATCTATGGAATACCTAGAAAAAAAATTCCGTTTAAAACCACAAAGTATTAAAACGCTCAGAATTAACTGTAAATTTCTTCTTACTACATTAATATTATTACGTAAAATTTACACCAGAATAATCGTTAATTCATTATATATCAAAATTTAATTATAAGTTTTGTAAATAAACGTAATTGCAACTGCCAAATTGCTACATAATGCGATGCATCGGCCGGTCAGTTGTAATACCGCACGAGCGCTCGTTGACATCGGACCTGCTTTGGTAATATCAAACCATATATACCCAACTACCTAGTTTTGATCATGTAAGTATTCTTTGTAACTCATATTATATTGAACAATTACTTTATATGGAAAAATTTATGTTGACTAGTTATTATTTTTTTAACACATACTGTTATATTTATGTCGAAAAGGCTCTGTCTACAGATGTGTTAGAAAGAATAGATATATATATGTATTAAGAAAAGTAAATGAAGGAATATACATCTATACTCAATAAACCTATAACTTTTTGTGTTACTTTTCAGCAATTTAGTTAACCAATTTGTTTAATAAATTATGGAAATGTTTCAGAAAAAGTAACTATTCCGCCAAGAAATAATTTTTATCTAAACCTTGACTAAGAGGATGCGGCAACAAAACTTTTCCGTTAAATATTACATAACATAACATTAGATACGTACCGCCAGCATTCCTTCATCATCTACGCACAATTCAAATATTACAGACGAAGCGTCAATGCCAGCACTTGACAAGATAGATACGTTGACGATATAAGTGGAATCCGAGAATTGTGCCGTAAGAAAGACTACTTTACTTATTAATTTTTATAAAGCTAACAAATGATCTTCTTTTCTATTATAAAAAAATTATAATAATTGTTTCAGGAAGCAGATTATAAAGCTTTGGGACGGGGAAAAATGTATTTCCAGTTCTTTTTAAATCTATTGTTTCATATTGAGAAACATAGAGGGAAATATGTTTCCAAACTGGTGGTTGGTAAGAGAATAAATTAAAACGTTCATATTAAGCATGCTGCTACGCAGCAGTAGTCGCTTTCAATGGCGGTAAACCGCAATACATATTATACGAGACACTGTGGGGCAAGAGCCTAGGAAAGTCTACAAAAGAAATAGAACACAAACGACATGTCCAAAGTCCATACTACACAAGTCGTCCAAAACGACGTAAAACCAAAGTAAATTTTGGTAAAATTGATGAACAGATATGAACCAAAATGATTATGGCAATGCAAAGAAACTATTTTTAAACAATATTAAGCAACAATAAGACGCTGTTTTTAAGCAATATTAAGTTTAAGTTAAACTGTTTTGAGATCTAGCGCAATACTATTCTGCAAGCGGAAAATGCATTATGGTTCGAACTTCAAAGATGCATTTTGACGGCACTAAAAGTTTCCAAAAATCTGCAAGGGACGTGTTAACCCAAAATCTGCCCCACTGATGAAAGCTATTTTATATAGCTGTAACTTAAGTCATGTAATTTCCGTCAGTCATAGAACAGAAAGTAAAACCAAGTCTTGGAACAGCTGGGTGTACAAGAAAATATTCAAATCAAAAAATGTGGGCTGTTTATGTTTACATTAAGAAATATTAGTTGAGATTAAATGTCCCTACACCGCATTCGATATCGACCCACAAAAAACGATTTCAAGAAAAAATAACAAAGGGAACCAATTTTTCACAAGGAACCTGGAACTTGCTATGAATGAAAAGCGCGATTGGTTTTACCAAGTCCAGAGTCAGCTTCATATTACGAATAGGAATATCTGCTTATTTGCAGTGTAGACTGGTCCGGATTATGTGCGTCTGTGTCTGTCTGTCTGTGCGTCTGTGTCTGTCTGTCTGTGCGTCTGTGTCTGTCTGTCTGTGCATATGTGTATGTCTGTCTGTGCGTCTGTGTCTGTCTGTCTGTGCGTCTGTGTCTGTCTGTCTGTGCGTCTGTGTGTGTGTGTCTGTGCGGCTGTGTGATGTGTGTGTGTTTGTCTGTGTGATGTGTGTGTGTGTCTGTGTGGTGTGTGTGTGTGTCTGTGTGGTGTGTGTGTGTCTGTGTGGTGTGTGTGTGTTGTGTGGTGTGTGTGTGTGTGTGTCTGTGCGTCTGTGTGTGTGTTTCTGTGCGTCGGTGTGTGTGTGTGTGGTGTGTGTGTGTCTGTGTGGTGTGTGTGTGTCTGTGTGGTGTGTGTGTGTCTGTGTGGTGTGTGTGTGTCTGTGTGGTGTGTGTGTGTCTGTGTGGTGTGTGTGTGTGTCTGTGTGGTGTGTGTGTATGTGTGGTGTCTGTGTGTCTGTGTGATGTGTGTGTGTGTGTCTGTGTGATGTGTGTGTGTGTCTGTGTGGTGTGTGTGTGTGTCTGTGTGGTGTGTGTGTGTCTGTGTGGTGTGTGTGTGTTGTGTGGTGTGTGTGTCTGTGTGTGTGTGTGTGTCTGTGTGGTGTGTGTGTCTGTGTAGTGTGTGTGCGTCTGTGTTGTGTGTGTGTGTCTGTGTGGTGTGTGTGTGTGTGTCTGTGTGGTGTGTGTGTGGTGTGTGTGTGTGTCTGTGTGGTGTGTGTGTCTGTGTGGTGTGTGTGTGTGTGTGTGTCTGTGTGGTGTGTGTGTCTGTGTGGTGTGTTTGTGTGTGTGTCTGTGGTGTATGTGTTTTTTTTTTCTTTTTTTTTTTTTTAAGAGGTGCGGAAATAAAAAAAAATCTTCGAAAGACACCGCCAATGTTAATACTCTGCCGCCCATCTTACGGCAGATAACAGTGACGGTAGTGTGGGATTTCTACCAGACCTGGCAGACCTGGCAGACCTACCCACTAAAAAAACACTCCTCTTCCCCTCTCCCCGTAGATGGTACGGGGAGGACTGAATCGGAACCGCGTTAGCATTACTTCAATCCAGTCCGTGCTGCGTCACGCGACGCCTACTCCTGGCTACTGGTCCCTTTCAGCAATTTTGCTTTCCAAAAGGCGCCGTGCATAAGCTGCAACAGCTGACCAGTTTGCTTCTTGCTCGATCATATGGGCTACCAGGCTTGAGGGGGAGAGCCTGGTGCCTATGATCTCTTCGGTGCTGCCTCTGCAGTCCTTCCACCGAACACACTGGAAGAACGTGTGTTCGGCGTCGTCAATTTTGTCTGGACAATACTTACATGCCGCCGTGCAGTGCAGACCCATCTTGTGGAGATAGGCGTTGAACTGTCCGTGCCCTGTCAGAAGCTGCGTCAGAAAGAAGTCCGTGTCTCCATGTTTCCGGGTGAGCCAGGCATTAATGTTTGGAATCAGGCGCTCCGTCCATCTGCCTGTCTTTCCCGTCGTCCATTGTTTCTGCCACTCCTGTAGCGTCTCCTTCTTAATTGTCCTTCTTGCCTCATTAGAGTTGTCACCATTTCCTTTAGCGTCGTAGAGTTTTGCTCTCTCAATCGCCAAAAGGTCGATAGGCGCAGCTCCTGCAATGACCAATACAGCCGCTTCAGAAACCGCGCGGTAGGCACAGGCTATCCTGAGAGCTCCTCGTCGTTGTACCGCTGCTATTTTCCGTCGGTATGTCTTTTGCTTTAAGATATCTGCCCATATTTCTGCTCCGTTAAGCAGTACAGAGTGAACTACCTCTAGCAGGACTCGTCTTTTCCTGGTTCGTGGTCCTATCGAGTTGGCCAAGATCCTTGATAGGTTGGATACGGTCTTGCTGGCTTTCTTGCATGCACTATCGAGGTGTTCACGGTAAGATAGATTCTCGTCAATCATTACCCCCAGATAGCGCAGAGCCCTTGTTGACGTCAGAGTTGTCCCTCCCATTTCTATGGTGAATGGTTTAGGGAACCATTTTTGTCTAGTCAGTACGACCATCTCTGTCTTCTGTTTGGCGAGTTTCAGGTGGTGTTTTTCAAGCCATATTTCTATGGCATCCGTGGTCTCCCGAATTAAAACCTCTGCTTCCTCGGCACTATCTACCACTATCGTAGCCGCAACGTCATCCGCAAAGCTTGTGAGCTGTACTTGCTTCGGCAACGGGATTCGCAAGAGCTCATCGTAGTCAGCATTCCAGAGGTCAGCCCCCATAATTGAGCCTTGAGGCACGCCGGCTGTTACGTCATGTTCTCGCGGGCCCTCCGTCGTTTCCACAATCAGCTTCCTCTTGTCTAGATAGTCGTCGATCATTCCCAGATTTTCTGGCTTCACCAAAAATCTGTGCTCTAAAGCGTCCAAAATGTCTTCCCAATTCGCGCTGTTAAAAGCATTTTTTACGTCGAATGTGAGGAGAAGACACACCTTGCGAGCTTTGAGGCTACCAGACCATGCTTCTCGAGCTGTCTTCGTTACCTTCTGAATCGCGTCAATTGTCGATCTTCCCTTTCGGAAGCCATGTTGGTTTGTCGCAAAACCTCCGGCACGATCGATGTCGTTGCGAAGCCTTCCTTGAATGAGCTTCTCAAGCAGCTTTCCGGCAATGTCCAGCATGCAAAGTGGACGGAACGACGAAGGGGTTATAGGGGTCTCTTTCCCTTTATCTAGCAGGACCAATCTTTGCCGCTTCCAGACTGTGGGAAACGTGCCAGTAGCCAAGCATGCATTGTAAGCACTCAGAAGTATGTGTGGATGCTCCAGGGCTATAATCTTAATCACTGAGGCTGGGATGCCATCAGGGCCTGGCGCTTTCCCAATCTTGATGGTCTTTGCCGCGTCTTGCAGTTCCTTCGTGGTAAAGGGTGTTGTTTCGCCATTTTTCGTGTATAATCTCTTCCCTCGTGGTGGGTGTTCGGGAAATAGCTCCGCCACGATGCTGTTCATCACAGCAGGAGATTTCGGCGCTTCTGGTGCAGCTTTACCAAGTCTTTTAGTGACAATTTGGTACGCTTTTCCCCAGAGATCATTGTTGAGGTCGTTGCAAATCTCCTTCCACAATACTGCTTTGCTTGTCTTGATGGCTTTGTTCAGAGCCTTTTTGGCCTGCTTATACTCCATCGAGTATGTGTCCTGGTCGGGGAAACGTTTTGCCGCTCACGTTGCTTGTCGACGTAGCTTGTGGCATTTTTCCCGAAGTTCTGCTATGTTCTGAGACCACCAGTACGCTGGCCTATGGGTGCCTGGCTTCATCGACCGTGGCATTGATGCATTGCATGCGGCGATGATCAGGCCCATCACTTTTGACACTGATGTTTCCGCCTCATTACGGGTATTCGGAGTCGTGTTATACTCAAAAGTAGACGAGCTTCGTGTTAGAGAAGTTCGCAGCTTCTCAAGATCGAGCTTCCTGGCATTCCACTTCCGCGGTTGATGAACTCGTCGCGGTGCCGGAGCAGATGTTGGTTGGACTTTGAATGTCACAATTTGGTGGTCGCTGCCGCTGTATTCCTCTGAAACTGTCCAGTCCTCGATCATGTTTGGATCATCCTTGGAGTTGCCAACGTGATGTCAAGGATGGATTCCTTGTAACCCGGTCTTCTGAATGTTGTAACACTACCGATGTTTAGCACTATGAGGTCGACTCTTGCTGCAAATTCTGCTACCTCATTACCTCTGGTATCAGAGATGTCAGAACCCCATTCGGCTGATTTGGCGTTGAAGTCACCAGCTACGATGACTTCCCCGTCGAACCCGCCGATTGTGTCCTCTAAGTTTGCCATTATCTGGCGAAAGACACTAATCCCTTCATTGGGTGAAAGGTAAACGCTCACAAAGTAGGTCATGGGGGTTTTGATCCAGACAAAGCCTTCTCCACTTCCGCTGTCATTGACGATGACCCGCTTCATGTTTACAATCCAGATAGCTGCCGTACCGGATTTATCAGCGAACCATGATCTATCCTGGATGTTTAGATACTGCTCGCAGATAAGGCAGATGTCGATCTTCTGTTCAAAGATACGTTGGCGTAGTAAATTTTGCGCCAGAGCGCATCTATTCAGGTTACCTTGTACTATGCGTGTCATTTCTGCTCTCTCGTGATTTCGGCAAGTGCATTGCGGAATGCCATGCAAGCCCCGGAGCCCGCGGTATGACATACACTGTTCCGATCCTTCTCGTCCTGTGCACATAGAAAGCATTTCGGCTTCACCGCGCAGTCTACAGACTTGTGGTTCTCTCCGCCACATTTGTAGCAACACTTGCTTCTATCTGGTCCCGTACAGCGATTTGTTTGGTGCCCGTAACCAAGGCATTTAAAGCAACGAGTCACTTTAATAACGGGACGAATGCGGCAGTTAACCCATCCAATTTTTATGCGGGCCTTAATCAGGACTTTGGTCGCGTTGGCCTCATCTATCTCGCAGAAGGCCGCTCGTTGTCCTCGTGCCGTGACTTTGGTCAAGTTGACCCGCCTGATTTCTAAATTTGTCGTGAAGTCCCGATTGAGGGCTTCACGAACGTCATTTTCAGTAGAGACTCCATCCAAGTCGAGAATCTCTATCGTCGTCAGTGGCGTCAGTGTTTTGACTGTTCCGATGTTTTCGGTTGCTGACTTTATCGCGGCAGCAAAAGCCGCACTGTCGTCAGACTTGGGGCTCATTTCTAGCAGTACGCCTCCGCGTCTTGTCTGTCTAATGGACCTAATGTCCACGCCAGCCTCTGCCGGGTTCACCTTCGCCTTAATCTCCTTAAGGAGATCCGCGTACGTGCGCCCTTCTGCTGGTTGTACTAGAACCGCTTTGGTTCTTGGTTTTCTCCTTTTCGTTTTGTGATGGTTGTTCTTGGGGCCATCGCTTCCTTGAGGCTTTTGGGCCTCTTTCGTTGTTAGGACCGAGTCTAGTGTCGCTTTTTTCTTCGTTTTTCCCCGCCGAGCCACTTCAACCCAGGTGCCTTGAGGCTGTTTTTTGGACGGTTGATTGTCCTGTCCAGAAGTGGGGCTCGGTGTCGATAACGGCCTTTTCTTAGGGTTGGTCTCCTCGAGCGCGGGGTTCGGTGTTTGAGGTATACCCGGCTGGGAGATCATCCTGGGGGATGTCTGCGTAGTTCGCGCCGTCTTGCTTGGAACTGTTTTCGAAACAGCGGTGAGGTCTTTCAAAGCCAGGCGATACGCGGTGTCGATCGACCTGACTAACGTCCTTATTACACCGTGTACGTTGTTCTTATCCTTGATGAAGTCAACGAGCTCGTCAATTTTGGAGCCTAGTCGCTCTACCGGTGTTTGGCGGCATCCACTGGATGGTACAGAGTGTACCCGATCCCGGTGGAAGGCGCTGAATGTGGTCCTCTCTTCTATGTTTAGTACGGCGGCGCTCGCACTCTGCTCGACGTCCATGTGGGCGTCCTCTCCTGTCGCTGAGTTCACACTCCCTGTAGCAGTACTTGACAGCGAGGCCATGGGGTCCACCCCGCTGCCCATTTTTTGTTTTATAGTGCTTTCCATGTTGTTCCCACGAGTACCTAGGGAAATATAAGTCCACTCCGGCAGAGCCCCGGTTGCCGGAGTAAGGCCACTAAATACGCCTGAGGTGGGACCTAGTCCCTCAGGGAAGCGCTTATGACGACAATAGCCTGTCGCCTTTCAGTCCTGGGCACGCTAGACCTCTGACATCGGGTTGTGTTTTGTCCGCGGGGGCTGTTTTATTTCACCCCTACCCTGTGTCGGCAATGCGAGCCTCGGGCTTACCCCTATCCGCAACCTTGGGGACGCGCCGTGTAGCAGTGCACCTCTGCCTACGGGTGGTGTATGTGTGTGTGTGGTGTGTGTGTGTGTGTGTGAGTGGTGTGTGTGTGTGGTGTGTGTGGTGTGTGTGTGTGTGTGGTGTGTGTGTGTGTGTGGTGTGTGTGTGTGTATGTGTGTGGTGTGTGTGTCTGTGTGGTGTGTGTGGGTCTGTGTGGTGTGTGTGTGTGTCTGTGTGGTGTGTGTGTGTGTGTGTGTCTGTGTGGTGTGTGTGTGTCTGTGGTGTGTGTGTGTGTGTGTCTGTCTGTGTGGTGTGTGTGCGTCTGTGGTGTGTGTGTGTGTGTGTGGTGTGTGTGTGGTGTGTGTGTGTGTGGTGGGTGTGTGGTGTGTGTGTGTGGTGGGTGTGTGGTGTGTGTGTGTGGTGTGTGTGTGGTGTGTGTGTGGTGTGTGTGTGTGTGGTGTGTGTGTGTGTATGGTGTGTGTTTGTGGTGTGTGTGTGTGCGGTGTGTGTATGTGTGTGGTGTGTGTGTGTGTGTGGTGTGTATGTGTGTGGTGTGAGTGTGGTGTGTGGTGTGTCTGTCTGTCTGTGCGTCTGTGTCTGTCTGTCTGTGCGTCTGTGTCTGTCTGTCTGTGCGTCTGTGTCTGTCTGTCTGTGCATATGTGTATGTCTGTCTGTGCGTCTGTGTCTGTCTGTCTGTGCGTCTGTGTCTGTCTGTCTGTGCGTCTGTGTCTGTCTGTCTGTGCATATGTGTATGTCTGTCTGTGCGTCTGTGTCTGTCTGTCTGTGCGTCTGTGTCTGTCTGTCTGTGCGTCTGTGTCTGTCTGTCTGTGCGTCTGTGTCTGTATGTCTGTGCGTCTGTGTGTGTGTGTCTGTGCGTCTGTGTGTGTGTGTCTGTGCGTCTGTGTGTGTGTCTGTGCGTCTGTGTGTGTGTGTCTGTGCGTCTGTGTGTGTGTCTGTGCGTCTGTGTGTGCGAGTCTGTGCGTCTGTGTGTGTGTGTGTGTGTATGTGCGTCTGTGTGTCTGTGCGTCTGTTTGTGTGTATCTGTGCGTCTGTGTGTGTGTGCGTCTGTGCGTCTGTGTGTGTGTGTGCGTGTCTGTGTGTATGTCTGTGTGTGCTTGTGTATGTGTGTGCGTGTGTCTGTGTGTGCGTGTGTCTGTGTGTACCTGTGCCTGTGTGTGCGTGTGTATGTGTGTGCGTGTGTCTGTGTCTCTGTGTCGCTGTGTCTCTGTGAGTCTGTGAGTCTGTGCGTCTGTGTGTCTGTGTGTCTGTGTGTCTGTGCGAGTGCGCGTGTGTGTGCGTGTGCGTGCGTGTGTGTGGGTGTGTACGTGCGTGCGTGCGTGCGTGCGTGCGTGCGTGCGTGGAAACTTTGTCATTTCAACCGCTTGTCCCATTAATCATATGTAATCGGACAAAATGTATGTTTGTTCAATTGGTCGCCTAGTTTATAAAATAATTAAACTTTAAATTTTGTATCAAATCGTAATTATGTTTAAATTAACACCCTATAAACTAAATAATATACACTAAATGTCAGTTTGGCTACGTTGTAAATTTCGCAAACTGTGAAATGAAATATCAGTTATCGGTTTCAAAAACTAAGAAACACGCGTACTATAATTAAAGTACAAATTATTTTGTTTTAGAATGTATTTACACTTACCTAAATTTTATGTTCAAAGTATCTTCCTCATTCTTCAAGGCACTTTCGCAGCCAACGACAATCATTGCCGTGAACGCGTCTCATTAGTCTCCTCGAATGCGCTGTCTTATTATGTTAAAAGCTTGTATAATCCGATTTCTCATGTGTAAGGATATTGGTTGTCTATTTTTTAAGTTTTACTGACGTATAGCTTATGTTAAATAATCTACCACAGCGCCTGGTACATGAATGTGGCTTCCTTCTGAAGTAACTTAACACATCTTCTTCTATATTCGCCCATATTCCTGGAGTACCACCTGATTTCAACGGAACGATGGGCCTATTCTCACGTAATCTCGTAATAGCGTTAATAATAACTTGGCCTCCACTAGGCTGTCGCCGTTTCGGACAATGGCATTCGGCATATTTTAGTACAATGTCCAAATATTCACCAGCACTAAAAAACGACATATCGTAATTACACTCACTCGATATCACAAATAATAAAAAGTATTTAATAAAAAACCAGCGACACACATTATACAAGTTAACTGACATATCATAACTAAACTTTCAAAAACATTTGACGTCGAAAAAATGTGTGAGGATTGATATATTAAATAATAAATAATCCATAACAATTTCATTTGAAAGCGCAGTTTAAATTAATATATTATTAATAATAAGAAAATAATAATAATTTATCTAAATGACAAATGAAAAAATATCGTATTAATAGTTATACCAATAAGTTTATTTTAAAAATCGACGAGAGTATTTTTCGTAATCTTCAATGTTCGAGCGAATTATGAATTGATGTTAAAGATTTTCAAATGGCAATAATTTTGGTTTAGGATACAGAAACAAAGTTACCCTTGAAATTTAATTTTGTTATCCTCTTCTTTCTTCTAACCTTTCTTATTTTGTAAAATTTTACAAATGAAAGTCGATCGATCGCTAAGAAAGGTAATTATGAAATATTGCCACATTTTTTCCGTTTATCAAAATATAAGATATAGGTTGATACATTTACATGTTAAAGCTTTGACAATTTTTAAATATAAAAGAGTGGTATGATTCAAAACAAAAATAAATGTATTGCAATCTACCCATGTAGTACCTACTATCACGGATTAAAGTCCCAAAGTTGCCTAACATAGTGTGTACATAATATATATATATATATATATATATATATATATATATATATATATATATGTATGCACGTATGTTTGTTAAAAAGTATATATTACAAAGTAAAATTAATTAAAATTCCTCAAACCATTTCTACTGATTTCAATATAAGAATCGAATAAAAAAAACACAAAAAAACGTACGTGTGATTGATAGCGACACAAAAAATAAATTTTAAATCTCCACTCATTTCTTCACATTAATAAAATCTTGCAGAATAAAAAAAACTCAATCATACCATTTAAAAAAAAAATGCAAACAAAGTTTGCATTATTTACTTTATTGGTTTGTCAAATTGACCCTAGTCATAAATACGATGCAGAGCTGAAAATATTTACACATTTTATACAACAAACAAAATTTTAAGAACAATAAATTTATACTATAAAATATTACATTAAGGTTGGGAATTAAAATGGTATTAAATTAAGGTTGTGAATTAAAATGGTATTTAATATGTTATAAGAATTACTAAATATTAAACAACAATATAATTTAGTAACAGAGACGGATTCAGTTGAATGACTACTTTTCATTTTAAATTATATCAAGATATTTATGATAGGTGCCGAGTTCAAATGTGGCAAAACGGGTAGATAAATTTCATATAATTGCCAAATATTTTCTAAAGAAAAACTAAGTGTTTTAGTATTAAAAGTCATGCGATAAAATAAAAATTTGAATTATGAAAAGGCTGAGAAATATTTTTTTAAATTTTTTGGTGCAAATGAATATTCATTGACGGTGAAAATGCAAAAGATACCCAGGATTTAATATATAATATTTATCTAGCTCCTTCTTAAATAAAAACCCAAAACGAAATTTATTTGAAATGGAAGTGAAATGTTCAAAATTATATTTACATAAACTGTACGAAAATTATATTTAAACTTCATTATTCTTCAATTTTCCGTTTTTCATAAAATGTACTAGTAGGTTTTAAAAGAAAATACTTTAAGGGACGAACATTTTAAAAAGTTTAATAATAAACGGTAATTTACTTTTGCTTTCCTTTATAAAATTTTAAATATTACTTTATATTCAGAAGAGAATTGATTTAAGTATACTTCAACTACTCATTTAACCTTTTAGAAAGATGATCCTTCACTTGAGTTTAAAGTTATGAAAAATGCAAGCAAATATAACGAAAAAAGTTTAATCTTTTAATAAATGGTGACAACTAGAAGTTCATTTTCAGGTATATTTTAACTATTTCATTTAATTTACGATTTAATCCTTAAAAATTAAATAATTTAATACAGGTTATAAACCTTTACTATTACTGGGGCAAGGTACAGATTTTAGATGAAAGTAAATCATTACCTAACATGGAATACCTCACCCAAAATGTGCAAAAAGCCACAATTGATTTATATCATGATATAAAGAATATGAATTGCTCATATTATTTCGATATCGCTATGATACGATTCCAATATAGCGCGACTCGACGTGCCATTTATGTTTCCGAGAGAGCGTACAATCAGTTAAACCTCGCTGCGACAACACACGATGGGAAATACTCGTAGAGCCTTCATTGCAACGTTTGGTAAGCTTTTACGTACAATAAAACAAGCTAAATGTAAAACCTCGTTTAATCACCGTATGACTGACAATGACATTCATTTATTCACTTAATTTCCAACATTACGGATCATAAAAAATTAATGCGGTATGCTTTAACAGAACTTTAATTACATAAGAAATAATAAATCTTGATTTGTTATCGGTGTTTTTAAAAGTACCATAATAGTTCTGAGAAACATTTCTTTTTTCAAAAATTATCACAGCTAAAATTTATATATTACCTATATAGACTTGAATTTTAAAATCTTATGAATCATTGAAATATGGTAAGATTTTTTGGAAATGTAAAGAATATATATTACCACAGTGTGTAGGAAAAAACTTTCAAGTAATAAATACGTGTAATTCGAGTTCGTTTCGCACGTCAAGAATTTCATATTTATGTATTTACCAGCCTATGACAGTTTAATTTTTTTCATTACGTTGGAAAGTACGTTTTATTGGATATAAATAAATAATTGAAAATATTTACAGTTGTGTGAATTTTTTAACGACATATACAATTTAATTTTTCAAAAATAAATGAAACTAAGGCACTTAATATTATATCTACTTTATTTAAATATTTTAAAATAAAATAAAGTAGAAATATATATAATAAAACAAAGTAGAATTTATATTACATCAGGTAGTTTCTTTTAGTTGTGAAAAATTAAATTGAAATGAATTCCTACAAAATTAACGCCAAATCTATTTAACACATAAAATTTTAAATTTCCTTCAAAATTATTTACTCCGCAGCTTAGGGTGAGATATTAATAAAATAAAACGTATTGTCTAGGGCAATTTTACCAAACGTGAAACAAAAAAAAAAAGTTGATACTAATCGATTGCATTTATTAACGAAAGTAATAAATGAATAATTTTTCTTATTTTACAGTGCAGCTAATTATCTCGACGGGCGTGACAAATATCCTGTGCAGAGTTGAGATTTCTACCTCAACCGCTAAACAAAAAAACTTTTAAAACAAAGATTATTCGACTTACGTATACGTTTAAGTAAATAAACTGGAACTAAACGCATATGCGTAATGGAGTGTTGGACCTTTGTGTATAGAATATTGCATATTATTAGTGAATTAACAAATGTAAACTTAATTAACTAATCGCGATTGCACAATGCTGATATCAAATCATAATTATAAAATATTGTATGGAAATGTCAGGTATATAACATAACACGCAATCACTGGTCAATATATACAGTAATACTAAGTAATTCAGGTACATTACACGAAACTAATGTCTAGTAGCGAATATGAAAATATTATTTCTTATTATCCTGTGCTTATCCCCCAAAATTTAGGTGATCTATTAAATACCCTTACTATAACAAATCCTTACTGTTATTAAAATTAGAGTTAACTTCTCATAGCTAAAAACTTCAGTCAGTCTTTCAGGAATCTATTTACGAAGGACCCCTGGTCGATGATGCAAAAACTATAGCCTGAATTGAGAGCAAAAGCAAAAACCTATTTCACACCAATTCTTCTTGAAATTGTTTTTGTATTTTTTACCGAATTTTTGTTTCAAAAGTATTTATTGTGAACTAAAGAAAAGATTTTTCAAATGAAATTTTCCATTTCTTTAATGAATATTATAAAGCACAGGTTATAATCACATCCTATTTTAAATTGATCCATTAAAAAACTGCAAAATTTATGCAAAAACACTTTTGAGGACTTAAGTGGTAAAGATGATGATTACCGATAACGTTAATTCTTGAGTTTTTCTCGATCGATTTATATCAGTTATATTTTATTCAATCACTTTTAATAGCGACTGCTCATTTATGTTCTTTTTTAAGAAGTGAGCAAGTCGAGTAATTAAAAATATATTTTTTTATCCAAATGTTTGGATATTATACTTTTAGGACCTAATGTTGAGGAATATTAACATTATTTGATACACGCCTTAAAACATGCAATTTTCATATGATGCAATTTCCATATGATTATTTAAAGTAAATGGTTTTTCCCGTTTCTATAACGAAATTTGTATACTCTTGCGAATGCTTTTTCAGTAATAGCGACGCTTATTTGAAAATCTCACCGTGGAATAAGTATGTTTTTGTCACTCATATTACAATTCACACGTAGCCCTAAATGCGTTTTATTTTGAAATGCTAATACACTCAATACAACATAATCGAGGAATTAGGAATAAGGATGTAAAAAAATACTTGCACACTTTGAATACCATACATTTTTATTTATTTATTATATTATATTTAGGTGATATGTTCTGATTGAATTACTTTCTAAATGCTAATGATATATATAGTCGAGTGCAATAAACTCGAAAAAATTAAAAACTTATTTATACTAAAAGAACTTTCATCATATATTATAAAGCTCTTACAATCACACACTAAAAAGTTTGCGTTTTAAAAGTGGCTGTGGTAAAAATACATAATGTTTGTTTTAGAAATCGACATTATTGAAATTAATTTCTAAACTAATTGCTTTAATTCAAGTGTTTCTTTTTGGAGAAAAATAAAGCAGCAATACCTGTCGAAATGTTAAGTTGTTAATTATCAATTTATCTTTAAAAGTTTTAACTAGTGATACGAAATGTAGACTACCGTATTATAAATATCCGTAAATTAGTTTAAGAGAAATGCATGTAAAAATCCTTGTAAATGAAAAAAAGATT
This sequence comes from Druceiella hillmani, assembly GCA_039881145.1. Classification (NCBI taxonomy): domain Eukaryota; kingdom Metazoa; phylum Arthropoda; class Insecta; order Lepidoptera; family Hepialidae; genus Druceiella; species Druceiella hillmani. The sequence continues at coordinate 1,784,056 of JAYKKI010000142.1, read as the reverse complement.
AGATTTTTACAGTAAAAGTTAATTTATTAGGAAGTATCATAAAACTAAAAAGTTACAAATATTTTTTATTAGTTTTTATTATACATATTTGAAATTATATAAGATCATTATTTTCTTCGACACCTTCATCAAATTCGTTTGCGACATTGTTATTAATGCATTCCAACAGCTTGATCCGTTTTATTTTAAGCTATCTTTATCAAACTGAGCCACATCCAGTCTAAAAACGTGAAAGTCCATTTTTAACCAATTTTCGAATGCCGATAACCGATTCATTGTAGGAGGATAGTTTTTAAATAAGTATTATGAGTCCAAAACAGAGATTACCGTTAAATTCCGGATTAAAGCTCTTTAGTTCTGATGATGCAGGAATACTGCCTACCTCAAACATGAAACTGTTTTAAAGTTAATATTATCAGGTGGAGACTATCAGTCTATGGTATCATGGTTCTAATTCCTCAGTGCTATGATGTACAGATACCGCCTGGTTAAATCGCGAGGTTTGAGGATATGCTGTTTTTAAATTAGTATTCTGGATCTTAAGCAGAGGCTTTACCACAAAACTCCTGGCTCCAACTCCTTAGTTTCGATATTGTAGGGATACTGCCTGCCTAAATCATGAGACTTGGGAATCTGCGGTTTTTAAATTGCTAAATTGCTTCGTCTCAAGCAAAGACTCTTTCGTTGAACTCGGATTCGAATATTCAGTCTCGGCGCAGTGGAAGTACTGTCTGCTTAAGCCGTTAAACTTGAGATCAAAAGAGTGAAACTAAAAGAAGTGAAACTAAAGATTGAAACTAAATGCTCGAATAAATGTTTATATATATGCGTATGTACACATGCATGTATGTATGTAGATACAAATAACATAAAAGGCTGCAAACCTCTATTCTGATTTCAGTAAATTAAATAATATTGTTATTGAATGATATTGACTAAATTGGTATTGACATAAAATAGAAAAACAACTTTTTTTAAAAAAATTAACAGACTTCAACTATCAAACAATACGTGCATTTAGAAGTACAAAATGATGAAAATACGAATACGTAGTTGGAACTTTTGCGGTATATCCTAGTTTCAAAACATAAATTAATTTGCGAAATATTGCTACTACTATAGATTTTAGGACTCAGCATTAAGTAAAATGAGTATTTTTGTCATTTCATCGTTTTTAGTGCGCGTTTGAGTCGGCGGTTACTGAAGTCTGTTAATTTTTTTGTAAATAATTTTTATATCCTCTAAAGCAGCACCGAATGTAAGTACAAAAGAGGTTAAATGGACGCAGCTCTTTTTATAGCAGCTTTAATAAACGATTTATAAATAATTACACTTGCACACATGATTTTTCTTAAATACAAAACTACAATTTGTTTACCACACTATATTATTGAAAATACTTCAAAAAATTAACAACTGAAACAGTTTAAATTTTTCATAATAAAACATTTTAAAAATGGTGACACATACAAACTTCAACTACAGACAGTCATATAATTGTTCTTTTTATTATGTGTTTTACGCATCCTTATTTACAAAATGGATTAATAGCGTGACTATTAATACTACCCGATTCTTCATACTTAAGTTATGTTATATAATTTTCCTTGATTAATATTTATAAGCTTTGGTATCTAAAACACTAACTTGATAGCTTAATACTAGGATATCGCAAGTAAAAACAGTTTATTATTTGCATTATGGTAAAAAAATAATTTAATGAAAAAGTTTAATGTGTAGTAACAAGTAATTAAACATAAAAATTATTCAGATTGGGATTTCAATCCAAATTATTATATAATGATTTTCCTTTTTTTTCAGTTTATTCTAAACTTATATTTTCTTCATAAACTGATAACTTATGGAAAACTAGTTTTAACAAAAAAATACTTACAATAGAAAACTTCCATAATAACTATATCAGTCATGTTCATGATTTCAATATAAAATTACCGACAAGCAACTGTGAAAAAGTCAAACGAAACCTTATAGGATATTCATACATATTATATGAGATTATTTATATATATAATGAATTTAATACAATTCTCTACCGCAAATTAATTTGTGAATAATCCTTATATTAAAAATCTAAATTTTAGTTGATTACTATTGTAGTCATTACAATCATATCTGTCAAGTTTCTGAGATGTATACGATTCCACTAGAACTATCTACAAGTTTACACTACTTTAAACTTTGCTTTGAAATGATAGTGAGGTAACAAAAATCTGCACAAAGACTAATGAAATATTTCTCCCACTTCAGCTGCTTCCTCGGTTAATTTGAATCTTGAATTCTTTCGTAACACATGTATTGATGGTGATGGATTAGTGCAATAATTAAACATAATAAAAACTAATCCAAGATGCAAGTGAATTATGATTGGGTTAGTTAATAAATTCAGTTCCAGAATATAATTAAATTGTATTTCAGGGTCACGCTTTTACCTATGTATAAACTTATGTTATATGTTGTGAGCTCGAAATGGGTTCAATTAACGACAGCACTAAACTTTCAAGGATGTAACATCAAGTAAGAACTCTGCTGTTACATGAGTTAATAACTGTCAATGTTTATTTACGTTGAAACGTAATTTATAGTTGCAGAATTAATTAGTAAATGCTGATTAGAAGTGGGTTACATGCGTTAACAACAATCCCAAATATAAATGGCTTAATGCAGGACATAGAACAGTTTCAGTACCCAAAACTGAACTGAATACCAAAAGGGTAAGGCTGAGCTGCAAGTAGAATATGGACGAGATTATTCAATGGGAATTATTTTTGAAGGAATTACGATCAATTTACAAAATGTCAGTAATTAGCTACTGTCAGCAAACAGATCAATTAGGTAATGGAATCAAGTAGTTAATAAAATCTGGTTTATTATCTCCAAAAATAAATTTTATTTTCTCCAAAAAAATAACATTATGTAAAATATAGTCCGCTTAAGTTCCTATTGTATAGCCAACATTTTCAAACGGTATTGTGCCATCTAGTTACTATTTGTTCAGACCGATGGACAATTATTTCCACAAAAAAAAACAAAATTAAAACTTTTGCCAAAACGTATGATGGATGTGGTCATTGTATTGAAAAAACGATCAGACGAGCAAAATTAAAAATTTTTCAAAAACTCACGACGGATGCAGTCGTTGTAATTTAAAAACGATTAAATTATTTATTTGAAAACCCCCCAAATAAAAGAAAGTGAGAACCTAATAATATAATTATAAATCTAAGAAAATCCGTCGGCGCTACCATTGTAATTTCCGTTTCCAATATCAATTACATTGTAGCAGCATAGAAAAGCTAATTGTGCAACTAAGAGAATTGTAATTAGTCATATACTGACAAAATTGAAAAACTTTAGGCATAGACAGGGTATGGCAGCCCCAACGGATGTTCTTAGGTTATTGTATTTATTGGTTCTTATTTTTTTTAGTCGGGGGGATTTTCAAAAAAATAATTTAATCGTTTTTAAATTACAATGACTGCATCCGTCGTGAGATTTTGAAAAATGTTTAATTTTGCTTTTCATTTTATACTTTTTCGAGATAAATGGGAATATTCGTTGGCAAAAAATTGTTTCAGTGCCTTCTGGTAAGCTAACACCATAGCACCTATATAAGAACCATCGCCGATTAGTCAAACCATAATGGAACATTCGCTTGGAACAAAATATTGCAGCACCTCCTGGTGAGCTAATACCATAACACCTATCTGAGAAACATCGCCGATTAGTCTCAAATATTTTGCAGAAAACCATGTCTAAAACGGTCAAACCATTTTTGAGATAAATAGGAACATTCGTTTGCAACAAAATGTTGCAGCGCCCCCGGTGGGCCAACACTATAGCACCTATCTATGAACCATCGCCGATTAGTCCCAAATATTTCGTGGAAAACCGTGGCTTAATCAGATAAACCGTTTGGGAGATAAATGAGAACATTCGCTTGCAATAAAATGTTTATTGCGGCGCCCCTTGGTGAGTAATCATAGTAATGTCTATCTAAAAACCACCGCCGATTAGTCCCAAATATTATGCAGAAAACAGTAACTAAATCGCTTAAACCGTCTTGGATATAAATGGGAACATTCGTTGGCAACAAAATGTTTATTGCGGCGCCGCCTAATGAATAATCACCGTAACAACTAAGCAATCACGAACATGAACACGAACAAAAGCGCATACCTCTTCCGTTCTGTCATGGGTAAAAATAAAAAAAATCAACAGCATGAAAAAATTCATTAAATTTTTTTAATCCAAATCACCAGATTTATTTATATAATTTAGCTCTACTTCTAAATAAATATTTGTGACTATATCGACATATTGTAACTACCTACTGGATGGTGGCAAGTCATAGATAATGAATGTGAATGTGTAGTTAAATTTCTTTCTGACCCGTAGATCAGAAACCTGTATATTTTAGAACCTTTTCGTTCGTAGGGACAAGTCGCGATTATTAATTTATTAGCAAACTCAATGAAAATTTCGAGAGGGAAGTTATCGTCTCGCACATTAAGGATTTAATTATATTTTTAAATATTTCTGTAGAAATTTACATGACAACTTATCATATCCCTAAATGTTTTTATATGGTAAAGTAAATTCCATCTGTTCAAGTTCAGAAAGAAAAGATTAAAAATTCCTTGTATCTCGAACATTCATCTCAGAAATTTACATTCTTCACCGTTATATTTTAGATACTCCTTTAACCTGTGTGAGTAAATTCGTGAAACAAAGTGTTTGACGAACTTCAATCCTGATCTAATCGACAGGTATCGGTGATGAAATTTTAGAGTGCACCTTGCACTCTAAAATTTTTTTAACTTAAAATTTCTTTATTTGCTAAAAGGTATGTGTAGCCATTTGCACTAATATTATAAAGATATAATAAAGAAGCAACTTTTTTTTATTTAACAATTTGACGGAATAATTTGAATGTCCCGTGATTAAGCACTGTTTATTCCGTCTAAATTATTCCATATTATGTTAGAGTTACAAAAACAAACAACATCACTGCGAGATAATTCTATTTCGATTAATAAAATTGACGGTACCGGTGGGCGTTTTTAAGTTCGCAGAATGGAGGATAAGGAGTGAGAATAAAAATACAAAATTATTTTTCTTTTTCAATATATTCGCCTGCTATCCTAATACATTTTTCAGATCTTTCAATTAGCTATGTATATCTTCATAAAAAATGTTTCGTCTTTGCCCGAAAAATAAGCTGAAACTGTGTCCTTCACTTCTTCAACGCTTGAAAACTTCTTTCCACGAAGTTCTTTTTTAAGGTTTGGGAACAAAAATCACTGGGAGCCAGGTCAGGAATGTAGGGTGGGTGTTACAAAAGAAAGTATCGAAACCCAACTTGTGCAGGGCGGCCAGCGCCACGCGGCTCGTGTGAACGGGCGCGTTGTCGTGCATAAGCAGGACACCTTTGGTCAATTTTCCCCTTTTTTTTCTTTGATTGCTTATTTTAACCTCTCTAGAATTGACGCATAGTATTCTCCGGTTATGGAAATACCTTTATCTTTATAATCCGTCAATAGGATCCCTTCTGAATTCCAAAAGACTGTCGCCATAATTTTTCCAACCGACTGTGAAACCTTAAACTTCTTGGGTAGTGGTGTGCCTTTTTTGTGTCACTGCATTGAGTATTGTTTAGACTCAGGTTCATAACGATGAACCCAAGTTTCGTCTTCTGTAACAATTCGACTCAATAGTCCTTCCTTGTCTTCACTACAGAGGTCCAAAAACACGCGAGAACACTCCACGGGGCGTTGTTTTTGAGGCGGTGTGAGCATTCTAGGCACCCATCTTGCGCTGATCTTTGTAATGCCAAGAATTTTAAAAATTGTTGTATACAATACTCCAACCATCTCTGCAAGCTCTTTCTTCTTTAGTCTGGCATCTAATGGCATCAATACTAATTTTTCAACTTTTCAATAATTTCCGGAGTAGTCATTTTGATCGTCTTCAAGCGAGTCTCTACCCTGTTTAAAGAGACTATAGTTTTACCCGGGAAAGATTCCCCGTAAACGGATGCCATGTCTTTCAGTATGGTTTCGTAGCAATTCATGTTTGTAACACTGCTGTAAATATTCCGAGAAATAATCTTTAAAACATTAAATAAAAACGATTTTTAGAAGAGAAATCCTATTTTTTCAGATATATTTAAATTATTTTGCATACAATTTACTTCTCACAACAAAATACGAGAGTGATAGTGCTAACAGTGACAGCTGAGCTAGACGAAGATAGAGTGGAAATGTTTACAGATGCGTAGATAGCGTTCAAAAGGCATATAACTTTGGCGGGGGATTTTCTTATAGGAAACTCCGTCACTGCTTGTGTAATTATTAAAAATTGCCCAAATTTACATAGAAATTTTAAATAAATATTTGCTTAGGAGCCTAAAGAAACTCCTAATCAAGCGATGCTAATCATCGTTAATCGTTAATTAAATAGTTCTTTAGCGGTCTAACAAGTGTTAAGCGGGATCGTGATGATACAAGATAAATTGATACAATGTAAAATTGATACAAAGTAACATAATCCAAAACATTTTGTCCACAATATTGTGTGTTCATTTAGCTTATTACCTGAATTATGATCACGTTCCATTTCAGTCAACGTGTGGCGCAAATGCATACCAAGTCATTGAAAATGTCAATGAATATTTATGCGTTACAATTATTTCGTACATTCTTTAAGAATTATCTGAATTCCTGATGTGTTTATTATGTATCTAATGTAAACGGAAATATAGCGATTGTAATTCTAAATTTCTGTGTTTACAAGCGATTATATAGGGATATTTTCATTGAATATATAATTTGCACAATTATTTTACAAATTGAAAATACACACTAGTTGCCTATATGAAACAGGATTTTAAAACACCATTTAATTTTTTTAAATAAAAATGAATATCTACAATTTCAATTGATGACGCTTATTATTTAGAATGTATCACAGCAGAAGTGGTAAATAAAAAAAGCTTCAGGTATATTTGTCTTTATTTTCCGTTAACTTACATCTTTTTAACTCAAGAAGACGAAATTTACCTTGAAGATAACGTAATAAAAATCACAACAATGTTGAGTTTTTACTCAATTATCCTAATGATTAGTTGATTTGAAAAGGTTAAGATGAAAAGACTTTAAATATATGGATGCTAATAATTAAACGTGTTCTTTAAAATCTTCTGTTAATATTTACACATTCCTCTGCATTTAAGCAATATTTTATACATATCTAAAAGAAACTGCTGGTTACAGACATAAATGAAAAATTTATATTCACAAATAATTTATATATCATATTCTTATGTCCTATAGGACGTAGAACAATGAGTAGCATTCGGTATTCTACATCTTTCTTTTAAATGTTTCGTTTTAGAAAACGGAATAAATTTCTGATGAAAACGAGCAGTTATAAATTCAAAAAGTAGCTAATGAAACTACATGATATAGTATTATTTCTACTTTATTTAAATTTTTTACCACGACCTAGGTTTCGTTGTATGACGAAATTAAAATGAATTTCTACAAAGTTAAAGCCAAATATATTCAATATGAAACAAACGTAAAAGAAGAAGATCAGATACAAAAAAATTAGCATGCTTACAGTAGATGCCACTTTTGAAGTTCTCTACTTCGTGACGTTCTAAATTTACGCAACCCGCTCTAAGCCATATTTCGCACGCGCGTAATTCTTTCCCGGTCGAGTAAATTTTTGAAATTAGAAATTAATAATAAAACTTTAAATTTGTCCATAATATAAATTTTTGTAAAGCTTAAACTTATAATTTGTGTAAATTAAAGTAGGCACTCATATTTTAGGCTAACACCTTAGAAATAAATCATAGCAAGTGAATAGGGTATACGTCTCAAACTATGAGAGGAATACCTCTTGAATAATAGGGTATACCGTCTTAAATTCCTTTTTAATTTTTTTTTAGCGAAGCTTGGCTAATTTAGCTGCGAAGTTTAATGTCATGGTCATAATAGCATTAATTTTTATGTTTCAAATCGGTTCAATAAAATTGTCAAAAAATTATTACCTCAAGGCTCGAACGTTAGCGAGAAACGCATTGATCCGTGCCTAATTGTATAGAACCGATAAATTTAGCATAGCATATTTTATTACATTTAGAGTAGAAACATTATTTCATGGTAGTTACACGAGTGATAAAAAACGATGATGCAACACTCACAAAAAGCGGGTTAGCTGTGGCGGGATACACAATCGTTAGTTTATCGTGAAACATATATCAGCGAGTCGCTTTCATTATAAACGACTGAAATAAATATAAGACATTCACTGCGTTTTAGACCTATGCACGACTCAATGCTGTGCACTTGATTCCTTGACTATCCGGGTATCGGTTTTTCATAGTCTAACCCTTGCAACAGGAATTAATTATTTGACCAGAGTGATGTACCTAATTCCTTGAATATCCGGGTCAAAATTACTAAACTCATTTTTTGCTATTCTAGCGGACATCTCTCTTTGTCTCAGGAATACGCAAATCAGTTACCCAGTACATCAAATTAGAGAAATGAAATGGTAACGATAAAAAAGGAATCTTTAGTGTGAAGTAAAAACGTGCACAGTTCTTATTTCTGAGGTAAAATATATTCATAACGTGGAACGTTTCCGAACATAAAGGTTTTATACTAAATAATGGTTAGATTTCATCATGTTGATAGACGGAATCGCATTATAACCTAATGCGGGACGGCTATATAAAACTAAAACAATACGGTATGTTATTTTAAAAATTAAAACCTTGACTTAAAATCTCGCATATAATTATAATGCCATTATTTAAACTGCGGTCCGCAACCGAATTAAATAGGATCTTTATGGTTAGCTTAGCCACCATACAAATTTGTGTGCTGGGATCACCAACGCTATTTTACAAAAATCGTTTGCCAGGTAACGAGTACTTGGCTCCAGAATCAAAATAAAATGTGTATCTCACCAATGGTCCGACATATGAGCGTGTGGATTAGCCATACTGCATACGATAACACGATTTCGTCTCATCACCGCTGCGCTCGAGCCCAATGGCGTCGCCGCGTCAACGAAAGGTGCCGCCGCACCGAATCCTGCAGCTAGCGCGTCTATCGGCAAAGCGGCCCGTTATTTCGCCGGGGACGCAACGAAGATCATCCCGCGTCGTCCAATGCCTCCAGCGACCCAACCGACCCGCAGGCTATTCTCCCATAGTGAAAGTATCAACTTTTGGTGCCGTAGGACGTGCGCCGTTGCGCATTCTCCAGCTCAAGCCCTGATCCAAATTTTATGATCCCAAGGGTCCAGACAGTCTGCTTAGATAAGAGGCAGCGTTAGACTCCTTTGAAAGTTGACCTCCACATTTACTAGCCGACTTAAAAGCCAGTCACCGGGATGTATGGGCTATTAAATCAAGACACCACGTAAACGCCAACACCGAGACACTGATCACTATTGAAGGAAATATATTTATCACAACGCAATATCAAGCCTGAATGCCACATGTGAGGGAACATTCCACTTTTGAAATAAAGTAAAATAAATCTCATCGAATACCTTCAAGAAGAGATAAGCAAAATTAATTTTCCAGTTGACTTATATTTTACGTAAACGATTCCTAGTTTGACGTGTAAAAAGTTCAGTGGCACCATCTAATATCGCAAGCTATAACTAAATAAGACGAAGCAAAACAAAACGCTCTAGCAGCTACGTGGGAAACGTCACAGTGCTAAAACAATTAAAAAATGATAGATATTAAAGATACGACATAATTATTTCATACGACTTCCTAGCTATATTATTTTCAGTTATGGTTTCGTGTGCAAAAAATTCTAGATGTTTTCACGAGCAAGATATACAAAGAATTTTTTGTCAGAAGATAAATCATGCAGTGAAAATGAAGATTTGTAAATGCCATCAAAATTTAAAGATAACAATACAAATGTCCACGAATCAATTTGTAGTGACGATTGTGATAATAAAGTAGGTAACATTAGGTAAATCATATTATAATGTGTAACTTAATTACATCTTTCTCGTATATGTCTGGTTGACAAGAGCGATTATTTAGAAGTAAACCTATGTTTTTCTGACACCGTTTCAAATACTACATAAAATGATATCAGATGAAGAAGCAAACTGTCCTGAAGACGAAGATGTTCAGTGACGTAGTTCAACACCTTCTGTAGGTGAAGAGAATATGAAATCAAAAGAATATAAAATTAATTTAAAAGTATTGTGGAAAGAAAAGTAGTAATTCAAAACTTACAAAAGTAATTCAAAACTTAGAAGTTTTTATAAGATAATCGGTGGATACAATAAATCGGGTAGAGCAGCCTCTGAATCGAAAAAAATGCGAAGTGACTACTGACTCAAACAAAAGTTACTGTGTTTTTCTGTTAATCCTCTATCAAAAGACGCAATGTATGTTATTTAAAATGAAACCGTAATTAATTTTAAAATGAATGTACTTTTTTTAACATACACATAACCTCCGCCTCCCTCCCATTTACCTTTTCAAAGCTATTTTAGGCTAAGAAAGGAAATCTTCAGAAACGTGACATTAAAAAAGCTATGGCATTATATAAAAAATAGTAAAAGTAAGCAATCTCCATCGTATATTGAGATATCTTCACGTATAACGGTAATGTTTGATGGACGAAGAAATCTAATTCTTCTATTTAGACTGAAAGTGACATTTCTCTAACATTTTTTGGAAACCGGTTTGAAGAAGAAATCTGAATATTTCCACTAAAACGCATCTGAGAACGTGAAAAATTTCGAAGCAAAGTGTGCATTGATTTTACTAGGATAAATTTTATTTCCCATGAAATGAAAGACTAGCAATTATTTAAATGATTTATTATTTATTTAATATAAATTATTATCAGGACATATTATGAAATGAATAAATAAGTTTAATCAAATCCATATTATTGCACTTGTAAAAATGAAGTATGAGCTTCATTTTTAGTTCAAATATTGGGTTTGTATAATAATTATTATATGGTACTTATGCAGAATGTTTAGTTGAGTGTATAGTGGCTTATAGCCACTATATAAACGAATATAGAAATATTTATTACATTTGATAATTGTAATGAAAAAACCTATGCGTTTTTGAATTCATTTTGTACCTACCTAATACGCATAGATAATTTAGGTTTATTAGTAAAGAAACAATCTATTCACTCACGGTATAACCTATTAACTTTCGTCATATGCCGGCGATCGAAACAAAGGTCTTTAAAATACTTATTTTGTCCAACTTTATATCAAGTTTATGATTATAATATATTTTATTTTTTACATAGGTTGCTTTTAAAATGTTACGATAACTAAATACGAGCATACATTTACTGATTACATTTAAATATTCAAACAATAAATTACCCCAAATGTAGAAGAACATATATCTCTCTCTGTGACCTGTCGTTTCTCAAAAGACACGCCGCAGAGAGAGATGAATATATTCAGAATAGAATAAACAGTTGCGTGCCTAGTGGAACAAGAGAATAAGAAGTATCCAATTCACAAAAGTAGATGTGTATATGTGTGTTTGTGTGTGTGTGTGTGTATATATATATATATATATATGTATTTGTGTGTGTGTGTGTATTTTGATATTTGTAATTAGTATATTAGTAATAATATTTCGGGTGGAGAATTAAAATTATTTTTAATACATTCTAAGAAATACTTAATATTAAACTACAATGTAATTTAGTAAGAGACAAATTAAATTGAATTACTACTTTTCATTTTAAATTATGTCAAGATATTTATAACAAGTGCTGAGTACGAATGTAGCAGAACGGAAAAATAAATTTTATGTAATTACCAAGTATTTTCGCAAGATAAAAATGAATTGTTTTATGTAAAAAGTCATCCGACAAAACAATGAAAATTTTAATTGAGAAAAAGCTAAAAAATATTTTTCTCATTTTGTTGCAAATAGGAAATATTCATCAACAGTCAAAACAGTAGTTTTTTCTAAATAAAAATCCAAAACGAAATTTATTTGATAATAAAATAAAATGTTGGCTGTACGAAAATTATACTTAAGCTTCATTATTTATTAATTCTCCGATTTTTCAAACTTTGCTAGTATATTTTAAGAGGAACTTTTGAAAAGAACTAATTTTAAATCGTTTGAAAAGTTTAATGACAATAGATAATTTACAATTACATTTCCTTGTGAAATTTTAATAATTGCTTTACATTCAGAAGAGAATTCAATATTGATCTAATTATACCCAACTGAAAGCATATATTAAAGAATACCTTGTTGAATTAATCAGTTAAATAGATGAACTTTTAGTTGAATACATAATTTTGAAAAAGGCAAACAAATATAACAAAAAAGCTAATTTTTCAAAAATATAGTAATAACTGCAAGTATATGTTTAGGTGTTTTGTAAATACTTCATTTATTTTAATATTTAGTCCTCCAAAATTAAATAATTTGAAATACGTAAAAACAAAATTCTACGATTACTTACGGTTATTCTACGGTTACTAGTTTATTGTTACTGACGGAAAATACATATTTTAGAAGAAATAAATCATTACCCAACATATGAAGCCACTCACATTACCTCACATAAAATGTGCATAAAGCCACAATCGATTTATGCCATCATATCAAGAATATGAATTGCTTCAATTTCAATTCCGATATCGCGCGACTCGACGTGCCATTTACGTTTCGGAGCGGGCGTGTGGTCATTTGATCCCCGCTGTGACAACACTCGTAGAGCGATGTATGATGATGTAAGCTTTTATGTACAATAAACCAAGCTACATATAAAATCCGGTTTAGATACCGTAGGACTGAGGGTGGAATTAATTTATTCACTTAATTTTCAACATCGCGGATCATAAAATGGTAAAATTAATAAAAAACGCGGTACGCCTTAACAGAACTTGAATTGTACAAGAAACAAGAATTGTTTTATTGATGTTTTTAGAAGTTACGTAATGGTTTTGGGAAATACTTTTTTCAAAAATGATTACTGCTAAAATGTACGACCGAAACAGATTTGATTTTGAAATGGATAAAAGTCAATTGAAAAACATTAAGACTTTTTGGTGAATATAAAGAACATATATCACAATGCGTGTTAAAAAAAACTACGAAGTAATAAATACGTGTAATATGAGTTCCTTTCACATGTCAAGAATTTCATATTTATGTATTTATCTACGTAAAAAAAGTTTCAATTTTTTTTACTACGTAGAAAAGTACGTTTTATTAAATATAGATAAATAATTTAAAATAGTAAATAGTTGTGGAATTTTTTTATTTTGCATAATATTTTAAATTTCCTCTCAAAATTATATACACCGTAGCTTACGGTGAGGTATCAATAAAACAAAATATTTTGTCTACGTCAATTATACCAGACGTAAAACAAAAAGACAATTAAATAATATAATCGCTTGCATTTATAACGAAAATAATAAATGCTTTTTTTATTATGCGGTGCAGATAATCATCTTGGCAAGCGCGTGACCAACAAATCTGTAAATAGTTGAGTTTTCTACCTTTAACCGCTCTATTAAAACGAAAATTACGTGACGTACGTATACGTGTCAGTAAATAAACTGTAAGTTGAGAGCATAACCAAAAATCTATTTCACTCACACAAATTCTTTTTGAAGTATTTTTATATTTTTTAAACACTGGCTTTTTATACCAAATACATTTATTGTAAACTAAAAAAATATTGTATTTAAATAATTTTTTTATTTCTGTCTAATAGAAGATCCATTAATTAATTCTTAAAATTTAAACTTAGATGAAGGAGAAAATGACACACGTTGGAAATAGATCCAATATTAAATTGTTCCATCAAAAAAACTGTAAAATATTTGCAAAAACACTTTAAAAACTTAAGTGGTAAAGACTTGACATAAAATTATAGCCCTCACGCTAACGTATTTTACTAATTTTATTCTCCTTTGCAGAGCTGAAATTGTGATGCACGCGGTGCCCCGGTTCCACCATCATTATTGAGCAGACCTTAAGTAATATTTCCAATCATGTAACTAAAATTCCACAGACCAGTGATTATCAGCTCTACCACTGGTACAGAAATTGCGATCAGTGTAATTGCTCACCCGTCTGCCCGGTGGGGCAACTACACTTATTGTGTGCATATGAGCATTGGAAAAAATTTATGTACAGAAGTGGAATAAAACTGACTGTGGATGACGACGATGATTACCGGTAACCTTTATTCTTAAGTCTTTCTAGATCGGCTAATATAAAGTCTTCAAGCATTTTTAATAGCGACTGCTCATTTACTTTCGTTTTTAGGAAGTGAGCAAGTCGGGTAACTAAAAATATATTTTTTTTATCCGAATGTTTTATTATTAGACTTTTATAATCTATTGTTAAGTAAAATTATTGTTGAATATATTTGGCGTTAATTTTGTAGAAATTCATTATTCACAATTAAATTAAATTACGTGATGTAGCATTATTTCTACTTTTTTTAATTTCTTTACCACGACCTAGGTTTCGTTGTATTACAACATCTTCAGGTGGGATATTAGCAAAGATATTAGCAATATTAGCAATCTTTGCTAATATCCCACCTGAAAATGTTGTAATACAACAAAACCTATGTCGTGGTAAAGAAATCAAAGAAAGTAGAAATAATACTACATCACGTAGTTTCATTTAATTGTGAAAATTATTGTTATTAAAATTTGATACACAACTTAAAACCTGCAATTTTTAGAATTTCAAATACAGGTTAATTAATAATGATTGCTGATAAAATTATTGTCTATATACTAATGATTTACAGACGAGTGCAGTAAACCCAAAAAAATATAAACCTAAGAACTTATTTATACTGAACGAAATTTCTCATTCTATTTATTGTGTCATTAAAATCAAGCATTAAAAGTTTTGCATTTTAAAAATTGCCCTGCCAAAAATATACCATTTTTGTTTTAAAAAAAACATCATTAAACATATATTTTAAACATAATTATTGCTATAAATCAAGGTTCTTCTAAAAAAAAAGTAATGCATTAATAATATTCGAGATTATTAGTTTTGAATTTACCGTCAAAAGTTAATAGTTTTCACTACTAATACAAATGAAGGCCGCTATATAATAAATATCCGTAATTAGTTAAAAACAAATGTATGTAAAAATCCTTGAAAATGAAAAAAAATATTACAGGTTTAATCAAAAGATAATTTAATAACAAATGTTATAAAACTAAAAAATATTAATATTTGTTACTAAATTTCACACAAGTGAAATTGAACAAGACATTGATGCGTTCAAACACCTTACCTTTTTTTTTATTTTTAAGCAATCTATACCGTTTTTTCTGCATCGACAAACCGCATTATAAGCGGAAAAGCCTATTTTTAATCAATTTCCAAGTCCCCGATGACTGATTTACTGTAACTGTGAATCAGTCATCGGGGACTTGGAAATTGATTAAATTGGTGGTCTTAACGAATCATCTTCAATTTTCCGTCCCTATTCTTTCGGTATTGTCTCTCTGTATTTATTTTTGTGTATGTTACCTGATATCTCCGGAATTTATCAACAAATTCGGATAATTTTTAATTTGGAAAGGTACATTCCCAGTAAGGTTCCACAAAAATGTTATTGAAATTTGTATATGGAAACTGAAAATATGCCATAGAATTCCTTATCACTTAACAACAAAGGCGGTGTGATCTAGTTTGAATTATAAGTTTGACAATAATCCAGTAAAAACTGATCAAGGATTAAACTCATCGAGTTAGACTAGTGTGAATGTAGCAATAAAATGACAAAGCCAATAGGTAGGCAAGTAATATAAGTTTACGTACAAAATCATTTCAACAAATCAAAGTAAATTAAGGCATCCTGATGTTACTGGTGTACTGTCCGCCTAAGCCATGAGACTAGAAGATCTGCTATTTTTACATTAATATTTTAGGTTTCAAGCAAAGAGTCTGTATTTGCACTTCGGGTTACAACTCCTCAGTTCTAAAGTTGCAGAGGTAATAGCTGCCTAAATTGAAAGACTTGAGGATTTGCAGTTTCTGAATTAATACTTTGGATATCAAACAGAGGTTCTGTCACTGAACTTTGGGTTCCAATCCGTCAGTCCTAATGATGCAAAGGTTCTGTCACTGAACTTCAGGTTTTAACCTATCAGTCCTTTTGCTGCAGAATCACTGTCTACCTAAACCGTGAGATTTGAGGACTTACTGTTTTTAAGTTACTATTGGAGTCTTAGGAAAAGGCTCAATTCCAGATTCCAATGTTCAATTTTGACACTTATGGAAGTACTGTCTGCTTTGTAAGTAGCAAAATGGTGCAGAAAGCATCGATTGAAAGTGTTAATGAATTTATTTTTAACCCAGTACATAAAAATTGAATTTGTACCTTGTATTGTAGGCAAGTGTGAAAACTACATTGATGATATTCTTTCCACTTTGATGAGATTTGGTTCTTGAATAAAACTACCTCAGCTTTGTTTTGAAATATGTTAGTGATAATTCATTTGATTTGCGTAGGTATACTAAATTCGAGTACGTATACACATATTCGAGTACACGCTAGTATTCAATTAATTCTAATTATAATATTACGTATTCATAGCGGGAAATATTTTTTTTAGATTCGGTAGGTTTTTGATAAAATAATAAAAAATATATTTCTAACCAAAAAATCATAACCAAAGTAGATTTTGTACACACGCATAAAATACGCAGTTGAAAGAAGGAAGTTTATAATTATTTTTGGAATACTTTTACTTGTCAGATGAATATTTTCTTTATACATATATATATATATATATATATATATATATATATATATATATATATTTATACCGGAGGTCATATATTTTTAAAGGGAAGAATACAATTCGAGTAATAAATAATATTTCACTCCAGTTTCGATAGTAATATTGCATGGTAGTAATAATGCTGTTTCTCCAATTATCATTTTAATTTCAAAAAAATTACATAACTTTTTTCAAAATTTTGTAAAAAATCCTATAAAATTAAATACAATTATTTTCACTGTAATAAATTTCTTTCCCGTATGCGGACAACGACATAGCGATTCGAGATGTCTCATTTGTTTTACAATATTTATGAATTTTATTTTTTTATTTATATAACTTAAAACATTTACTTGGAATTTTATTTGAAATTATTCTAAATGAAAAATTAGTTTTTATCTGACATAGTTCACGAAATAATGTCAAATAATTAGGAACGGGGCGAAAAGTTGGTCTTTTAAAAATTTATTAACATTTTTTTATCTCTCTCCATACTTGTAAATAAAAAAAAATATTTAATCAATTCGCAAGTTTCACAACCTTTTCGACATAATATGATTGTAAATAGTTTTGAATGAAGTAATTTTACAAATAATATTTTTTCGGAACTTTGCGTAAATTCGCTAATTGGAGCCGGGTCTGCTAAAGTGTAAATATAATAACTTAAATATTGAAATATACTGAGTTAAACTTGGCAACAGGAAATAGGGAGAAAAAATTAAATGAGTCATCACTGGCAAATATTTACTTAAGTCTCTACTAAATGCTTAAGTAGAGACTTAAGTAAATATTTGCCAATATTTTACAGGAGGTTAGTTAGGATAAGGCTTTATAATTGTATTATGTAAAGCGTCTATCATATAAAATAATTCAAAATATTATACAATAGAGTTTTAACAGGTAACCTAACATTTTCTTTTCTATATGTATGCAATATTAAATCTTTTATAAATTAATATTTACTTAGCTATGAATTTACAAGTGCCTTTTGCTGAAACGAAAATTTTACAACAAAGCTATAATTAACTTCAGTACCCAAGGCTTGGAAAACAATTTCACCTTAATTAATTCAACACTGGTTCAAGTTTAACACACAAGGCAGCAGCGATAATTAGATTTACCCTCTGGAGAAAACTACTGAAACATAGTTTAAAGACCGTTTTGCTGCATTCAGAGTTTCATTATACCCTGGATGTGTTTCTCAGAGTACAATAAAACTTTTGAGTTGTTTTTATTTTATGATACTTCAGGTTAAAATTAATATTTTCAAGTATACATTTTAATAGATGAAGGAGATAAAAAAGGCAATATGACTATTAAAAAAATAAAGCGTTTTCAATTTATTGCTTTTCTAACTTTAATCTTAATAAAGGAAGTGAAAATAAACTCATTGATTTATTTTAGCCAAATTCATCTTCTCGACCTATAAACCGTATACACGTTGTTCAGTCACACATTCAATTTGTTCGGCTTCTTATTCGTGTGTGCCACTAATGTATTGTGTTTAACTTTGAAATCGTTTTGGCTCGGTTGAAGTGAATTGAAAATTTTAAAGAAATACTAAAGGTTTTTTCTAATTTCTTCCTTTAGTATATTTATCTCGATTGATTTATAAAAAGTGACGATAATGCTATATAACAAAATGTTTAAATAAAATTCAAACTTACATGATTTTTTTCGGTAAAGTTGTACGATACGCGTGTGATTCGCGTGCAATATTCACGTGGGATATTAGCAGAGATCTTTGCTAATATCCCACCTGTAGATGTTGTAATACAACGAAACTTAGGTCGTGGTAAAGAAACTAAAGAAAGTAGAAATAATACTACATCACGTAGTTTCATTTAATTGTGAATAATGAATTTCTACAAAATTAACCCCAAACATATTCAATCAATGTAGAGTATAATTTTAAATGTAAAGCGTAAATGATTGTATGAATTCAAAGTTCAAAGTATGAAGGTATTGAAAGGTGGAGGCGCGCCCATTGAAAGTGCAGTGTGTGGGTATATACGAACTTCAATACCATAGAGTAACCAATAAGAGGGATCACCGGAAGTGAAAATTTGAAACGCTAATGTCGGATTCCTCAGTAGAGGGCGTTTAGACGTATTCAACTTGCGGGTTTCCGACTGGGCGTCATACTTTTTCTTGCTGTCTAGCGTATAACACATGCATGGCATTACTTCGTGTTGAAAAAGTATTGAAAATTCTTGTGTGGCCTTTCGCATATATTTTCTACGGAAAAATTTTATATTTAATACTGTTTTTTTTATAAGCATTTTCCTATTCATTTACGTACCAATAAGTTGTTTTTATTGTATTATAGTTCATAGTAATGGCGTGTATTGTAACCGGCTGTCATAACACTCAAAAAACTGCCACAGAACTCTCATTTTTCAAGCTTCCAAAATGTAAAACTCTGTAAGTATCATTCGTAGTCTAATTTTGTATTACCAAATAATATGAGGAAATATTTTTTAAATTCCGTGAACGTGGTCATTTACACGTGTATAATTATTTTTAAAACCACAAATTATATCGTAATTTTTGTTTGTTTATTATCAAATAATATAAGAAAGTATTTTTAAATTCCGTCAACGTGAACATTTACACCTGAATAACTATCTTTATAACCACAACTTATGTCGTAATTTTTGTTTGTTTATTATTATCAAATAATATAAGAAAGTGTTTTTAAATTCCGTCAATGCGAACATTTACACCTGAATAACTATATTTATGACCACAAATTATGTCGTATTTTTTGTTTATTTATTATCATCAAATAATATAAGAAAGTATTTTTAAATTCCGTCAACGTGAACATTTACACTTGAATAACTATGTTTATAACCATAAACTACCTAATACAAAATTTTTGTTTTGTTCGCAGGGCGAAGGAGTGGTTTAGACTATGTCGCCGAGATGAGTTGGCAGCCGGATTTCAAAACCACTGTTGCAGAATTTGCGAGAATAATTTTATAATTCATAATTTTAAAACTATTTCACCTAGGACATTGTTACAGGTGAATGCAAGGCCGAGCCTAAATTTGCCAACGTCGACCGAAGATGTTACAATGAAAGTTGGAACGACTGAGAGACCAGCCGAGTACCAGTTTAGAGGCGGCAGAATTAAGCTATTCCTATAAAGAAATATCTAAGGTAATTTATCAGTAAAATTATACATAGTCCAGTTAAGATTTGAATTTATGCACAAGGAATTGTACTGACCAGGTAGCATCTTTGACATTAAGTATATGTAAACTAGTGTTACAACTGATTGCGATTTGATTTAATACTTGATATCAGGCTTATAGATAAATATCTTTACTTTATTTAATTCATTTTGATGCAAGTTTTCAACACTGGGATACAAGTAAAAGCTAACCACTTCACTAATTATACATCGTATATCTTATAGTATATATTTTCAATTTCAATAATAACTGATACGAATAATGTGAGATAAATTATGTATATTTTGTATTAATCATCCAATGTTTGGAGTTGACAAGTTATTTGAAAAGAATAACATGGGTTTTTACTGCATGCCAGATATAATCATCGCTGACCAATTTATATCCAAATATTATATATCCAAATATTATACTTCCGGAAGCAACTTCAACCAAAGTCAGCGTTTCAAAGAGAGGCAGCCAACAAAAACTGAGGAGTTCCAGACTTGTTAGAAAGATACATGCACTGAAGAAGACCATCGAACTATTGAGGCACAAATTAAGAAGATTGCGGAAACCTAAGAAGCATGATAAATTGGAAAGTGTAAAAATTTCTAAAATAAAACAAATGTTAAAACATATTTTTCCAAAATATTCTTACACTTTATTTGATCATCAATTAACAAATTATTTTAGAAGAAAAAATGCAGCGGTATATGATTCAAAAATGAAAGAGGTTTTCATGAACTTATATTATAATTCACCAAAAAGTTATAAATATTTGGCTCACATTTTACAATTACCATCAGTTAGAAGTATACGTCTTTGGGGTTATAATTTTCAGGTTAAAGTAAGGATAAATTATTTTATATTAGACGCCTTAATCAAAGAGTTTTGTAATAAATCAGATGATAGTAAGTTGATTAGTTTGCTATTTGATGAAATTAGTATTAAAGAAAGTTTTCAGTATGATTTAAAAGATGACAAGATATTAGGATTTGTAGATAATGGTCATATAAGAACAAATGTAGCTTCCACATCGATATTAGTATGCATGATAACAGGGTTAAATGTTAAATTTAAACAGGTTGTGGGTTATTGGTTAACGGCTGGTGCAGATAATAACTTAGATATGTATAAGGTAGTTATAGAAACTATAGGTAAAATTTTAGATGCTGGATTAATAGTTTAAGCAATAATTTGTGATCAGGGACCAAAAAATCAGGGTTTGGCAAAAAAATTAAACATTTTTTTAATAAAATTAAGATTTTCTTTTTTATGATCCGCCCCATTTATTAAAATCTCTTAGAAATAACTTAAATAAATATAATTTAATGTATAAAGGTAATCTTGTAAAATGGTCATATATTAAGGAGGTGGCACTAGATATTGATGATCCCCTAAAGTTAAAATTATTGCCAAAAATTAGCCATCATCATATTTATCTAACTAATTTTAAGTCTATGAAGGTAAAGTATGCAGCACAAATTTTTAGTAATTCACTATGTACAGCAATGAGTGTATTTATTGTTCTTCAGAAAATTGAGGCACAAGCCGTACACACAGCTAATTTTATTTCAGACGTTAATAAATTGTTTGATACTTTTAATAGCAGTAAGTTAGGTAAGGATGATCATAATTTAAGATATGCGTTTTATGTAAATAGTCCCCATTTATGTTTTCTAGAAGACATGATAAAAAATTTTAACGAATGTAGATTCATTAATGCGAAAAGACCTGGATGAGTCAATGGCTGGATTATATCTATAAAATCTTTGATTGGCCCGTTCAATGACCTTTCAACTCAGTATAATGTACCAAAATTACCAACTCGTAGATTAAATCAGGATTCTTTATAAAACTTTTTTTCAATTGTCCGGCAACAAAATGGTTGGTGCCGAAATCCAACAGTCACACAATTTCAATATTCTCTCCGACAAACACTTATCAGTAATATTTCAAAAATATGTAAAAATAGTAACTGTGAAGATGACAATAATTACTTTTTTTTATCTCTGCAGTCTTTATTAAATCATGAAGTCCAGCCATTGTACAGATATACCCATATTGATTTTATTTGTGAAGATTTTACCGAACATACCGTTATAGAAGATAATGCTGTTTATTATGTTGCAGGTTATGTGACGATGACTTTCTTCAATAGAATTCACAATTGTGATAGCTGTAAGAATTTGATTATTGATCAATCAAGAACTCAAAATACTGATTATGAATTTTTTACATCTTTTAAAATGTATGACAACTTATCTGAACAAGGTTTAATTTTTGTTAAAGATCGCATATTTTGTATTATAAAATCATGGGAAACCGCATTTCAGTTCATTTTTAATGAAATCCTATTTATTGATAATTTAAAAGAGAGTCTATTTCGATATTTAAAACGAGTTACTGCTGATTGTCAGGTATGTTGTACAGATGATTTTTCCAATTTATTTATGAAACATTATATTAATATGAAAATAAACTGGTGTCTTAGAAACTTAAATAGAATAAAAGAAAATAAATCAATTGGAAGAGAAAATCAACAATTACGAACCAGTGCAATTTATAATTATTTTAAACTTTTACTTACATCAGAGGTAATCTTTGATATTATGTTTTTAGATCTGTACTTTTGCTAACCTATTAATCTTCCAAGCTATTAATTGCAATTTTTAAAGTGTAAACTTTCATTTTTCAAATTCACCAGCATCCATTAAATGAATGGAATAAAATATTGTATGCCGTATTCGAATGTTGTAGTGGAGTGATAACGCAAACCCCCTGCCACCCAGCCACCTATACATGATCGGTATTATCTATATATTCAGTATCATCTTAAGTTTACTTGTCATCATTTTATTTTTACTGATAGAATAATAATATTGCTTTCATAAATTATTTTGATATTAATTTCTACTGCTTTTCAAGTTAAAAAAATGTTGCTAGCCATATTTTTTGCCTCTAATTGATCATTACCTTATTCAGATTAACCAAAAAAATCCTTTTGATGAAATTTAAGATTCGCTGTGTTTACTTTTCTTTGATCTAAGTTACGGTATGCTAAATGATAGTATTGTATATATGCCAATATTTATTTATTTATTTCTACACTTGATCATAGATTCACTAAATATTTTTCCAACTCTTAACCTATCCACTTCCTTTTCCTTTCCTATTCCCGATGGAACATATTCCCGCCACCTTCCCGTGGTTTCCATCGAGCAATATAACAAATTTAATGCATTTAAGCAATAATGTAATTACATATGTGTTATTGGCGAAGAGTGGGATACAATTTTAACTATTCAAGTTCTGTCAAATTGTTTTTAAGTTTGTTGTAGAACAACCTACTGATTTTATCATAAACTTAACATTAATAATTATAATTCATACAATAGGCAATCTGTACAAAAAAGAATAACAGAGATTAGTAATAGCTCAAATTTTCAATATAGTAATTAGGTTAGTTATGAATGTACAATGCTTAAGTTTTGAAGTTATTATTTGTAGGTAAATCTAATATTCGAGGATAAATTTTAAAAACTCCATCTAGATCAATTTCAATAGAAAACATTTTGAAGAACAAGAATTTTGAACTTATTAAAAGAATAAACTTTTCACGACAAACATTCTAATGTAAAAATTTTGACGAACCCTGGAGGAAATACTTTTAATAAAATATATACTGTAATATTGTAAGAATACTAACTTCATTTTGAAGCTTTAACAAAATTTGGAAATAAATTTCTTCCATTGAGATACGCTAAGAAATAAACACTAGAATACGCATTAATATCCATATATGTATGTATTGTCCGTGTGTATTTTTCTACTTTCAGCTATGCAGTAGAGGACATCCATAAACTATTATGGACACAGCGCTGCAAGCTTCTCAGATTATAATCTACCTGAACACCGTGAAAGTCAGAGAAACCTTGAAGCATGCTTTTTGAAATCAGTCGAGAATCCAAATATATTTTTGAAATAATTACCTATTAGAATACTATAATTGTAAAATCGCTGATATATGTTTTGTAAAATTTTAGTTACTCTAAAGTTTTAATAAAAATTTATAAAAATAGGAATGTTTTTAAATATATTGTTTAATAAATTCCAATTCAATGTTTTATCACAATGCCATCTATGGGTAATAATTCAACCTAGACAGTGCCATTTTTTGGTCTTGGTAATAATCGAAGCGCCACCTGGTGAGTCGGCTTCCAATTATCCATATAAAAGTAGACCACTTTTTTGGTATGTATTAGTATGGGAGTGTCCGTTCTGTACTCTATTCTGTGTTCAATACGTTAAAACCGTGCTGTGCTTTGATTGGTTGGAATGATCGTTGTCCGCGCCTGCGTGGCGGGCCTCCTTCACAGTGGCGCGAATACATTGCTTGTGTAACACAAAACTGATGGTTTTTGTTACTAAATGATAATTATAATTATTTTTATTTTTTTCGATATACAGTGGGTGTCATGGATTTCTATCAGTTTTATTTTTAAATAATTTTATCAAAATTTACATTACAATACTAAATTGATTTCCAAAGACTCCTGCTTTAACAAGTGTGTATAAGGTTTTCACCACTCTGGGACCTTCAAGTAATTGTTCGTTACTTGAAAAGTTTATGAACTAACAATTGAACGGTTCATAGTATAACTACGTCCACTTTCGCGTTATTCTCACGCAAATTTTTGTTTTGCTGCATTAATGATTTGCTCTCAAAATTTCAATTTAAGAATGTAAAACTTATGGTATATAAATAAATCACTGAACTAAATGAAATTATAAACTATTTTCAGAATGCAAGAAAATCATTTTAAGAATTTTTCTTCTCTCGTACTCGATAAATTGTGAGTTTCGCTCAGATGAATTAAGTACTTAAACAATTAATGTCAGCAATATTTTAGAACTAAGTCTTTGAGTGAAGAATCACTTTATATTAATTTTTCTTGCTTAAATATATTTGTTGATTGTTAAGGTGTAGTTAGTAAAACTGACGAAGTATATAATTTTCAAACTACATAACATGTATCGAAATACATATTTCCCGATATAATTATATTACGAATTATTATATGAAATACATAAACAATTAGAGTGTACGCACCACCAACTGATTATAATTATGTGAGAATATTTTTAATCAAGGTTATTAAGCAAGGGATATTATTAACTCCATTTACATGTTTAAACTGATGAATGACACTTTTTTTTTAATTAAGGCTGTTCATGACATCATTTTATCTTGCGCTGCACGCTTTATGTTTATGCTGTAACTTTTACGTACACGAAAAGTAAATTTTCTCAAGGAATAAAATACAACGAAGGATATTATGAATAAACCTTAGTTGTTGTTTTAAATGTGATAAATATATCTTCTTCAAGCAAATAAATCATTCTTATTAAGGTAATTGAGAAAACGTTTCCACTGACCGACTTCACACACATCGTTTCATCATCGAATTGTTTCTACAATGAGTGACTTAATAAATGTTTTAGGCTTGTGTGTAACAATTTGATAAAAAAATTAACAAAAACAAACGGATGCGCTAATAGTGTTTTTATTTCTGACGTCGCAGTTTTTATCATAAATAGAAATTATTTGAAATTTGTCTATTAGTTTAAAAAAAATTTTATATCTTAACAAATAACAACAATAAATAAAAAAAACATAACAATATATATATATATATATATATATATATATATGTGTGTGTGTATGTATATATTTATATATATATATATATATATATATATATATATATATATATATATATATATATATATGTCCTTGTGATAATTATTTTCATTTTTATTCAAAATGTGTACCAAGACAAAGGAGAAAAATTTGTACATAAAGCATCAACAGAATATGGGTATCACATGAACTTACACGTCCGAAAACCATTTTTGTTTTAATTTTAAATAGATAAATATATTGAATATATTGATAGTAATAATAGTGAAATAATTGTGTTAATTGTGATTTTAATAAGATTTTACATTTATTTCTCAACTGGTTCGTAATACATATATTGTAAAATAAATTAAATTGACTTGTGGAAAATTTCCTGTCAATGAATTCTAATGAAACCAGGAATAGTTTTGGGTAAATAAAAATAATATAATACGTTATGATTAGAAATAGCCTGGTCCTATTATTGAATCAATTTAATTACAATATTATTATTTCCATGGTATAAGAAATATTACGCCCCGATATTGAGAAAACAGTCAGTATTATAAAAGAACAAAGAACACATTGAAGCATATACATTCTTTATTCGCGGAACGTAGTGGTACACCAGTGTTACCAGTAATACAAAATAGCACGTTTCTCCAAAATTCTTTAACAAGTATAGCTTTATGAGAAACAAATCAAAGGGGAAAGTAGACGTAAACTTCCACTATGACATCTAAAATATAATGCCTCAATTACACTCGCGGCTCGTCTCGTGTCTCGTGAGACGAGTGTGACACCCATATGTAACACACAGAGTCAGTACTGTCAGTCTGACTTACTGACAGTTAAAACGTATTTATGTTTCTCATTAACAACCAGTAGGGTCGGAACAAGATTCTACTTTACCGACCGTACCCTATTGCACGATCCAATTGCTAAAGTATCCATACAAAATACGTTATTAATTGTCAGTAAATCCTATTGAGAGTACTGAGCGTGTATGATGCATACGGACATGAGACGTGTGACGCGAGACGAGCCGCGAGCCCACCGTTTATTCCCGCGTCTCGCACCGTTTACATACGCGACTCGTGGCTCGCGCGCGTGTGTAAATGAGGGGTAAAAAATTTCCAGAGTATACTAGTACTTTGACTTGACTTTCGCCATAAAATAATTTCGCGTTACGGGCATTCCATTTCAACCCACTCAATTTCATTACGTTGCACATTTTGTGAATTTAGAAATGGAATAAATATACACCGGATTCCAAATTTTAAACTATCATAAATGCTATCGAAGAAAATATAACGAATGGGTTTTACTGGTAAATTACTACTGATTTACTTCCAAAAATGCTTTTTTCTAATTTAAAGAAATTGAATACTGAACTATATGTCCAAATTGGTAACTCTCACCTTTACTTTGTTTTCTCTGTGTGAAGAAAAAAAATAATAAAACTTGTCAAGCACGAGTATAACTCGCGCTACGAGGGCTTCGTACACACATAGGTAATTATATGCATCTATAGGTACATCGTGTTCCTGTTACACTATTTATAAATATTAATTTTGCACAACGTAAACATATTGCCTATCATATCTTATGTTACTATAAATATTATGCCTACCACACGTTAGACGTAAAAACATCTGAAATCTTTCAAAATTTAAGTAAAAAGTAACGATTTTTGGAATTTTGCCTTTAGTTGTGCTATAAGACCTTGTAACTTGTCGAATTTCATTAATCTAAGTCAATGGTAAGTAAAGGTTTTGATTTACTTACCTTTGCCTGATTGCGTTAACTTAAGATGCTTGATTTTTTACACTAATTTAATTTATTATTATTGTATTCAGTTACAATTACTATTACCGAGTAATTCAATTCAACAAATTACTGCGTAAAAGCGGAAAACGTTTTTTTGCTACCGTGCCAATCTTTCGCACACAATGACAACCATGTCTTTACATCGCGGCATGCACACATGGAGAATTATGGGATTCACTGTATTTGTTCCGCGCACTATCTGCTTTAATGTTATAATCTGAGATCTGCCCATTATGTCTACAGCATGCCAATCGTACAATCTATGTCAGTAACTCTAGTTCTCCTACGAATTTCCTCGTTACAGATCATATTTCGCAGATAAATTCCAAACATAGCCCTTTCCAGAACTCTGAGCGACTTGGACCCTTTTTACAAGATCTATAATAAGGGACCACAGCTCTCTTCCGCTCAAACACTGGACCTTCAAACACTGGACGAGAAGATATGGTGGAGTTTCCGAAACGCTGACCAATCGAGTTGGATTGTCCGATTGTACTCTATCTTAAAATTGGATTTCCCTAACTGGACAGTTTGTTCAAAGTAGGATCTGCAATGTGTATCTGCAAATCCTACTCACTTTTCGATGGCGGGATTTGCAACATGTACCGGTATAAGCATTATAAGCCTTGGGGAACTCTGCTTAGGTCTCTGAACATTATGCATAAGTTGTCCAGGGACTCTGCCATAAACACTACATGGTCAACAAAATTTTAGGCGTGACGTATTTATCATTCATATTGATGCCAAATCCGTCCAAATCTAAACATAGTATTTACGTCTTATCGTTACTTTTTAATCGTAACAAAAAGTGCCGAATATGATAATTTTATAAGAATAAAGAACTATTAACTTATGGTAAAAATATTATGTCAAATCAATACTAACACTAGGAATTTGGGATTCGTTTAATAATGACTTATACAATTAAACTGCAAAGCGATTCCAAGTGAATTGTAAGGATCTTCCTAATTACAGACGGACAAGATATACAAATAGTGGGATAAATCAAAGTGTCGAATTAAAGATCTTTATTTTACGCAAACTTCAACACATTAATAGAGTTTTCTATTTTTACTTTGTGAAATAAGCGCACTTTACTTTGTGAAATAAGCGTACTTTACTTTGTGAAATAAGCGTACTTTACTTTGTGAAATATGATTCCAATTTTTGTTCATACGGGTTTAACATCGTCACAATGATTTTTTTATTTAAATCAGTAACTTCCTTGAGACGTATATAAAAATTGGAATTAAACTTATTCAACGAATTATGCACTGAATCAATCAACTTTTGTTTACGGATTTTAAACTTTGGAGTCCATTTCACTCAATCCACTGCCAAAACTTGCACGTTTTTCTAAACCTTTGTAAATTATCACATTTGTATTTCACCACCAAAAAAAATTCAAAAAACTTAAAATAATACTTCGGTTACGAATTTACGTTTGAGAAAGCACACGCAACTATACACTGAACACACAACTATACACCGACGGCCGGCGGCGAACTAATTAATAAAATTGTCTGTTCTACGCACATGCTCCCATACCAGAGGGTTGAGGTGGGAGGGTCCGAATGATTTCCGTTTGTCGGCGTGCGCGCAGGCATTTACCTTGTACTACGGGTGTAAGTTTATTTTATTAAGTCGGGAATATTATTATGGAAAAATTAAAAAATAACTACATTATGTTTCTTTCATTATGTGGTTTAGTTATTGTTTGTTTCTTAATAGCTTCCTAAAGTGTGGCCATTGGGATATAACTTTGTATATATGTGTGTGGGTTTATGTAGGTGTGTGTTTATATAACATTAGCTGCAAGGAAAAAGGTTATTAATTCCGATTGTGAATCGGGAAGTTAAGCCGAAATTTAACTTGGAGATTGATAACGTAAACAAACTAAAATGATATTGAGTTTTTACCAAATGGAGTGTTTACTAAGTTTTCGTTTTTCCAATTATATCTGAAATTAAATGTTAATGACAAGATTTTAACTGTACGTATGTAAATTATTATAACGCTTTCCTTAAAATTCCCTCTAAATACTTCGTACGATCCTCCATTTCTACATAATGTGTTATAAATATCTCGGAAAACTTCTAGTCGCACAGCATGTACACAAACCAGCGTGCGCATTGATTTCTCAGCAATGAGAACTACCGTTTAGCTGACAAGCAACAACGACTTTTTTAATTAATAATCCTTCATAATTTATTTACAATATTTTGCTTTCATATTGGCTTGTAAACATGTGTAGGATTTGATTTTTTGTAACATGAGTCACGTATAAAAAAAGATGTCAGTATGCTTACAATAGATGCACCATGCTTAATTTTATAGTTCTCTATTTCGTGAGCATTTTGTCTGCGTACGACGGTATGCCAGCCAAATTTGTACAGGCACACGTCGTTTGTAAATTTACACAAAGCATTTCAAGCCATGTTTATTTTTTTTCTTCATTGATCTAATTATGTTTTGCAAATTAATTGATAAATTGTAAAAGATTCTTGCAAATTTATTTATAACATAAATTGTTTTTTTCCGTAAAAACGTATAAGCTGGTTAAAATTAAATAGATGTACTTATTTTTAGGGATGAATTCAAGCAAGTGAATAGGACATAAGTCTTGGGTTCTACGTTCATTCTCTTTGTGCCAAATTTCATACGTATCAAGTAAAACAATAACGAAAGTATAAAACTTGCTAAGTTAAATGAAATATTGTCTACGAAATGTTTCTTTAACTTAAATGATTTAGAGTTCATTATGTGCGATATTGTATATAAGAACCACCGTTTCAACCGTGTTTAAAATTCTGACTTAAATTTAAAAACATTAAAATATGCCATATAAATAGAATATTTATTAACTTGGCATTCTTTTTGGTTTCAATTCTTTTATCGGAATAACAAAATATTGCGAAATACTCGTAAGTATAACATAAACAAAATGTTATAAATATGATTTCTTTTCACGTTAAGGTTTTTGATGAGATGATAATTTGGTTAGATATTGAAACTCTAATTCCATTATGCTCATATCTCTCCTTAAGTTGTGATATTCTATTTTCTAAATCAGTTGTTCGTTATTTTTTTTAAATTTTTACTAGTTTCGTAACATGGTTTTATATCAAGGTCACCACATTAAGGTATTTACCCCTGTCAATAAAAGAAAGCACAAAATTTTTTATCTTATCGAAAATCGAAAAATTATTATCTCACTAATTAAAAAAAGGCCAGCGAGAAAAGCATTGCCTCGTGCGTCATTTTGTTAATTCGATAAAAATACCAAAGGATATTAAATTGGACTGTCATGTATAGAGAAAATAATTTGTTTACGACATTTGCAAACGTTTTTTGGAATGATTGCATACAAACGTCACAGTAATATGATGTCCATGAGCATGAGTCCATCCAATACATAAACATATACACATACCAATATCATAACCATCATAATAGTTACTTTGACTTTAATTGATCAGTAAATACGTTGAATACAAATATCTTACTAAAAAATTAAAGTCAGTCCGAGAATCATAGTGTTTGTTTTATCATTTTTTTATATTTAATAGTCAACTTAAGCCTTTTATCAAACTGATGGAAAGAAAAAACTATACCCACTTCAATAATAATAAGGAAAAACACATTCCATTGGCGCCTTTTCATCACATGATTTAAGACCGAAGACGATAGCCAATCTATCTTTCAAAGATGGGCCGCAAATACTTGTATAGAAAGTAGCCGCTCCACGTGATTAACGACATACACAGTATACTTTTCGAACTTGTGAAAGACAATTTTAATGTATTTCAAGGCAAAAATTTGCGAAGAAAATACCAAACGTTAGTGAACACCATTCTGTTCTCTAATAATAACATTTTGGAGGGATGTATTACACTTATAGTGTTATACTTTATCTTAAATTATATTTGAAAAATATTTTAAAATTCATCAAGCACACTGGTTTTCGTATGTTGGCAACACGACGCAACCGTGATAGCGCATCGCCTCGAATCTGATCGAAGTCTGTTGTTCAAAGCCGGATGACACAGAGAGCACAATTTACACAAATCTATTTATGATTATTAATACTTCATATCGTGATTATCTTTATATTTTATATTTTCGTTTTCTATCTTTTATGTTCTATATTTTTATTTTGCGGTGTAAAAACCTATCTAGGAGCCGGGCTATATAGACAGGAGGGGGGGGGAAGAGAGCGAGACAAAAGGAACTAGGGTGGAGAGAGAGGGAAATCGGAAGCCAAAGCACGTCTGGAAGAAGAAAGGCACGTCGGGTAGAGCAAAACAAAAGAAGCCCGTACACGGTACAGTTCGTTCAGTGTGTCGTTAGGGAGTCTCCAGTAATCATCGGAACCAGTCGTCGGGAACAACCAGAAGAAAAAACCACAACAAGAAATTCCAGTCTTCAGGTACTAGGCAGTCGAAACGAGGCATCCACAATCGTCGGAGCAAGCTTCAGGAACTAGGCAGCCGTGATTATCGGAAGCAAGCAGCAGGAACAGGGCAACTAGTATGTTCAGTGTGTCTTCAGCAGCCAAGCAGAATCTACCTAGAAGTCGTCTACTCTCTGGTGAAATCGCGGGATCGGCTCCCTCTCTACGTCTCTCTCCGACAATTAAAAAGCCGATTGGTGGAGGCGTGGAACACCCCAGTAGCTTATTACTTCAAATATCTCACAAAATGTATGAAATGCAACCGTATGTATTGCAGGCCATTATAATTGCGTAGGTAGTTACAATTCTTTGGAAATTTAATTGTCCTTCCGTATTTCAGACTATTTGGCATAGAGAGAGCATTTAGTTTTAGTATAAGAGTTTATTTATTTTGTTAAACTGCATATATTTAACGCATTTCGCGTCATCACAGAAAGACATTTAAAATTTCTCAGGTATAATTGGGATTTTAAAATTATCCTATTTTATAAATTGGTTTTCAAAATTTCTTTTTCTGTATATATTTTACTAAATAGGAGCGCATTTAGAGGAAATAAAATAAGTTCACAAGTAAATAAATGCATGGCTATACCTACTACACACACAATAAATATATTACCATATATAACCAGCGGTTTCTTCATTTTTATAAAACTGATATTTATTGATTTTTCCAATACGCAAAATGCCCAATTCAAACATTTTACACGGAAACATCAACTTCAATCCACGATCAGTATTTGAATGAAAATGTATCCGGTTACTTTTAACGATATCTAGTCTTAAGTAAATAACATTGTCGAAGTTTATACCAAGTTACATCTGTGGTTATAAGATATA
Organism: Druceiella hillmani; assembly: GCA_039881145.1. NCBI lineage: Eukaryota > Metazoa > Arthropoda > Insecta > Lepidoptera > Hepialidae > Druceiella > Druceiella hillmani. The sequence continues at coordinate 1,751,220 of JAYKKI010000142.1, read as the reverse complement.
TCACATAAAGATGTCAGAGAGTTATTACGTATTCAACTCACCATATGCGGAGAACATGGGCGGAAGTAAAGTGGCGAAGTTTACTCCGAATTTACAGAAACGGATGTCGCAAAATCCCGAGATATTATATACAAGAGAATATTCACGTTTGCATAACACTCACTTTGGATCGTGGCTTTGCTCTCGTGGAAGAGGAAAAAAATGATCCTGTAATTTAAAAACATTGTTCTTGTGAAACTATTGGATTTTAGCAATTAAAATTGCAAAAACATTTTAAAACGTGACATACATTTATATATTCAACCCTTTAGCCTTAACGCTATATTTTTTAACTATACTATCAAGGAAAAATTTAATTTCTGAATGAATAGTATCATGAGTTCATTACCTCGTATTTATGCAAAATTCATAAGGTTGATTGAGTCCATTTAAGCGGCTTGTATTAGAAGCCGTTGTGTCGCAGCATATAATCTGTACCTTGTCATTGAGATCATAATCAGAAAGGGCATTTAAAACAGCTTCAGCTTGATCTTTGCCAGTAGAACTATCGAGTTTTGGCACTACTAGAAGTTGGTCTTTTTCTCCGAATGAAATGAGAATTGGCAGGCGTTCTTCTTTTGAACCTGTCACATTTCAATGGAGCAATAGCTTTCCATCCCAATGAATAGTTACAATTTCAGGCACGTTGTTCTGAAAATCAGTTTTTATCGATTCTGCTCTCTCCTTTCTCATTTGGGTCCGAATTCCTTAAATAGAAGACTTGTTGATAGGAAAGTCTTCATAACTGAGACCAAGTGCTTCTACAACAGCCTGAAGTATATCAACTAACTTTTTGTCAACACCCGCTAAGCAACCCGAACGCCCTGGCTCTCTTTGTTTTTGTAAAAATATTTTGTCTTCCTCTATTTTGATTCTTTGTAGAGCATCGGCATGCGCGATATCAAATAAATTATCTAAATCTTTTTGGAACTTCTCCTCGCGGTGCTTATAAACGTCCTGTGTTTTTTACACTTTTTTGTAGCTCTCTCCAAACATGGTAAAGATCCACAAGTTTTTTCACACAATTAGGTACAGGTCTGGTAGGTATTCTAGCTTTTTCCCAAAATATGATGCACTCACGAATCACGAGATTTGCACTTTCATTAACAGTTAATTTTATCTCGCGAATATTAAAAAACAGAACTGAGAGAACTTGACGATTAGACGGAAACTTTGCACCCGTTATTTGGTGATTTATCTCACCAACCAATAAAATATTTTTCTTATTACTTCTAAGTTCCACTGACATCTTGAAAATGAACTATTATGCACTTTAATTAAGCGATACGCCGGTGAAAACTCGGAAACAAATGACTACAAGAGCGGAGTACGCGGTGGTCACCCGCGTTACTTGTATGAACATGTTTCGCGCTCAACTCGGCACGGGTTGCGGTGCTTCAAATAAGATAAATATTTATTTTCGAGTGTTTTATGGCCAAATAAAAAAAAATACAAGGTATGCGTTACAAAATAAAAAAGGGACACCCTTTGAAAAATAAGGGACACCCTAACGAACACGATAGAATGAGACAAGTATGTGCAAAAACATACAAAACTGGCGCTCACTACCGCTATCGCATGGCGTTTACTTTTTTAATTGACAATTGTCTATGTAAATTTATATAAAGATTTAATTGGATATTTTCGTCGATTATAATGACATTTACGTCGATTGTAAGATACTTACGTCGATTATAATGATTTGAAAATATATTTTGTTAATTTTTCTGAATTTATAGTAGTCAAATCTTCTTTGACGGATTTAGTAAAATAGTATCTTTAGTATATTTTCTCCCTGTCTCTGTTGTTTTATTCCTTACTATATACTTACAAATCGAGGTTTACATCGCCAAAGAAGTTTCACTTCTGTGAGGTGTATTGAGTTGCATGCATATTTTTTTTTATAAATTTGATATATCCAGAAAAAATAGGAAAAAAAATAAGACATGAAGAAAATTATATAATGAAAAAGGAATTATTGTTAGCAATATTAACGTGCATATTTGGAATGGCATTTGCAAGTTTTTTAAAAGTTTTGAATAATTCTGACTTTTGATAAGAAATTACTGGTACATTTAATTTGCAAAATTTAAGTACATAACTTTTAATAACACCTTAAGGCTAATAATGTTTGGTGAATTTGAAGTTGGCCCTGAAAACATTTAAAAGTTTTATTTTCTATTCTATTATAATTCCGTATTTCAACAAATTTGCATATCAATCGTAAAAAAGAGGGATTACTAAAATGTCTATATGTAACGTAAAAATGTTCCATACAAAAGATTATTAAAAAGCCACCTTGATATTGAGCTCATACACTTAGAATTAGTTCTTGTTACTAAACAAAATTTAAAAAAAAAATATTGATTAACCTGAATAAATTTTTTTCATTTAACCATAAAAAAAGGAAACTAGAAAATTTGATTACGTATTTTAAGTACATAATTACGATTCTTTAAGAACTAAAATCATAATCTCTCTGCCTCCCTAATAATATAGCAAGGATGTAATTGAATTGGAATGATTGATCATTAGGGAATTCGATATAATTAATTGGATAAAAAAACGTAGGCTGTTTTGGGCACAAAATTATTGTGATTCGATTTCACTGACATCGAATTAATATATAGAAACCGTCTAAATTAACGTAAAGATTTTAGTCAGTCTCACAATTCTGTATCCAAATTACCTAGAGTGTCTAGGTTGAATTAAAATTATCAAATATTTTTAATTCTTTTCTTACCAGTCAACCCTCGCTGCATTACGTTTATAATGGACTTACATTTTTATCACATTTTACATTAACACATCAAATTTATGAGGAGTAAATTGTTCAATTAGATCATATTCGCATTTCCTTAGACCAAAAATAGAATGATTACAGAGATTTCGAAGGCATTATTTTTATAGGAACAAGATTCAAATTGTACATATTTCCATGTCCACGTTAAGTCCGTAAAATATTTTATATAAGTAAACTTCTTGTCAATTAGAACTTTGCAGTTTGAAAAAAATATTAAAATCGCTATGTTTTTTAAATGTGTTGAGTTAAATAAATTAATATTTTGAAAGAAACTTTTAACATGATGGGATCAATCAGAACATTATTGTTATAAATTGGGCTCCATATACAAAAAATACAAGTTATTTTTAGCTTTAGTGTTTTCAAAACTAGAAGAAACCTCTAGAAATAAAATGACGAGCATTATTCACAAATTGTTCTTAATGTTTGAATTTATTTTATTTGACTTTCAATGAAAAGCAAACTTGATTTCAAATTACAGTAGAAATTGTTTACTTCATGCATTTTCTGAATGAAATTATCACTTTTCACAAGGGAGTATTATACAATATTGGTTTTTAAATAATATAATTTTTCTGATTGATCTAAGTTTACAAGAAAATGTTATTAAGTTGTGCAACTAGTTTAATCCATTAAAAGACTAAGGATTTTCATAATTAAAATCGGAAAATCACCACAAAATATTTTCTGTTTACGGAAATCAAGAACTTTTTATATTTGAAACGATATTCTTCTGAATACAGTAATTTGTTTGTATGTATGTTACATGATCCTAATTTCACCTTCGACTTAAGTAAAAACTTTTTTATTAATATACCATGTAAAGTTGTATGATAAATCATAACTATAGTTTTGTTTTATTTTTACCCAAAAGAAGAGGGGTTTTTGAAGTTGTTTAGAGAGAAACAGAATTCCAGCCAACTTATAATTGTACATTTAGAAAAGTAACAAGACATGTCATTAAAATTATTATGAAAATATAATTTCTTCAAGTAAAATGTTTACAATGAGAATTATGTATATTATTATTTACGTCCACTTTCATCCATATTTAGTTTACTATAAATAAAAGAAAAATTCAAAACAAACAAAACAATATAGTAATTAAATTAATATGAATAAGCCACAACAAATTTATTAGGGTAAATTCTCTATAAATTTTGACAACTTAATTTGTAATTACATCAATACCTGCTAAATAAATAGTTTTAATTTTTTTAATACCTGCGATAATTTAAAATTAGATATCTTTAAACTCGGAAGCGCGGGAATTTTCCAATTTTTTAAAACATGCAAAGTGATAGTCAAAAGCAAAAATCAAATGACAAATGAGTGAAAGTTGGTTAGATTTTTAATAGCATTCCAATTAAGAAGGGTTTTTATTCAGCCGCTTTGCAATTACTTTGACATTCATATTTTTAGGCCAAATGTAAATAACGTTTGTGTAGGTGAGTGTGTGTGTGTGTGTGTAAATGGGTGCTTGATTGCGTGCTTGCGTGCGTGCGTGCGTGCGTATGTGAGAGCGTGCGTGCCAGCGTGCGTGCTTGCGTGCGTGCGTGCGTGCGTGCGTGCGTGTGTGCATTCGAGCGGGCGCGAGTGCGTGCGTGCGTGCGTGTGTGGATTTCAACTTATTCATAATGGTGTACCCATTGATTTAAACAACTTTTATAGGCTCCGAGCATTTAAAATGTTATGAAACGTGTTGAAAATGTGTGCGGATTCACTCACACTAAAATATCTGTCCACATGTAAAGATATTTGGCTTCTACATACTCAGGATAAGTCGTATTTTTGCTATCTCTTAGTGTCGACGTCATTTTGTAAAAATTAAAAACATGACTCTTATCCAGATAAATAGTATGTATTTTTAATACGTTAAACTTTATTTTATTTTTATATTTATTGTAATATATTTTGTTTGCAATTTTTGCATTTAAGACATGGTAACGGGATATTTGGTACTTTTTGTGTCTTTGGGTAGCTCCTGAATTTCAGTTCAACTTATAATATTAAATTTTTAAAACTGCTTCTCTTTTAAAGCTGAGAGTGTATGAGAGTTTATTATTATCTCTAAGGATAGATAGATATTTTTTTAAAACATTTAGTAGATTGGACTTTTTTTAAATAAAAAGATATTTTAAATTTGTTTACTGCAAATATCCCATGTATTTTAAATAATAAATGACAACATATCCTGTTCTTCGTTTGCGATAATATTTTATAAGTGTTTATGTCCGCGATCTGTTTCCGTAAATGATTGTGTAATTACAATTTCAAAAACATTTTCACCCAGGGAATATGTTATATGTGTGCAAACATTTCATCGAAGTCTATTTGGTCATCTAATATTGGTAGAAAGGCAAATAAATGAAAATAAAAAGTTTGACTAGTAAGATGGTTATATCAACTTTAGTGCAGTGTGTGTTAGTGCAGTGTGCAAACTTGTCATCAATTATTGGCATTGAAACGTAACTTCGTCTGTCTGAACCAGTTAGTAACTAGACGTATACGCGAAAACGTCAATGGCTGGTTGTCGGAGAACCAGGAGTTTCGGTATCCAAACCTGAAATAAGTGCTCAAAAGGTGATGGTCAGCTGCTGGTGGAATGTCAAGGGCGTTATCCATTGGTAGTAGCTTCCAGAGGGATATACAATTAATACAAATATTTACTGTGAACAATTGGACTGATTAGCTAACAATATGAGTAGTCAACAGGAGCGAGACTATTTTCTATATTGTAATTCCAGACCACATGTTGCAAAACGTACTTACTGACAAATTAGAGGATCTCGGCTGGGTTCTACTCACTCGTCCCCCATATTTGCCGGACATTGCGCCCTCTGATTACCATTTATTTAGGGATCTACGTTACTATTTACGTGAAAAAAATTCGACGTTAAAGAAGACCTCCAAAACGGCCTTGTACAGTTTTTCGAATCAAAGTCACCGAAATTTTACAAGAAAGTTATATTTTCAAAATTTCCCACTAGATGGCGACAAACAGTAAATAATAATGCTGCATACTTCAATTAAATTTAGTGTAACGTATACATTTTTTAATAAAAATTGTTGACAGTAACTGGGGCTAAAAACTTATTAGCCAACCCAACATTTTATCTTCTGAATTGTATGAAACAAAATAAGTGCAGCTGTACGTCACATTAAAACAAAAATAACCCCAAATAAAAATAATAAAAAGTAATAATTTTTCTTTGTTTATTTGTAAATAAGTATACGTCTGTAAAAGGGGAATCATTCGAATTACTGATACGATTTTCAATATTTTTTCACTGATAAAAAGCTACACTATTCTCTAGTAACATAGGTCTTATTTTATTGTGTTCAGATTTTTTTAGTACGAAGTAATTAAGTTTGTGAGTAAGGTCAAGAGAAAATGGGCCGATCGGCCGCTTTATTGGCATGCGCTAACCAAACATAATGTATTTAAAATAAATGAACATAATCTATTAGAAATATATAATTATTTAGTAATTCTACAAAAAAGTCGGCCTCACTATATATCTAGCTTTTATATTTACCACAAAGTAGCGCAATTATTGAAAAATAAAATAAACAGAAACCAAAAACAAATCGAAAGTTCTCTTTAATATGAAACTCGTTTTTAATTAAAATATGTTTATTAAATTTATTTATGAAGTCATATTAAGTAATTATTTGAAGAAAGTCCGATGTTTAATAAAATTTCTCTTAACGTTATTCATTGTACAACATTTAGTTTTGCAACGCATTCTATAGTTATAGCTTGCAATGTGAGATGGCGCCGCGGAACTTTTTACACGTCGAATTACGAATTGTTCACGTAGAGTATAAGATAGCTGGGAAACATTCAACTATAAGGTCGAGCAAAGCGAGCCGTAACCCTATTTCACGACCCATGTGTTTCAATTACGCTTTCGGCTCGCGTGGTGTGTCGATATTTACCATTTTCACACAACACTAATTTAAAGTGTATTTTCGTTATTCGATAAATCTATACATTTTAATTTATTCAAAAACTATACACGCGTACCCATTTATTTTAGAGACACAGGTGATGAACCAGAAACGTGTGATATTTTGTTCGTCGTAAGTTTATGTACGTTCCAAGATCATCGTGTCAAGTTACTTTATTGTACTTATATATAAAGCAAAACTTAGCCTCATATCATTTTTCAAATTGTAATTGTGTTTGAATGACTTTTTATATTTACGTAAACTGTGAAAATTTTTTTTGTTTCCAATACAAAAACTTGAAAGTCGGTAGTTTTTAGTATTTATTTATTTCCACAAGAATACACATATTGTATGAACCGGAATAAAAAGAAATATTTTTACCTTGAAAAAAATGGAAACATGTGAATAATTGTAAAAGTCAAATGCCGAAGGCAAACACGGTATAAAGAAAAACGTATAAAATTAAAATAGACTTGAATAGAAAACATGTTCACTTTTATTATGTTGTGTAAAATAACACATTTTGGAACGAAGGTCTTTATCGCGCGTTGCGAAAGGGCTAGACGGAAAAAATTAAGACCAAAAGTTGTAACGACACTTTTTGCTATAGTTGCTAACGGGCGCGCTGCAAGCCGTGCGGCGTGCGCGTGTTTCTCTGTCTGTCTCTCTCTCTCTCATAGAAAGCAAGCCACTTATTTTCGTTTCGTCTTTTTATTTCGCATTGATCAGTGTGGTATCGCGACAATTATTTTTGTTGAGTGTATACAGGTTTTTTGTACATAATAAATAATAAAAAATAATAACAATAATTATTATTATAACTTAAAAGAAATAAAATTTTATTACAATTCCTTCACTAATTAATCGAAAGGAACTTCGTTCCATCCGGGTGTCCCTTGGCACCTCTCAAATTTTTTTATAGTTTGTAGCAGCTTACAGAAATCATATATTGCACATAAATTAAAATAAAACTTCAATATATCTAGAAAAATATCTCTTTCAGTTAACAATTATCTTAAATTCACACGATACGATTGGACACTAAAAAAAATTATTTTATGCTTAATTCAAGGTTATATAGCATGGAAATAGTTATGATATCAAAAGTTTGTAGAATAGCTTGGAAATAAATATTTTTTTGACATTCATATATAAGTGTTCAATATATACGGTAATGAATTTGTAATATCGAAAAAATTAATTGCTAAGTTTCTTTTCAAAAAGGCGATCCTTTAAATTTTCTTAACGTTTAATTCATTTTTATTAATGAACTTCATGTAATAAATCCTTAAAAACTTTTCTATCTCTTTAAATAGAGAAAGAATTAGTCAAAAAATTAGTTTTGTCATTAATACAACGTTTCTAATTAAATTCTTTGTGTCATATAAACAAGTTTTTTCGTGTGTACCTTTTTCACTAACGGTTTCAAAGCGAAATTGTGGATAATATATATTCAGTTAACGTTTTGTTAGAAAAGTAGTACCTTGAAACACAAGAGCGGTAGCAACTTAACACGTGACCATCATTTAATTTACTTTAATATATTAAAAGGATTCGGTTCTGATTATATTAGTTTTAGCGTCATTATATATGTACCTAAGGCATACTGTCATTACTTTTTATTATTTTCATTCGCTTTTGAAAGCAATACATCTTAGAAATATTACATGTTCACTTTTACTAGTTCTTCCTTAAAACAGAGAAAGATACTTGGGCCCATTCAGTGTATGTTAATATCAAGTAACCTACTACCGACTGTAAGTACTGTAAAACATTGCTATTTGCTAATAATGTAAAAATCATTGACTAAGTTGTATTGGCGTAATATTGCTTTAGTTTTGCAAAAGTGTGTGAAAAATTATCTGAATTGTTAAGTTCATAAAAATCATTAAGTTTGTTGTATAAACAAACCGGTTGATATCATCATTCCCTAAAATGATACGGAATTCACGTTTGGCAATTTTTAAAATTACTTTAATGTTAGCTGCAAAAGACTAAATTTTGTACAATTCTTAAAGGTAAGAAATATAAATTAATATCGCTCGACCTATAAAAACTGTCTTTTCAGTTTTTTCCTAATTTTACAATAAATCCTTACGGGAATTTTCTTTCATTTTAAATAGAAATCTTTACCACTTTCAAATTTGTTCAGTGATTACAATAATATTACTGCTCAATAGTCACTAATGTATTAATTGTATATTCTTGTTGTTGTATCCACTTTATTTTTTTTTGCTTCCCGGGGTATAAATGTCGCTTTAAACCTGTTTCTGGTTACATATTTTGCCAGTGTTAACTAATATTCAAATTAGTAACATTTTTTTCAAAATTAAATATTTAAACATATTATTAAAAAAATTTACAAATGTATCTGATGAAAAAAAGGTGAAACTTTTATTTTGCGTTTTGTTGTTTTACGAAATCCTTATGTCTCCTACAACTTTTAAGGTTCCGTCACTCAAAATGAAAAAAAATAGAACCTTTATAGGATCACTTTGTCCGTCTATCTATCACGGTACTTTTCTCAGAAACGGTTTGAGATATTAGGTTGAATTGGTATATTTAGTTGATATCTTATACTATAGCTCATAGCCTTACATCATTCTAAAATGTCAAGTTTTTCAGGTGGTTTGGAATGAAAAAATTGGTCTATAAACTATTGTGGGTGGTCTTCATCATGAAATTTTTTTTCGCGTAATGCGTTGCTGAGCTATATAAACAAACAATAATGAGTGTATGCAAGGTCTGGGGAATATGGCGGGTGAAGGATCTGTGTCCAACCAAACTCCAAAACTTTAATACGGATCTGTTTGGTTATATGAGGACCGGACCACGGCTATGTCAGTTCCGGGTTAAATTCCACGTATTACCCATGCACCGTATTTGAAACTTTTTCAAAACGGTGTAAATTATTCTCTATGGTTCCGTGGGAACACCTAAGCTCAGTTGCGAGATAGTCGATTATTGTGTGCGAATAAAAAGATTAAAATTAGTTAATATATAATCTCAAAATGTTACTATCAGTAGTGATTTAGAGTGGCATTACATTACATTACGTATTAACATTAAAAATGGTGTATAGCCAGATTGAATTAGTTTAGAAACGGTACTAGAATTGCAATTTAAAATTTATTTTTCTCCTTATATTTTAATTCTGATCATTAGGTATTACAGTATTTTATTATTTCCTTAGGTATTACCTAATTCTTTATAAAACATTTTGAATTTAGACCCAAATATACTGGAAAGTAAAATATTAACTAGGCACAAAGAAAAAATAAAAAAATATATATATAATATAGAAATGAAAACCATTTTCGAAACAAACACGTTAGAAATAATATAAACCAATATTTTTAATGATTGAATAAATTATTTAATACCTAAATGAGGAGTATAGTTATTTCTTTTCACTTAACTTTTAATGGAAAAATAATTCAGTAGGTTTCTCAGTTTATACTATTTTGATACTAAACAAAAACGCCTGTTTGTTAATTACTCATAAAGTGAAAAGTTATTAAAGTTAAAAATGATTTAACTATGTGTTTCGTTTGTAATTTTGCTTTGTGTTTTGAATAATTCGATACAAATGTAACTATACCCTTTATATAGAAACAGATTACCTTACTTAAGGATATGGATTTGCTTGAATTGGATATGCTTTGGATCTTTCTGAGTTTCCTCAAATGTACCTTGAAATTCCGGGAATAGTATTTTAAAAATAATAACCAATGTTGAATATATTTGGCGTTAATTTTGTAGAAATTCATTATTCACAATTAAATACGTGAAGAAATATTATTTCTACTTTTTTAAATTTCTTTACCACGACCTAGGCTTCGTTGTATTACAACATTTTCAGACTTACATATCTTTGCTAATATCCCACCTGAAGATGTTGTAATACAACGAAACCTAGGTCGTGGTAAAGAAATTAAAAAAAGTAGAGATAATACTACATCACGTAGTTTCATTTAATTGTGAATAACCAATGTCTCAAACCAGCATAACCGTAACGTTTGTATATTCTTATATGCTAATTCACCAATGTGAAATGAAATTATTATGTCGTTATGATCCTATATATTACACATTTGCAGCAGTTTTGTATATACCAATTGTTCTTCACTCTTAAATACATATAGATGTAGATATGTACCGGATATCATATCTACAAATCTATTTTGATACTCACTGGGGAAAATGAGAAATATAAATTTGCGAAAATAATTCTACAAGGTAATATTTACTCTCTAGGTTTGTAATAATAAGTCTACATAATGTAAAACATCTCAAGTTATTATTTTGAAAGTGGCTAGGATCATAGCCACTTTCAAAAGCCACTTCCTGCTATTTATCTAATCAAAAATCCCGATACCGAACTTGCAGGTAGATTTATTACAATTAAGAATTCAACACTAGCTAATAGTTCTTGAAATATGATTCAAAACTAGTACATAGTGACCAATATCGCAAAAATTAGTTTATCCAGGAATTTTTTCATAGCTTTATGAATCTCTTTTCGACTAGAAATAATAAAAAATATATACGTATACAGTTTATAAAAGATTGTATTTTTCTTTTAATATTTACCTTTTTTTTAAATTAAACATGATCGATTTAACTAAAACAACTAGAACATGAACGATGTAACTATATTTTAGAAAAATATATCCCTATATTTGTACATTTATGAAGTAAATGGATAATATTTAATATTCAAAACCTTTGATTTATGCCTAACTCCACGCCTGTAAATAAGGCCTTTAATTTATGCCTAACTCCACGCCTAGGATAAGAATAAACATAGCCAAATCTATATAAACTAAAAGAGTGATAAATTTAAAATATATCTATAAATTAACAGGAAAATAGTTTTTTAACAATTTTTAGCAAAAAACCACACTTTAAAAATCTTCCAAAAAACAATTCTTCCGCCAATCTTATAATAGTTATGTATAAATTTCTTCTTAATGATTTAATATGTATTTTAATAGTTATAATCTTAATGAAATATAACCTGTAAAGAAATATAATTTCTATACGTATTTAAAGTCACAGCCATTTGAAGTTTATAAGTTTAAAGTTTATAAGTTTTTGTTATAAACTGTGACCAAAAGACTGTGATAAGTAGAGAAACGGTATAATAGTTTAGTTATCTTACAAGTGACTTTTTCTGTGAAGAATGGCCCTCTGAAAAAGGAAGATAACTGAATTATTACCCTATGACATTCTATACTACACGGCTGAGAATTATTAGTGAAGAAAATCAACTTTTAGCACAAGAGTCCAAAATTAACTCGTAAATGCGAAGGAACAAAGCAGTATTTACTTTACACAAATCCTTCCATTACTTAACTCATATTGTTATTATAAACTAATTAAGTAACTAAGCACATTTTGTAAAGATATAAGTCATATTCTGGTATAAGTCCCATTCAAGCGATAATAATAAGCGTCTTTGGATAAATGGGAAACGCCGGCGTTATAAGTTGACATAAGTGAAAGGGTAGTGGAAAGTTATTCATTGGTTTATTGTTTCTAAGTGATAAATAATTGAACAAAACCGTGCGATGACACTTAAGTTAAAATACGTCTTTGATTTCGACAATATTTAATATATAGACGACCATCAGTCATGTCAACGTTATAGAATATAATGTTCGTTTTACGTTACAAATTAAAATGTTTATTTTTTCTTTTTAACTAAGCTTTTTACACTAATTTTACACTAAGCTATCATCGCAATAAAATATCTAAATAAAATGATTTTTCAACGTTAGGATGAATTAACATTAGTGTACCTTATCAGATACTCTACCTATGAGGTTACACATCACTGAAAAGTTATTGATCTGAAACCAGTCGACTTATTTAGAGTTTAATAATATTCATATCTTTTTATATTAAATATGAAAGAAAGACTGTTGATAATAATTTTTAGTGAACAAAATTTACTGCGTACTTTGATTTCAATTTGTGTTTGTGTGAGTGATATTACTAAAATTTAATTAAGTGGTTGCATAATATTATGGCTGCATAACCAAATAAAAAAATGTTGGGTATACTTGCCTCAGAGACCTTTCTCGCCTTAGAGACTAGACATGAAAATTTGCCAGATATAGCAAAAGGCTTTATAAGTAATTTATTACAAAGTGCTTTTTAGGTTTTAAGGTAGCGTAAGAATATCGCGTATTTATGAAGCAAATACTGTTAATATTTAGATATTGGTTTGGACTTACATATAAATATGTTATGAAATTATTTAATGTAAATTTTTAAATAAATAAGAATGACAATCTGTATCTAACTGCAGACGACATCCGATTTAAATATGTTAATATATTAGAAGAACAATGTAATCAAATAAATAAAGTTTGAATAATTTAATTATTGGTTTATTTGAAACTTGATAACTTGTACGACGGAATCAATTTACATCGATATATATGTATATACACATGTATATGTCATATACATGTGTATATATTTATATATATATATATATATACATATATATATATATATATATATATATATATATATGTACACGTATGAAAAAGGTAATCAGCATAAACCATTTAAAAATTTAAAGTTTTGGTAGTATTAAATAAAATATATAACAATTAAATGAAACTACGTGATGTAGTATTATTTCTACTATCTTTAATTTCTTTACCACGACCTAGGTTTCGTTGTATTACAACATCTTCAGGTGGGATATTAGCAAAGATATTAGCAATATTAGCAATCTTTGCTAATATGCCACCTGAAGATGTTGTAATACAACGAAACCTAGGTCGTGGTAAAGAAATTAAAGATAGTAGAAATAATACTACATCACGTAGTTTCATTTAATTGTGAATAATGAATTTCTACAAAATTAACGCCAAAGATATTCAATATTTAAAATATATAACTTAATTCCAATGATTAGTAATATACGAATAATTATTTGATAATAGAAAGAAATGAAAAATATATTTAGTGCTTCACAAACGATATTTATTTACAGTTTATTTATATTACTGTTCTATTGCTACACGACATTCGTATTTTTTACACAGTGGAAACCAGTTGTACGTCAGAAAACTCCATATTAAGATTGTTTTCAGTACACTGCATCACACCGCCTGTTTTACGTCAGTGGGGAAAATTAATTAAAGTCATATGTTTTGTAATCCTAAGACGATATCGGTAAGAATACTGTCATCAACCTTCTAAATGGTCTTCAATATATTACGCGGTAATAGTTTTATTTTAATGGAAGACATGAGTCATTCGTAAATAAATTCTAAGGCACCCAAGGAAAATAAGGCCAAATATTAATAAATTGTTGTAGCCCGTCAGGTAAATTAAATAAAACTAATATTATTAGATCAAAAGAATGATGAAATGGAAGAATATTTTTGATGTAGTTTAAATTTAGCTATCCAGGAAATAAAAAAAAATATATTGCAATAATCCTTCTCAAAATTACGAAAAGGCGCTTCCCTATTTTTTTCTATCTTCTGCAATTAACTCAGAGGGTGTGGTTTAATTCTCAGCCAAATCTTGAAAATAGTTTTTATCTTATCTACGTAATGTTGAGATATTAGTCATAACTACTATAATAATCGAATACATTTGTTGTCTAACGCAAAATATATTACTTTGATATTTATTCTTCTTGATCAAAATAAAAATAAATACAGAATGTACTTGTTTCAAAAAAAAGTACATATGGGACACAGAAATATCCCTAATTTCTGCAATCATAAACAATAAGTAAATTCATTGAAAAATGGTAATTAATCAACAATATTTCCAAAACCTACGGGTATATATAAGCGTACATTAGCTCACTGGTAATTGTAAATTGTATATTTAAAAATTAAGTTAACAAATTAGAAAGAAAATATAATCCTATTTTTATAACACAATATTTAATAAATTTCTTCCAAATTATAAATAATAAAATAGATGTGAGCTACACATATGTACAACTTCGCTATATTAAACAAAAATAAATTGTCACATTGGAATTTTCAAAGTAAAAAATCCTATCGCATAATTGTGTGCTATATTTTTTTTTCAACGTAGCGCCGCTAATCGTCTTATTTTATGTGTCAACTAGCTGCACTCCGTTTTCTCAGTTGTGTAGGATTACATTAATTATTTCCGCAGACTTCACTAAAGTCTTCCACTCTGTTTGCCACATGACATCGGTAATCGGAGCGAGCGTCTATGGTTGGGATGATATGTTGGTATGAAAAATATATCGATGTCTCTTTATCTCGCACCGTGTCTTTAATTTTTTATTACATTTTTTTTTCATTGCTCTTCTCCTATCAATTGTAATTACATAAAGCTTCCTCAAAAGAGAAATTTCTCACGTAAATGTCTCAATAAACAGCTCTTTCCCCTTTTTAGGTTTCCCTATAAAAATGGAATCCTTATAATTTTGTCCTGTTCATCTCTCTGACCATGTCATAGCAATTTTGCTTTGAGACTATTGACAGTATATAGATTTGAATGGTGTGCGTGAACCGCTATATATGGAAATGGAATTATAATAAAACATTATATTAGGGGTGGCGCTCCATATGTGTAATTGAGGGACGAAAAAGAAATCCACTGCACATAGACGCGTGGGATATCGATAAATAAATCTTAAAAATTATATGAAGGTTCCAAAATAACTTTTTTGTTTAAGTCAATAGTTGGTGAGGTAGGTGCTTCTAAAGCCTTAAAAAGTGTCGCCCCCTTCGTATTTCAATTAACATATATAACATTCTAAAAAAATTATATAAGTGGAACTTCAAAACAGTCAATGAAAATTAGTTTGTACCGCCCGCTGCAATAACTTTGTTTTTCACATTGTCTTGGAGAAGTACAATCTTTTGAGTTTTAATATTGTTTGGTGCTACGGAACCCTTCGTGCGCGAGTCTGACTCGCACTTGGACGACTTTTTATAATTTTTCTTTTGTTTTTCTTTTGTCATTTAAATTAATATTTTTGTCCTAAATACCGATTAAATGAATACGGCGTATAATTATTCAAAACAATAAAAATGCATAAATTTAATTAATTTTCTACGTATATATATTATGTAATAAGAGGAATATTGAAACAGTTATACCGTGATATAAAATTGCATATTATATTTTGATTAAACTTTCTTAAAAACATGTTCGTAAAATCTTATCTTAAACTACTTATCAAAATGGTTTGGTATACAGAACAATATTTATATAAGTGAAATACATTGGACAAATATCATATTTATTTTGGTACGGATTTAAGTTTACCTACTGAAACGACTGTCGACAAATTTATCACTTGGACAAGCAAGCATCTCGTTTTAAATTTAATGTGAAAACTGTATTTTCATCATCATTTGTCTAATGGTTTTCACGTGAAGCGTAGGTACCGAATCTCGTTACCATTTTGTTTTATACAGTTTTGTTTTATGCTTACGTACCTACGTCATTAAAAGTGAACCTGTTTACAAAGTTCATTGAAAAGTATGTATGCAGAAAATTAAATTGGAGTAACAGATTTAAAAATTAACTACTTCGGCAAACATTTTCCATGGGTGTCAATCGAGATTTAGCTCGTTTTATTAAAAGTATAGATAATCGTATACTTTAAGGAGCGATGGTAATTCAAGCGAAACTACGAATTCCCGGTTCGCAATTCCACTCCGTAAATTGACGATGCAGAGTTCTCGGAAATTTTATACTATCACATTGATTGACAGTTACATTGACAAATTAATAAGTAGAGTTACGTAGTAAACAATACAAACTTCTTAAATCTGCTGAATATGAAACTTGAATCTTCCAGATTTCACCACGATATCTCTCTGGATAATATTCTGTTTTAACTCTTGCAACCGTTAATGGGTGTATATGGATGTAGTTAATTATCATAAATAATTCCTTGAATTGATATTTTTGGTGAAATCATATGGACACCATATTTTCTTTAAGATAACATTTTCATTATTTACATCAGTTCTTCTAGGTTTCAATTTGCGACACATGTTAGCAGTTTATCGCGCATTGCCTTGACAGAATTCTAGGTCTTTGTAACATACTATTTCAATTAAGCTCAGTTTAAGTCATTAAATTTTGAAAGAAATAAAATAGTCTTTAAAAAAGGATTATTTTATTTAAAAAAAATCTCTTTTTATTTCCTATAAGTATACAAAAAAAAGGAAGTTTTTAATGCGATATGATATCATCGTATATTTGCTTATATGAAGGCATTTGTTGTTGCAATGGTCCCTGCCCATCTGTCTATTGTCCGTCCGTCTCCCAGAAGCTTCTAATTTAATCTAAGCACAATAAAATAAGGACTTATTCACGCACATTACATAGTTTCTCGATCCAAAGATGATATAATAATAACTCGAAGTTGAGGGGACAAGTATTTTCTTTATCTTAACTTATGGGTATCGCTGGAAGGAGCTTTCTAAATGGAGTAAAGTAAAAATGTGGTTTAATTTTTGTTAATTTTTAATTAAAAAAAACAGTTTGTTTGATCAGCAATGTGGTATCATTGCATCCATTTTGCTCTCAAGTTTACCTCAAAAGCTTCGTTATGTAGGAAAGTGTAATTTAGTTTTGATGTATATCATATCCCACATTTAAACATAAATACTAAAGAGAGTTTAACATAACGTATTCATAAAGTCATGGGGTATAGTACCAAATAATTTTGAGAAATATACGTGATTTTCTTGCTTGTGAAATATTTGCTTGGCCATATATTATTATAGTGAAAAATAAATTCGCAAATTCTTAATAAGATACACTGTGCACCCTTAAAAGTTCAAATTTTTGTATAAACGTTAACTTGTGGGAAACTCTTGTAATGCGATTTCTACTCATAATTGATTCGTTTTTGTTTTAAGTTTTCTCAATAATTTTTTATACGTTATTTTTAAAGTAGTGATAACATTTAAAGTATTATATAGAATTTCAATTTGTTTTGTCTATTAATATATTATAGCAACAGCTGAACTTCTGTATTATTAATCCTTAAAAAGAGTTTTTTAAATTTTCCTATTAAGATATTTCATATTAAGATATAGATCTTCAGAAAAAACTTTATTCAAAGCACACTTTATTAAAATTTCCTATATCATAAATACCTTTTGTAGGCTTAAGGCAACTTAAGAGTTCCAATCTAAATTACCGCATTAACGACTTAAATAAGGAAATGACGTCCTAAAGGCTTTTTAACGAAGTTACTGCCATTTTATTAAACCATTTATTAATTTCCACTCAACACTTTATTTATAGATGGTATAAGTTACCGAAACGAGGATGCAAAACTTGCCCTACAGTCATGACTTTTAGTTTTCACATTCGAAAAATATTTGATTCTGTGGTCTGCCAAGTTTTATTGGACTTAATTCAAAAAGTAATTTTGGATACGTAGATAAGAATAATATAAGAAATGCTTAGAAGTTTGTCTATAATTCCACCTGTATTACATTCATATGGGTTTGAAGATATTCTAGGTCTTTAAAGTTCCTTCAAAAACAAAATTCTTATCAACGAAGCATTGTGTTTGTTTTTTTTTGTTTTTTCTGCATTGTAAATGTAAGTAATGAAACCGGTAAAGTAAACATTTTACGATTTGTACGTCAAATTAATTTGCGAATTTGAAAAATATTACAATTTTTTCAAAATTATGGTTATCCACAAAAACCTTATTTCATTGAAAAGAGACGAACGTAAGTGTTTATTAATAATAGTATAAGTATATTATTAGTAATTTATATGGTTAAAATTTTTTTATAAAAATTTAGTTGAATCTTCTTCCGAAATTTGAAATCATAAAAAAAATTCAATACTATAGAAAAGTTGCCACAATGTTTACTAGCAGGAAGTAATCATTTTTATCTAAATTAATTTAATATCCTTGCAAACTTGAAATCTGCAAAATATATCAAATATGCCATATATGCATATTTGATATATTTTGATGATGCTTCTTTTATGGTTAAAGTTTCCTGTTCCAATTATCTATTGAGCATATCCCTGTCAGCATATACGATGAGCGGTGCTACCTCCTGCCACATGTCCAGCTCTCTTAACAAAAAAAATGAAACTAGTTTTTCTCTTTATGTTTTTCTAGCAATCCTTTTTAAATGATAAGGATCTGTTAATAAAATAAAATTTTCTGAGCGTTACATTTTATTAGTTAGTTTTTCTTTTCAAGTTCACAGAAAAATTTTATCATCAGTCTATGACTAATTTTCCCCTTTTAAGTTGATAAAAATACTATATGAGATTATTTAAGTAAAATTTATAAATGCTCGATATGACTTATTTCCACAGTTACTAGAATTTCATGTGGAATATCAATAAATATACATTTGAGAAAGAACATTTGATTTATGTGTTTTTCCAAAAATGTTGAATTGTAAAAAAATATTAACGTAAATAGTAAGAAATTGCATTCATATACTATTTTTATTAAATATCTAGTTGTTTCACATGGATTCACTCGCGTGAAATTCGGAATAAGATAAAAAATATTTTCTCTCATATGTTGCTCATGGTTATAAACTATTACCATACCCATTTACGTAAAAATCTGTCCAGTAAATTTTGGATGATTGATGTACCGAATAACGTACGGACACAGACAAAAATTTTAAAAAAGTCTTCCGGCTTCTATAATCTCTTATACACTAAATCAATCAATCTAATCAAAATATTTTCCATTTACAGATTTAACTGTGTACAATTTAATTACATGATATATTCTGTTATTATTATTAATGATATTAAAGATTATTTGAAATAAAACTTTGTATGCACAATACCCTTTACCAGAAGTGCTTCGAAATTATGTTGACAGCGCCATAATTAAGTTACATCATCTGATTATGCTGGAAATCTAATTTTTGGCCAAAATCAATTTTTATTCTTTTCTAATATTACATTGCCCCGTGATAATATTTATAAAACTATTGGAATATTTATTTTGCATATTAAGTTCAATATTTTTATAGATTTACTCAATAAATTTAGATGGAAAACTTTATACCTCTCTGGCAAAGCTTTGTGAGGACTTGATGGGTATTATCTATCTACTTTTACAAGAGAAACTTGGCCCTTTTAAAGCAATATTTTTGAAAGGATCTAATTTTTCAAAACAGTATCGAAGACTAAACGTCTTGCATAGTTACAAATGATCATAAATAAGCTACTTTGCTGGCAATATTACATTTTCATTGGAATATTTTACGATATAATTGTTAAGTACAAATTAAATTCGCACTGTGAGAATTTATATACTTATAAATAAACGTAAAAGTGTAAGCAGTAAAAAGAAAGCAAAATTTCTCTTGAATTATTTGCGAAAAATAATATAGCTGTTAATTATTTAAATATATTTTGTGGTATGTATACGATAGAAGTGAAGTTGTCATAAATTTTTCAAAAACTGTAATCGGACGGATAATTTTTATAACGTCTAAGTTAATTTGCTGTAATTCCATTAATTTTATAATTACGACTTTAATAATTCCAAAAATAGTTGTGGGGCTAATAGGTTTTTATGAATATACACAACGATATATGAAAAACTGTCTTACAAACTAGTTCATAAATCGTAAGAATTTATAAACTACTTATTTTAATTTAAATGACACCTCTTTTACATGAACTTTCCATTGTAATTGATATCACACACGATCGAAAGAAAAAAATTATAATAAATAATTGTGTGCATGTTGATATGCTTCGTGCTCTTCAGAGTAACTGGCTAATTCATATATTATTTTTTATATTGCAATAGAATATAAAAAGTTAGATTGTAGTTAGGAACGCCTGACAGTCAATTTAATTTTAAGGCCAGATCAGAAATTCAGAGTTAATATTAGTTCCTTTAGAGCAAAAGTAGATATAAACGGAAATGCTCAACAGATTATAAAAATTTTTTACTAGTTGACAGGTGATATTCATTAACAAAGAGGAATTTTTTTCATGTTAATCTATTAGGGAGGGGATTTAAGAGGAATAAGTTATGAAGAGTAAGTTGCTTTTACTGGCAGGAAAATATAAAAATTGTATTATTATGTTTTTGCTTTTAGAAAGTAATAATTTCTAGATTTCATGTAATTAGCCTGCCAACTTACAAAGTTATAACAAAATGATTCTTGTAGTTTCTACGTGGCGTTAACATTTTGGAATGTCAAAGTCAAATATTATTAAAATTGTTTCAAAAATCTCCTCTTTGAACCTTCATAATCATCTTTGTATTTAACACAATACTTTTGGGAAGTTAAAAATTCAAAAATTTCATTAATTTCAAGTATGTATTTTGAAAATAAAATACTAAGGAGCCACTTTTCCTAAACGAAGGTAGAAGTATAACCAACTCTCTTATAAATAACTCCAGTGAGAAAGGAGAAAATAGAGTAGCAGTACCATAATCAAAACATTAAAATCTTATGAATAATTTAGTTTATTTTAAATTTAATAATAAACAAGAATTTCGAGTAAAGTCTTTGTATAACAATATAAAAAAAATCTGTAAAATGCCGAATAGCTAAGTATCAAACACGTATACAGACCTTAAAGTTAATGAAAGAGTGCATGTGGGAATATATCATCATGGCTCAATTGTTAACAGTAAAATGCAGTTTACTATTTTAAATTGAGTGACATATTAAACTTCACTAATTAATAGTCAATGTTATTATAAGAACAAAAGCTTAAACAAAGCTATAACAAAATCGACATATATTAAAAATTTTGCGACATTGACGGCGTATCATCAAGCAATGCCTCGAAATTCTTAATCAATCTCAAAATTAATAAATTAAGTTAATAATGGGAAATTAAATAAAACTGTACATAAATAAGTAACGTAGTATTATTTCTACTTTCTTCAAGTTCTCTTACAACATCTTCAGGTGGGCTGTTAGCAAAGATCTTTGCTAACAGCCCACCTGAATATGTTGTAATACAACGAAACCTAGGTCGTGGTGGAGAACTTAAAGAAAGTAGAAATAATACTATATTACTTAGTTTCATTTAAATGTGAATAATGAATTTCTACAAAATTAACGCTAAATATATTCAATAAATAAGTGACTTTTTAAAATATCTTTCCGAATTCCAAATCTTTAATTTGTGGAATAAATTATTATATTATAGGTATGTGGGAAAAAGAAAATAAGTAAAATTTAGGACAAAATAAGAAAAAATACTTAATTCCTAATAATATAAAATAATCCTCATTTGTTGGAAATATTATCCGTTCATATTTGAAAATATTTTTAAAAACATGAATATTGTATCTCTTGGTACGAATGCCAAAACTACTGTAACTAGTAAACAATTTTATATTTCAGTTAATGACGGCAAATCATGCAATTGGTCATTAGCAGAATTTTCAGTTTTATTTAAACCAATTTAAACATCACTTAACTCTTCACTGTCGTTGAAAGGAAAAGGAAAATCAATCATATTTCGCCTAGTAAAATCCATTTTCAATATTGTTTTAATGCACAATTGCTTTTATGTACGATCTTTCACAATAGTTTGCAATTTGAGATACAATGTACTTTTATTCCATTTTCCGTTTCACTAAATACGCAATGTAGTGAGCGTGAGAGCATTGAAATAGAATGAACATAGCGAGGAACTCTTTTATGGCAAAAGTCATTACAAAGTACTAGGTTATTTGGGTAAATTCACGTATACTATCTCCTCTTCTCTATTTCGCTTACATTTATATTTGGTTATATAAATTTGTATTACGTTATTTTGTTTTAGTGATAAAACTAGGATATGGTTATTTTTCCAAAATAACCGTAATTATTTCCTCGCTATTCTCACATATGGGACGTAATATTTCATATACAAGGAAGACAGAATAATTTTTGTTCCATTATTCGTTTCTATGTTTATCCATTATTTGCTTCTCTGTTTAGCGTATGGCTGATGACTGTTGGATTATTTTATGGAAACAAATTTGTTTTTTAAAAGTATATTTTTATTACTTTCAGTATTGTAATTGAAGAGTGGGCAAATTTTAGTTAAAAGTACAACTTAAACGTAAATTTGATTTGATAAGTTTTTATCCGCTTTTTTCATCTCTTTTTTCTACAGTAATAATACTTTCATATATATATATATATATATATATATATATATATATATGTATATATATATATATATAAATATATATATATATATATATATATATATATATATATATATATATATATATATATATTGTACTTGTACACTTAAGGTATTTTTTGTTAATTTATGTAATATGTTATTTACCTACTTGTCTCTAAGCAAAATGATAAACAATTTTAATTTTGGTTCTACATCTTTATATGCTGTTCGTTTGTTAAAGAATCACGTAAAAATTACTAAACATATTTGAATGATATTTCAACTAGAATAAGTCTGCAAATACATATTATATTTCGGGCTACCCTTTGCTTCTTTTAAATATACTCTGTCTGTTTTTTTTGTGTATCTGTTTGTCTATGTTTCTCAGTATCCCGTTGGTCGAGGTAATATTTCAAAAATAGAATAAAACACGAAGTAACTTTTTATGAAATTTTCCCAAGGAAACTTTAAATTCGCTAGTTGGCACCAAAACGTGGGGTTTTAAACTTATGAATAATAATTATAGAGACTATGCCAGCTATTCGGCTTTAAATTTAAGTTGAGATATTTAATATTTTGTCCTGGTCAAGGTTACTATTGAAATGAAAGTATTATTACTGCAGAAAAAAAGAGATGAAAAAAGTGGATAAAAATTTATCAAATAAAATTTACGTTTGAGTTGTACTTTTAACTAAAATTTGCCCACTCTTCAATTGCAATACTGAAAGTATTAAAAACATACTTTTAAAAAACAATTTTTTTTCCATAAAATAATCCAGTAGTCATCAGCCATACGCTAAACAGAGACGCAAATAATGGATACATGTAGAAACAAATAATGGAACAAAAAATATTCTATCTTCCTTGCATATGAAATATTACGTCCCGTATGTGAGAATAGCGAGGAAATAATTAGCAACGTATTGAAACTAGATTCCTACGTCACATTTTCAATTACAGTGCATATTTTAAAACAAAATAATAACATTCCGAAAATTGTTTACTGGAAACTGGCATGGAAAAGTAAATGTTATAAGGGTGCTAAGTTTTAAGAGGGTGACAATAATGGTTACTGAGGAAAATAGCTCACATATACGGACAGTCCTATACCGACGTCTCATATGAGGTCCCATTTAAGAAACCCTAAAAATTGGCAATGGTCTATATTTATTTCGAAAGCTCGCACTAATTTTTTCGAAACAATTCTTCATGCATTTTAAAAATGAAACTTTCATTCGGTTGGAATGTATTTCTATTTCATTTAAAAATTGTCCTATATCAATATATATACATATATATATATATATATATATATATATATATATATATATATATATATATATATATATATATATATATGTATATATATAACGAAATTTAAAATTTAATATTTTTAAACGAACCGAGCGAACCTCACGGAAGTGGGTAACCAATCAATTTAAACGGCACTGGAAGTTGCCAAACTCAAAGTAAGTACTTTTGTTACAAAAATATTCTAACGTAATTATCAGTTGATAGACCATGATAAGCTTGGAATGTAGAAAAAAATAATTAAGTACACACGAAATTGATACTTCGAAAATAACACGACATTATTATAGAGTGACATCATGATAAAATTACATTTCCGATAATACTCATATTTTACATATTTTCCATACCGTACAGGGAAAATATGTTTTTGGATGTATATTATTTATTCAAAAATGTTAGGCTCTACCAGATTTACTAATTACATCTCAACACACAATAAGTATATACAAGTAAGAAAAAGTTACGGAAATTAATTTTTAACGCATAATTTAGAACTAAAATATACTTCGTTCATTTGAGCAAAATTAATTCAGAATTTATCAAGTACCAGAGAGTGAATAATATGGAACACTCCATTCCTCTATTCTGAATAAAATATTAAATATCTGACAAGTTATTTAATATTTTATTCAACTGAGTGGCTTATTCATTGAAATTTTGAACTATGAAATAATTTGTTTAAAGGAAACTTAGTACCTAAGTAAATCATTTAGGCAGCATCGCAAAAATATGCGACTGAAGTAACGCGGGAGCAGGAAGTGGCGTATATTGCAAACGTTTGTATGTATATATATAATATATATATATATATATATATATATATATATATATATATATATATATGTATGTATATATATATATATATATATATGTATACATATATATATATATATATATATATATATATATATATATATATATATGTATGTATATATATATATATATATATATATGTATACATATATATATATATATATATATATATATATATATATATATATATATATATATATTTATATATATTATATAACGTTCTATTACAACATAAATTACAAAAATAATATTAATTTTAATTTTTTACGAATATGTTCATAATCTCCATACAATTTATTTGAGCCGTATCCATCACTGATATAACTGAAACATATTACAACCATATTTGAGATGACAGTGTTAAACCAATAAATTTTTAATTTTAATATAAATTAGGTGAAAATGTTTGTTACTACATAACGTTTAAAAAAAAGTTACAAAGTCAAAAAACACATATTTACCCACATAGATATAAAAGAAACACAAAACTTTCTCGTAGGATTTTTCAATAAATCGATAACTCAATATTATTAGAGGAGCTACTCGTATATGGAATTTTTTGGAGTCTTCATTGCGTATTGCAAGAATATCCTGTCGGTTTGAAATAATTACAGCACCGCTTATCGCTCAAGCTGTATCTTTCTCATCATAATTAGATTTGATCTGCGGTTTACTTGCGTGGAATAGAAAAAAAATGGTGATATAATTAAAAAAAAGATCATCACCATTTATCATTTTCAGGACATAATTGCGTAGATTTAACGGATATCAGTTGAAGAGATGAGACTTAAAGCAAGGCTAATTCATAAATAAATAAGCTCATTAATATGCATTGAATCAGTAATATTTTATACTGCTTGCTAGCTAAGATTAAAAATTGAAATCTTTAATCAGATCCGCCTTATTTAAATTTATTTTCCCAAATCCTTCTTTCCATAAACTATTAGCTGTGTAAATATTTTTGCAACATGTTAAGAGTTATTTTAGTTAAATACCTACTAAATACTTTCGTCGTATCAAACAGGGACGTTATAAGAATATATGCAGTTAAAGCAAGAAAAGACAGATTGATCATTTTGAGGTCGGGCGACACCTTTCATGACATTGATATAGGACATTTACGAGGAGTGATTTTTATAGTCAATAAAAAATAACCTGGATTAGGTGTAGTAATTTTCAAGAATGCCTCAAAAATTTTAAATATGGCATTAAAAATATCTATCAGATAAACTTTGAAGTTAGTGCAAATATATGCGCCAATGTTAAGCTCCGAATTATTAAAAGTGGGCCGAACATTATATGAGGACCTATTTATCTGAACTTTCATGTGGCTCGAGCGACAAAAATAATCTCGTGATAACATCTTGCAAACTACTTGCAAACAGAATATATTTAATTGATGAAAACATTTTTCTAAAATAAACCGTATTCAAGTCGGACACGGATAAAACAAGATTGTATATAAATGAAATAATAAAAAGTACGCGATATGCAAGTTCTCACGCGATTGATTGCAGGAAACTATAATCATTTGATACTACCCAAAATTGATTTCCTTCGAAGTTGAAAAGGTTTAAAAAAGCGTGCACTATATGACTCGTGCACTATATGGAAATACGATCTTAGCGCTTTAGTGACACATTAAATTAAGAGGAAATGTCGAAACTAAATTAAATTGGCAAGAGTGATGATGTAATTGCATCTCGTTGGAGCCATAAAAACAGCGGCTAAAAAAATACACGGTGAAGTGAAGAAATAAAAATATGGACTCTGGGATAATAATAAAAACTTGCGTAACTAATTAAAGTTACAAGCAACGTTAATGTAAATATACCATAACACCAAAATATTGCTAAACTTGCAAGGGACTTACATAGAAATACGTACAAATTCTATGGAACCATGGTCCAAAGAACTATTAAGAAAAAAGAGAACCGGCGTTTGGTAGACATGGAGCAGGTAAAAGGTGAGTTTTAATAAACAAACTAAAATATGGAGATGGAACAGGAGCCCAATAGAGTTTTATACATAAAATTTTAGAGGATTTATATAGAAATCATCACTCTACCGAAACACTTAACACTATATTACAAAACAAAAAGTTGATCGTTTCTTCCAACACTATATTGAAGAATTACTTGAAATAAACATTAAAAAAATGACTAACTATGCACCGACTTGGCACCGAGGAGAGTGATATTCTAATTCAAATTCTCCGATTTGCAGGAAGAGGATACTTAATCGAACTGTTCAATGAATGCCACTTTACTGTATTATAATCCGGTTTGGACGACTGGAATAACTAATTGGTAAACATTTCTCAAAAGTTCCTGAAAACAGATATATGAACTAGAGATCGATATGAATCTTTTCTCGCACAAACACATTATTTACGAATGATATCACAATAATACTGACGTTTCTGTTAGACAAGGTTTAACCGGTAGAGCAGTTTATATTTAGAAGTGAATTCGATACCATTGATCACAACCGTAATACAACTGTTCGAAAAGGTAACGGTATACTAACAACAATTATATATGACCTTATCAAACTGTGAAAAGGATTTTGATTCCATAAAATTTAAGGTAGGTATTTTAATTATTATAAAATTGCTAATTTTAACAAAACAGACACATACGTGGAGATGTTAATTCAAATTTTATTATTTAGAAACGTTGTCACCATATATTGTCCCTTAGCTCGCTAAGCGCCTTTAAATTTATGGATTAGGCCGAACTATAGTATCATTCATATTTTAATCTCAAATATCATCAGATATCGAATGAATTGATTATAGACATAGATTTTCAGCGGTTGCGGCATTAGCGTCATGAAGATGTGACGCAATTTTTTAAACGCTACTCAGCCCATTCGAATTTTTCTGGCAGCGTTTTTGTCAAGTTTTTTCTACACAATTGAGTCATTTTTCGTAGGTAAGCAAATTCTTGAAATACTTTAATTCTACCTATACGGACCTTCATCGTTCACGGTATAAGCTATGACTTGGATATGAGTGTTAACTTTACTCTTGTTCAGGTTTATACCTACATAAATCCACTAGCATAGAAAGATTATCTAAGCCAGTCACCATTTTTGCCAATCCTTCGGGCTGATGCCAGAATTACTATGTCATCAGCAAACTTCAGGTTTAAGACGAAGTTTTCATTTCTATTGACATTTTTATAAGGCCTTTTGACATTTTATAAGGCATATTTATAAGGCCTTAAATGCTTATGAATAGATTCGGAGATATAATATTCTTATGTCATATTTCTCGACGTAGTGTATAGGTCTTGTCTGCTGGTTCTGTACTTGGACGATTATTGAAGAGGCGTTATAGAGATTTTTCATAATTTGATATCTATCAAACGAGTTGGTGTAGCTACAAAAATCTAGGATAGTCCAAGATTCAGAAGAGATGAAGAGTTTCTCTTAGCTCAAAAAAGCTAGACGCAGCAGCTTGTTACAATTTTTAGTTTTTTTCAATTACTTTTCGCAGAATGTAGATTTGATCTATATTGCTATAAATTTGTTATGAACTTGTTAGTATCAAAGCTTGGACATCATCGAATCATCGAAAAGTAATGATAACTCTCGTAAACATCTTGTAGAATAGACAAAAACGTGAAGTCGATTAATAGTTATTAAGGACACTGTTCCCCCCTTTTTCGAAAAATGGCACAACCATATTCCCTGCACGTTTTACGGACTGAAACTCCTCATTTCAGAAGTTCTGTGGTAGCATCGTCATCCCATGAAACCTTGTTAGTTTAAGTTGTCTAAGAGCAATTCTAATCCATCCGTATTTATATTCGTAATATATTGGATGTAGTGGTTCATTAATTTTACGTCTTCAAACACTTGAGAGCTAAGACCACTTGGAACAAAATATGCCGAGGTTTTGGGAAGGTTTATGAATAATGTTGAATCAGAGTAAGCTGATAATGTCCTTTTATGTATCTATTTAACAATTATTAATACACTGTTCTTGTTCGTTAAGACGCATCTTCGATTTCCACAAAGATGTGCCTTAAGTGAACATAATTTTTCAGTAACTATAAGCGATTATTTTATAATTTACAAAATTGGCCTGCCAAAAATAATGAGAGTGGACGAGTCAAATATATTATTATTCAGAACAAACAACTGGGAAAATTATTTTCTAAAATTGTTATATGTTCAACAAAAAATCAATACGTCCTTTATATTTGAAACCCAGATCTTAAATAGTACTTTCAAGGTTTTAACTTTTAATTATTATTTAATGTGTTGACGGCTTCCTAAATGATTGTAGAATAATTACTACCATTTAAATCCTTTCCAGAAATCTATACTTCGTATTTAATTGAGACTATATTGAAATATTCAGATCAAGTTACTATTTGCCTCAATTAATTTATTATTAATTATACTATCAAGTATACTTTAGTATAATTGGAATAATTTATTTAAGATAATTGATGAGATTACAATTGAATATGAAATGTATTTGTATGAAAGAGAATTTAAATGAGACCGGCTAAGTGTCATTTCAGATCCTGATCTAAAATGATACTTAACCGGTATCATTTAAATTCTCCTATGTGAAACCTGTTTCTCAAGTTCTACAACTGAAGTTTTTTTAATCATTTTGACATATTTATTACATTTGAAGAGACTTCTAATATATATTTACCGATTTATAATTAAATTAAGGTTTAGAGAAAGTCCTTATGACATCGGTGCTTCATTAATGATAAGATTAAAGTGCATAAATATCGCGTTTTTAATCAAAATATACTAAATTCAGCATAAACAAATAATAGTATTTTTATTCGATTTTATGTTTCTTATCCATAAAACCCAATATAATTACAACTTCAGTTTAAGGTAGGTTTACACTTATACAGTAGCTGGCCCTAGCATCACTGAATACTGGCGCTGCACTGGCACTGGCACTGAGCAGTAATTTCGACTTTGGTGGGGTTTCTACACGTTTGCATCCTTAAAAAATGAGTGTTTTCCAAAAAAGAAGGAACCTGAAAACATTTTTTAAAAATCTTTGTGTGGTATTATTAGACAAGCTGACAGATATTGTTGAAGAAGAATTGATAAAGAGAAGCCAATATGGGTGAGAAAATAGATAAATGACTGAGAGACTTCTGGAGAATAATTTGAAGAAGAATTTTGACGAATTGCTATCCTTGACAGGTGGCTTTATTCAACGTCAAGATACGTTTATGAGGGATCCCCTACCAGCTAAAGTGAAGCTTGAACTAACACTGACATATTTGGCTACAGGAAATTCTTTTAGGAGTTTAAGTCACTTCTATCGTGTCTCCAAACCATCTATATCTATTATGATTTCAGAAGTATCCTTGGCAATTTACAAAGCATTGAAATACTTCATTAAAGTAAGTGTTTTTATTTCTCATTCAATTACACTTTTTATTTATACAGTAGATACGTAGGTTATTTTTTATCTAAAATATAAAAAGTGAGTTAATAGTATACTTAAGCATACGTCATCAATGATATCAGTGACTTCAGTCAAATTAACATACGATAGTTCGATTTCGGATGGTGAATTCCGTAAGCACTCTTCCTGTATATATTATTGCACAAACTTAATTAGCTCCTCATCAAACCAATTTTTAGATGACATTTTATAGTTGATTCATATATAGTTGATTCTTGGACAGATAAAACGCGTGGTTACTGTACGATGCGCTAGCGATCACTGGGGCGTAGTGTTCATACGGATCCAGTGCCAATGGCAAGGGCTGCACGGCGTGCAGGGGGCGGTAACTAGATCGAAAAATAGGCGGGCGGTCTATTTCGATCTAGTGCTGGATACTGGATGCTGAGCTGGATTGAAACACGTTTACACTGATACAGTGCTGATCCAGCGCCGGAATTCTTTTAGCGACATTTTTCATTTTACCGAAAATATTTTTATTTGTTTTTACATTTCCTTCAGTGCTATTTGTTTGGTATGATAACTTCATCTGCAGGTTTAAAGATAATTACATTAATTTTTCATATTTTATCTGCATATATAAAATACATAACTATCTATAAGTATTAATTTATTGAAATGCTGCCTATATTGTGGAATCTTTCTGCGGAGAAATTTAAAAAGTTGAAACATGACTATAGTCGTAATTACTAGTATATGGCCTGATGAATCTGCGAAAATTTTCTTGCCCCTTAAACGAAGTACACTATACGCTAGTTGGCATATATGTTATGAGTTTGTTTATCTGAAACTGAAAATTGTATCTAAAATAATTCCTTCATATTTTGTTACAATTTATTTAACTTTTTTCTTAATAAATAAAAATGATCTCTCTAAATTCACGAAATTACATCCTTAAACGTAGCTCCTTTAATTTATTTTTAAATTTTATTTGAAATCGCACTTATATGTCTACGATTAAATCAAAATTTATAAACATCTATCAACACATTTTCAATTACAGTTCCATCCAAAATATTACATTTGAATATTTACATAAACCCGCCCCTAACAACAAACTGCGTTCAATAACGCTGCTTCCAAAGATTCCGATTTCCTCTCTACTGTTGATACGGAGGCAAATCCAATACCAATACATATGTAACTAGAGTGTTATATTTATTGAGGAAATTTTATGCGAAAAAATTTTCTTCAAAAAACCTGTACTGTACGAATGTGATGTGTGACATTAAAAATGGATACGCAATGTCACTATATAATAAGATATGACGACGAACAACGAAGACAAAAAGGATTCGTTGTTTAAGGTAGGAGCAAATAAGAAGTAAAATATATATTCTAAAATTTAAATAGGTTAATATATTTTAAGTATCTCAAAGATTACATTAAAATAAAGGTAACTTTAGTCACAGTTTGAAGTTATGAGTACGTTCCTTCGAACAGATTTATATATTACGTCACGATTCATCCCTCGCACATTCACATATTATACGCCAATAGTTTCGTCAGTGAAACTTGTCAAAGTCAATAAACGTAAGTTCATTCTAAGCGTCACGATACTCTTTATGTGTGTTTACCTCCAAGAATTCTCAAAATGCTACAGTGATATCAATTTATATTTTAGGTATTTCTACCGGAAACCATCGAAACAAATTCCAAAATAAAACGAGAATTTTGCAGATTCGAAATAATCAAAATAATAAAGAAACTTTAAAACATGGTTGAATAACAAAATGGAGATATATTTTAGCCGTAGTAATAGCGAATACTTTGATTTAGACATCTGTTTACCAAGCAATCATGATGAGAAGTCGGAAATCTAAAAGTAAAAAAGAAGGAAGAAATTAGTGTACAAAAGAAAGAAAAAAAGCTCCTACCTTAAGTGTGGTAGGTAATTATGTCTGATCAATATTATCAGCCAATTTTACAACTCAAAGCTTTAGGTTTTCAGCATATTTTGTTCATTGGGATTGGATATATTCTTTGGGAATGATTTTTTTGCGCTGTGTAAAAATGAGCCAACGTCTCCGATATCTTGAGAAAATATCTTGCTCGAACTTTGGTTTTACTGCATTTAAAATTATGAGTAAACACTGATCGTCTCCCGATACATTTGAGACTAGTTAAAAAAAGTCCTTGACAAAGTTTTGCCACCAGAATCTGAAAAAATCGCAGCTGCAGACGTAGCAGGCTGTTGCAGATATGCTCTTGGAGAAACTTGTGACATTCTTTCATTCTTACTCAATCGACATACTAAATAAACGAAACACATGCTTGTCAGTCTTGAACTTTCAAGAATTTACACGTAACATAATTTTGATATGCTATCTGTATTTTTGCCTAATTTTCAGAATATTTATTGTTTATTAAAATAGGGTTGATTAAATAAGTTTATACAAAAGTTTATTTATAGTTCCTAATTAACGTGCGCAAGTATCACTGACTGATGCAAAAACTATGAAAAGGAAGTTATTGATGTGAAAACAGGTTTTCATGATTTATTTTACTTATTGAAAGTAGTTTGGTTTGCAACAATTTCTTTTAGTAAAGCTCACGTTTCAGTTGTTTAATACACCTAGTCCACACATTTACTAGTAATGCATCATTTTACTAGTAATGCATCACTAAAATGAAGTTAGTATATAAAGTTCAATATAAAATGTGATAGCGAAACATAACGATTTGTTCGAGGTAAACTCACATTTCAAATACATAAATACACCTCGTCCACTAACAGAAATCACTTCACTAATAAAGAGTCACTAAAATTAAGTAAGTATTTAAAATTTAATATAAAATTAAATAATAATGGAATATGTTAAAACCTATAATACCTTCAAAATATGACAGCCAAGTATTTCATTAGATATAACACAATAAATTAAAAGAAATTTTTAAGGATTGAATTTTGAATAAAAGGTGTTGTTAAAAGTACGTAACGTAGAATAAAAAAAACCAAGTAAGTGCCAATCTCGTCTACTGAGTGTCTAGTACCTCGTTCCAAATGAAATCTTTTATTTATCAAAATATTCACTAACCCGGAATTCCCAGTGGAAAAAAACATATAATACTCACTGTAATTAAGTAGGGGGACATGTGTATATTTTATTTAACATCCCAAAAGCTATGACATCTAGAATTATTGTTTTAAGTTTATTGCAACTTTTTCTTAGGTTCCAAAAACTTTTTGGTTTTTTTTTTATTTTATGTTTCGTTTTGGTAGATTAATATTATGAAAAAAACACAAAAAAACAACTTTTTTAGATATCAACAGCTATCCCTTCACCTTCATTTTAAGTTCATTAAAAATAATACAAATAAAAAGATATTACAAATGGTAATTTTTGTTGTTGTCATATCTTTAGGTAGTTTCCTGGTGAACAACTTCATATAAATATCATCAATAAAGAATTGTTTTTTATAAGAAATATATTTTAATTAGGGAAAAAATAAAGATACATATGGTTATTATCATTCAATATAACCCTATGATGCAACTCTACGATTTCTTGAGCATTTGCTGCAAAACTGTAATCCAATGTCTCAAGAAAGTACAAACAATCTAAATGTTAATAACAATACACGAAATAAGATCCTAATATAACCCTTTTTCTTAATTAAAGAAATAGCACTTAGCCCGAGATCTCTTGACTGGAAGAAAATTATAATTTGTTTTCAAACTTTGAAACAAAGTTTAAATAATCATAGATACAAAATTAATATATTGATCGTAAAGAATGCTTAATGTTAAAAAAGGAGATTTTTGCATAAAGTCGATATAATAGACAAATAAATCTTAGCGGAATAAGATAATATTAACCTTCTTTAAATGTGATTGAGAGCTGTTTTGTTGTCAGTCCCAAGTATAAGATATCAGCTTTGTTTTAGACTTTAGCTCTTTATCGTTATTCAAATTAACTTAATTATGATTGGAAAACAAACATATAATTGAAAAAAACAACAAACATAACACACACACACACACATACATATATATATATATATATATATATATATATATATATATATGTGTGTGTGTGTGTGTGTGTGTGTGTGTGTGTGTGTATATACACAGTAGAATTCGGATATAACGACCTTCAAGGGACTGGCGATACTATATCGTACTAACCGGATGACGCACAAAACGGCAGATAACTTACGTATACATATGTACTTATATATTGATTACGCAAAATTTTGGATTTCCTATTTAGTTAAATAAAACATTTCATAGAAATTACAAATGCTTTATTTCGATAGTTCTTAAACATTACAAATTACAAACATAGGTACATAATGTACTGTAATACAAATAAATAAAGTACACAATCACTACAGACAAAGCTCTGTGTTACTAATGTAGAAAGTCTGTTATTTGAGTTTGTTTTTGACAAACTTTTGTTCGGTAGAAAGAACTTCGTACGGCATTGTGAATTCGTGACATCATTGTTTTCATAAGATCATCATCAAAGTTAGTCTGAACAAACACACCAAGTGTTTCTGCAGCCTTCAAAGCTTCAGACACACTCAAAGTCGGATGAATCTCCTCTGGTCCGCCGTCATCACCGTCGCTATCTTTGTTATTCGCGTCATTGGAGATGATATTTTCCACAATGTTTTCATCAGACGGCTCTTCACAAGTGGCGACAGCATCATCGACATACGCGTATTGTTCAAAGTCCTCATTTGTTATGGGTATCTGATGCCTATCAATAGTCGCCCAAACACTCAGCGGTACGTCGTCTTCTTGGTTAAAATCATCTGCGTTTGAAGTTATGGTACATGCTACGTTGCTTCGGACAAAACCAGCGTGTTTGTAACAGTTAAAAATCGTACGTTGGTTGAGTTGGGTCCAGCCATCTTGAATAATTAGAATAGCATCAAGAACAGTAATCTTTGGGTACTCAAAACTAGTGCTTCGGCAGCCGTCTAGAAACTGGATCATTTTCAGGACAAGGTTTTTACGAAAATGAGTTTTCAAAGCTAAGATAATCCCTTGATCCATGGGTTGCAACACTGATGTCGTATTTGGAGGCAGAACCACAAGAGTTATGCTTTTAAAGTCTGCAATGTGGAGATGTGCAGGACAGTTGTCAACTAACAGCAGGATTTTCTTGTTCTTTTTTGTAAGTTCACGATCCAAAGCGCGAACACATTTAGTAAAAATGTCAGCAGTCATCCAGGCTCTTCAATTGCTTTCATAATCCACTGGCAAATGCCGTACATATTTAAAATATCTGGGACGTTGAGATTTTCCGATTACGAGAAGTTTTTTTTTAACTATACCACTCATGTTGGCTGCCACCATCACAGTTATTCTCTCTTTTGATAATTTTCCTCCTTTACATTTTTCATCTTTAAATTTCAACGTCGTGTGCGGGGTTAATTTATAAAATAGCCCGGTCTCATCTGCATTAAAAATTTCATCATCTGTAAATTGTGCACGTAGAGAAGGCCAAACTTTTTCTAGCCAATCGATTACATAACTTTGTTGAACTGACAAAGATTCGCCAGCAATCTTACCACTAACGATATTGTGTCTTACTTTAAAACGGTTTATCCGACTCATGGAACACGTGAAATTTCTATTACAAGAGAAAGCAAACTTTTTTGTCTAGCAAAAAAGTTTGCTTTCTCTTGTAGCAAAGGTCCATTAACAGGTATTCCCCGGTCGCGCTGAAGCTTGAACCACTGTAATAATGCCTTATCCACCTGCTCATGAGTAGACGTCCTTACACGTTTGCATTTCAAAACATTGGCATTAAACAGCGGCTCAATCTTATCTTTATTCTTTGTTATTGTGGATATTGTAGAATGAGATACGCCAAATTCATTTGCGAGGGTTGCATTTTATTCACCGGCTTCCAATCGGTGTAATATTGCACTTTTTTCTTCAATTGTAAAACACTTTCGCTTTACTGAACTCATCTTGTCGAGCTTTATGAACTTGTCATAACAGGTGACAAACACTAACTGTGATTTACGCACGCTAATAAGGATAGGTGAAGCGGGCGGGGCGGGGGTGCGAGTGCATAGGTAAACAAAACATTGCGCGTGTGTCGTTTTAACCGGACGTATTATCATAAAAAATGGTCGCTATAAGCAGTTGGCTTAAACTGGAGACGCACTAAACGGTTATATTTTCTTTTAGAACCTATCTACGAAACCTAACTTGAGTAAACATTATCGTCGATAAAACCGATTAGTCGTCATAAGCGAAGTCGTTATATATGAATTCTACTGTATATATATATATATATATATATATATACTACTAATGTAAAATGTGTGTATATATATATATATATATATATATATAATACTTTTATTATCGACAAAATCTTAAGCTACATTACTAGCTCCCAAGCCTTAAGAAATAATTACTATGTGTTTCTTCCATTATATATTAGGGAATAGTTATTTTGATGTTTAAAAAATAATCGTAGTTAATTTAAAAAGCACTTATTTGTTTATTTGAAATTTATTACATTATTTATTACTATTTTATATTTATCAGTGTTTGCATGTGAATAGAAATAATGGTACGATGCAAAATTCAAGATCTACATTAAAGTCTTTAAAGTTTTATTGACATCTATTAAAAAAAATCATTTCCAAATTTTGTAATATAGATTTAAAGCCCTGAATTTCGAAATTTTTTTTGTTAAGTATTCTTTTGCGACTATCACTAGCTACTGCAAAGGTCATAAAAAGTATGGGAAAAACAATGATAAAAAGGTGTACTACGTAAATAATAGTGAATAAACTTAAAAGGTGTTTGTTAAAGTACATATACTAAAACAGAGTTACATGAAATTGATATTAAAATGAAAAAATACAGAAGAATATCAAATTGTGAGGTTCTTTCCAAATTTATTCAAAAGCAAACAGAAACTAAAACTCCTACTTGAATGACATCTATTTTAGACATTTCATTCCTACAACGGGAAGTCTACATATTTCCGATTACACATTTTTGTAGCATCTGAATATAACATAATGCTGTTTAGCGCCGTTTAGCACTACGACCAGGCTAATTTATGGTGATATGCAGCTCCCTTAAACACAGTTGAAATGAAGATGAACCCATCGACTACTTCTAATATATTGCAAAGCGCTGTAGTATTATATTTAAACACTGAATATATAATATTTTGTTCAACTAAACCACTCAGGTCATCAGGTTGTTTGTCATCAGGCTTTATTCGCAGATTAATTCTCGCAGAATATGAGCAAATATGAAATTTTCAAAATCATCGCCACACTAGTCAAACTCCTAAGCGTTTAAACTATCAAATAATTCATTGTTCATGATAACTAATAGACACAAAAAATGAAGAAGAACACTTAATTTGAAAACTTTAATTGAAAAGGGTAGGAAAAATAAAGTATCAAAGAAGGCCCAGTTGTACCCATTCTTATGCTCTTTAAAATCAAGCTTTTGTATATTTGATCGATTCCACTTGGAATACTCTCTTCGTTCAAACTTCTAACAAACTTATTAAATTTGATGTTTCTTCCTCTGTTCCGATCGGACATTAAATGATATAAAAGTAATTGTAATAAAAAAATATTTATCAATATGTCTTCATATTTAGCCTTCAATTAAAAATTTGCAAGCAACTTTATTATTTCATTTTTATGTAACTTTTACGAAATATTATGTCACACTTTAAATATTAAAAGTATCATAACGATGCAACAATGAAATCAATCGAGAAGTTTGATATAAAATTGTTTAGGTATATTACATTACTAGCAAATTTTATAAAAATGTTTTATTTTAAATCGGTTTAAAAAGTAGTTAAACCTTTATTTCCATTATTTTAAAAATAATGCAACATAGTTATGATCGTATTTAAACGTATTATTTATCTTAATATTTCAGCGTATTGAGGGATCCATAACGTAAACAGTGTAAATAGGTTACCATGTATAACTCTTTTATTAACAAACCTACTAAACAAACATACTACTAAATAAAATAACTGTTTTTGCAAATATAGATCAAAATACAAATCTCAATATTTCATACAGAGACACGAAATATCAATAGATTAAGAAAAACAATAAAATTTGTTTCGTAAGACAAATATCGAAAGATTCACCTAAACAAACTACTACATCCCTTTATAAAACCTTACTCTAATATTTGCTTACATCGTACAATCTTTTTGTATTATATAGAAAAACACTTTGGTTTATAAATGCATTCAAACGGCAAATTCCTGACACATATTACAAAAACTTAAAAATAGAAGAGTTTTCGCATGCGAACAATAAGTATAAGTAAGGACATATCGCTAATCTTTCTTGTTCTATCTACAGAAAATGAGTCAATATGTTACAATAGCTATAAATTAAATGAGTATCATGGATAAATCTCCGCTTTAGCTCCTGTAATTTAATGTTATTTTATTATCCCTTGTATGGTATCGCATTGTCAATTGATCAGTTGCTTATTCCCACTGCTGCATACGGTTTTAGATGACGTAATTTTTGTTTGTAGCAACAGAGAAAATTGATTGATAATTTGTGGTGGCACAAATGGTAAACTTCATCATTGACTGAATTTTATTGATAACAAAAAAAAGGTGTAACGAAAGTCAGATGGGCTGTAATTTATCGAGTAAGGATAAATAAACCCATGGTAGATAAAAGCATCGGATCATTAGATTTTTAGCACGAATTGACTGATTAAACAGATTGTCTTGCATTTGAAGCAAAGTTTTGCTTACATTTCTGAAAACATTAATTTTTATGTAGATTTAATTGAAGGACACGTTGCTTTCATTCATTTTGATTAGCTTTGTTGCGCCAACTTAACAAGTATAAATAGTTTAATATTTTGATGTTGCTATCAATACACTATCTGGTGGTCAGTTAAATAACATCCCTTTTAAACTACTGAAAAAGGATTCTTACCCGTTATTGCTTTAAGTAAATCATACTAAAATTAAATCTTCTGGTACGTACGATATTTGTTTTAGAGATATATTTTTGACGAAATTTTCGTAATGGATACGATTTACTTATTAATTGCAAAACAATTTATTATTTATAGCAGGTATATCTCGTTGAGATGGTATATCATATAGAGTACCTTAATTATATTTATGTTAAAACTTGCAAACTGTAATTAAACTCACACAGAAATAAAAATAAAACTATTATGAAGAGGAGTATTTTGTTCGTAAAAAATTATATTTCAAATCAAATCGTCTAACCAAAGAAAATGTAAAGTAATTAATAAATTTTTTTTTATTGGTAAAAACATCTGAAGTGTGAACATTATGTGCAGACACACTAATAAAAATCTCAAGTACTCAAAAACTAAGTCACAGAACGTTATAATGATTAAATAAAGTGTGAATTAGGCTATGTGCAATCTGTTTCGATAGTACTGGATTTCGAAGATTTTAAATACGAAAGTATTCACATCAATAAAATTTTATAACTTTCTTGAACAGCATAAATTATATTTTTCGGGCGATATATGGATTTTGTTATCACAGTTGTGAATAAGTGTCATCAGGTCTTGAGAAATTTCGTACTATCGTGTTTTTAAATAAGTGACTTAAGTTTTTTACAATGTTTGATATTGACTAAAACTAGTCTGTTACGACAGAGTAATATTTTATCCTTGATAATTTTTATCTTCCACGGATGTGCCGTAAAATATTTAATTAAAAATTCAAATTCTTGCATAGGTTTAGATTTTTTGAAAAAAAGACCAGTTATAGGCACAATAATAGTAATTTTTTAAAATAAAGTTAAACATTTTTCATAAATAAAACTAGACATATTTTTCAAAGTTATATGAATGAAATCGCACAGTTTATTTTCGCCACTAATCTTTAATCAATAATGGAAAAACTTTCTATATTAAATTTGTTTGTACAGTTCGACATTATTTACGCATGGATAACAAAACACTCAATTGTCGTATGACAATTGAAACATTCGATCCGTCGAATGGAAACCTCCTAGAATTTCACCGCTACGATAGGACCGTTCACATATTACTGAATGATTAATGTGAACGTTAAGCTCTAGGTACATTTGTACCCTTCTATTTTATAATTATGTTTTTAAATGGATAAATAGTTAATAGTGGCAGTTGTTTAAAAGCATTTGACTGTCACTTTAACAACTATTTTCCGCTAACAAGATGTCATATTTCTGTTTAAAGAAATCAATGATTCCACATTTGCATATTTGTTGCTCAATTACGCTCTAATGGAAGAATAAGCTTTACTAAATGTTGTTAATAACATAAACTCATATAATGCTCAGTTTTAACCTAAGACATAACGTTATTCTTATGGGATTAAACTCGGTGTTTTTGTTCAATAATACAATTCTAGTACGGCAATATGTCAATAGGTGACACAACCTATACATGTCAAGACTTTGACATCATTTATATATCAATGTTGCGATGTTATTATTGAGTTAAAGAATTATTAATAAACTCCACATTTTGATTGAAAAACTACGCGAGCGATGTCGCAAACAAAAATCTCTTAACATATATTTTTAAGTAGCATCATTGGACGGAATATCTAAATAGTTAATAACGTTAACCCAAAAATAAAGTTAGATAAGGAAATATTGTTGTATCTAAATAAGGCCTCTTTTTCGAATATTTCATCACGGTTGTCGAAAAATATTTTTTTCACTCCACTCTAGTGTTGATATAATAAACAATAGGTTTTTGTTCTATAACAGTGATGTTGTGACGCAATATTCAGCTGACATTGCAAATTTGTTTACCCTTTGTGTTACATCATTGTTTATCTTATTTGCGATAATGAGAAATTTGAATAATTATATACCTGATTTACCAAGTCATAAATTACTTACCACCTTCAATATCCCCGTCGATT
This sequence comes from Druceiella hillmani, assembly GCA_039881145.1. Classification (NCBI taxonomy): domain Eukaryota; kingdom Metazoa; phylum Arthropoda; class Insecta; order Lepidoptera; family Hepialidae; genus Druceiella; species Druceiella hillmani. The sequence goes on along the minus strand of JAYKKI010000142.1, from coordinate 1,709,807 downwards.
AAAAAAAAATTCCCAACAATAAATTAAAATCCCCAAACAGCAAGAATTTTAATAAAATATCGCCCGTTTTCATTATATAAATACTGGCTTCCATTACTTTTAATATGCTAGATTTAGGAAAAATATATAGTTGTCCTGTGGTAGGAAAAAGTACTTAATCCCATAATATCGCCGTTGTGCGGCGCAACTTGGTAAATATTAAAATTACGAACGCTCCTCAGCTTAACGTCCCGCACGGCCACGCGTGCTGCGACGACACCGCTAGGCTGGCCAGGTAGCAATGTATTTTTGCGTATTAAAAATACCGTTTTATCAATTTATTATATTTAATTATTCCTCAATTATCATTATTAAATAAATACAACTACGTGATGCAGTATTATTTAAATTTGAATTATATCTACACCAAGTTTAAACACGATTGAGTAATTAACATCAAAACAACCTTTTCGCGGATGTTTTCTTTGCCACATACAAAGCCTTGAATAAAATTATAGGTGTTAATACCTTACACGATGCACGTGTGAAATTTGGTAGCATTTCATTGTTTTGTTACTATTTTATATAGATAACAACCTGGAGGACAAACAAACCAACATTTTGGTGTAAAATAATAAAAAAAAGGGTTTACTTACCGTCTTAAAATAAATGTTTTCCGTTAATGAATAGTTAAAAATTATATATTTACACACACACACACACACACATATATATATACATATATATATATATATATATATATATATATATATATATATATATATATATATATATATATATATACGAAGACTTATTAGAATTATGAATTATTTTATTTATCCATATGTGTCATTAGATTCCGAGTATATTCCATATTACATTAACAGTCTTGAAAATTTAAATAAAAAAGGCTTTAAAAATATGATTACTTGGATAGTTTCTACAGGTAGTTTTATTCATCTTCAAACAACTTGAGTTAAGCTTAGGTATAATTTTTTAAATAAAAAACAAATATTTTTAGTTATAATAAATTACTTGAAAGTGTTTTGTCCATAAAACTTTTTAAATTGACAAAATTGTGGCACTTTACAAAAATTATGCATGAGTGCATTATTCCTATCATATTTTTTAAAAGTTATACGCTGGATACGTTCTTCGGTTCAAGACTTTGTATTAATTCTATCGCCCTAATATACCTTATATTCCACATATTTGAAATCAAATGTATATATGTATTTTAACGATATTTGGACATTCGATATATAAGCATTTTTACTATAAAAACTATCAAAAATAAACATTAAAAAGTATGTACACTCCTTTATTCTATATTATATAAATAAAAAGAGTACTTTAAGAACAGAATACAACCAAAACATTCCTTCAAACTCAATTTGCAGTAAATTTAACGAAAATAAAAATATAAGAAAAATGCAGTTAGAAAAATATGTATGGTAAAACATGAAGAAAGGTTTTTCATATAATAGTCGAGGAATCAAGGAGGAAATATCACAAAAATCGCTCGAAAATGCCTTTGGCTTCTGGGAGTTCGCTCCTCTAATAGATGTATTATTTCGATAATATGTATTATTTTGTTGTTCTAGAAGTTTTTGAAGAAAAAATGACACAAAAAGGAAAAGCGTATATATTGCATTGTATTTTTTCACAATTCACGTAAGATTTCGAAAAAAATATTAATTTGTAGTGCGCAATTTTCACACTATCAATGTATGGGCTTAAAAAACATTTCTAGCTCAGTCGTCTTTCGGTTGTCGACAAAGAGATGTTGTAATTTTCTTTTCAATAAATGAAATGAATTCTTACAATAAATGAATACCATATTTCTAGGATAGGTAGAATCCTACGCGATCAAAATATCAATTGCGGTTTGGGGTATTAGATGCACTTTATATTTAAAAATGAAACATAGTTAGAAAAATATATATGGTGTAATGAAAATAATAGAGATGCTGTTGTGAAAATTACTAGATATTTTGTAAGTTTTTCGAGATAAAGATAATTATTAAGAAATAATAAAAATTATTTATTGCACTAATTTTTCTTATTCGTGACGTAAACCATTCGCAAAATTGTTTAACTACCCGCCGATAGCGTTGCACAAAAATGTGTGGCTCCAAAATAATTTGCGCAGCTTTCTTTCGCCTATTGTTCTGTCCACCGTTGTAGGATGTAACTTTTGTTATAACAACATTTGATAACTTCATTTAACCTCCATGGAATAAGACTCAAAATGTAATTTCGCTTAAACTTTTGCGATGCTGACTAAATGAATACACGTCACACTTGAAAAAAAACCTTTATTTCTAATCTTATCTCTTAATAAAATGTTTTAATTATATAAAATAATTTCTTTAACTAAAATTTAAAATTTTTCTTCAACTTTGTTTAAATTTTGCACTTCATATTATCAGTTTTGAGCTTATCAATGTGTCCACATCACCTAATTATCGACTTCAATTGAAATACTTTGGTATTTCAATCAATAATAATGCTTTGCTTAATAATAAATCTCTCATACATATGATTTTTAAATCGTATCTTTAAATAGTGTTATTGAAATATAGTTTATTGTAGCCAATTTTTAAAGAAAGAATATAAATATAACTTTTTATTCAAAATATAACTGTTTTATAACTTTGAACTCTTACAAAACTGGTTCTGTCTTTTTATTGGCAAAGACGAAGTATTCGGAAATCACCAAATTTTTGGTAGTCACCAAAACAGTGTAATTACTTTTGTATACCTGAGACTCAGTACTCGTAATCAATGGTTATCATGTCATATTGAGTTGCGTCTGGGTTAATGGGTGCCATAGGAAGGGGCCACATTTACTGAAAACTCATCCATAATTCACGTAGTCTTATCCATAATTTACTAGTAATTTGATCGAAAGCTTTAATGCAAAAATAGCCAATTATGTAGAAGGCAAGCGTATAAATTTCTCACAAGGTCGTTCTTATGCGGCTCGTTGCGTTGCTTTTGTTGTGTCACTTCATGCTTCAAAACATAAGATAATTTTTGGCACTAAACTATAGTACGAGTACATTCGACGACAAAAGTTACAAATTTTAAATTTCAAAACAAAATATTCCATTGCAATATTGTATCAAAAGATGCCCACTATGGGTCAATATTCATCAACCTTATGTAAGTACAGAAGTTTTTGCAACAGCCAAGATGTAATTTTTGAATGAATCGGCATTATCTTTTGGCGAAAGCAAAGAGTTTGAGAGATGTACGGATTTACAAACAAATAGCACGGAGTGGATGACCAAGAGGAGAAAATTACTAACATCTTTTTCGTTTTCGGTGATGTTTGCAAGACAAGAATTACAACCAATTGCGCTTCTCTTGTGAAGAAAATCGTGTACGGAAGTAATGTGTCCATGATTCCTGCTGTACGTTATGGTACAGGCAACGAAGAGACATTTAGTATTACAAAGTGTGATGCGGAGCATATTAGTATTAAAAAGGGTGGTTTATCCGCGGATAAGCAATTTAATTTCCTCAGAACAACACCCGATGGCAGGTATGTATATGGTGTAAAAGAAATACAGTGTCCTTCTTATTCAGCCACTTTGACTTTAGACGATGCATTTAAAAATATCCCTTTTTATAAATTTGACAGACATATTGATAATTACGTAATTGATGATAATCATAATTTGTATTAGCAAACACAAGGCCAACTTCATGTTACCCGCGAAAACGTATCTTATTTGGAAAAAATACCTATTATAGTTCATATTTTTCACCGAGGTAAACATTTTTGGAAGTCAAAAATGGAAAGCATATTAGTCATAATTTATAACGATTGTTTTTTTTTGCAGAATTGGTAAATCCACGTATTCCTCAGTTGATGAATATTCGACATCAACTTTATATTATAAAACCTATGGAAAAGAAGAAAAAACGGACGACAAGTACTTTGAACGCAAAAAGTACGAGTATAGAGTATAGGGCAATGGAAGGCTAAGATTGTCAGTGTTACTCTGATTTAATTTTATCGATTTGAAAAATTGAATTTGTCGCATAATTGATGGGAACAAGTAATTATCACCTAATCCGTAAGTAATTTCTTTTTTTTCCGTTTTAATTTCCGTTTTCCTTTCCCCTTTTGAAATCACATAAGTAATTTCTGGACAGATATTAATTGTTGAACTTTTACGGACCAGTAAAACGTAAATTAAAATTCGAAGTTGTAATTCTAGTTTACATCATTTTGAGTCAAATGAGTCTCAATACATTAATATATTGTAATAAAATAATATATAAGGTGGATAAGTAATTCAGCACAAATCATAGGAAATATGGTGAACAAAATAATTTCAATCATTATCATGAAAATAATGTTATATAATTACGTTTCGTAGGTAGGGTGGATTGTAGGCAGTGATAAAGCATCACAAATTATAACAGTCTTACGAATGAATGAAAGCCACACCACTTAAACTTTGTTACCGTGAATGCCGGGATACCAAAATCGGTGTTTTAGAAGTTTCTTTTTACATATGACTGGATGTGTACTGATGAGTAAGGAGAAGTTACGTTTTGTATCTATTTGTAATTGGCTAACCAGCAATTACCGTAATTGTTTCTATTTGATGAAAATGAATTATACAAATTTGAAAGATTTTTGATAATTTACAAAAGAAAATAATTAAATTTTTTTATTGTTATTTTATAACTGGTAGATCATAATTATAAAATTTATAATAATATGAGGTTTTTAGTTGCAACAAGTGTACATCAGTTTTTAGGGCTTTCATTTTTATCTTCGTCCATGCTTTCCATACTAATTTTTAACACAGGATATAAATTAATAAGTTACGTAAAATATGTATTATTTTGATATGTAATTCCCTAAAATTCATTTCGTTTTGGTAGTTTTGTTATTAACCTTGGATCCGTATCCAGTATCAAAAGATTTAGAAAAAAATATGAAAGAAAATTGTCAGATTCATTATAATAATCGATATAATTTAAGATTCTCAATGGCCCCGCATTGTGTCCAACGTGTACGTGTACGCAAACAATAAGAGTCACACAGTATCGTTGGGGTGGGCACGCGCTTATGTGTGGGTGTGAAACAATATATTTCATGGAGTATTTCATTACTTTTCAGCCTATCCTTGTGTATATGTGTGTGCGTGTTTAACCTACCCTAGTATATTTATATATATATATATATATATATATATATATATATATATACATATATATATATATATATATATATGTATATATATATATATATATATATATATATATATATATATGTATGTATTGTGGAGCTAGTTTCGCCCAATAACGCGCAAAAACGCGTGAAAGGTTTTTTATTAGAGTTTACTCTTTAAGAATCGATTTTAATATATAGTGCCCGGCTTGAAATTTTATGAGGTTGACAATCAGAAGCTCAGAGCGTTAAAAAAGTATAAGTTTGGATGTAGGAGGTAATCTCCAATACTACTCATCTGATTTCAAAGATTTTTTCACCAATGTTTAGAAAAAATCTTTAGGATGGACGTAGATTGTATATTACTCAGTTAAAAATATGTTCATATATTATAAAAAAGTTAACCTTTGTAAATTTGGATATAGGACGTAATCTCCAAAAATACTCCTCCAATTTTAAAAATTATTTCTCCAATATTTAGAAAGGACCTTCGGGATGGACATAAGTTGTACATTATTCTGTTAAAAAATGTCATAAATCATAAAAAAGGTAAATTTTATACGTTTAGATGAAGGAGGTAATCTCCGAAACTACTCATTCGACTTCAAAAATTCTTTCACCGATATTTAGGAAGGACCTTCAGAATGGACATAAGTTATGTATTATTCCGTTAATTTTTTGCATGTATCATAAAAAAGTTAAATTTTGTACCTTTGGTTATACGAGGTAATCTCCGAAACTACTTTTACGATTTCAAAAATTCTTCTATCAATATTTAGAAAATTCCTCTAGGACGGACATAAAAACAAAGTCGAGCGAGTGTGTTTTTTATGAACGCTGTCTTAACGGTAAGAGATATATTAATAGATGATATTTTTATTTATACACATTGTTACCTATTTTATATATTCCGAGACATTCGTAATTAAGGACTAATTTCCAATGGCGCATCAGAGCTGACACCCACAATGTTTTTTTCTTTATTTACAACTGTTACTGAAAATCAAATTATAATGATTTGTTTTTCTTCGGTTAATCAACTAAATTATTACTCAGTAGATATGAATGTTTTTTATAATTTATATCGATAAAATTATTTTCTTCTTATCTTTTTTCATAATGTGAAATTACTTTTAGAAGAAAATGTTTAAAATTGCCTTCTTTCTAATAATGAATTTAAAAATATATTTTTAAATATCTAATTAAACATTTTATTCTGTTTCTGAAGGATGATTAATTTCTTATTTTGTCATATTTATACATTCATATTAATCTCTTAAAAACTGTGTAGACCTTCTGAAAACTCGATTTTAAAAATCTACGTTTAGATGGCGTGATGTGGCTATGACTCAAATTTTTGACAAAAAAGTCTAGTACGAAAATATTTATTTAAAAAAATTAATTTTCAGCAATAGTACAAAACCCTAAGTCACTTTAAACAAGCAGGTTCAAGCTCTGAAATAATTGTTTATATAACATATAAAATACATAATCAATTAAAATAAAGTCGATTCACGGAAACGGAACAAACTATTTCGTTACTTGAAATTTGTAATTTTTGAACAAAAATATTTTTAATCCATAACACGTGTAAACTAAGAAAAATTGTATTTGTATTTACTGAGAGGGTAATTAATTACAATAACCCATTTTATATTTATTACATAAAGAAAGTAAAAAATTATGTACGGGATCGTACCCGAACCCTTTACGTGGAAAGTCGACGTTTAGCATTTTGCACAATGAATGCTGAAAATTAACTAATGTATAAATTTTGACTTAAATTGATGACTCCATTTTCAAAGTCGTCGCGTAAAATCCTTTAAATTTAACAGAGAAATCCTTGGCTTATGAAATATTCAATATTCAAATATTTTAAAAGATTAGCTAGTCTATATATAGATAGATAGATCTAGTATAATGGAAATATAGTCACCTCAGTGTTTGTAATATATATATATATATATATATATATATATATATATATATATATATATATATAAATATATATTTATAACACGACTTTTAGATATCGTTTCTCTCATTTGCATAAAACTTGATTCCCACTAAATGGATTTTTAAATATTTTCACCATTGCTTAGTGAGTTTAAACCGAAAAGTTCTAATGTCAAAACTAATTACATAAAAAAATTAAGTTTAGTCAAGTGTGCTTTTGAAAAAGTTTTTCCTAACTTGCCTATGTTATGAAAAAAGTATATCGTCAAAATTTCATGCTTTTAGAGTTTGTGTTTGAAGATGAGCGTTGGTATGTCATCGGGCGGGCATAATTTTTATATATGCAAATATTAACACTGACTACAAGAAAGAAAAAAACACATTACATACTTGATTTTGATTAGCAGTTCACAACAGTTACGTGAAAAGATTGGAATACTACACACAAAATGAAAATAAATTTAAATATTTTACAAAACAAAACATCATGAGCGTGACTGACAAGAATACAGCTTGAGTTGTTGTCTTTATTTAGAAATTAGTATTTTCATAAGCGAATGTATCGTTACATTCGGAAGTCGGACATAAAAAATATGTTATTTTTACTAATGTGAAAGGAAATCAGGCATAAAAATATGTTATTCGTACAAATATAAAACATAAAATGAACAGTTATGCGATGTTAATAAATAAGAAAAATTCACTAAAATATACTATCGAAAATTTTATGGCCCTGTGAAAAATATGTTCGGCAAATAACAAATTAATAATAAAAAGATTTTTCTTTTTTTTTATCTATCTGTAACTTGGCAATCTGTGTGTTGACACAATGGGCCAATTCGTTGAAGTTAATGTCGTTTGTGGTCAGAAGGACCCCGTTTAGGCGAGTTCCTGTCATTTGCTGTCAAATCTCGCAGATAGTGCAGGTACACTATGCCGTTTGAGACGGGAGCATGTGACACTTCCTGTGCCCTCAAGCTGTGTTATCAGCTCATTGACATGTGTTGCTATTCTTTTCTGATACTTTTCGCTATATCTGGCAATCTCCTGCTTAACAGTGTTGATTTTTAGGTCCTCGTGTATATATTTGTTGCTCACGTAGTAAGGGGCATTTATCATTGCTCTAAGTGCTTTACTCTGGAATCTTTCTAGAATCTCGATATTGCTGTTGCTTGCTGTACCCTATAGCTGAATCCCATATGTCCAGATTGGTTTTAGGATATACTTGTAGATGGCTAGTTTGCTTTCCCGCGTAAGTCTCGATTTAGGACCTGTGAGCCAATACATCGATCTGAGCTTTATGTCCAGCTGTTTGCGTTTAGTCCAAATATGCTTTCTCCAGGTAAGTCTTCTATCCAGATGCATACCCAGATATTTAGCATTTGTGGTTTTTTTGTGGATTTTTATTGGGGGACAGGTTTGTCTTCTAAGGGTGAAGGTGACATGGATAGATTTTCCCTGATTAACTTTGATACGCCAATTGTCTAGCCACTTATCTACCTCGTGAATATGGTCTTGTAGTTTAGCTGAGGCTACTGTTGGATCCTCGTGACAAAGTCGCTGTGTCGTCTGCATAAGTCGCTGTTAGAGTATCAGCGTGCGTTGGCAGATCTGCAGTAAAGATCAGATACATAAGGGACCCAGTATACTTCCTTGTGACACTCCTGATTGGACTATATTGAAAAGTGAGGTTTCATTGTTATATTTTGCCTCGAAGCACCTTCCATCGAGATATGATTTCAAGATCGAGAATAAGGAGTGTGGTAACAATTTTTTAAGCTTGTAGAGGAGTCCTCGTGCCACACTCTGACAAAAGCTTGACCAATGTCTAAGAAGACAGCAGAGTAGTAGTGTTTATTTATAGTGCATTATTATTTGCGCAATTTTCCATTGGGTGGGATAGAAAGTAAGTCTTAAACAGCCCTTAAAGATTGCAGTTATAAGAACTACTCCTTTTCTAGGTAATTGTTTCAGTAGTTTTGCGTCGATTGAATCGTAACCTGGCGTTTTACCCTCTGGTAGTTTCCATATTTCTCTCCACACTTCTTTAGGACTGGCACAGTTTAGTGGTAGGCACATTTGCATTGGCGAATGAAGATACTCTAAGACTTCCTTATCGTGTTCTGGGTTTTTGCTAGGTAAAGGGTGGAACACAGTTTTTAGATGTTCCGAAAATACCTGAGCCTTTTCATTGTCAGTTCTTGCCCATTTCGATTGAGAGGCTTTTATAGGTGGAATGTGAACTTTTGGTCGTTTTAACATTTTTGTTGTCTTCCAAAGTTAGTAGTTGCTATCTTTGTTAGGAGACAGGAGAGCCAGCTGATTTTGGAGACGTTCGTTGTCAGCTATACGGATAATGTGTTTGAGTTCTTCTGAAGCCTTGTTAAATGCTTTTTTAGCGCTGGGATATTGAGTAGTATGCCATTTTTTTCTCAGTTGTCTTCTTTCATACACTTTATCTTTTATGAGCTTGGAGTAGTGACAGTTTTGCTCAGTAGGTCTCAGGATGGGTGTTGATTCTTTTGCCGCCTGGTGGATGACCTTGTTGAGAGATTCAATAGCTTTTTCCACGTTCTCTTCTTTCTCCAGCGGCAGACACAGGCTTATTGAATCTATTGTTATTGTCTTGTAAATATTCCATTCTGTTTTATGGTTATATAACCTTTGTCGATACTCTTTCAGAATCGCTTTGTAGTGGTAATTGAGTATCACTGGTGTATGGTCTGATGATAGGTCTGTGCATTCCTCTATGTCTATCTGGCTAGAGGCAATATTTCTGACAATGAATAAGTCCAGCAGGTCTGGCACCTTTCCCTGCTCAGACGGCCAGTAGGTGGCTCAGGTACCATGTGAGACAGATTTAAGACGAAGTTCATTTAGAGCAGCGTACAGGTTTCGACCCCTCGTTAGTGTTAGCCTGGAGCCCCATGACACGTGTTTGGCGTTCCAATCACCACCGCATATGAAACTATTTTCAAGTACGTTGAAGAAGGATTTGTAGTCATCACTTATAATAGAATATCTAGGCGGGCAGTAAATTGCAGTCAAGGTTGTTTCTGTTCTATGGTCCTGGATTCCAATTGAGGTAGCTTGAATTTTGTCAGTTTCGTATTTTTCAAGGGTATAATGTTTGATGTTCTGTTTTATTATGACTGCTATTCCGCCATGAGAATTGCCAGAGGGATGGTTTGTGGTATACACATTGTAGTTTTTGAGACTGAAATACGTTTTATTTGTAAACCTCGTTTCAGAGATTAAGGACACGTCAATTCTTTCCGTTTTAAGAAATAGTACGAGTTCTTGTCTACGTTCTCACTGTACTGTTCTACGTCAACCCGTTGGCATTCCATGTAACTATACTTAAGTTTAGGGGTGCTTGATAAGGCTTGTGACTAGTTGGATCATACGATCCATCATGTTGTCTAACATAATGTTAATTATGTTTTGGAGTTTGTCAAACATTACGTCTAGTACTTCCGTAAAATTGTTTGGGTCATTGATATTGGTTTTCATGTCAGTTGTGTTTTTTTGTTTTGCTGCTTGTGCGTAAGAGGTGTCGGATTTAGTGAATTTGTAATATTTATACTTATTGCTTGTTTGTGTGTTTTCTGTTGATGTATTCAGATGGCCGTTTTGCGTTGTACTCTTTGTATTATCATTCATGTCTGTTGTCTTTCTTGTTTGGTTTTGCATTATACTCTTGGTATTGTCATTCATATCTTTAGTCTTTTTTGTTTTGTTTTTCAGTAGTAGGTCTTTGTACTGTTTATACTTTTTGCATCCTTTGTAGCTAGCAGGATGTTTTTCTTTGCAGTTTGCGCAAGTAGCCTCTGTGTCAGGTCTTTTTAGATAGCTCGCTGTAGGGTGTTCTTCCCCGCATTTTACGCATCTGAAAGGTCTATTGCACTGATTTTCAGCATGTCCGAATCTCTGGCACCTTTTGCATTGCAATGGGTCTAGCTTTTTGTATGGGGCTTCAAATGTAATTTTCATGTAATTCAGTTCATTGATCTTGAAGATTTCTTTATTGTTGTATTTTGGCTCTAGGTCTACGTAAAAAAGTGGGAGTGGATTTTTGGTACTTTTATGCATTACATTTGTAATTTGTCTGACCTCGTGTCCTAATTCCAAGAGCTTTTGTTTTATTATTACATTGTCTTCTGATGCGTGTAGCCCACGTAAGACCACACGATAGGATCTTTCGCTTTTAAGTTTATATGTATAATGGCTAATGTCATTCGCAATAAAGTTAGCCCTTATACTTTTGTATGTATTCACATCAGCCGGCATTATTTTTACGACATGACCAGATTTCAAAGTTGTCATAGTGTATTTTTCTGATTCTGCTATTTTAGAAAGAATGTCTTTCAATTTTTTGATTTCTATGACTCCCGTTACAAAAATAGGCTCGGGTTTTGGTGGTTTAGGTTCCTTTTGTTGGGTATTTGTCTCTTCAATATCGTTTGATTCAAGAGCTTGAAATCTGTTTTGAGTTGTTACCGCATATGCCGTCTTTGAAAGTTTATTCCTGTTGACCATTCCAGGACTTGTGTCTGCTTTTCTTTTTTCAGGTACCTGGTCCTTTTGCCAAGGTTGGTTACTTTCAGTCTGTTCGTCTTTAGCGGTGCATTCTGCATATGTCTTATCTGCCATACTTATTTGTGTTGGTGTTTCTACTGGTAATGTTCCAAGTGAGTGACTTCTTGTACGTTTGGACATATCTTTATGCAGTATTTGCTGCACCATTTTAGGGTTTACATCATTTTTGTTTTGAGTTTTATTATATATAGTATTCATGTTTAATCCTACGAGTAGGGTCGATATAAAAGGTCACTTAAGGGGTGACGCCCATTCCCCCAAGAAGGCATACTTCAACGACGTTTGCCGGGTCCGTCGAGGTTGGCGCCAGATACTGATCTCCCATCAGTCATTCATCCTATTGGCACGTATCCCACCGTAGGATTGGGGTGAGGTTTTCAACCTCAGCCCGGGCGGTTAAGCCGTGACTTGAATTTCCTTCTGTCTAGTGAAGGTGCTGATGTGCAGTGGTCATTTCCTATCTCTGCTAAGTGATGTACTGAGTCGAGTTATTTAACCGTCGCCCGAGGCTCGACGTTGAATTTTTACAGTTGGTTTAGTCTCTTCACAACTAACGGGCTTGGGACCGTCAATGGCGGAGTTAAATATAAAACATAAAATGAACGGTTATGCGATGTTAATAAATAAGAAAAATTCACTAAAATATACTGTCGAAAATTTCATGGCCCTGTGAAAAAGATGTTTGGAAAATAACAAATTAATAATAAAAAGTGAAGAAAAAATGGAAAAAAGAATAAAAACTGGCAAAAATAGACGCAAGTACATCGATGAAAGTTAAAATAATTTTCATCCGGAGACAAATGTAACTTTTGCAGGTTAATGTCGATCTGATTTAGGTTACCTTAACTTATTTTACGAGTCTCGTAAACAAATAATTTATATCACATATTGAATATCTTTGGCCTTAATTTTGTAGAAATTCATTATAGACAAATAAATGAAACGTTATGTAGTATTCTTTCTACTTTCTTTAATTTCTTTACCGCTAAACATAGTTCAAGTTCAAATTAAATAAATGCCCTTAGCTCTCATTGGGTTATTATTATGTTATATGACTTGAATATTAAAGAGAAAAAAAAATAAATCTGTGTATATGAAAAGAATTCACGAGTGTTACGTTCATGATAAAATATAGGCAAAAATGATTTTTTCTAAAATATTTTCAAAATGGAAATATATATGTGAGACGAGTCACTTTACGATGCATACAAGAAAATTAAGTTGACATGCTTTTGCTCCCGCGAGCTGGATGACACAGAATATATAGCTATGCATCTTAAATTTCCGAAAGTTTAATTAAAATAATTTTCCTGAAAATAAAGGAATAGACAAGAAAATGTTAAAATAATTGAACATTTGAGTTTTATTCTTTTTCTGACATGGTTTTTTTAATATATTTTCCTGAAAACATTTATTGCCCACGTCATTTCGACGTGTAAAGATCGCATTTCATATGAGTAAATACGTGTGTAACTTGACATCATTAAAAAATCAATGGAACGACACATTCGGAGAATGTAATTTGTTGTACCTTGTAGGCTTCATTAATATTGCTAATGTATTATTCTTTCGAAGGTAGTGATGGTTAGAAGTATACAGAATTTTATACAGCAAAAGCTCACCGTGAGTTTTCATTTCAATGCGTGAGTGGACTTCTCGATACGATAAAAAAATTATATGAAAAAAATCGAAAATACTATAAAACAGAAACTTTACTATTATATGTGATTAACGAATTTTAAAATTTGCCTTTTTAGCGAAAGAATTCTCATAATTATAAAAAAAAAAGTTATTACTGGAAAATAAGTTAAAAATTAATTAGATTCATAGATCTAATAAATTATCAAAACATTACAACCTAAAAAAATACTAAACAATTAAACATCTTGTAATTGTACCAAATGTAAAACATGGGCGAATGTGAAGATTATTATTAAGGAATTTATTTTTCCTTTTGACGAAATCATCATATCACTTTTTTCTACTGTATTACTAAATGTTAAAACTATCATAAACCCCGGATAAATCTAATATAATATTTAATTTGGTTCATGCAACGTCATGTTTTCAGGCAAATCAAAAATTGTTTTCGAAAATTGTCATGACGTAAATAAAATTAAGGTATTCTAATATATTATGAAATGGTTGTAAAATGTATGAAATGAATAAGAGATATATGAAGGAAAAATTTGCTTAAACCCAATTTCAAATACACTATTTACATATAACATATAATGATAATAATTTTTCATTAAGGACCATTTATTTACAGTTATCATTTGACTAATAATGACTTTAAAACAAAACGTACCATGACTAAAATATGAAACCACGTGTATCATTATCGTGCATTTAGTTATACGTTTAAAAAATCCAAATTTATTTATATAAAACAGTTTTGCATACAATTCTACGTATAGTTTTTTCATAACTTACACAACGACACCATGAAATAACCTTGGGCTGAGTTTATTGAAATAGTCATTTTGTGAACTCTGAAGTTCATATCACATCATTTTCAATTGAAATGTAATAATAAAATAAAATATCTAAATTTATTTTTCACTCACAAAGTAAAATGTTCATATTTCCGAGTCGTATTTTGAAATGAAAAGGATAGCAGAATCACATATTTATAGATAATAACGATAAAATAATATTTTAAATATAATATATCTGTCATATTAAAGTGGAGATTTAGAGATTTAGAATTTTTGATTTAGGATTTTATTCCATTTTTTCAAAAATAGTATGAGAAAACCCAAAACAAACATATGTACAAATAACAATTTAACATATTAACGTTTATGAGATGAAGTAACGAATACCGTTAATATGAAGTAAGCCAAAAAATGGCAATGAACTTCTATAAAGCTAAATCAGAAAGAAAGGAAATTTTTATTATGTTTATTTTTCCTGGTATTAATTTTTTTGTTATTAGGGTTTATTATATATTCGAATATACTGCATTGTTCCAATAACGTGAGAAATCATTAATCTGTTATTAGTATATATTATATCTGTAATGTATTGCTATATTATATATATAATGCATTAACCATTAATCTATTTCCTAATGATTTATGCATCCAACACGATACATGAATAAATATTGAACGGTGCTTTACGGTGAGGAAACATTTTCAAATGTTACTTAGATTGTGACCATAAGTTTTTTTGTACACTTACACTCAATGTAATACTGACTAGATTTAAGTTTAAGAATAAATTTTAAAATATGTAAATAGATAAAATATCTTTTAAAAAACCAACTTAACAAAGTAGGTACTAAAAAGTAAAGAATAAATAACACAAAATATGTACCTACTTATTCGCAATAAATAACTATGTTACTTATTTTTGAAGTTGCTGCTAGCACTGTCGACAAACTTAAATTAATTAATCATTTGATTTTATTTATAATGTAAATTAAAAGTCTAAGCTTCTAGTGTACTCACAATATGAAAGATATTCATAAAAGTCGTAATTATAATAAAAAATTTTACATTTGTCTAAGATGATCGGCGGCGCTAGCACCGACTTCAAAAATAAGTAACTTAGTGATTTATTGGGAATAAGTAGGTTCATATTTTGAGTTAATTATTTTTTACTTTTTCGTACGTACTTTTTGAAGTCGGTTTTTAAAGGAGATTTTATTTTAAAAATGTTTGGTAATTAATAATATTAATTATTACTCTATAACTAATATTAAATTATTTCTTTCTTAGTAATTATTTAAAGTCAATGGCAAATGCTAGTATATAGATAATTTTCTTCTTGTCCAAAGTTATTTATCAACAACACACAGAATCGAAGTAAAAGTAATTGCCGTAGTAGCAATGGTTAGCTGTTAGACGTTGCGGAGTTCCGTTCTCCATATCCGAAATCCAAAATCAGATTTTGCAAAGTAATAACTTAAGTAACAAAAAACTAATAGCAAACCTATTGAATCACAATTTATTTATTACCATCCGTTAAGGAGGTGCATTATTAATTCTTGGAAGTCATCATCAGACACTGACCTGGTCGATGGTGCAGTTATTTTGCAAAGTAAAAACTATCACTAGTAAATATCTTGAATGACGGTTGATTTACTACTATCAGATAAGGACTTCCATTGTTCATCTCCAGAACGCATGACCAGACTCTGACATGATCGATGGTGTGGTTACTTTGCAAAAGTAACAATTACCAGTAGCAAACCTCTCGAACCACGTTTGATTTACTGCCATCCACGTCTTGAATCACGTTTGATTAAAGAGTTCGATTGTTCATCTCCAGAACTCATCATCAGACCCTATCCTGGTCGACGATGTAGTTATTTTTCAAAATAACAACCACTAATAGACAATATATTTAATCACCGTTAATTTACTAATGTTCGTTAAGGAGTTCCATTGTTCGTTTCCGGATCGGATATTAATATGGGACTACTCCTGAAGTACCCTCTTTCAAATAAAAAAAGAATTATCCAAATCGGTTCGCTTGTTAAAGAATTATCGCTGAACATACATAAAAAAAGATTCCGACGAATTGAAAACCTCTTTCTTTTTCGAAGTCCTTTAAAAATAGTACAATGTACGACTATATAGTACCTGTAGTTTGGATCGAGATACATGTAGACTATTGGAGAATAAAGTACTATAGCAAATTCGTATTTATATTAACAATTCGTGTGTTAATTGAACCTAGTATAATTATATACCATAACCGATACATCTTTTATTAACTGTTTATATCAGTTTTGACAAAAAGTGTCAAAGTACAATTGCCTTAATTGTATACACATAGGGAATGTCGGCTTTAAAAACCAAAAACGAGAGGAATACTTCTCTTATTTCTGCAATCAAATTTTCAAAATTGGCTGCAATTTTCATAAGAAGCTTAACGCTGATTTAAATTCCGCCGAGGTGCTTAAAATGTGTTGAATATTAAATTCCGCTTTTAGAAATTTTTAAGCTTGTGTTACAACGTCCGCGAAAAATTGCAATTCATGAAAATAAGTGAAAATTTTGGTAGTAGTTTGGTAGTAGTAGTCTATTTAAAATAAAAGTACAAATTACGCGGTTAGTAAGTATTGTGTTAATTTTTTGTTTTTATTTTCCAGCAATATGAACAGAAAAGAAATTAATGTATTCTATTAAAAAAATTGAACTTGAAATTTTTTTATTACAATCCATTCTAGAGCATAAAAAATTCAAAATAAAAATAAAAATGAGTAAGCCTGTCACTCTGGAAGTGTATAAAGTTTGTATGTGTATATTTTTTCTCAAAATTTTGGATGCGTTCATTGAACGAAACATGTCTTCACAAAAACGGCTTTTAAGATTTTCTTAAAATATTTCCCATCTTTAGCTTTTTATAAACTAAACTACATGGTGTAACTAATATTCCAGGGGAAAATGTGATTAAATTATCTCTTATGAAACACGCAAGTAAAATGCATACTTACTTGTATAGCAAGAGTGGCACCTGGTGCGGGATACCCAACTTTTGAATAAATGATGCGTTATGCGCCAGTAACGAAATAAAATAATAAAGTTTAAATGCTACATAAAACATATAAAAATACAGCGTTAGGTATGTGAGGAAGTATATAATTACTTTAAGCAGGTAGATAGGTGATTTAATATAAAATTAAAAGAAACGTTAAACATTTCTATATACAATTATAGTTTCAAAGGAGTTGTTGCAGTGACAGGTCAAGTAAAAAAAAAACTCTTAATGAAAACTGGATTCTTACCGTGCTTACTCCGTAAATTGATAATTCCAGTACTCTTATTACTTGCATACAGAAATAAAGCGAACCTAAGTTTCGTAACGAAGTTGAATAATCCTATCGCTCTATCATATTTTTGTCTCAAGTTATACACACACTCAACTGGTTATTAATTGAGTTTGCATGCAAAGTCATTCATGTAGAAAGTAATAGAAAATAGTGATGTTAAAAAATCATCGATATTAACATCGACGACTCGAAACATCGGTGTTCATTAGCATAGATGATTTTGTAGAACAAAGAAAAAAGGTTACAGACTAAATAATTAAGACTGACTGTATATCATTACTATCGAGGTTTATATATTTTATTGAAATCGATTTTTTGGTGTTTCAAATATATTATTTTCAGCGTTCAAAAATCGATGTCCAATTCTTTAATATCGATGCTATCTGAACATCAAGCACCCCTATTCGAACTGGAAATTGGTTCAATGCGACACAGCACACAGGATGAAAAAGAATTAAGTTACGTAGTGGCATGCGATTTGTCACGTGCTTTATGGCAAGTATTTGTCTGCAGGCAGACGTGCACATATATTCGACATATCTTCATTATATCTAATTACTTTGTAAATTATTGCGTAACTAACTTTTATCGGTTCACCTGCGCAAATTTTTAACACACTTTTATAAGTCGACTTGTATGTAACTAATTATGTGATAGAAATTGTTAATGAAATTTCATGGACTTCTAAACGTGGTATCATCATGAAATTTAACAGTCGTGTGTAGTTTTGATAACAACATAATAATTTTATAAAATGAAAAAAAAATTCTTAAAACAAAGAAGACTAAAAAATAATTAAATTAAATTCTTACCCATTTCCAAATGTCCGAATTATTTAAAATTTTGCATACCTATTAAGAGAGGATGTTCATATAATAATTGAGTAGGATAAAAAATAATTAGTTTAAAATAAAAAAAAACATCCACTTCGTCCACTTCATTTCATCCACTTTGAAATGTCTGAATTATTTAAAATTTTGCACACGTATCAAGAGGCAATACAATAATTTCACGCAAAAAGACGAAACAAAAAGTAATGGAATTATTTATTTAAATTATCACCCACTTTCAGACGTTCATACCATTTAAAATTTTGCACACGTGTGAAGAACCGATACCAATTAAATAATTTCGTGAAATCAAAAAAGACTTAAAACAAAAATAAAAGACTGAAAATAGTAAAAATGAACTAAAATTTAATAGAGCAAAAAACATGCTTTTACAAAATACTGCATTAAAAATAAAAAATAAATATCGAACCTTTTTTTTCTGTTTACACAGTAAGGAATTGAATGTAAGCCATGTTCGCTATTGAGTAGAACATTTGAGTATAATTCAATAATATACATGTAAATATTATATTCATGGCTTACGCTAAATTTCACACTGAGTAGACAGAAGAAACAGGTTTGATAATTAATCTCTTTAAGTATTTAGTAAAAGCGTGTTCTTTTAGTATTTTGTACTATTACTTTATTTTATTTAAACAGCAGTTAATTTGTAGGACTAATGGTCGTGCTTAATACTATTATTTTTATTATTCAGTGAAAGATTCCAAATTTGTGTATATATATATATATATACACACGCACACATATATACATACATATATATTGGTTTGACAACTTGTGAACTTTTCCACTAATTTCTGGAATGTTATGGAAGTTTTACAATATTTCTTACAGGGTATAAGAAGGGTATTCAAGCTTATGTTCGATTCGCAGTTAGGTAATCGGCGCGTAAAGAATGATTAAAAAAATAGAAGTATCTCGAAGTGAACTTAGAGTGATTTTACTTCAGTGCTTACAGGGCTCTTACTTCTTGTTTAGGACAATAACCAGCAAAATAACACGCAATGTATTTACAGCGATGGGTGAAGGTGTGCTCTCTTACGACAAACCCGAGCACTGGTTCCAAAAGATTCAAAGATATATATGTAATATATATATATGTAATATATATATATGTAATATATATATATAATATATATATATTGTACACAAAATTTTCAAACTTTCATATGTAGTAAATAAAATAAAACGTCAATTATGTAAGCACCGTGGGTATCTAACATTTGTCGCCAACGTGAAGGCAGAGGTCAAATCCTTTCCTTGTTGAAATCTTTAGGCCTTTGACAAAAAAATCATAAATTTTCTATCGTGTAAATTATTAAACAGGGAGCGAAACAAATGGTAATCAGATGGCAATATCTCTGGAGAGTTCGATGGGTGAGGTAGCACACCCCGTCCAAGTGAAAGTAGTTTTCACGCGTTACTTTTGCTACGTGGGGTCGAGCATTATAAATTATGTAAAAAATAAACTTAATTTGATTTGCAAGAAGTTTGACGGCGACTTTGCTTAACGGTTTACAATAAATTTTAGCTCTAATTTTAATGTTAACTGGATGGAGATCCCAAATAATAACTTCATTTATATCTCACCACACACTTAAAAGTATCTTTTTTTCAATTTGAAGTTTTGGTGTAGGTACACGTTTTTCTCCGCCTCCTAGCCACTGACGTTTATGCAAAAAAAATTGATATAAGCCACCCACTTTCATCTCCCGTAGATAATTTCACTACTCAATGGTACGATGTGAAATCAAAAGCTTCATTCACACATTAGCACAACTCTGAAGCTGAAGGGGTGTTAGCTCATTTGGTAGCCGAATGGAATATTTTCACTTCTTTCTCAAAGAATGAAGTTGTTTTTCCACTGCAATATGAGAACCTGAAAGTAGTTCTACCAAACGATGCAAACTTAATCTGCAATCTGTTTGACTGATATTTTTAATTTTTCTAAATCAATTATAAGGAATCGCCCCGGATGAGGTTTATAGAACAGATAAAATTTCTTTCTTTGAATCTTTTGGAACCAGTGCTCGGGTTTGTCGTAAGAGAACACACTTTCACCCATCGCTGTAAATACATTGCGTGTTGTTTTGCTGGTTGTTGTCCTAAACAAGAAGTAAGAGCCCTGTAAGCACTGAAGTAAAATCACTCTAAGTTCACTTCGAGATACTTCTATTTTTTTAATCATTCTTTACGCGCCGATTACCTAACTGCGAATCGAACATAAGCTTGAATACCCTTCTTATACCCTGTAAGAAATATTGTAAAACTTCCATAACATTCCAGAAATTAGTGGAAAAGTTCACAAGTTGTCAAACCAATATATATGTATGTATATATGTGTGCGTGTGTATATATATATATATACACAAATTTGGAATCTTTCACTGAATAATAAAAATAATAGTATTAAGCACGACCATTAGTCCTACAAATTAACTGCTGTTTAAATAAAATAAAGTAATAGTACAAAATACTAAAAGAACACGCTTTTACTAAATACTTAAAGAGATTAATTATCAAACCTGTTTCTTCTGTCTACTCAGTGTGAAATTTAGCGTAAGCCATGAATATAATATTTACATGTATATTATTGAATTATACTCAAATGTTCTACTCAATAGCGAACATGGCTTACATTCAATTCCTTACTGTGTAAACAGAAAAAAAAGGTTCGATATTTATTTTTTATTTTTAATGCAGTATTTTGTAAAAGCATGTTTTTTGCTCTATTAAATTTTAGTTCATTTTTACTATTTTCAGTCTTTTATTTTTGTTTTAAGTCCTTTTTGATTTCACGAAATTATTTAATTGGTATCGGTTCTTCACACGTGTGCAAAATTTTAAATGGTATGAACGTCTGAAAGTGGGTGATAATTTAAATAAATAATTCCATTACTTTTTGTTTCGTCTTTTTGCGTGAAATTATTGTATTGCCTCTTGATACGTGTGCAAAATTTTAAATAATTCAGACATTTCAAAGTGGATGAAATGAAGTGGACGAAGTGGATGTTTTTTTTATTTTAAACTAATTATTTGTTATCTTACTCAATTATTATATGAACATCCTCTCTTAATAGGTATGCAAAATTTTAAATAATTCGGACATTTGGAAATGGGTAAGAATTTAATTTAATTATTTTTAGTCTTCTTTGTTTTAAGAATTTTTTTTTCATTTTATAAAATTATTATGTTGTTATCAAAACTACACACGACTGTTAAATTTCATGATGATACCACGTTTAGAAGTCCATGAAATTTCATTCACAATTTCTATCACATAATTAGTTACATACAAGTCGACTTATAAAAGTGTGTTAAAAATTTGCGCAGGTGAACCGATAAAAGTTAGTTACGCAATAATTTACAAAGTAATTAGATATAATGAAGATATGTCGAATATATGTGCACGTCTACCTGCAGACAAATACTTGCCATAAAGCACGTGACAAATCGCATGCCACTACGCAACTTAATTCTTTTTCATCCTGTGTGCTGTGTCGCATTGAACCAATTTCCAGTTCGAATAGGGGTGCTTGATGTTCAGATAGCATCGATATTAAAGAATTGGACATCGATTTTTGAACGCTGAAAATAATATATTTGAAACACCAAAAAATCGATTTCAATAAAATATATAAACCTCGATAGTAATGATATACAGTCATTCTTAATTATTTAGTCTGTAACCTTTTTTCTTTGTTCTACAAAATCATCTATGCTAATGAACACCGATGTTTCGAGTCGTCGATGTTAATATCGATGATTTTTTAACATCACTATTTTCTATTACTTTCTACATGAATGACTTTGCATGCAAACTCAATTAATAACCAGTTGAGTGTGTGTATAACTTGAGACAAAAATATGATAGAGCTATAGGATTATTCAATTTCGTTACGAAACTTGGGTTCGCTTTAATTCTGTATATTTTTTTGTCAAAGGCCTAAAGATTTCAACAAGGAAGGGATTTGATCTCTGCCTTCACGTTGGCGACAAATGTTAGATACCCACGGTGCTTACATAATTGACGTTTTATTTTATTTACTACATATGAAAGTTTGAAAATTTTGTGTACAATATATATATATATATATATACTGACTTTTCCGAGTGCATAGGAACGAATAGCGACCCATATAACTAAAGAAATTTGTGAAAAATTAAAGATGGTTGTATCAGTTTATAGTTTTGTAGCTTTATAAATTCATCGTTGTATTTATATTATAGACGTACAATGAAATTTTTTACACCATATGTGGTGATATTTTACAGAATTATATTTCCATTATTTCTTCAAGATTCCTCCACATTTGTTGAATGAACGTTAGTTATATATTTTAAAATGCAATAGATTATTTAGATTATAATTGTTGGATCCTGCACTCACATCCATTAAAAGGTAATCTAATAAAGTATCCAGTAAGTACTTCAATACAAAATTAATTTGATCAATTTATAAACTAATAAATGTAAGAAATGTAAGGTCGCGAATTCCTAGTCTGTATTAAATATACTATTCAATACGTGAAAGTAGTGAAAAATAAATTCAACATTTAAAAAATGCTCTTTAATGTTTAATATTTTATATGTATTTAAATATGTTCGGAACCTTTATCCATTGATTTGCTAGCATAGGATTACATTACGTTTACAACCCTATTATCATTCAGTCATTGATAGAATATTAATGTATTCTATGTAGTTTCAAAATCTCCCATTTTAAATCTAGAGTGTTTTGTAATCAAAAGTATACATTTGTAAGTCAAAATTACACAAGAGAAAGGAAAAAAATTCAACGAACGAAAATGAATATCATCTCAGGCAGCAATGAGACTGTAGGCGGAGACAGTATAAATTTATAGATATGTAAAATAATAAGTTTTATAAACTCGAATGTGATTAAAGTTATGGCCATATTCAATTATTACTATTATGAAACATGGCGACTTCAGCACGGGGTAATCATCATCATCATATCATCATCATCATCATCATATATATTGATACGCTAAGGTTAAGATGTTACTCTCCCTTTTTAGAAAAAACCTCACAACTAATCCACATAAATTATATATCATTTTATAGATAATTGCTTGCTCTACCGGCATCCACAACTAAAAAATTTATTATTGCTATTGTTTTTGCAAATTAATTAATTATTAAAATTATATACACAAAACAGCAATGCTGCCATCTAACGGCTCAACGTCAATATGATTGACGGTCGGTAAAATTTTTGTTTAATTTCAAATCCACTCACGTATAAATAAAGTGGCGCTTTAGCTCAATGCTTTTGATACTTGCGCCTCTATATGTCAATTTTAGTAAAATATTTGTTTGATCTGTCACCTGAGCTTCATAATGGAATAAATAATAATGCGAAGACTTCGCACGGGTCACGCTAGTAACGTATTAATAGCTAAACTTTGATAAGAGTTCTGCATTTAGTTACGGTTTACTTCAAAAAAGTCAAAGAAATTGACATATTGCTTGATTACATTTATTTCAAATGTGTTAATAATTCATTTCAGCAAGCGATTCCTTCATATATATAACTTTCGTTAAATGTGGGTAAGTAGATATTTAACTTTCGTTAAATGTAGTTTGTCCAACATGCCGGATGGTAACGCGGATTTGATAAATTTTATCTCCGTTAAGTAAATAGGTGAACTTTCATATTATTCCCTCATTTGTCTCTCAAGACCTCTAAAAAAAGTTTAATACAACTATTACTGATATACACATCAAACAATAGGTTAAATTAATATTGTTTTATCTAAACAGTTTGAAACTTGTTAAAAACTGTAACTATTTTTTTATTGATGCGTAATAAATAAAATGCAGCAAGCATTTAAGAACTTCTGAGTTAAATCGATCAATAAGACTGAGCTTTGTTATAACATTTCGCTCGACAAGTAAATTACTGCGTTATGTAATAAAAGAAATTAAAGCTCGTGAGTAATCGCAATATTTTTTCTTTAAATATTTACAATTTAATTTAAATGACCAGATAGTGTTAGTATAACGAGATATTACAGAAAAATTGCAATAGAAAACAATCTAAAATTAATAGCTACTCTAAAGAAACCGGAGAGAGGCGTTTAATCAGTGGTTTTCCCTTATTCAAAATGTCATATCTATTTATCCTAGTATATAAAATTATAGATATTAATGGTTTGAATTATTTGATCGTGTATAAGCGTAAGATAATTATAATTTAATTGTTTTCTGTCAGGGAGCAATGCGTATTATTTTAATGCGAACCTTAATTTCTTTATATAATAAGCCCCTATATGTTACGATTTTATATTCGTTAAATGTTTTTTGTGCAATTCGTTTTAGTCTCATGAAAAATGTATATGTCTGGAATATAGTGACATTTCTTTTAAAATAACTTTCAAAGTAATATTTTTTAACTTGAATATATTATGAGCTCAGAATTAAGGTGTGACATGAGTGAGAATAATACAGACTCTATACTATAGAAAATAAAAGTAGAAAACTAAACAAGTAACTGGAATACAATATGAGCAGTTTTATTAATTCGCTGAAAGGAAGAACAAATATGATGCTCCATCAACTTTACTTTAACTTTCTCAGTACGCGTAGTAAATAATTGATTATTTAATTAAAGAAAAATCAATTTTTATTTGCAATTTACATAGAAATAAAATATTTTTATTTTGCGGGAAGAAATAATAATTTAGCCATAATCAGAGTTTATTTTTAAAATTGTAAAGTATTTTAAAGATATTTGTACCCATCTTCTTTAAATTTTGGTCAAAATTGGTAATCATTCAACTAACAAGTTTGATATGAATGAAACTTTTCTGAACATTTTCCGATTTTCAAAATTTTAAATTAGACTTTTTTAAGTTTCTATGAAAAATATAATAAAAAAATATGTACAATTTAAATACAGGTTTAAATAATTACTGTGTAATGTGCTACAATTTGTAACATCTTTCTGAATATTTCATTTTATTTATCGACCAAATTTAATCAGATCCGTATTACCCTCAATTCTATTGGCCAAGTTGTTAGGGTTAAGAACCCTAACAGCCTGGCTAATACTCACAAACCGCTGGAAAAAGTAAAAACGAAAATAAAAGAGTCCAAACATCGGCTAATATTTTAAACTCCTTAATTTTTTCAGCAATATGTACCTCAAAAATACATTAATTCACTTTCGTCACATAGGAAAATTGAAAATCGATCTAGTAGTTCACGTTAAGATCAATAAATCTGACACTTCAACCAAAATGAGTCTGTATCGAACCAGCAATCACTTTATGAAAATGAACAACTATTGGAATCTTCATAGATCATTAATATCTTATTACTAGTAAATGAAAAGAGATCACAAATATCAAAATATTTGCCGCTATATTATAAAGATAATTTTGGACAAGGCTGTGGTGACTGTTCAAAAGTTGGTAACATCATAAGGTTGAAAAATTTTTTTTGTGTTAATACTTGTTTCTCAACTGATATCATAGCAAACATATTGGTATGAACATTTTAAATATTTTCAAAATTCTAATTCTATAAATGTCATCAAAACTTTATAAAGCTACATTTAATATTATACTAGCAAAATATTATGTTATTTTTTGTAATTTAAATGTTTAAACAGCACCAAAGTCATAAGAATTTTTTGGTGAAACATTTCAATATATGACAAAGAGGCGCTAAGGATGAATATGTTTGGTAATTAATTAATTTCTTTCATAATCAAACATGGTAAAATTATAATTAAATGGCAATATTTCTTTTCTAAATTTAGAAAAAACATAGGCAAAATCGAATAAACCTGAATATCGCTTTCGCTCCGTTCTATTTAAAAGGAAACCATGTCTAATTAATTTATAAAACTATTATTTTCGTATAATTACCATAATATCCAAGCCTGGTCAGCGTTATTATAAATAATACCAACAATAATCATTAAGCGCTTCATCAACAAAACTATGTGTTTTTCTTTTATAAATTTTACATTATCTGCCCCAAAATGGTTAAGTTAAAATTCTTTCACGTTATCGATATTGGAACATGTATTATTGAAACATTGCCATTATGAACATTTATTGATTTCATAAGAAGGTTTATTGCTTGATTCCAAAAAAATTTCAAGTAAGAATATAATTTATAATATATATTACTTCTTACGAAATGAGCTGAAAAATTGATCACAATACAATCGTCATATCATATGACATATGTACTTAATGAAAGATCAGAAAACTATACAGTCTTAGTTATAGATCTGGTTTTTAAATTTATTTTTAAATACTTTTTATATAGTAGAGTTTTAGTAAATTTTTGTTACGTATTTTCTCTAAATTTTATATATTTTAGATTTATTTCATAATCTACTGTAATTCTTTCATTTTAGTTTAGAGTTCGAAAAATATTTTTTATATTCCTAACATATGGCTTTTCATGGCCGTCAAATTAAATATTTTATTTAATCAGGGTTCAGGAAGGTTTTATCAATCAGCAAAAAACAGTTCATCGGTTATGTCAAAAAATTCCTTAATAATAATTATTGAATTATTATTTAAATTCAATTTGTTTTAAAAGAAAACTTTATTTTAATATGAGGTTTATGTTTAATTTAAAAAAAATGCCAATGTATGTGCAATCCTTTGAAGTGTACAACAGTTTATGGCCCAAATAGTGGTTAAAGAGGTAGTTTGATTGTAAGGATGGTTTTGATAATTTATTTGATCTTTATATCTAGTAAATTTGTTGATGTGTTTTCTAGTGAGTACTTTTTAATAGTACAGAGGATTTTGTAATAAAACCACGAAGTGTAATTTTTTTGCTATAAATTTGTTTCTTATATTGAGTGGTCTCTTTACGAATTGAAATTTTAATTATTGTTTAGCTTTTACACTATACATTTCTATACACAACTAGCCGCATACAACTTTCATAAAAACAATGAATTACCAATATTAATGACGCCCGAATCGCACAACAAATTACATTCTTCCAACGCGCCGTTCCATTGTTCGTGCGGATAACGTGACATATTCGCCTATTTCCTCACACCGGCTGTCCTTCGGTAGCTAAGGAATGTGATTATTACAGGTCGAAATGACGTAACCAAGGGCAGACCTACGTCATTGGCCTCAATACGAGAGGATCGAGGAGCAAATCTCCCACGTGGCTCTGGTGGTTGCGGGAAAGTAAAATAAAAAAAATATTAACAATATTAGAAATGAAGTAAATGTACGATATTTATTTCACATTTCCCCCTTTATTACTACATTTTCAGGAAAATTATTTCAAGTAGACCTTCTGAATATTACTGTGCGTAGTGTTGATATGCTCAATGATATCTAAGTCCCTGGAGCAAAAATGTGTCGATTTAACATTCTTGGATATATTTTAAAGGAATTTTTATTTAATATATATTTCCACTTCGAGATAATAAATATTTCACAATGCAGCCGAGAAGGCCTACTATTTATTGTAGCATGAGTTTCAAAGTTAAATGTGTAAAAAATTATTTGCACGATTATTTTGTAATATGAGACTTACAAAATATTTGTAACAAAATTTATACGTATTTTACTACTGCCGTAAGTAACAGTTTCAATGTAGCATAGCATTTTCCATAAATTAAAATAAAAATCTATTATCCTTTTAATACCATCCAATTATATTTTAAATTTACTACAAAATTGTATATTTTATAATTAAGAATGTAAATAATTTACGAAGAAATTGATATTGGTTTTCAATTTATGTTTCACCGCGAGGTTTTTATTTTTTAAATATGGTAAGTTTTTTCACACACCTGCTTTCAATTCTAAGATGATTGTTGTTATAATTTTGTGAGTCACGATTTTTTCTTAGTCCAAATCTTTAAATTTTCAAAAGTTTCTTTAAATTTTCATTACATGTATCAAAGCAGACTTTAAGGTCTACCAGTTGTCGATAAATTTTAATTTCAGCAAAGATATGAAAATATCGTTCCTCAGAAAAATTCCAAGCCTGTTTCATATACATCGGTTATAAAAGATTAGGAGACATCAAAGTACTTTACAGTTATAGGATGATTTCTTAAACGTGATATAAACTTGTACATTTTACAAATTTAATATTTTATATGATGTGAAATGCTTCAACAATTAAAAACGAAGATGCTCTTTTTTAAAAGCTGATCCATACACTAATTTCCTTAATTTACGACTAACATTTTAATACAATAACATAAACTTAATTACAAAACGAATTTAAGAGCAGATTAAATCGAATTTATTATATTTTATTTAGGGAAATATTTTCTGCGTTTTATTCTCTTACAGTCAATCATATGCAATCTTTCAAAAGAAAGGTTAAATTTGTTCACTTCTAGGCATTGCAAACCTTAATAATTTTAGAGAGCTGAATTCCATTAAACAAACAATCTGCATCTGTGATTCAAGATGGCGACATCTGTCAATCGCCTTATATCGTTACTATTTTTGTTTTCGGCTAACTTTATAGTTTCTATGTTTCAATATTTATTCGAATTTAACAGTATTTTTGAGATTCAAGGTGACGAGATCTCTTTTTTGTAATATATTGCGACTCTATTGGTTTTTGGCTAATTTTGGAGTTTATTAATTTAAAATATATCTCAGGTTCAAGATGACGGCATTAAACCCTTACTATTTTCGTTTTCTATTAAGGGTGCAAAATTTGAATTACACAATGTCTTTAAGATTCAAAGTAACGGTATTTGTGGTTCGCTAAAAATAATTATTTTCGACCAATTTTAGCTTGCTGGAATTGGACCATATTTTCGTGTATCCAGTTCAATAAAAATTACTATTATTTTCGTGTTCGACTAATTTTAGGGCGTTGAATACGAATTCCACACTGATTTTGAAATTGAAAATGCTGGTATCATTTATTTATTAAAGATCGTTTCCAACTAATTTCAGGATACTGAATCGGATTACTTAAATATTTTTGAGATTCAATCATATTGAAATTAGACTAGTCCAAGGGTGTTGAATTCGAATTTGACTGTATCTTGAGACTCAAAATAAGGAAAATTATTTACTTGTGTATCGTGAAAGAGTCTCATAACTTTGCGGAAATTGAATTCAGTATTCTAAAGGTCGCCAAAATTGAATATAATGAGGAATTATTGCGAAATATACAGCTGCCACCATCTCAAAAACTTTGCTAAACTTTAGTTTTGTACTTTAAACGTAGTCAAAATCGACTATTGTAAAGATTAATGCAATAAATACGGATGCTGCCGTCCTGGATCTTAAAAAGGTTATTATATTTAAATTCAATACTCTCATATTATTTGGATATATTGGCGATTTATTGTAGGAGATAGAGAGACCACCATCTGGGTTTTCAAAAACGTTATGAAATTCAAATGTAACACTTTAAAGTAAGTCCAAACCAAATATAGTGACTTATTTGAAAAAAAGAGAGTAGTCTCTAACTTGATTGTCAAAAACGTTGTGAAATTTAAATGCAGCACCCTAAATTTAGCCGAAATCGAAGGTAGGGACGAATCATTTTGAGATAGATGCTGTCATGTTGAATTTAAAAAATTATGTGAAATTCAAATTCAGCAACTTAAAGTTATTCACAACTTAAAATGAAGAGGATTTAGTACGAGAGAGATAGATGCAATGCCTTGAATCTCAAAACCTTTATGATAAAACTTAGTAAGCTAAAATTAATTGAAAATGAATAAAGTATTGGATATCATGAATTTTATAATATTTCAAGAGAGTTTTTTAATTCACTAATGGAATATTTCAACTATATTCAACTCGAATTGTTATTTTGCAGTTATAACTTAAATGCGATGATTTTAATTACATGTCACAATGTGTATAATAAAATATAAAGTATATTCTTATTTCAAACTGCACCTGCATGTTCCATACAAATTAATAAAAGTACTATTATGTAGGCGCGTTAATATTTTTTAACATTCATTGTTTATTAATTTCCCTAATACTTTTTTAATGAAAGGAAACATTTTTTTTACTTCCATTTTTTCCAATTTATATAATAAAAGATGCTTATAGTTAGGTAATTGATTAATATATTTTTATATGTAAGTTATTTATATAGACGTGAAAAAGGCCACCATGGCCGTTAAATTTAAATTTATTTTGAAATTAATAAAGAATTACCCAAGGAACAGCATTTTGAGATTAACATCATTTAGACGTAGCCTGGTTACTCATTATGGAGAATATTATATATCAAAAAGACGTATAGCCTAATTGGTATGGATTATTTTTAAATGTCTATCTACATTAATAAATATTTTCTATAAATTTAAATTTAAAATAACATGCATTATTTCAAACGTTCGTTAATAGAAAAAATATTAAACCTAAGATTATACTTCCGAAAGTAGCTTTGTTTGTCCTTTAAGTTGTTATCTGATATCGGCAACCGAGCAACGAATTGCTATCAAATTCGTTAATTGCAAAGCTCTTATAAAGCATTAACAAATACATTATTTCTTGCGGCTCTGAAACAATACCACGAAACGGGTGCTTCGATAAAGGTAAAACTTCGTGCAAATATAAGGCAAAGTCCGAAATAACATTTCTTTTTGCTCTTTAAATATCATAATTTCAAAGAAAGAAATTCAGTATTTTCAAGACATAATTAAAACATTTAGACTAAAATATATAAACAGGTAGCATAGTGTGTATTTTAAAGATCAATCAGTATCAGTAGATCAATTGCCTCATTGAGAAATTTATACGTGCGAAACAGCGGTAAAAACTTTACTACTTGCCATAATTAAACTGATATTCGTATTACCGAATTCTTTTAGCCAAGAAATGGTTAATATATTTTTCATATTCCGTTCCATTTTATTTTATCGTACTTTCTACACACGTTAGAATTTAGAATTTTCTCTTTAACGAAATTTAAGATATTGTCTGAATTTTGGACTCGTTGTACCAGAAAAAAGAAAATTAGGTTACATTATTATGACCTAATATTTCAGACCATCACTAGCTCAAGGACACAATATATTGCGTTTCATCGCCCCGCAGCTTATTTCTAATAGAACGTTTTGAACTAACCTTGCTACACGAGCAAGGTTATTCACTAATAAAATCTTTAAGGAAGTGTTGAAAATATAACGAGATAAATAGAGCAATTGATTATATAGTTATGAAAAATACTTAACAAAAGTCCCTTTACAAAAAAATACAAAATTAATTAGTGGTAACATTTTATTTTTAATGGACATCAAAAAGGAGGTTTTCAATTCGACACCGTTTTATAAGCGTATCTGATAACTCACATCTTCGGTATTTATCAAGTATTTTGGATAATTATTTTTTTTAATAAGAAGATTATATACGGAGTGCGGTTCTATAAAAGAATCTGGCCATAGAAATGGACCGCAGAATTTCTCAAAACTGAAAAGCATAGGTGCCGCCATCGATTTTAGATGATATAAGTCTAATGATAACTTAATAAGTTACGACTGATGGGGATATAAAATTTCCTATATGTTAAAATCGGTATGTAATTATATAGTTGGAAAGTGGTAACAAGAACAGTGATAAAGAGTAAATTCGGCGAGATTGAACTCATTTAATTTATCTTGATGTGGCAAGAAAGTGACAAAGTAAATAAATAGGTACTGACGTGTTATATAGTTACATACAAATCTATGAAGCCACGATTTTGAATGATTTTAATTAGCTTATTATTCCGTACGTCTTTGTCGTCGATTAAAATCTGGCTATCGACTTTTCAATTAATTTTACTTAACAGATTCTCCTAAAACTTTGTACACGTATTTAGGCCCCATGCCTATATAACGGTATGATTATTTAAACCTTTAATACATACATTCTGATACTCCATCTGTTTTGTCTGCCTAAACTGTGAGACTTGAAGATCGGTTGTTTCTAAATGAGTATTTTGGGTTTCAAGTAGAAACTTTATCATTAATTTTCTGGTTTTT